>CAWUFW010008485.1:72415-672415 GCA_963921515.1 Calotriton arnoldi | reverse complement strand
TGATTTCAACATGGACATTAAAATCCCAGACAAGATACCAGTAATATGTACTGTGTCAAATGATTTAGACTACAATCTGGGATAAATAAATAGTGTCGGCCGCCTTCGCCTCCTGCACATAACCCCTATGGTGCATGTTAATTCCAAACAGTACCATTGAAGGTCTTTTGTCCCAATCAATTGCCACGATTCACAAATTTAAAAGACATCCATGAAGTGTTCCCACAACAATATTTTATTTATTCAAATACGATAAATCGTCTGTAGGGACAATTAGTGCAAAAAACAGCCAACACATGTTTCAAGGAAGCCTCCTCTTTCTCAAGGCTTTTTTCAAAACACAAAAAAGACCACTCACTGCTCTAATATAATGTGTATCCTGACCGCGGATCAGCACAGTGGAATAGTATCTGATAGAGACGTCTTGCCACAGGTTCTTTACCTTAAAATATCCCCAGGCATCAGACTGGATCCGGAACATTTTTGAGGAGTACCCCTGTGCACCGGTAGGTGGCTTCGTTTGGCTCGGCATTGTAAGCGCCTGAAGTGACGTGCGCAGTGCCTATATAGGGGCCACCTCAGCACACTGACGTCAGTTCTTTCCTTTCCTTGCCAGAAAGTGCTAATCCTGTCTGAGCTACCCCTCAGTCACATTTTTACTAGCTTTTTTTTAATGTTTTTTAAAAAATGTTTTGAGAACTTTATGCTGGTGTGAGATCAGTTCTGTCGGGGTTTACAATTACTTAAAGTAAGTAGCAACAGCTTACTTATAACACGTATCAATGATTTGAAAAAGAAGAATATATAACACACACCAAAATTGTGATTCAATAATGTATTCAGAAAAAAATCAGATAATCATGGCTGTCGCAATTTACAATTTCAATTGCAATATGAAATACGTGACTGTGGTGAAAAAAGTGACATGTGGTGGTTGGTGATAAAGACAGTACACTATATACAGAAACAATTTGAGCGTGCAATAGAAGAAGGGAAGAAATATTTTTTCTTGTATGTCCTTATTATTTAACACATATGCTTCAAGATCCTAATGACAAATAAGACTGTGATCATGAGCGTTGTGTAGACATATGCAGTACGCCGACGTTTCGACCCTGTTAATTGCGCACAAATGAGATGCGTCAAGGTGGGTCTTCTTCAAGGCAGGAGGGGGGGATTGACAGCCAAAAGGTAGATTTCTATGGTAACTCCGCAATATCCAAAAAAAGCCACTGACGGATGGACGTTTCTTTGCCAGATCACGAAAATCACTGGACTGGCTAAAAATTAAGACTCCAACCGACGGGTGGAAGTCATTTACTGACTTTCTGAGGCTCCAACCGGCTGGTTGAGATGCACGTGGTTTATTCTTAAACCCACCATTGATAATTTGCGGAGTTACCATAGAAATCTACCTTTTGGCTGTCTTATTTGTCATTAGGATCTTGAAGCATATGTGTTAAATAATAAGGACATACGAGAAAAAATATTTCTTCCCTTCTTCTATTGCACGCTCAAATTGTTTCCGTATATAGTGTACTGTCTTTATCACCAATCACCACATGTCACTTTTTTCACCACAGTCACGTATTTCATATTGCAATTGAAATTGTAAATTGCGACAGCCATGATTATCTGATTTTTTTCTGAATACATTATTGAATCATAATTTTGGTGTGTGTTATATATTCTTCTTTTTCAAATCATTGATACGTGTTATAAGTAAGCTGTTGCTACTTACTTTAAGTAATTGTAAACCCCGACAGAACCAATTTTCACTTTAATACGCATACCCAGGTTCTGAGGGACACTGGGTTCCCCCATTACGTTTACCACGGTGTGAGATCAGGTCACCCACGAAACCGACTGATTTCAAACTATCTGGGGCCTGTCATACATAAATGTTGATGACAGACCCCCACTTGGTGTGTTTGTGGTGCTTGTAGCGGGACCATGCCTCCAAGACCTGCAAGGACTGCTGCACTATGCATCTCAAGGCATTGAGGGAGCACTCCCTCAAGGTCCTTATCTCCTGACGTCGGTTGACTCTGTATCACTCGAGGTCCTATTCATGGAGCCCTTCCCAACAGTCGTTGTCGCACTCCAAGTTATCAGGAAAGTTCCACAAGCAAAAGAAGTCAAAGAAATCAAAGAGATCGTCGACTTCACTGTGACCGTCAAAGTCGTCCAATGAGACATGGGAGGGTCAGCACTTCGTGCCCTGCAAGCCAGTGGATTCTGAACTGGGTCTGCGCCATGCTTCCCTGACTCTCCCGGAGCAAGATCAACCCTACACCCAGCTGAAGGAGTTCTATGAGGCCATACACCTCATACTTAGGTGGCCCGGCCCCTCTGGAGCACTTTCAGGGCTCATGGGTACAGGAAAGGCCCTTATTGGATCCACACTGGCGGGAACGCCCTCAGCGCCATTCGGGCCCCATAGATCTTACTGGATCTGCCAGCGAGGCCTTGACCTTCCTCTGCACATGATCTGACACTCCCGGTGCCGCTGACTCCCCTTTGCGGCACCGCCTAATCGTTATTCCCAACTCCGACATGGAGCCGGATGGGCGTTGTCTGATGCCAACTCATGCTTCCCAGAGCGGAGCCAGTGCCTTATTTGGTTAATGAGCCTGGAGAGGGAGATGAATGGGAGGGGTCTATGACCCTTTTAGTTACCAGCTCCCAGAAGAGGAACAGGAACAGGAAAACTGGTGAGAAGGAACTGGCACAGTGGGTTAGACACCTCACCCGATACTGGCCTGTCCTCTCCTCCTACAGTGGCTACGAAGGACGAAGCCTCTTTTGCAATGGTGGTGCATAGGGCGGCTGAGGTCCTGGACCTTACGCTGCCCACAGTGGAAGTCAAGACAAATATCTTGACGGAGGTGCTTCAGCCAGGAGATTCCCCTTCTGAACCCTACTCCCCTTTAATGAAGCCCTTACAGACGTCCTACTTGTGACCTGGTCCAAGTCCTGCACAGGGGCTCCTGTGCATAGGACGATTGCTCGCCACCATAGCCCCACTCCTGTGGACCCCAGTTTCCTTGCCCAGGACCCCACTGTGGAGAGCATGGTGGCCCAAGCCTCCAAGTCAAGAGTTAACCCCAGTGTGTTCCCTACTACTCCACCGTATAGGAAATCCAAGAGGCTGGATAACTTTGGCAAGAGAATGTTCTCTTCTGCCAGCCTAGCACTGTGGTCTGTGAACACCATGTGCCTATTGGGTTGTTATTCCCATAAGATATGAGACTTGGTTATGCAAGTACTGCTTATGGTCTCGGAGAAGGCCCTGGCCATACTTTCTTAGGCTATTGCTGATGGGCGAGATGCAGCAAAGATCCCCATAAGAAGTAGGAGATTGACACATCCAACTCCCTGGGCATAGCGATTTCTTCATCAGTGGCATGGCAGCACCACGCCTGGTTGAGAACGATTGGCTTTTCAGGGGATGTCCAGGCGTCCCTCATGGACATGCCCTTCAATGGCTCTCCCCTTTTTGGAGAGAAGGCAGATTTAGTCCTGTAGCACTTCAAGAATAGCAAAGCTACTGCCAATTCCTTCGCCACCCACAATCCGCATTCTGCCCTATTTGTGGCCACGGAAGGGGTCGGCAGCTGCGCTTATTCCCTCCCAGCCACCACAGCCCACAGCTTACCCAGCTTTTCCGTGGCTGAGGGTGTGAGACCCATAGACAACATGTGACAGGCAGCGAGCCGTCGAGTCACTTCACCCCCACTCCGGCAGCCCCTGCCTCCAAGACTCTTTAGTTTCCCCTTTGACCATCATGAGCACCCAGTGGGAGGCAGGATATGCCATCACCAGCTCCACTGGTGAACAGTGACATCAGTCCACTGGATCCTTCACTGGTTTAAAGGGGCTACTCCCCCCCTTTGTATCTACGCCACCACTCATGCCATCCACTTTCATTCAGCTGACAGAGGACCATCTCTCCCTGCTCCATTTAGAAGTGCATGCTCTCTTGGCCAAGGGAGCCATTGAGAGGGTGCCTGCATCAGAAGTAGGTTGTGGTTGTTATTCCCGCTACTTTCTGGTGCCAAAGAAGGACGGAGGACTTTGTCCTGTCCTACATTGGCACCTTCTAAACCTCTTCTTGAAAAGGAGAAGTTCAAAATGCTCACGCTCCGCCAAGTTCTGTCTGCCCTCGATCCGGGACACTGAATGCTAGCATTGGACTTTCAGAATTCATATTTCTACATCCCTGTCCTGCCTGCCCACAGACGATTCATGGTGGGCCAAGAGCATGTTCGGTTTGCTGTGCTCCCTTTCAGCCTTACCAGCACCCCTCGGGTATTTACGAAAGTGATGGCGGTGGTTACAGCTCATCTGCAGAGTTTGGGAATTCTAGTCTTCCCCTACCTCGATGACTTGCTGATGAAGGCAAGCTCATCCCAGGCAATCGTCTCCCACCTTCAGACTATGACAAACCTCCTGCACTCACTGGGGTTCACTATCACCATGACTCCATCTCAGATGCTTCCTTTCATTGGAGCCGTTCTGGAAACATTGCAGTTTCGGGCCTATCCTACTAGCGGTGAGTCCAGGATATTCAGACTATGATTACAATGTTTCTGTCTCTATCCTGGATGTCAGTGAGACTGATGCTGAGACTGTTTGGTTTCATGGCATCCTGCAGGTTGCTCCTGCCCGTTGACATAAGCAGGATCTGCAGTGGGACCTGTAGTTCCAGTGGGGAAAGTATCAGGGTAATTTCTCTGACATGGTCCAGATCTCGGAGAGGACTGCAAAAGATCAGCAGTGGTGGCCAACGAACTGCAATTTGGTGTTTCAACACCTGACGGGCTCTCTGAACACCAGAGTGGACGAACTCAACAGAAGATGCCTAGCGTATCACAAATGGCATTTCCATTTGGAGGTGGTGCAAGGTCTCTTTCAGCAGTGAGGAGAGCCATGGTTAGATCTGTTCACCACTGCAGAGTATGTGCAATGTTAGCAGTTTTGCGTATTGTAGTTTCCAAGGCGACTCTCGCACAGAGACGCTTTTCATCTCGAGTGCAACTCTGACCACCAGTACACCTTTCCACCAATACCACTCATGCCCAGAGTTCTCAAGAAGACCAGGAACTACCAGGCCCAAGTAATCTTTGTGACTCAAGATTGAGCAAGGAGAGTCTGTTATTCCAAGCTGCTGAGCATGACCATCAGTACTCCAGTCATGGTGCCCCTTCAAGAGGATCTTCTGCGGCAGCAGCAGGGGGGGGTTCTGCACCCAAACCTGCAAATCCTCCACCTTCATGCATGGAAATTTAGCGTCAAGAGATGACAGCTTTCGATCTTTCTCCCAAAGTCTGTAATGTTATTCAGGCAGCCAGGTGTCCCTTCACCAAATCAGTAAATGCCTGCCATTGGGACACGTTTATGTCATGGTGTGCTTCCCACAATGTTGCCCCCCTTTCTGCACCATTAACCCAGGTTCTATTGTTTGCATTGTACTTGGCCCAGCAGGGCTCTGCTCTGGGCACAGTTAAGGGTTATCTCTCTGCCATCTCTGCATTTTTGCAGTTGCCAGACCAACCTTCTCTCTTTTTGTCACCTGTTGTGGCTAAGTTCCTTAAAGACCTGCAGCATGTTTCCCCTACGCCATCATGCCTCAGTGGGACCTCAACCTGGTCCACGCCTTTCTCATGTGTGCACCAGTCGAGCCTTTACACAATTACCCTCTTAGGCTCTTGACAATATAAGCTGCCTTTTTAGTAGCCATAACATCATCCAGGAGAGTCACTGAATTGCAGGCACTCTCTGCACACCCCCCTATACCTCGTTCTATCTCGACAAGCTGGTTCTCTGGACATGTTCCTCCTTCATTTAGAAGGTTGTGACTCCATTCCATGTAGGCTAAAACATCACCATACCTACCTTCTTTGCTCCACCTCATTCCTACAAAGAGGAGGAGAGACTCCACCGTCTGGACCAAAAAGAGCATTGTCATTCTACCTTGACCGCACAAAAGATTTTCAGGTGGACAATCAACTCTTCGTGGGCTACGTAGAAGCAAAAAAAAGCAAGGCAGTGCAGAAAAGGACCATTTCAAAATGGATTGTTCTATGCATTAAAATCTGCTACGCACTGGCCAAGAAGCAGCCCACTGAGGGCTTGCGAGCTTACGCTACCAGAGCCAAGGCTGTGACCACTACCGTTGGCTGCGGTGTCCCAGTCCTGGATATCTGCCTGTGGGCCTCACAGCACACGTTCACCAAGCACTACTGCCTGGACAGTCAGGTCCCGTTGTGACAGGCACTTCACCCGTTCAGTCTTTCAAGACTTTGTGATTTAATTGGCTTTGCAGTCCCACCTCCGGGTAGGTATTGCTTGGGTATCTATTCTAAGATAAGGAATCTGCGGCTAGAGGCCTCTATCCAATGAACAAGTTACTTACGTTCGGTAACGCCTTATTTCGTAGAGACTCTATCTAGCTGCAGATCCCTTACAAACCCTCCCATCCTCCCTGCTCTGTGAACCGATTACTGTGTAAGGGACACCCTTCTCAGGGCTTTAGTTTGTCACACCACTGGTCAGTGCTCATCGTGGCTCTGCGCTCCTGGCATGGAAAGTCACAAAAGTAACTGACGTCAGCACGCCGAGGTGGTACCTATATAGGTACCGTGCACCTCACTTCTGGTGCGGATGACACGGAGTCGAACGATGCCACCTACCTGTGCACAGGGGTACTACTCAAAAATCTTCCAGAACTAGTCTGGCACCTGGGGATATTCTAAGTAATGCTGGACGGCAAACTCCGCTCCGCCCACGGAGCTTGCAGAGTTTTGCCTACTCTGTGCTCCGTCGGAGCGCGGAGTTTAGCAAAAAAATCTCTGTGGGTGGCGAAGTGGCGGAGTTCACCGCCCAAGCTTCATTTGCGTGCCTGCAGTGCTGAACTGCCTATGCATTTCCCTTCCCAGCTGCCTCTGGGCATCGTTCCCTGTGCAGGTGCCTGCTGCTGGACTGGTTATGCATTTCACTTCCAGTGCACGCACACTTCCACTGAGGTGCTGGCTGAGCTCACTGTATATTTTACGTCCCCGTCTGATTATTACATACCCAGCAGGGTGCCTGCTGAGCTGACTGATTTCCTACCTTGTCATCTAATATCTAGGGAGGTGTCTACTGGGCTGCCTGCACATTTCATTCCTCTGCCTGCTCCTTTAATTTACTCAGTTATATCTGATAGGCTGCCTGCACACCTACTTTCTCTGCCAACACATATCCTCTCTCAGCCTGTAAACTTCATTCCCACTGACGTGTTTTCTGAGTTGCCTGTTTATGTTCCACCACCGTGCATTCCACTCACTGCCTGCTCACCCTCATTTCCAGGGACGTGCCTGTTGGACTGCCTGTGGGTCTCCTTTGCTACCTGCGCACTGACCGTGCGCCTCCTTGGTTGCCTGCTCACTGCACCTGTGCGTCTCCTTTCCAACCTGTGCACGCCCATCTTCTGCCTGTGCAGCGCTCTCCTCCGAGCCGTGGTCACCACATACAACTCTCTGCTCCTGTGTCTCAGGCAGCGCCTGTGTGTGCCCAGCTCTCTCTGAGCTCCACACACACAGGTGGGCAGCCCCTTGGGGAGTTCTCAGCTCACATCGCGTCGAGGGCTGCGCTGAGGAGCCTAGATCGCTGGCACCTCTTCCTTCGGAGTAAATTGCTTTCATTTCCGGGGCGGCGTACCCATCTCTTCCGGGTAGCGTGGAATGAAGCGTTACATCTCCAGCCACGCACTAACATCGACGGGCAGCATGATCGATATGCGAAGAGCGTTTGCAGCCCTGCAGAGCACCGGCAGCCTACAGGTACACTAAAAAACATTTGTGCCATGATTCACTGTTAATTTTCTCCACTCCATATGGAGCTGCAGATTGCTGTTGTGGTCCTCGTTTTCCAGCGCAAGCGCTGCTTGCACTGGCTGTGTTTAGCAAGCGGACAATGCCTGCATTCATTTTTAGTTCAGCTGTTGCACGCTCTGCACTTTTTTTGAGGGCACACATCGTTTCTGCGGGGGTAAGCGCCACGAAACGGAACTCCGCGGAATTTCACTGACTTTTTGTGCTACTACGCGGAATTCTACTGAGTACAACTCCGTGAACTCCGCCCACCCTTAATTCTAAGGTAAGGAATCTGTGGCTAGATAGAGTTTCTATCAGATAAGGCGTTACCGAAGGTAAGTAACTTGTTCTTCTGGACTACACCAGATGATCATCCATCACTTATTCTCCAGCGAACAGATGAAGATCCTACTGATTCACAGGCAGAAGAATATCTCCAATGACAGCTTTGATGAAGAGTGGTCTGACCTTTTAACCAGCCTTAAATTAGGCTTTTATATAATTACAGAGTTTGTACTGGACTTCCTCAAACCTTTTCAGAATAAACCTCAGTCGAGATGGCAATGCCTGCAACATGAAACATCCCACCCACCTACTCTGGGAATGTCCTGTTATTGCCCATTATTAGTCTTACATTCTGGAAGCAATGTCCAAACTCAAACCAACGGCCAGCTGAATATCCTACATGACACTAATAATGTACCTGGGCCCACTCATCAGGAAAGATAATGGATGTCCACCTCACTTTCAGTGGCCAAAGAATGCATAATTATGCCATTGGAAGTCACCCACCATACTAACTCAGAGAGAATGGCTGAAATACATCACATGAAGTCATAAGAAAGAATCCTATACAAACTAAACAAACAAGTGGATATCTATAACAAAATCTGGTCAACCTACTTATTAGAGATGTGACACCACTCGGGTAAAAGGCTTCAAATTTAAGTTTGACAGGAAAGTATTTCAAATTATTTCCAAATTGCTATAACTCTTTAATTACTGGACTGCCTATCACTCCTCTCTCCCTCTTGGAGAGCCTTCCAATTCATCATGCCCAGTTTTCAGCAGACAATTATTGGTGGCTCACCACACTACTTGCCAAGCAGACCCACCTGTAGTTTTAGTGTGTGGTGTAACATCCTCAGGTTGTGGTGCTTTAATCATGATTACTAGAATCAGATGTGAACCTCAAAATAGCCCTTGCTCTATCATCTTCTCATCCCATTTATCTACCTCTCCTTACGTTTTGTGTTTCATTACCACACCTAATGGTGAAAATAGGTACCTTCTAAGCAAGGTTGAAAATGTAAGGAGCTGTTTTTCCCTTTATATGCTTTGCCTGCACCCTTTTGCCTAGGTAAATAATTGTTTTAAAAACAGAAAGCAGAGCACAGTAGCATGTTACAACCCCCTCATCGTAACTATTACCCTTTGGGAGGCATTATAAATATCAACCCTCACACCCAATGCTCTACACTTGATCTTCCATTTTAGGAATATATTGGATTATTACACGTAGATCTGACTTAAGGAAGATACTAGGCAGGGAGCTAGAGTTCCCAGATAATGTGCTACCTGGATGATTACAATCCAGTCATTCATTGTGTTCAAGTGACCCCTAAGTACAGAAGGCTATCTTAATAAAAATCCACTGTCAAGGCGAAAAAGGACCTTGTAGAAGACTGTGAGCATTTAACTGACCATGTACCAGGAGCATTGCAATATATCCTTGAGCACAGTTGTAGCTGTGGTCCATATGCAGAAGCACTTTTTTGACCTCTGAGGTACAGCAGTACCTTTGGTCATGCGGGAAGGTTATATAATCTGTTAAACATCCGGTGTGGAAGAGACATTTACAATGACTTTCAATGCCTACATAAGAACACCTTGAAGGAAATGTCTGTCACACACTGACGCAATTACCTACAATACCTGCTCAGGCTAAGAAATACTCAGGACTTCCATCCACACTGAAATATTTTCTTGAACATTCTCCATCATCTTAACCTTTCAAGAGGGTTGGAAATTTGTTTTTACCATAAGATCCTAGTTCTAAATCCCCTTAACCATTGTTATTATTTTTATCACAGTTACAGTGTTAGTGCTTCTTTGCGTCACAGAATAAGGATATGCAGGTCTTTCTTTCCATATTTTGCGATAATGATTGTGGAAAACATCCACATCTTTTTGGGGATGGATAGGGGTAAGGGGATCCTTGACTTACAGATGTTTTCAATGTATTTTAATGCAGATTGTGTGCTCTGCAGGCATTCTGCAGGCATACACTTAAGATTGATGGGCGTTTGATACGGAAACTGTGCAAGCCACCATTTTTTCATTAGTATGTGTAAAAGCGCGCAAGCTATAGGCACATTAACAGTGTGAAGAATGTTGAACTTTGCCCTTGAAATAAGGCAAAATTGGGAAACTTATTCCTTCCTGAGGATAGCCAGTTTCCTGATTTCACCTGAGAAGAAGTATTGCATCACCCCACATCACCCCACTTATTTCCTGTAGTCTTCTGTCCAGTGGGACAACTGGCTGGAGGGGTTAGTTTTCCCTGTTGTCACTCTGCTGCCCTTAGTCATAAGTGTCAATGGGGAATCACAATAGCCATTGCTGGGTAGCTTCATTAATTGCATTTTCCACTGCTGCAAGTCTAGTCCTGGGACTTTCAAGAGCAGGAAAGAGGAAAAATAAAACGGCTTATTGGGACCCATAAAACGTTAACTTATTGAAGCCAAGAGGTGCTCTTGTGTCCCTCTGTGTCAAAGGGTACATTTCTGCTTTTTTACAAGACCACTTTTTGCTTCAATTTTTCGGAAACTTCTTCAGCTCCACATTGACCACATCACATCATTTTTATTAAGCCACGTTGCATGGCCAAACCCGCGCTGCTGTGCAATATGGCTAAATAAGTGCTAGAGGGGGGGGGGTTGGGAGAAGGGATGGAATAGAAACAACGGACAGCAGGCTGGGAGGGGGGAGGCAACACCTGGGAGGTGCATGGGAGGAGGCAGGGGGCAACAATGGACAGCGGGAGTAGGGTGTGGGGAGAACAACACAAAGGAGCTGTGGGGGATGGGGAGGGAGAAGCAACAAAGGACATTGGGAGACGGGTGGGGGGAGACCATACAATGTCAAGTAAAAGAAAATACCTGGAGTAGCGTTTGGCTGGTTGAAGGTCACTGGCCACAAACAGGAAGCTGTGCTAGGTCCATACGCCACAGCAGGGACGGAGCCCTTGGAAGAAAGCAGGAGAAGGAGAGCAGCTGGGAGGAAGCAGAAGGCATGACCAATAAGAAGCAAGGAAACTAGAGTGACGTGGAACCCAACTAATGGTAAGTTTTGGTAAGTAATGGGTGGGCTTTAAGTCCTTTGTTATGCTTTTTTTTACTAGCAATAGATTTTGCTGACAGAGCATGCATGTTGTTCAGGCGAAACCTAAAAAGGACAAGCATATCACACGATCTACAAAAAACTGCATTAGTCAACTCCGTGCTCGCTGAAGGACATCTCCATTCTTAC
The DNA here is from genome assembly GCA_963921515.1 of Calotriton arnoldi. Classification (NCBI taxonomy): domain Eukaryota; kingdom Metazoa; phylum Chordata; class Amphibia; order Caudata; family Salamandridae; genus Calotriton; species Calotriton arnoldi. The sequence goes on along the minus strand of CAWUFW010008485.1, from coordinate 661,025 downwards.
CCTTCTCGCACAGAGTGACTGTGGCTAGCACCTCTGTTCAATCCCAAATTTGTTATGGCAATCAGACATAACATTCTTTTTATGTCCAAAAGTATTCAGAACACTTTAGTTAGATATATTTTTAAACTGAAAAAATGTGATTTACTCTTTAGCCATCTGCACCAATTGCACTGGCTCACTGTGGACAAGAAGAAGATTGCATAACAAGGGACTTTCGAAACAGGCTCAGGAGCTCATCCACAATGCATGGGCCGAAGTACAACTAAAAGATATAGGGCAGCATGGCTAGATGACTGGGTCGGTGTGTGTAATGGCAACTGAATCCCATGGACTCAAATATTGTCCTCGTTCTACATTTCCTTCCTGAAAAGGTGCTCCAGGGTATTGCTTACACGTCATTAAATACCTTAAGGTCTGCTATATCTGCGGGTCATTTGCCAATTGAAAGGACCCAGGTGGGGGAGCACCCATTATTGAGGAAACTCCTCAGCGGCATCAGGTTAAATCTTCCCCAGAACCGAGATTCTCAAACCTATGGGGTGTGAATTGTGTGCTCAACTTTTTTCTATATTGACTGCAGAAGAAGTACTTGAGTAGAAAAGATCTTTCAGGTCAGGGGCAATGCTTTTGTGCATGGTCTCTTTAAGAAGGTCTTCTGATGTTAGAGCTATGGATTTGTAAGGTAGAATGTACACTCCAGATGGAGTAACCTCTACAGGTTGCTGGAATACCAATGCACACACTTAGGTGATATCCTACCCAACCCTTTCTGACTGTCTCAAACTATATGCAGCAGAAGGCCTAAAGTCTTATGAGAATATGACTGCAGATATTATCCAGCAGGAAAAAGACAACTTCTCATTTCACTCATGAAACCATTTTAGAAGGTGTCATCTCTGACTATCGCCAGATAAATACTTTCGGTCATGCAGGAAACAGGCATAGATACCAATCTCTTTGGAGTTCTCTCTGCGAGGGGAGCCATGACTTCATATGCCTTTTCAGTGGGCGTGAGGCTTGAAGATAATATGAATTATGCAGACAGGTCATTTGAATTCACCTTTAAGCGGTTTTACTTCAAAACCATTGTGGATATCGCCTCGCTAGTGGTGATTAAGGTTTGAACATGCATAATCCTTGCCTCCCGGTTCTGCCATACAATGAAAAAATTCTTTGCAATTGTAAATTAAAGGTTCAATTCTATTAAATATACCAGAGGCTCCGTCACACCCTCCCAGATGATGGTCTTGGGTCGCAAGTTGAGATTCTTCGTTATATAGTAAGTATCTGACTTTCCTTGTGAGCAATGCTGATGATGATATGGTTCATAAGAATGACTCATGAATGCAGCCCATTTTATCATGCATTTTATTAGAAATTACTTATGGCTATGGTTTGTTTTTATCCTATACATTTTATTGAAACATGATCTTTATTCATCAGGAAATTAACGGAAGACAGAGTCATCCAAAATGTTTGTTACCATGGCTACTGTCGTGCAAAGGAAGAGGATGGGCAGTAAATGCTCACAGTATTTATGAGGAGAACAGAATGGTGATTGGTTGAAATGCTGTTGTTCCTTTTCCTTTAGGTTCTGGGAAATGAAGTTGACTGCGGTCAGGCTGCTGGAGTAAAAATAAAGAAGAAAAAATGCATAATCCTCTCTTCTGTGTCTTTAATAGAATTGAATCTTTCCTTTACGATTGATATGAAATGTTTCATTCATGATTTAATGCTTTCTTCAGAAGGGGAATTAAAGTCTTGTCTGGGCCTTTAAGTAGATGAGATGTGTAGCTGATGTAATACCATCTTCAGTGAGCACTTTTTTCGTAACATCTGCTGAAAGTTGGAAAAATTATATTATTCATTATTGAAAACAGACTGAGAATACAATTTTCCTGAAGTATATCTAAGGTACAATTGTAATCAGAAAAAGTGAAAAAACACTGGTTTCTGTACTACGACTTCTTAATAAGAGCATGTGCCCCCCGGTGTGGATGAAGAAGTGCATCAAACTACCCTGCATTATCTTTAAGACATTTCAACCAACAACAATCCTCCTACCGTGCCTCAGCTTTCAAAATCTTAAGAGGAAAAAAACACCTCAGTGGCAAAGCCGTTTCAGGCTGGAAACAAGGAAATTTAAGTCTCACTTGACTGTGTCGCATTCGTTTTCAGGGGGCAGCTCTCTCATTTTAGAACATTCTACCTGAAGACCTCAGGTACCTAGAAGATCTATTAAGGAAATACTAAAAAAACACCTTTTCAGCTGTGACCTTTGTAAGGAAAGTCATTTCAAGGTCCCAGCACATCCCTTGAAAAAAGCTGCCAGATTGAAATTTTCCTGTAGAGGTGTATCGTCTATCACCTAAAACAAGATCATATATTAATAAACGACACCAATAAATTAGTCAATTGAATGCACACAAAAAAATAAATGAAGGTTCTTTTTAATATTTCTAAAATTGTGAACTAATCTTACAATCCATCTTCGGTTCTGCAAATCTCTGAACAAACACCTGGCAATGACACAATGATACGACCAAAACGGCTGCTGTTCACTGTTTTTTAATGGGAAAATGCTTTATTCCTACTTATTTGCTTATTAGCTGGAAGGCCACATTGGGATGCTTGGTTACAGTAGTGCAGTGGTACTTAACCTGTGGTCGGGGGACTCCTGGAGGTCCGAGACGCCTACTCAGAGGATCTGTGACTGATTAGAGAATTAAGTAATATTAACAGATCAATAAAGTGTATATAAATAAGGAAGCAACATGTAATATTAAAGATGTCAAAATATTCGGTAAGTGTGATGTGTAGGAAATTGAAATAGAATATTGAGTTGCTATCCTCAGATTGATCCATGCGAGCAATGCAAGTGCATCAAACAGAAAGTAGTATGGACGATGAGTGGCCGCAATTTAATGTAGAAAAGCACCTACCTTCCCATTAAAATTAAAAATGTTACTTTTTTATATTTGTGTCTTTCATTAATGAATGCTTATTTTCATAATTGTGTGTATTGTTTTGCGGTTCAAGCATTGAAATTGCTTAGGCCGGGTTTCTGGATTCCAATTATGATTCAGTGGGTGCCTGCGGATTCCAGTAATAATTAAGCAGGGGTCCACGGAAGTCAAAAAGTTAAGAACCACTGCTTTAGGGGATTTGGTTACCATCCTGGCAAGCCTTTCTTTGCCACAGTTACAGAATAGAACAAGTTAAAAAGCAAGTTGGATGGGGAAGGACGTGGGAAGCAACACTGAGAGCAAGGGTGGTGGGGTCATGTTGAAGGAGGAAGCAGCACTAAGTGGAGAGAGCAAGAAAACACGTGCACTCCCATGCAGGATCAGCAGTAAAAGAATACAAGTCAACCAGTGAGAATACTGTGAGAATGAAATGCTCCTGGGCGGACTATAAGCCTAAATAGTGAGGAAAGCTATTGAATAAGGAGCAGGGGAGGGAGGCAGACAACAACGCCATTCAATCAAAAAAGTCATGCGCAAAGAGCTGACCCAAAGCACACTATGGGGCTTATTTACAAGCCCCTTGCGCCACCCGTACGTCAATTTTCCCATGTTAAAAATGACACAAAAATGGTGCAAGGGGCTTGTAAATAAGCCCCTATATGTATATTGGAAACAATATGTCGAGCAAAGAAACAGATATAGCTGTCTGTAACCAAGACCTAAAAAGACACATTTTGCAGCACCCCAACCACCAGTGCAAGAGATATCACCTCAAAGCAAAGATGTGGTTTTCAGCATTTCTCTGTGAACAGTCCATTTCTTTAGTTTCTTTGGAGATATCAAGCCCTCTGTGCTCTATGTTGAACTAAAGAGCAAATAAGTATAACTCTGTTGTGATTAGTGACTCTATCCAGAATGATGTTTATTGTCTTGTGTTTTAAAGATGTTTCATGGTTGGAAAAGTGACTTGTGTGAGGTTGTAGACAGACAAAAGTGCAATCTTGTACAGTGTTGAGGATTTTCTAATTTAGGAGCTGATTTAAAGTTTGGCAGAGAGGGTACTCCGTAGCAATGGGGACAGAGTACCCTCCCCACCAAACTAAGGTACACTCGCCTCATTTAAAGTCAGGCGGACCTTCAGTATGTCGACAACAGAGATTACGCCGTCTCCGCCACCAACATACACCTCTGATGGCCCAGCAGAGTAATGGCGTCAGAGGTTTTTCCATTTGTCCTCTCAGCCTATCTAGAGTGGACGGAATAAGGGCAAGTTATCACTGTCTGTGCCTGCCAGATAAAACCTGGCAGTAAGGCGCAGTGAAAACTGCAAAATGATCCCATGCCCTGGGGAAAAAACTCTCATTGAGAGGGGCTCATTGCTTTTTTTATTTTCAAAAACAAACTTCCGCTTTGGAATTTTGTTTTTGAAAATAAAAAGTTTGAAAGTTTGACGGATGGCTCCGTCATGTTGACAGAGCTGTCCTTCAAACTTTCAATGCATTTACAGCAACTGCCATGAGGACGGTTCCTGGAAATGCAAGATATATCCGCTGGGCAGCGGACTTCTCTAAATTTGAAGGGCGTGGTATCCCATCATGGCGATAGTAAACTACTCCTCCTTTGCAACAGTACTTAATCCGCCCGCCAAACTATAAATCAGGCCCTTAGTAATGTAACCAGATATATACATATTGCAATTGAACTCCAAGGCACATGAGAAACAAAGACTTTATTTATTAATTGCTGCTCAGGACGCCACTTAGTACAGATAAACATTGAGGGGCAGATTTACAAGCCCCTTGCGCCACTTTTGCGTCATTTTTAACATGGGAAAAGTGACGCAAAAGTGGCGCAAGGGGCTTGTAAATAAGCCCCGGAGTACTTCTGAAATACTCTAACTTAATTTCACCTTTAGAAATCTGGTAAAAACGAAGACGGTCTCTGATCTGATCGTTCGCAGCGTGCTACTGGTCCAAAATGTGACGAACAGATTTCACTTTAATACCACATTTACGTGTTTTTTCTTATTGTAGCCCCCACAATTCATGTTTAATCTGCTTCAGAGTGCTTTGAGACAGTGCAAGTGACCAGAAATACAACAACTTCTGCAGCTCATTTCTGTAAATAAAGAGTATGGCATGCATCCTGGTGTCAGCAGGGCATCATGATTTACTCCTGTAATTCACAGAAACATTTACAAGATAGACTGAGCAATAACCCACCAGGTCAGCAGAATTTACCAATGTCACAGTGCTGAGGGCTGCACTAAGCTTAAAAAAACAGCCTTTATTAAAATGAAAGCATTTAAACAAATGATTTATTCCAGCAAGTTAAAGACACGACATGATAAATAGATCAGTCATTGCCCATATTACAACTAGGTCAGTCAGCGCTATGTCATTCTAATGGTTGTACAGAAAGGCATTTACGGTAGGTAGAAGGAGAGCCTGTTCTAGATCAAGGCAATGCTTGGTGGCTGCCTCGTTGCTCAAACCCAGGGATGGCAAATGTGACTCCATTGAGAAAGAAGAGGGAACAAATGTGATTTCATTGTAAGAAAATGTGGGTGGCAACATTTAACGTTGCCTAGCATTGCACACATCGTTTCTCCTGTAGATATAGGTAACTAAGGGGCATATTAACAACGAGGCGATAAGCAATTATCGCCGCTTTAGCGTCCGTTTTCGGACGGAAAGCAGCGATAATTCTATCGCCTAATCAGCAAGGTCACGCTATCGCGTGAATCCTTGCACTATCGCCCTTCTCCAACGCCCATCCTTGCATCTCTAATGAGATGCAAAGTGGGCGTTACTGGCGTACCCGGATGGGCTACGTTGCAAATATCGCCGATGTTCACATCGTGATATTTACAAGGCAGCCCACAGGATTATAGCAGACGTTAGATTTTGGCGAAAACGGCCGTTTTCGCCAAAATCTAACGTCTGCTATATCCTGACTTACCTATGTTAGGCATAGGAGGTGGATTCTGCTGATACGACCACAGGGTCGTATCAGCAAGGCTATCGCCTTTTGCAGGGAACATCGCTGGAAAACCAGCGATGTTCCCTGCAAAGCACGATAACCTCGCTTATCTCTGGAATTTTTATCGCCCTGGAGTAACGCGTTGTTAATAGCGCGCTACCAGGGCGATAAATGCCAGAGATAGCCTGCGATAATATAATTATCGCTAAGCACGGCCAGCGATAATTATCGCTGGCCGTTGTTAATATGCCCCTAAGTAATTTTAATTAGGAAATATTATCTTCGCCCCTGTGCATTCCATTGAGCATTCTGTCAGTGTTGTCAGGTAGAAAACAGTGGGTATTACGCCTAGTGCCTTACAGTACAACTCAAGGTCAAAGGTCATTAGCAGTGAGTGAGCCGGATCCTGGCTTTCTGTTTCCCTCCATGTTAGAAGTTAGTAAGTAGTTGATAACAGCCTTAAGACACTTGGAAAGGCCGGAGCCACTGGATTCATGGATCAATGCTTGCTTCAGCAGCGGAATTGAAATCTGGACCCGTTATTTAGGTAGATGATATGTGTAGCTGATATTCGACCACATCGGTAGTATGAGTTCTGTGTAATACCACCTTTTTTTCTCCACAGCTGCTGAAAAAATATATATTATTTATTATTGAACACAGGCCTGGAACACAATGTGCCTGCAGTGTATCTAAGTTAAAAATGGAGTGAGAAAAAGTGAAGAACCATTAGGCCATGTACTGGGACTTCTTGACAAGAGCACATGCTCCCAAGTTTGTATCATGAATTGCATCAAACTACACTGCATTATCTTTAAGACGTTTGAAGCTTCAATAATACTTCTACCGAGCTTCAGCTTAGAAAATCTCAGAAGGATAACATTCTCAGTAGCAGTCATCTTTAGGCTGGAAATAAGGACATTGGAGCCTTACCTGGCTGCAGAGGTGCTGGAAGTAGGTGTGAAGGGGGTACTGCAGCACCACCAGCATAACCATGCTGGAGTTCAGAAGATAAGTGAGTAATAAAGATGTCTTTACATTTTGTTTTTATCTTATCATATTTGCTGTGTGCTCAAGGACAGAGGTCAAATGTAAGATTCTGTCTTCTGATAAATTGCTTTTTATTCTTTTAAAAGGGAAGTTGATGTTTAGTTTTCTTTCTCTGATGGCAAAGTGAGAGGACTTTTTATAGTGAACCCTGTGACAATCTTGTTGGGTACAGTGAGTGTGAAAGGAAAGGCTGTTGGATATCATTTTTTTCCTAATATACAACAAAAGTAACATTTAAATATCTGTAAATGAACTGCTCAAATATTTCACAATATATCTTCCTAAGTTAGGAAAGCACAAATGAAGCTCATTTTTTGCTGTAATTCTGAAGTATGATGGAAACAAAGATTTAAATAAGATCAAAACAATTCAATAGACTTGGTGATGCACAAATTGAATATTCATTGAAACCCGATTGCCACACATTATTGTTTGCGTGCTGTTTAGTTTTATCAGTAAAACAGTATGTCTATGCAAATTTAGAGGCCATTTCAAAGGGAAATATGCTGTCTGTAAAGGGCAGTGTGCTACCACACCGTGCATTTGTAATTATTTGCAAGTGTGCTAAAAAATATGCCACCGGCTACATACTGCACCCTTACCACTCTCCCGCTAAATACATTTGCTATAATTGTTCATTGTCCCTATGACTTCAGTGATGTAACATTGAGGGGAGAACTGTCCACTCGGAAATTTGTTCCAAAATCAGTGCTTGGCTGTGTCACAAACGTTTTTGGCGGCACCTCTCTCAGTATGGAACTTTCTACCCGACGACCTCATTTTTGAAGAAAAAGCTGAAAACACACTTTTTCAACCCTGACCTTTGTAAGGAAAGTCATCTCCTTTTTCACTCGTGATTAGTCATGTGACATTTAATTTTATTCATGTCTACCGATGATGGTCCACCCAACAACATTTCTCATCTGAAATGGCGTCCTATGTGTTTTCTCCTTGTTTCCCCACCCATGTTTCACTGTAGCTTGGTGATATCATTAAAGATAACTTGGGGGCATATTATCAAGAACGGCGTTAAAATTATCGCCGCTTTAGCGGCAGAAAACTGCAGCTAAAGCGGCGATAATGGGCTTGATAATATGCCCTTGAGAATTCCAATAGAAGCCCATGTTGACACCAGAACATGGGCTTCTATTGGAGTTCACAAGGCCATATTATCAAGCCCATTATCGCCGCTTTCGCAGCAGTTTTCTGCCGTTAAAGGGGCGATAATTTTAACGCCGTTTCTTGATAATATGCCCCTTGGTTTCTGTAAGGTTGGTTATTCTATAAAGGGCTTTAATAATATCATTCCGTGTAGTGAATTGTTAAACAAAAATCCATAAATAAAACCAAAATAAACTAAATCAAGTGGCTGGAAGATAAATGATTCTACACTTCTTTGCTCAAACTTTCCATCATTGTCTATCTTGTTTGTAGAGTATCTGTCATTTTATGAACCCACCTTCAGTCTATGGTTTTAAGTATGTAAATCTCTCCTGCGCAAGATAAGTATCAAACAGCGGCATTATCAAGACTGACATTGGCCATAATAGATGATCAACAACATCACTGTTAAGTATTGATATTTCTTTGAATTTCATAACTAATTCTAATGACAAAGTATGACAACTTCTGAAAGTTGGAGTTTAGCTGCTATACGCCTCGGGTTTCAGGTCTTAGATAAAAGGAGTTAATCTGAAAGTGGTGTTGTCACACACAAAAAAAATAGTCGAAAGAGTAAATGTTTGACTTCTCTCACCATCCAAGCAACATAAGAAAAATAAGCCAATCCTAATGTAAGGCCAAAATAAGTGCAGACATTTTCGTTCAACTTTTTCTGAGGTCATCCTTGACCTACTACACATATGCGTGAGCTGATTGCAACGAGGCGTTTTATGAGAAAACTGCCTGCAGTTGTTGCCTACTTACTGGGTGATCAGTCTGAGTTGTCCTCTTTACTACAGTCAAAAATTGACCTGATATTGAGTGCGAATCCTCCTGCACAACTGTGCATTTCGTCCACCTTGAAATCATCCAGCGTACGTATATTTAAGAGTTGGTTAATCTAGTGCAAACTCCACCTGTGCGGGTTTCAGAGCGCTATACGGTGCATACGAATGTAATAATCATTACAACTTCTATTGGTCTGACTAGAATCATAAAACGTAAATTCAATCTACTCCTGCTGGAAAGACAGAGCAGAACAGATAAAAAATGAAACACCCAGTTGTTAGACCTGGCATCATTGGCGCGGGTCTCCCTTCCTCTTTTCGCTTCTGACCTTTTATGTTGGCTGGATTTAGATGCTCTGGGCGCTGTGCCACTGCCAATCAGTGACACAGCGCGAATGCTCCCTGCGTAAAGATAACTGTATGAATTGGGATAACCATAATTGGCTCGTTTGGTTTACCTGTCAGCCCCTAGTATCAGTGCACTGTGTGTGCCCAGGGCTGGTAGACCAAATACTGCTGGTGGGCCTGCAGCGCTGATTTGCGCTACCCACCGAAGCAGCTTTCAAAGTAATGTCTGTGTAGCATGTTCTAATAGCGAGTTACCCTCCGTTTCCCGGTTTACTAGTGTGAGGCTATCCGTTCTCATAGGCCAGAATGGGCAGGCTGAGCATTACATGCCCTAATGCTACCTGCCCCCAGGAACCTGATAGGAACGTTGAATTTGATATGTTTAAGCTCAGAACATTGAGATACATCTTTCAGTAAGGATTATTAGCGTAGCCCGTGTTCGAAAATGCCTCTACGAGAAACGAGGTATTTTCTGGCCTAAGCTTTCCTGTAGGCTTTGCTAGCGTGTGTATTGGCCGTCTGGTTTTGGAGCAGCAGGGCCAGCTGGGTCAGACCTGGCTGGAGAGAGAGATCGGCATATAGAGTAGGGTGAAGGGTGACTCTTTGATCTGAGCAGGGCCGTGCCTGGCAAGGTGAATGATGGCTCCACCTCCCACTGGGCGTCTGATAGCAGACCCCCAGATTCTCAACGGGCAGGATGTCGCCTCGTAAACCAAGTGCTCTCCGACCCCACCGAACTGGTTCTTCCTGGATGCAGTGATTTGTGACTGCAGAGAACAAAGACTTTTTAGGTATAAAACGCTGCGCTGAAACCTTTTTCAAGGGTGTTCCTTCTGGATGTCAAGACGAAACTCTGTCCGAGCGGACAGAGGAAAGGACTTTGAAACTTTCACCAAGCTTGCCAAAGAAACTACCCGAGGGCCTGAATTGAGAGCGCCTCCTGCTGAAGTCTCAGGGACATTAGACTTCACCCTGTCAGCCGCCTGAATTCCTGTGCTAGGGATTCTACTTGCAGGTGAGGCCTCCGTCGAGTAATCCGGAACATCTAGTTCTATTGTGAGGAACGCGGACTGGTAACCCTTGTTAACTCTGTGTGTGGGCCGCCACAGCTAAGAGAGAGCTGCTGCCGCTGAGCGCTCGCCTTAATTTGAATCTTCAGAACCTTCGCCGAATCGGTGTGGGCCGCCGCAGCTAAGAGAGAGCTGTTGCCGCTGAGTGCCCGCACTTGTGTCAGCTGTGTATTATCGTGATTTGTCCTGTGGGCCGACGTAGCTAAGAGAGAGCTGCCGCCGCTGAGTGCCCGCACTTGTGTCAGCTGTGCATCATCGTGATTTGTCCTGTGGGCCGCCGCAGCTAAGAGAGAGCTGCCGCCGCTGAGTGCCCGCACTTGTGTCAGCTGTGCATCGTCGTGATTTGTCCTGTGGGCCGCCGCAGCTAAGAGAGAGCTGTTGCCGCCAAGTGCCCGCACTTGTGTCAGCTGTGCATCATCGTGATTTGTCCTGTGGGCCGCCGCAGCTGGGAGAGAGCTGTTGCCGCTGAGTGCCCGCACTTGTGTCAGCTGTGCATCGTCGTGATTTGTCCTGTGAGCCGCTGCAGCTAAGAGAGAGCTGCTGCCTCGGAGTACTCGCACCTTTGCTAACTTTGCATCATCGTGATTTGTCCAGTGAGCCGCCGCAGCTAAGAGAGAGCTGCTGCCGCTGAGGGTTCGCACCTTGGCTAACTTTGCATCATCGTGATTTGTCCTGTGAGCCGCCGCAGCTAAGAGAGAGCTGCGGCCGCTGAGGGTTCGCACCTTGGCTAACTGTGCATCATTGTGATTTGTCCTGTGGGCCGCCGCAGCTAAGAGAGAGCTGCTGCCGCCGAGTGCTCGCACCTTTGCCAACTTCGCACCATTGTGATTTGTCCTGTGGGCCGCCGCAGTTAAGAGAAAGCTGCCTCCGCTGAGTGCCCGCATCTTTGCCAACGTTGCATCATCGTGAATCGCCCTGTGGGCCGCCGCAGCTAGGAGAGAGCTGCTGCCGCTGTGCGCCCACCACGGAGCTGCACGACGAGAGTCATCGCCACCACCAGCCCGGGCCGCCACAGCCGCATGCTGCTGCCGCTGGGAGCCCGCCTGTCCCCGAGTGCCCGAATCATTGTGGGTGCACGTTGCGGACCACTGCAGTCGAGAACTGTGGTTGCTGGGAGTCCGCCTGTCACCGTCTCCGCTTCTTCGAGAAGCTACGTACTGTGTCCCCGTCCAACGGCAGGTATCTGGTGCGCAACAGGTCGCGTAGACCCAGGCCTTGAACTCAGTCAGTGCCACGTTCTGGTGAATCCGTTATTGCCTTTTTAAATTTTAAAGTCCCTACTGATTTACGTCCATTGTGACTGGTTAAAACGCTTTTGAGAGTCTCGTACTAAACCTTAGATAAAGATACTATTTTTCTATACCTCCTTGAGTTGTGTCCTTTTGTGGTGTTGTTACCGCCTTATTGTGCATGGTCATAAATGCTTCACACACTGCCTCTGAGATAGGCCTAAATGCTCGTGCTAACTTTACCACAGGGTTGAGCAGGGGTTATCAAAGGGGGTAGCCCACTTGCCCTGACTTAGGAAGAAGGGTCCCTATTTGTGCATTGGCGCCAGCCATGGCCAACTAGAGACCCCCATTTCTAACATTGGCGGTCAGCGGTGAGGATCAGAACTTGCATTTATGATCCACGTACAATAACTGGTAGACACCACTAGTGAGTACAGACTAAAGCGCAGACACGCGCGGATTTTGTTTTTCCTCTTCGAATTTCTTTTTATTTTTGGTTGGATGTTTTAGTATTGAATTGTTGATCGCAGCCATGAGTACTGCTAATATGGGAAGGCCAACATCCAATGCTCCGGAGGATCTCGCCTTTGAGGAGGAAAGATTAGATACCTATACTGCCAAACAGCTGAAGTCATTTTGTAAGCAATTCGCAGTCCCCGTGATAGGTCTCTCTAGGAAGGAGGAGTACCACAAGGCGCTGAAGGCCTGGTGGGAAGCCAGAGGGTCCGCTGGGGATGAGGAAGAGAATGCTGGAGGGCAGCAGGATGAGGCAGTAGAGGGGGGGGAGATGGAACACCCTCCAATCCAGGTACTTGTGTATCCCAAAGGAGCCTGACCCCAGAAGAGCTGGAGGACAGGGAGAGAGATAGGAGGCATAGTTTGGAGATGGCGAAATTGGAAAGTCAGAAGGACCTTGAGAGTAAGAAGTTAGACATTGAGAAGAATCGATTGTCAATTGAACTTGAGAAAATGAGAATGGAACATGAGAGAACGTCGAGGGAGAAAGAGATCAGGGCGAGGAGTGTCCCGGTCTTCCCCTCTGGTGGCAGCATACCTTTAGTAACTCCTGAGAGTAGAGTTTATATTCCTAAGGATGTGATTAAGGATTTTCACAAGAGTGAGGATATTGGGCAATGGTTTGCCGCATATGAGATAGCAATGGTGTCCCACCGGGTCCCTGAGCAGGATTGGAGAGCGGGATTGTGGGGGCGCTTTGTGAGTGATGGTAGGGATACCCTGTTGGACCTGCCTGAGGAGAGCAGGATGGTGTATGCCCATATGAAAGAAGCTTTTATGACCCGTTATGGTTTGACCCCAGAAATGTACAGGCAGATGGTTAGGACCTGTAAGAAGTTAGAGGGTACCACGTGGGTTGAATATGTGTCTTTTTTCTGCAGAGCAATGGATCGCTGGGTAAAGGGTAGCAAAGTGGAAACTTTCGAGCAATTGTATGATTTGTTTGCGTGGGAGCATTTTTCTAGTAACTGTTTTCCAGAGCTACGCCAGCACCTGATTGATAGTAAGCTGACTAACCCTAGGAAGCTTGCTGAGGAGGCGGACCGCTGGGTGAACACCCGGGTCCGCAAAGGTTTTGTGGGAGACTTCGCCAGAGGTGGGCAGGGTCCCCAGCAGAGAAGTGGGGGGACAAGGGTAAGCCGAGGGAGTTCCAGAGAGGGCCCCAAAGTAATTCCCAAGGGAACCAAGCAGTGGTGTCCCAGCCTCCCCTGAGAAGAAGCCAGTGTCCCCGACAGGTAGGCCTGTTCAGAGGGGGCCACTCACCTGTTTCAAGGGTGGTCAAGTGGGCCACCGGTATTATGATCCCCAGTGTCCCCAGAGGGACCCCAATGCATCCCCTCGTGCACCACCCCGTGCACCATCCCGCCAGATTGCCAGTGTAGCCCTGGGGGGGAGGAGGTAGAGGTCCAAGGTGGGTGGGATCCCGTAGAGTTAACCCTTGTCTCGCTAGGAGACTTTGAGAAGGTCCCTAACCCCACACTGCCGAATAACACTCAGAAGTACCGGCAGTGGGTGACCATCAATGGCCATAGGGTGGAGGCTCTCAGGGACACCGGAGCTAGTGTGACTGCTGTCAGCTCCCGGTTGGTGTCCAAAGAGCAGGTTGTCCCCCATGCATTCTGCCCCGTAGTGTCAGCAGACAACTCAGAGAGCCAGTGTGAAGTGGCTCAGGTTTCCTTCGAGTGGGGGGGGGTCTCAGGAACTCTTCAGGTGGCTGTGAGGCCCGCCATGCCTGTAGACTGTCTGTTGGGCAATGATCTAGAGAACTCCCCGTGGGCTACGGTGGAGAGAAAGTCTCATTTGGAAATGTTGGGTTTGTCTGAGTGGGCGTGTGTGACCACTCGGTCCATGACAGCTCAGAAGGATGTTCAGGAGGGTCTGGAGCCTGAAAGTATGGCCCAGGCCCCTGCCTCAAAGAGAAGGGGTAGGGGGCGCGGGAAACCGGCCCCCGCGGTTCCCACGGGCCCGGAGGGAGCAGACCTTGAGGGGGATGCCCTGGAACCTACAGGGGAACAAGTGGCCGAACAGGGGGACCTACCGGAGCTGACCCATTGGCAGCAGGAAGGGGGGCCCTCCTGGGAGGAATTTTGCGAGCAACAGAGAACCTGCCCTTCTCTTGAGGGGGTGCGGCGGCAGGCCGCCGCTCAGGCAGCAGGTGACCAGACAGGGTCACATTGGATCTATTGGGAGAACGACCTCCTTTACAGCGAGCCTAAGGTTGCTGATCCTGGGTCAGCCCGTGTGCTGGTGGTACCCCAGCGCTTCAGGACCTTCCTACTGGGGTTGGCTCATGATGTGCCACTGGCCGGACATCTGGGGCAGACCAAGACCTTTGAGAGGCTGGTCACCCACTTCTATTGGCCCCAGATGCGCAGGAGCTCAGATGCTCACTGCAGGACGTGTGAGACTTGCCAGGCAAGTGGGAAGAGTGGGGGGAAGATTAAGGCCCCACTACAGCCCTTTCCGGTTGTGAGCACCCCATTCGAGAGAGTGGGCATTGATATTGTGGGGCCTCTGGATCCCAAGACAGCCATGGGCAACAGGTTCATCCTGGTCTTGGTGGACCATGCCACCCGGTACCCTAAGGCCATCCCGCTCAGGACAGTGACGGCCCCTGTGGTGGGACGAGCACTGATGGGGATTTTCTCCTGTGTGGGATTCCCCAGAGAGGTGGTGTCCGATAGGGGAACTAACTTCATCTCCAAGTACATGAAGTCTCTGTGGGAGGAGTGTGGGGTAACATATAAGTTCACCACTCCTTACCACCCCCAGGGTAATGGGCTGGTTGAGAGATTCAACCGGACCCTCAAGGGCATGATTATGGTCCTAGGTGAGCCCATGAGGCGTAAGTGGGATGTCCTCTTGCCATGCCTGATGTTTGCTTACCGTGAGGTGCCACAGAAGTCCTTAGGGTTCAGTCCCTTTGAGCTGCTCTATGGTCACCCGGTAAGAGGGCCTCTGTGCCTGGTCAAGGAAGGCTGGGAGCGATCTCCCAGGAAACCTCCCAGGATGTGTTTAGTTACATGCTGGCCTTCAGGAACCAGACTCGGCGTTTCAGGAAACTTGCTGAGGCAAACCTGGAAGCCAGCCAGGAAGAGATGAAACGCTGGCACGATCAGAATGCCACTCTGATCGAGTTTCAGCCTGGACAAAAGGTTTGGGTCATGGTCCCGGTGGAGCCCTGTGCGCTCCAGGATAGGCGGACCGGCCCCTTTGAGGTGGTGGAGCGCAAGAGTCCTGTTACCTACGTGGTGGACTTGCAGTCTCCCAGGAACCCCTTGCGGGTCCTGCATGTTAACCGCCTGAAGCCCCACTTTCAGAGGTCTCAAGTGGGCATGCTTCTGGCCACAGATGCTGGGATGGAGGAGGCGAGCGAGCCCCTTCCTGACCTCCTGTGTGCAGGGGAGCGAGATGGGTCAGTGGAGGGTGTGGTCCTCTCCACCACACTGACCCCTGAGCAGCAGGGGGATTGTCGCCAACTGTTGGGGCAATTCAGTGATCTGTTCTCCCTGGTACCTAGTGTCACTGATTGGTGTGTCCATGACGTGGACACCGGGGACAGTCCTCCCATTAAGCACAAGGCTTACCGAGTGACTGACCGAGTAAGGGCCTACATTAAGGATGAGGTTACCAAAATGTTTGCCCTTGGGGTGATTGAGTCCTCTGGCAGCCCTTGGTCCAGCCCAGTGGTCCTGGTACCAAAAGCTGCAGCGCCTGGTACCACCCCAGAACTTCGGTTCTGCGTGGACTATCGGGGCCTCAATTCAGTCACGAAGACTGACGCGCACCCCATCCCCAGAGCTGATGAGCTCATAGATCGGTTAGGGGCTGCAAAATACCTCAGCACATTTGATTTGACGTCTGGGTATTGGCAGATCGCCTTAACCGAGGGAGCAAAGGAGAGGTCAGCCTTCTCCACACCCGATGGGCACTACCATTTCCAGGTGATGCCCTTTGGAATGAAGAATGCCCCTGCCACCTTTCAGAGGCTGGTCAACAGGGTGTTGGTTGGGCTGGAAGACTTCAGTGCCGCCTACCTGGATGACTGCGGTGTTTAGCTCCTCTTGGGAGGACCACCTGCGCCACCTCTGGGAGGTATTGATGGCACTGCGGAAGGCAGGCCTCACAATCAAAGCCAGTAAGTGCCAGATTTGGCAGGGTTCTGTAGTGTATTTGGGGCACCAGGTGGGGAGCGGCCAGGTGGCGCCCCTTCAGCCCAAAATTGAAACTATCCTGGCGTGGGAACCCCCCCAAGACTCAGACGCAGGTGAGAGCCTTCTTAGGACTCACGGGATACTACAGGAGGTTTGTCAAGGGATATGGCAACATTGTTGCACCCTTGACTGAGCTGACTTCTAAGAAGCAGCCAAAGAAGGTAAACTGGACTGACATCTGTCAGAACGCTTTTGACGCCCTGAAGAGTGTCATGTGCACTGCACCCGTGCTTCAGGCGCCCGACTTTTCAAAGGAATTCGTTGTCCAGACAGACGCCTCAGACCATGGTATAGGGGCTGTTCTGTCACAGATCAATGAGGAGGGACCAGACCAACCGGTAGCCTTCCTGAGCAAGAGGTTACTTCCCCGGGAACAGAGGTGGAGTGCAATTGAGCGTGAGGCATTTGCTGTGGTCTGGGCGCTGAAGAAGCTGAGACCATATTTGTTTGGGACTCACTTCCGGGTTCAGACAGACCACAGGCCCCTTAGATGGTTGATGCATATGAGGGGTGAGAATCCCAAGTTGTTGAGGTGGTCCATCTCCCTACAGGGTATGGATTTCACGGTGGAACACCGCCCTGGTACAGAACATGCCAATGCTGACGGTCTGTCCAGATTTTTCCGCCTTAGTGATGAGAACTCCCAAGGGAATGGTTAGTTCTCCCCACATTTCAGCTGGAGGGGACGTGTGTTAGACCTGACATCATTGGCGCGGGTCTCCCTTCCTCTTTTCGCTTCTGACCTTTTATGTTGGCTGGATTTAGATGCTCTGGGCGCTGTGCCACTGCCAATCAGTGAGACAGCGCGAATGCTCCCTGCGTAAAGATAACTGTATGAATTGGGATAACCATAATTGGCTCGTTTGGTTTACCTGTCAGCCCCTAGTATCAGTGCACTGTGTGTGCCCAGGGCTGGTAGACCAAATACTGCTGGTGGGCCTGCAGCGCTGATTTGCGCTACCCACCGAAACAGCTTTCAAAGTAATGTCTGTGTAGCATGTTCTAATAGCGAGTTACCCTCCGTTTCCCTGTTTACTAGTGTGAGGCTATCCGTTCTCATAGGCCAGAATGGGCAGTCTGAGCATTACATGCCCTAATCCTACCTGCCCCCAGGAACCTGATAGGAACGTCGAATTTGATATGTTTAAGCTCAGAACATTGAGATACATCTTTTAGTAAGGATTATTAGCGTAGCCCGTGTTCGAAAATGCCTCTACGAGAAACGAGGTATTTTCTGGCCTAAGCTTTCCTATAGGCTTTGCTAGCGTGTGTATTGGCCGTCTGGTTTTGGAGCAGCAGGGCCAGCTGGGTCAGACCTGGCTGGAGAGAGAGATCGGCATGTAGAGTAGGGTGAGGGCTGACTCTTTGATCTGAGCAGGGCCGTGCCTGGCAAGGTGAATGATGGCTCCACCTCCCACTGGGCGTCTGATAGCAGACCCCCAGATTGTCAAAGGGCAGGATATTGCCTCGTAAACCAAGTGCTCCCCGACCCCACCGAACTGGTTCTGGCTGGATGCAGTGATTTGTGACTGCAGAGAACAAAGACTTTTTAGGTATAAAACGCTGCGCTGAAACCTTTTTCAAGGGTGTTCCTTCTGGATGTCAAGACGAAACTCTGTCCGAGCGGACAGAGGAAAGGACTTTGAAACTTTCACCAAGCTTGCTGAAGAAACTACCTGAGGGCCTGAATTGAGAGCGCCTCCTGCTGAAGTCTCAGGGACATTAGACTTCACCCCGTCAGCCGCCTGAATTCCTGTGCTAGGGATTCTACTTGCAGGTGAGACCTCCGTCGAGTAATCCGGAACCTCTAGTTCTACTGTGAGGAACGCGGACTGGTAACCCTTGTTAACTCTGTGTGTGGGCCACCGCAGCTAAGAGAGAGCTGCCGCCGCTGAGCACCCGCCTTAATTTGAATCTTCTGAACCTTCGCTGAACCTGTGTGGGCCGCCGCAGCTAAGAGAGAGCTGCCGCCGCTGAGCACCCGCCTTAATTTGAATCTTCAGAACCTTCGCTGAATCTGTGTGGGCCGCCGCAGCTAAGAGAGAGCTGCCGCCGCTGAGCGCCCGCCTTAATTTGAATCTTCAGAACCTTCGCCGAATCGGTGTGGGCCGCCGCAGCTAAGAGAGAGCTGTTGCCGCTGAGTGCCCGCACTTGTGTCAGCTGTGCATTATCGTGATTTGTCCTGTGGGCCGCCGCAGCTAAAAGAGAGCTGCCGCTGCTGAGTGCCCGCACTTGTGTCAGCTGTGCATCATCGTGATTTGTCCTGTGGGCCGCCGCAGCTAAGAGAGAGCTGCAGCCGCTAAGTGCCCGCACTTGTTTCAGCTGTGCATCATCGTGATTTGTCCTGCGGGCCGCCGCAGCTAAGAGAGAGAGCTGTTGCCGCCGAGTGCCCGCACTTGTGTCAGCTGTGCATCATCGTGATTTGTCCTGTGGGCCGCCGCAGCTGGGAGAGAGCTGTTGCCGCTGAGTGCCCGCACTTGTGTCAGCTGTGCATCGTCGTGATTTGTCCTGTGAGCCGCCGCAGCTAAGAGAGAGCTGCTGCCGCGGAGTACTCGCACCTTTGCTAACTTTGCATCATCGTGATTTGTCCTGTGGGCCGCCGCAGCTAAGAGAGAGCTGCTGCCGCCGAGTGCTCGCACCTTTGCCAACTTCGCACCATTGTGATTTGTCCTGTGGGCCGCCGCAGTTAAGAGAAAGCTGCTGCTGCTGAGTGCCCGCATCTTTGCCAACGTTGCATCATCGTGAATCGCCCTGTGGGCCACCACAGCTAGGAGAGAGCTGCTGCCGCTGTGCGCCCACCACGGAGCTGCACGACGAGAGTCATCGCCACCACCAGCCCCGGCCGCCGCAGCCGCGTGCTGCTGCGAGCCCGCCTGTCCCAGAGTGCCCGAATCATTGTGGGTGCACGTTGCGGACCACTGCAGTTGAGAACTGTGGTCGCTGGGAGTCCGCCTGTCACCGTCTCCGCTTCTTCGAGAAGCTACGCGCTGTGTCCCCGTCCAACGGTAGGTATCTGGTGCGCAACGGGTCGTGTAGACCCAGGCACTGAACTCAGTCAGTGCCACGTTCTGGTGAATCCGTTATTGTCTTTTTAAAGTCCCTACTGATTTACGTGCATTGTGACTGGTTAAAACGCTTTTGAGAGTCTCGTACTAAACCTTAGATAAAGATACTATTTTTCTATACCTCCTTGAGTTGTGTCCTTTTGTGGTGTCGTTACCGCCTTATTGTGCATGGTCATAAATGCTTCACACACTGCCTCTGAGATAGGCCTAACTGCTCGTGCTATGTTACCACAGGGTTGAGCAGGGGTTATCAAAGGGGGTAGCCCACTTGCCCTGACTTAGGAAGAAGGGTCCCTATTTGGGCATTGGCGCCAGCCATGGCCAACTAGAGACCCCCATTTCTAACACCAGTCAATAGAGGACAATGCATTTTACAGCTGCTAAGACATTGCAGTGTGCTGCTGAGGTACAGCTGTAGAGAGGCAGGTGTAAATTAAGGATAGGCAAAGTTGGGCCTTCATATTGTAAACTACCCAAATATTCATGCCATACAGAGTTTAGAACACCCTTTCAAGTTTGGGTTATGAAACTGGAAGCTATAGTGTGCAGAAGGTCTAAAGGTCATAGCAGTTTACTCCTGGGGCTATGCTCAATGAGCAGTGTAGCTTTCAAGAGAAGGCACTAAAAACGTAGGGCCTAATTTACTACAAAACGATGCAGCGCTGCACGCCATTTTGCTACGCCGAGCTGCGTCATTTTAAAAGCAAAGGGATGTGTCATATTTACCACAATATGACGCATTCCTGTGCTTTCCCCTGCACTGGTGCACAATTGGCTGCCATGAACTAACACAATCAAGCTTGCACCATGGTGCAAGGGTGCCTGAGCTGCGGGGATGATTGTTTTTGTGCTTCATTGATGGTGTTTTCCTCTTTCTATGCATGCTGCAAAATGCAGCACGCATAGAAAGAGGAAAAAACAAGGAGAAATAAAAGTATTTCTTCTCATTGCGCCTTAATACGCCTCCCCTGAGAGGCGTAGGATTCTGATACATTCCCAGGTTTACAAAATGTTGTAAATCTGGGAATGCAGCAGAATCCATGGATGTTGCGTGGGAACACCCACAGCAACACCCATGGCACACCCCTTTCACGCAAAGTGCTGCGTGAAAAGGGCCATATTTACAAGGCAATGAAAAGCCACTCAGGGTGGCTTTGCGTGGCCTTGTAAATATGGGCCAGCACTCTGAGTCGCTGGTGCGTCAAAAAGAGTGATGCACCGGCAGCGCAAGGGGATTGGCATACCACAACTAGGGTCTGCTTTCTGTGGTGTGGAATTTCCCATTGAAGGCTGTCTCGCATGACATAAGATCTTTAGTGGGTAGCTTCAGGTTGACTGTGTTACTTTTAGTGGTCAGAATAATAAACAGTAAGAGGGAATGAGATAACTGTTATGTTATCTTATGTTACGCTATTGCTTTTGTATATTGCTCATCTCACCAGGGAGGGAATGCAGGCGCTAGGTAAGGAGGTGCCTGAGCTGGTCGATTCTGAGGTCTAGGTAAAGAACTATGGGGGATATTCTCAAGGAAGTGGCGGTGAGAGGCGTTAGCCTCCTTGGCTTAACGCCTCTCACCGGCACTTCGGAAACGCGAGGCTGCACCCTATTCTCAAGAATGTGGTGCAGCCTGGCGTTTCCCCCTGCGATGGCGCTAAGTTTCACGACTTAGCGCCAGCACAGTCATCCTTGCACCAGAGTGCAAGGGTGTCTGTGTGCAGGGGAGGGTTGTTTATGTACAGGAAGGTGCCCCTTCCTGCACATAAACAATCCTACAATACCATTTTGTAACTTTCATGTGTGGTGCTTCGTGCAGCACACATCAAAGTTACAAAATGGCA
Organism: Calotriton arnoldi; assembly: GCA_963921515.1. Taxonomy (NCBI): domain Eukaryota; kingdom Metazoa; phylum Chordata; class Amphibia; order Caudata; family Salamandridae; genus Calotriton; species Calotriton arnoldi. Next base: position 639,795 of record CAWUFW010008485.1, on the reverse strand, counting down.
TTTCTGAAAAGGTTTGTTCATGTACAGGAAGGGACATCTTCCTGTACATGAACAAACCATGGCATTTTGCTCTTTCCATGTGTGCTGCACAAGGCAGCACACATGGAAAAAGCAAAAACGAGGAGAAATAAAGCATTTCTCCTCGTTTCGCCACCTTAAGACCAGGATTTTTCTGGTCTTAAGTTTGGCGCTGCCACCTATTATCTCCGCCCTTGATAATAGGTGGAGGCGTCAATCATAATGGGTATTGCGGTGGAACGCCAACCGCAACACCCACTGCACGCCCCTTTCATGCTAAATTTAGCGTGAAAGGGGCCTTACTCTCAAGGCAGCGTTAAGCCACTTAACGTGGCTTAAAGCCACGTTAAGTGGGTTAACACTGCCTTGAGAATAAGGCGCTGACCCTATTGCCACGGGAACATCAGAAAAAGTGACGTTCCCGTGGCGATAGGGGCTTGAGAATATGCCCCTATGTCTTGCAGAATTCAAAGACTGAGGAAGTGGCTCTAATGTACAGGGCCGGCTGTTAAAGACCTTGTGAGCTGGTGATAAAGGCCTGGGTGACAGTTCTTCGTGTGTTAATTGGGAGTCATTTGAAGATTTTTCTGAGGATCTTCAGGGTGTAGAAACAGGATAAGGCAACCTCATAGACTTGGCTGGTTATCGCAAGTTGGTTGTCCAACACAATGCCCAGGTCTTTCCCTTGAATGGCCGGGCATAGTTTTTGTCCGAGCTGTGCTGGCCACCAGGTAGAGTTCCACAGGAATGTGTTTTTTTCCAAAGAGTATCACTTATATTTTGTCTGTGTTGAATTTCAGGTAGTTGGTCTTCATCCAGCTGGCTACTTTGGACATGTATGAGGTGGAGTGTTTCTGATCTTACGAATGAAATAGAGGGAGAGTTGGGACAGAGGGCCTGAAATAGGGTGCTGGTGGGGAGATAGCGGTGTTTGAGGTGAAAACCTTTACAATGGCAAAGATTTCTTAGGATTTGTTGTAGTTGTTTGTGATCCGCTCGGTCAGTGCTGCCCACTTGGTGGGTCGGATTTGCTGGTGGTAGAACCTTAGGGCTGACTTGTTGGTTCTTTATCAATTTTGTTGTGAGTCTGTCTCCATCTGCATTCAGGTTGCTTGAAGTGGTGTTCGGTGAGTCTAATTTCGTCTATGTATCAGTTCATTTGTGGCCTAGTCCTGGTGGCAGCTGTGTTTTTGAGCAGCGCTCCTGTGCAGACACAGGAGGATACACGCTGTGCATTTGCAAGGTCTGAAATTGAACGGGCACCCAATAACGAATTTACTGTTAAATGTGTATTTCAACTGTAAAGATAGCCCTCGACAGTGCAACATGAGGGAACTTGTTGGGACGCTGGAAGATCTACTAACTTAGGGGCATATTATCAAGAACGGCGTTAAAAACTATCGCCGGTTTAGCGGCAGAAAACTGCTGCTAAAGCGGCGATAATGGGCTTGATAATATGCCCTTGAGAATTCCAATAGAAGTCCATGTTCTGGTGTGAACATGGGCTTCTATTGGAATTCTCCAGGGCATATTATCAAGCCCATTATCGCCGCTTTAGCTGCAGTTTTCTGCCGCTAAACCGGCGATAATTTTAACGCCGTTCTTGATAATATGCCCCTAATTATCCAAACTGCAGGATATATATTAAACGTAGATTTTAACACTCATAACCTGGCAACTGATAAAGTGCCTAACTCATCTAGGGACCCAGCCGGCAACATGCTAAGCTCATTTCTAAATACACATCGTCTGAGGTCTGCTCAAGACGTTACCCCCATCCGAGCAAGACACAATTCGTTCAGTAATACGTCAACCATACACCATGTCTTCATGAGCAATTTTCTCTATGAACAAGTCCTTGAGTCCGCAATATCACATCAGCAGACCAGTGACCATCTCCCTCTTACCACTTCAATTTCCCTTAAGGCATGCAGTCCTCAGTTTATAAATACCCTGGGCTCACCTACCGGGGAAGAAATCTACATGTTATTACGAAGATTAAAATGGAACAAAATTGACACAGCATGTTTGGCTGCTTGGAAAAATAATTGGCTGTCGGTTAACAATAACTGTACAGGGGAGAACATATTTTTAAAATGACCATCTATGGGGGTAGACTTGTACTATTTGCTGCATGGCAGGCCACCCAACTTCCAGTCTGCATGTAAAAAAAAGGGTATGCTGTTGACGCCAACCGCATTGTACAAAGATAATGCAAAGTAAAAGAACAATGAGGCAGGCTACCCGCTATAACAAACAGTCTGGGGGAGAAGGGCTGCACCAGAACTGGATCTCAGGACAAGAGAAGTATATGGCGTTTTAAAAAACAACATGAAGAATCACAATGGCTACATGTCTACTGTCTTTTAAAACAATGCAGACAATCCGAATGTTGGCAATCTATTAACACACTTAAAGGGCACTTCCACGAGAGATGAAATGGAGTCTCGGCACACACATGGATTAACCATGTGAAAACATTGTACTGCAAGCCGAGCACCAGAACCTGTGTAAATAACTGACTGTAATTAGGGATTTGCGGCCAACAGAATGCTACTGGAATCAAAACCGGGGCAAGACAACTAGCTAGTGAAGACGCACACAAACTCATGGAAGTGCAAAGCCACGTGTTAACAATATTAAAGAACATCTGAAGTAATGGAGCCCCAGGCCCGAACGGTCTCTCAGGTCAACTATTCAAAGAGGACTATGATTACTGGGTGGCTTTACTTACCCTGTTATACCAGTTCTGCACCATCAATGCAATAATTTCTGAAGATTGGAAAGGTTCCTTATTACAACCAATACATAAAAAAGGCGGCACTTTAGAACCCACCAACTATAGGATGATAGCTTGGTTAGATGTTGAGCACAAGGCATACCCAAGACACCTCTCACAGGAATTACAAAATTGGATCAGGGATGAAGGTATACTCCCGGTGTACCAATCAGGCTTTGGGGCCGGAGCCTCGACATTGGATAACATTTTAGCTTTGGCTTACCTAGTTGAGCAGGCCACCCAAGTAAGACAGCGCCCCCTCTTTGCTTGCTTTGTGGACTATTCTGCAGCTTTTGATTGTGTCAACAGGAACATATTTTGGTTGAAGTTGCAAAACTAGGGGATTCCAAGCACGCTGCTGAACGCCATTATAGTACTCTATTCCCAAACCTGTGTACTTGTCAAGCTTATGCAGAATGCAGCGACAAAAAAAGTGTACACAGACTAAGGGCTTAAACAAGGCTGTGTATTGGTGCCCCAACATTATAATTTGTACACTGCGGACCTGAATAATTCGTTATCATCTGCTAACTAGCTTGTGCCAAAAATCGGGCTGACTAGATTGTTTTTGATGCAGTACGCAGATGATATGGTACTAATGGACCACACAAGGATGGGACTTGAAAAAGCATTGGATGCATTAAGCATTTATAATAACGCCAATGAATTGGTGGCCAATGCCTACAAAACAAAGGTTGTTATTTTTGGGAGTTATGCCAATAAACTTAAACCACTGGAGACTGGGCAATATGAAATTTACCACCACCTCCAAGTATAATTATTTGGGGGTTTGGTTCATTAGCTACGGTAAGACCAATCAACACATCTCTTACATAAAGGCAAAAGCCATGGCGGTGACTTACACCATGTGTAAACTCAATGCTAAATTGTTCAGTCCATCCACTATGGCAATCCGAAAGGCAATAAGAGCTAAGCTACTGCCTTCGATTTCTTATGGGCGATTAGTCTTCCCTGGAGCACTGATGAATTCTATGGAGACCACCCATTGCAGTGCCTTCAAACGGATCTTAGAAATTCCTGCCCATGCCCGGAATGCCTTGCCACGGCTGGAGTTTGGTTTAAACAAACAGTGCTTAGAAAATTGGGTAGCTATAATCCAATACTACCGCGGAATTTGTGCAGCACCACTCAATACTATGAAAGACATTTTGAAGGAACTCTTCACAAAGGGCAAAAATCCATGGTCAGACTTTCTGTTGACTGCCTGCACTAAATAAAATCTTGACAAGGCGAATTGGGGATACTTTATCCACCAACCAGCAATACTAAAAACAGTGCTAAGGATCCCAGGTTCCCAGCATCCCCATTAACCCTCCCCTTGATGCCCTCCCGGCGGTCTCCAGAAACCCTCACTCTCTGGATCAATCCCCGTAATTAGCAAAGAAGCCTTCCTGAACTTGATGACCAAAGTCAAATCTGGATCTCCTGCCGACAGTTGTCCTCCACACATTTTGAGGGAAGCACTCTGCATGCCCCGGCCCTGCCCTCTGTCTTCTGAATGACTCATTAAATCAGGGGTCCTTTCCCAGAGCCTTTAAAGAAGCAGTAATAGTTCCTCTTATTAAGAAATTGAATTATCGCCCCATCTCGCTGCTCCCCTTCTTGGCCAAGGTGTTGGAAGCCCATGTTTCGAACTGTCTCTGCCCTTTTATTGAACCGTCTAAATTCCTTGATTCTCACCAAGCAGGCTTCCACCCTTCCCACTCAACTGAGGCAGTAATCCTGAACGTTTTAGACGAAATGAGGAAAGAAGCAGACAAGGGCACTACCCAAGCTCTAGTGTTCCTTGATCTATCTGCGGCTTTCGACACAGTCAGCCATGAAATCCAGGAATTCAGGGATCTGGCCTCAATGGCTCACGTCTTTCGTAGATGGTCGCTCCCAATCTGTCTGCCTCTCCCAATTCACGGCTCCCAACGTCAAACTGACCTGCGACGTGCCGCAGGGATCTTTGTTCTCCCCGCACCTGTTCAATTTGTACCTTTTCCCACTAATCCAGTCTCTAGGAGAAAGGAATGTGTGCACCTTTAATTATGCAGATGACGTGCAACTGATCTTCACCATTGACAACACCCCTGGCTCCATCCTGAATTTCCAGACAACTATGTTACAGATACGTAACTGGATGAATGGTAATCATCTAAAGTTGAATCCTGACAAAGCAGAACTGATCTTAGTTGGTGGCTCTCAAAATCCCTGGAACTCGAATTTCTGGCCTTCCAAGTTGGGAAAACCTCCCCTACCATTTTCCTCAGCCAAGAGTCTTGGTGTTACAATCAATAGCGACCTTTCTTTGAAGTCCCAGATCTGGACGGTAGTCTCTGCCTGCTTTTTCCAGCTTCGTAAGATCAGAAAGTTAGTAGATTCCTTACCATGGAAGCCCTTATCCAGGTCGTTTTATCTCTGGTTATCTCTCATATTGATTATGCCAATTCACTCTATTTCGGCCTCCCGATGGTCTTAACAAAAAACCTACAGTTGGTGAAAAATCAGGCAGCTAGACTGATTTATCACCAGCCTAGATGGCAACACGCCACTCCTCTAATGAGGAAGCTACACTGGCACCCAGTAACACAACGCTGTGCATTTAAAATTGGATGTCTCATCTTTAAATCTCTTCACGGCACTTACCCGGAATTTGTTTCTACTCTTATCCAGAGGTATAGTCCCGCCCGCAACTTAAGGTCATCCCACCTGAACCTCCTGGTTATCCCTACCTACAAACGGAAGAGACTAGGTGGTTCTAGATTTGCGGTCTTGACCCCTCATTTAAAATCAGATCCTCTACAAGTTACCCTCTATTCAGGAGACTCTTAAAAACGTGGTTGTTTTCCCAGGCATACGATTGACCTAACAAGCAGCAGTCTATTCCTATATTTAGCGCCAAGACACCGTTTGGTGTAAGTGGGCTCTATAAATAATTTTAACATACGACCTATCTGCGCTGAACAAGCCGACCTCACGAGGGTTTCCCCGGACGAAGCCCTTAGCCCGACTCCGCCCCCAACGGGCACGGTGACAATTAAAATCAACTGAAACAGCCATCCGTTCTGGGTCGGGAGCGGCTAGGACGGTCTGGGCTTTTGCCTGATCGACAGCTTTTATGCATGTTTATGCTGTATGTTTGGCGGCGAGATCATCTACACATGGGGGCTGCGTGCTCGTTGATTTTGCCACACTTGCACAAATGCATGCTGCCACTCCACATTTCAGGACCCCGCATCTTCTTACTGGGGAATTTATTGGAAGGTTCACCTTCTCTGAACTAACGGGCAGCATCTACCTCGATGCCTGCAAAATGGCAGCCTCTACTAATCAACATCACCAATAATTGGGGGTCTGCTTTTTAGCCTGTTGTTTTGGCAGGAAGAGACACCGAACCTCCCAGGAAGCAGACGACATAGGAATTGAAAAAGGACAAAGCACTCACAGAATCACAGAAACTGAAACAGGACGACTACCTGTTTGGCCCAGCTAATGGAAAGAGACATAGGACTACCTTGTTGGTTTTGATATCCACTACTAATGATGTGGCCATCTTGGACTGACTCCCTTACAGTGGACTAGCCCCTGTTCGTCACTAGTTAACACCCCCGATTTCCCTCTCCACATGCACACAGGTGAGAAATGTAATTTCCTATTTTTACCTTATTTTATTTTATATTTTTCTTGACCCAGCCCCCCATCTATCACTCGCCTGCAGCGGGGCACTCACCCCTAAATTTGAATCAACCCCTACTCCACCCTCCCTTCCTTTGCCCTTAACCTACACCAGCACCCCCATTGTTCCATCACCTCCCCCCATCTCACAAATACCCCCCACCTTGCCAAGCCCAGCCCCCCTTCACAGCACAGGCCCCCACTACGGTCCCAATCCAACAACCACGCATAACGCCCCATATCACTCTACCCCACACCAACAAGCGCCAACCCCACTATGGAACGCACAGGCTTACATACTTACACCATTAACTACCCCCCAACCTTTTGAAAAAAGCAGCCAAACGCTTTATACACAATTTGTTAAAATTACACCCCGAAACCGCTATCTCGGACCCCTACTTCTCAACAAACAAGGGGCACATATCCACCAACATCATTTTCTACACCAAAAGAAGAGCACAATGGAGGAAAGCCTTCCATGCTCTTTTCACGATCTCCTCCACCAGGAAAACTGCACATGGTTTCACAATCTCCATCTCCCCCTCCCCAATCTACAAAGCCGCAGCAACCATCACCATCTATCACGGCCTCAACGGCCCCTCTTAGAGCTTCAATCAACGCAGCAGCTAGACTTATTACTGGCTCCAAAAGAAACTCCCACATATCCCCGGACCTAAGATCCCTTAACTGGTTACCTTTCGAAGCCAGAATTCAGCTAAAAATAGCATGCATGACGCATAAAGCCATTCATCACAACACTCCCAGCTATCTGGCACAGAAACTGGTGCCTTCATGTGGCAACAGAGCTTCCAGAAGTGCCAATAACCTCTTATTGAAACCACAAAGATACAACAAGAAGAAAACATACAACCGAGCCTTCTCGGGGATGGCGCCCAGGATCTGGAATGCTTTGCCTCCAGAAACTAGACGTAATCCCTCTACTGCATCCTTCAAAAAAGAAGTGAAATCCCTTCTCATGGCTAAGCTCACTTGAGCATGGGTTGCTGTGATTATACGACTCTATTCTTGATCTATATGGAACTATATATTATTTATTATTCCTCTATGTATCTTCGTTACTGTGATTATACTATGCTTGATTTGTATGGAACTATATGTCTTTACCATATGCCTATGTATCTTCGATATGTTGATTCTATTATCCGTGATTTTTATGGAACTATATGTTATTTACCATATGCCTATGTATCTGCGATATTTACCTTGTAAAGCGCTCTGATACCCGCAAGGGTCTTGTTCGCGCTATATAAAGCCTTCGAAATAAATAAATAAGGAAACAAGTAAGACTTTTATCCAGGCAAGAAGATCTGGGCTTAATTGAAACCTCTGAAAGTAACATTTGTGTTATCAGCTCCTACAGTGACAAATTAAGCAAGCCTTATTTAAATTATGCATTGAACAAATCAATTTTAAAACAAATGATGTCAGTCAGACTTATGGCTTTGCCAATAAAAAAAATAAATGTCAGCTGGAAATTCCTGGCGACGGTTACCTTCTGCAGATTGTGTCACCAATATGAGGAATCTTTGGCCCACTTTGTCTGTATTTATACAAATTTGATGCATGCAAGTCGCACTTTATTAAACTCACTTTTTCTAGAGTATGGTACTCACACTTGTATAGAATATAGCAATGGAACTCCTTTTTAATCTGGAAATCCCAATGGAACTGGCAAGGCTAGCAAAATTTGAATGGCAACTCCAAATGCTTTTAAGTGAAAGTCAAGCCTTGGGCTAATGCAATATTGATAAAATCCACATTATTGTTTTAATTAGTAAGGTATACCCACAGTCTTCATGGTTTTATCTTTTGTGTTTTAATAATTCCAATGTTTTGAAACTAACTAAATTAAATGGTGGGCTTGTGTTTTAAGTAATATTGATATCAAATAAGGTTTTATGAAAGGATATATTGTGTATGGCTTTTGTAACAATTTTTATTAACTGAAACTTAAAAAATTCATTCATTCACAGTAGGTGTTCCAGGTGTTAAAGTTGGTGATGGATTGCAATTGGTCATCTTAGTTCAGTGGTTGGCGGGCTTGGAGCTCTGTGGCCCATGTTTCTTCCAAGATCTGTTCCAGTTTCTTCAGGTAGTTTTAGGAGATGCTGTTCCGTGCTGGTGGGGATGAGCAAGTAGAGGCGAATGAATGCAGTGTTGGTCCTGGCGAGGGGGATAGGCTTGTTCACCAAGATGTCATTGAAGTTGGTGAAGATGGGGTCAAGAAGATGTCCGCCGGCATAGATGGGGTCCTTCACTCACTGAGTGGGTCTGAGTGTGGTCAGATCCTATAGGAGGTTGCTGGTGTTAGGGTCGGTGAACTCCTCCACATGGTAGTTAAGGGCACCGAGGAGAATGAAAGACCTAGAGGCGAGCACCAGTTGGACGATGAAATCCAAGATGGAGTTGCCAAAGTCAGATCATGGGCCGGGCAGCTGGTAGATGAGGGCGCTTCCAAGGGTGGAGCTGTAGAGATGTGCACTTTAAAGGTCAGGTGTTCCAGGTGATTGCTGGTGTATGTGGACATAACGGAGTAGTGGATGTTTTCTTTGAAGATGATGGTTGGTCCTTCTCTGGGTCGGATATTTCTATCCTGTATAATGATCTTGTATCCGTGGAGGATTGCTGTGGCGATGTCAGGGGCCATTGTCGGGATGAAGAAGATTTCTCTCAGAAAGAGCAGGTCTGATGAGAGGTCAAGCAGGAGGTCTCAGACTTTTATGATGTTTCTGACAAGTGAGCAGGTGTTGAGGAGGAGGCAGGTCTGGGAGGGCTGATTGCTGTGTGGGAGGTAGTGTTGGAGGAGTGGTTGTGTGTGTTGGATGGTGAGAGGAAGGTGGAGGCAGGAGGGATGTGTGGGCGGGGGCACACATGAGAAGAACGCACCTTCTGTGTTGGCAGGAGAGGCCCGAATGCAGTGCTGGGAGACGCGTCAGGGATTCAGAACTTAGAGGGCTTCAGCAGGCTAGGGTCAGAGAGAGTGGTTGGTGGGCAACCAGCGGTCGTGGCGCTAGGTGCAAGCGGGGCGCAGACAGGCTTGGTTTTGGCGTACCTTTAGCTGCCAATGGCGCACCGCCACACATGCCCACTGCATATTCACGCTACAACCACAATTAAGTGGGAGAAGGAGAGGGAGAAGTACAGGGGGCAGTAGGTGGGGTTGGAGCGAGTGGCATGAGTGACAGGTAAGCAAGTGAGAGTGTGGCGAGGAAAAATAGGTGGAAAGGCCGCAGAGGGGAAAGGGCGCAAAAGAGGGAAAAGACTGAGAATATAAGTTATAATATGAGGCAAAAAGCAGAGCAAAAAGAGGCTAAAAGCGGAGAAAAAAAAAAGGAAAAAGTAGAGAGAAAGAGGCAGAACAGCAGAGAAAGCATGCAGGTGAGTGGAAAAGTGGACAAGGAGGCAAAAAGCAAAAGATCTGAGCAAGAGTGAGACTGCTAAGATTGGAAGGAAAACAGCGAAGAGGCAAAACGAGAGAAAACAAAAGCAGGCAAAGGGGCAAAAGAGGTCTAAGAAGAAAAGGAAAAAGAGCTGAAAATTAAGCACAAGGCTGGGAGCCTCCGGACGGCATCAGAACTGGGTCCACAAGGGCCAGGCATAGTCGGAGGACGGGGCATAGGTAGGTGGATAGGTGCAGCAATGCATACCAGTCATCTCTGAGTTTTACAATGGAGATATGAGGGTTGGAGAAGAATCAATGCTTTTATTTAATATTACTATTTCTGCAGAGAGATCCAAAATCAATAACTTAGACCAATTTTGTCCCAGTGGTCTATTGTTACATTTAGAAGGCCTTTTTAATACTATGGAAGAGGGAGGGTGTACAGCTCATATATGCTACAAGGAAACCATTATGAAATTGAGGCATATATTTGGGTGACATGGTCTTCCTTCAAGGTGATTTGGCTTGTTTTAATGTATAATGGAATTTATTGTATCGAGTGATGTAAACCTAATGTATGCTTTCAAAAGAGTAATTCAATGAAAACACTTTGTACTTGTGTTTTAAGAAAATCATTCCTCTATGTCTTTTCTCCAAGCAAAATAAAACTTCTTTAACTCGCCCAGTGGCTAAACATCCGCTGTAAAGATCAGTAACTAGTCTGCACTTCACAGTTTTGAATCACTGGTGCAAAACTAAATTGACCCCAACACCTAAAATAGATTTAAGTTACTCCTTTAATCAACTTCACAAAAATGAAAGAATTAATTGCCACTGTTTCGATTGAGCCTGTGAACTACAAGTTACACCTGTTTTAAACAAATGTGTTACCCAACCGAGCTGTGGAATTGCAGCCTTCTATCTGCAAATTGCACATTACTCTCTGCAGCAAACACCTAACTCACCACACTGTCCGTCTTGCAACAATTAGAACTCATCATTTGCAATTTACAAACACGACTCTATAGCAGGCACCGTAACCTTTTTAGCTAATGGGATAGAAATTGGGGACTAGCAATTTACATAAAAGCAGGAATACTTCACCAAATCAGGTTTTTGTGCACTGTTGTACTTGTAGCTTTTCCATATTGTGGTACTTGTAGTCCTACATATCAAAGGAAATACAAAATAACAAGTACCAGAATCCAAGCAACAAGCCAAGACTAAATGAGATGCTTCTATTTCACGTGGGACTACTTGAGAGCTCTCTGTCACCTACAAATTATGCACAGATCTTAGGAAAGTTAATTCACGGACCTGTTTTACTGTTGAATTCACTGGGATGTGCTGTCTATTCTGTCCATTGAGTTTAGCTAAGCCTTTTCTCCTGTTTCATGCCCACACCCTCAATTCCATACTATGGGTCAGCCCACTTCACCCATTGGCTAAATTGACTGTGAGTGACAGCATTCTGCTCTTCCACAAGGTTCACAACTACACACAAAGTAGTTCCCTTCAGAGCCAGGGGCAACAATGGCAATGTATGTTTTTTGTGTATTTAGCCAATGTTTTTTTCTTATATTGTCAAGGGTCCACAGCTCCCCCAAAAATAAGGTTTTACAAAAACCATGAAAAAACAAAACATATGGCTGGTAGCAAACACCAGACCTATTGACTTTGCCAATGCTTGTCTTACTGGCTGACTGTCTGAATCCCAACTTAGCCTGCAGGTTACCTGAATCACCCATGGAGTTTTGTGAAGATATGAGGATCGCTGTGGAAAAGATCACCAAGGGCTAATTCAAGCCACAAAGGTAAATAACAGCAGAGTGGACTGAGTGATTCATCTGGCTGACATGAACAGCATGCATGCTCTTGAGATAGTGAAAGTTAACCCTACTAAGGCCTTGACTCTGAGAAGGCCATTGACTGTAGCAGACATCAGGCCAAAAGTGACCATTTCTGACCTGTATCTCCACCTCAGGTGTTGGTCCGTAATGGTGGTCCACAATTACCGTGTTAGAAAACCATATGCTATTTCTATTTGGTTTTACTGTGTGCGCTCCCAAAGTCGGTAAAACGTAGCTCGAGGCACAATGGTATGTCCCACGGAAATAATGCTATTCCAGTTCAAAATCAGGGTCTAATTAGGTACAAAGACTGAATTCAGTTTGAAGTGTGCGCCTTCGTATGTGTGATCATGACTTATCCTGGATATCATTAGACAGCTGTACATGCAACAGGGGTATGGCCACGCTACTCCCCAGTTAAGTTGTGGCAAGTGGTTGAAATAACACTTGTGGTTTAATCTAAAGCATGTTCCATGCGATAACCATCACACAGTATTACTAAGTGGAGTTGTAGATGAATCCCCTCAACTAGAGTATTTTTACTGTAATTCTGTAATTTCTACTTGAACAAACCCAAGAATTTGATTGTGATCTGTCACCTGATGGTCCCAGTTCGGAAACACTCCTCAAAGGTGGGTGCTCTCATCTATCCAGTAAGGGAAACAGTACAGAATCTAGCTATCAAGTAAGAGAAATTGTACAGGAAGTAGCAGAAGATTTACATAGTAGTATCCAGATAGGCATTACAGTTGGTGAGGAGTCATTTCACACACTTTCTCTCCCATAATATCGATGTTAAAAAATAAAAGGGTAAAGTTGAAACTCAATTTTCAAAAACCTATCTCTTCAAGAAACATCAATCACATACATAAAATTCAATTCCAAACTGTGTATTGCACTTCAAAGATGATGAAGCAACAAATCTAGCCTTTTTCCTTATATAACAACAAAAGTATTTGTCTACCAGTGCTTGCTAAGTAGCCTAGCAATTTTCATTCAGGCAAAATAGAGACAGCATAGAATTCTTCCCGTGAACTCTTCTCGATAGTTAAGTCACTTTCCGCTCTTGACCATGTCTCGACGGTAATTGCTCCATACGTAGACCGTTGCAACACCTTTGTTCAATATATTTTCAATAAGGTTGCCTCGATTTAGTCTACCTTTCCTGAGTCTGTCAGATATGTGCCCTGTCTCAAAGCCTGGTTTGAGCCCTTAGAGGATAGTGAGGCACTCTTTAGCTTCAAACTTATTACAACTGTGGAATTGATTCCGATCATGGCATCTGTGAAATCAGGGGCCCCCTCAGACCGCTATCCTGGAGTGAGGTGCAACTTGCGTAGCTCCAGTGCTATGGAATTTTTTTAACAGTTCTTTCAGGAATGGACAGGTTCCCCAATCCTGGAAACACCACTGAGTCAGAGAACTTTAGTTCCATCTCGCTGCTTCCCTTCACTTTGAAGGTAGCCGAAAAATATGTAAACCAACAGTTTTACCTGTTCATAGAAGCTCAGAATCTCTTGCATAAGACTCAATCAGGCTTTCGCCCCCAATACAGCACAGAGTTGACACTATTGTTTGCCTCCGAATCCATCCATTAAGCTCGGGACAGAGGAGACACCACTGCATTGTTCTCGTTGGACCTCACCGCAGCATTCAACATTGTGTCCCATAGTCTGCTTCTTGAATGGCTGCGCAACCAAGGCTCTGCGGTGGTTGGCCTCCTTCCTACAGAACCGTACCTTTCAAAATCGTATTCCTTAAAGGTTTTACCACTGCAGCAGGGGTTGCCTCAGGGCTCTTCTTTGAGCCCGACGCTATTCAATCTGTACATGTGGCCCCGTAGCTGATATTGTTGAGCGCTACGGCTTTACCATTGTGTTGTATGCTGATGATATACGGTTGATAATCACTCTCTCTCAAGAAGCATCCAACACTGTGGTGATGCTTCGCTCCTTCCTGACAGACGTGGCTGAATTGATGACCCTCAGTTGTATCAAGCTAAATGCTGGGAAGACTGAAGTTTTCATCCTTGGTAATCAACCTTCAATTTAGTCGAGTGCTTGGTGGCCTGACTGAAGCTTGTTCGGCGGGTTAAGCTTCCCCAGTCAATATCTGACCACTGTAGTCCATCTATTCTCTTGACAGTCTCCAGCTCCACTGATGCACGTGCACTCTTGTTACTCCTCAGTGTATGTCTTGTGTCTTTTTTTTGGAGTTGTGTAAGTCAGCCAGCAACCCTGATGATGGGGTGGTGAAAGTGGTATGATGTTTACAGAGGCACAACTAGAGCCAAATTCTGGAGCGGGGGGCTAGTTTTCATAGCAATAGGCAGAGTGGAGATGCAGGGGCTCTAAGAAGGGGTGAAAAACAACAAAGCCTCATTGCCAAGCAAATGGTCTTTTAAAGACCTGCGGCGCTCAGGCGCTGACAAGACCCAGTCATTCATCAGCCTTGTGAGACAGAAACCAGAGGCAGGGAGAAGAGTGGATCTTTGGGGGCTCAAACGCAGCGCAGCAGCCTGAGCGTTGTAAACATCCGACCATGCTGCACTATATTGTATCCTCGTCACAGGCCGCCCTCTCGTCACTGCAGTATAGTGCACCACTGCCGAGCCAGCATGACTTTTGGCCAGTTCTGCGTGGGTATTGTGCACTGCTAGGGTAAGGGGTCCTTAGTCGCCGGTGCCTGCAGAGGGGAAGATGGCTGCCTCTGGGGTAGCGGTGAGCGGACGGCTCCTGGACAAGGGCTTGGACATTAGCCTGGCTGCTCTGCGCAAGCATGATCCCTATATTCGGGGAATTCTGGACGTAGCCAGCCAAGTAGCGCTCTACACTTCCAGCCACACAGCGAGCGAATGGGTGAGTGCAGAAGAAAGGCTCAGCGAGAGAGGCAGAAAGTAGAATAAAAAGCAACGGGTGAAAGAGGAGGATACCTGATTGGTAGGGGAGACGCGTGCAGGCTGCAGCAGTAGGGACGTCAGAGGGGGAGAGAGAGGCGGAGGGGTGCATGGTTGGGGAAACTGAGAAATAAGTCGGGTGCCAGGAGGAGGGAGTGATTTAGGACGAGGAAGAGGTTGTGAGAGAGAGGGGGAGCAGGAGGTGAGCCCGCGAGTGGTGCACGCGCACGCGCTCGGGAGAGCAGTCTTCACTTTTCAAGCACTGCACTCGTGCTTGTGGCGCGCCGCTGCTCGCTCCCGCAAGGTGGATGTCGCCACAAGCACGAGTGCAGTGCTTGAAAAGTGAAGACCGATTGCTAAAGGCCCTCCTAGAGCACTGCATGCGCGCTGCCTAGGCGAGACCAAAAAAGGACACAGTATTCATGGATAAATTGCTGACTGTATTACGTTTCTAGAATCATGCTTCTAGTTTCCAACTTTCAAAAGGAGGTTCTACTTCTATCACAATAAGCGAGACGTGCAAAAACAACTAACTGACTCTGTCATGTTATAGCTTACCTTTATAAATCGTATTGAGGTCCAATTTTATTGCAATGAGCTCATGATCCTATGCACATCTGGTGGTGTCACTGTATGGTCCAACATTAAATCCAATGCAAAGGAGCCCCTGTGTCCACTGCCTGCCCACGTACAGTCAGATTGCCACTAGAAGTAGAGTTTAACACAGAGATGGGGGTTACCCAGTTACTCAAGGTAAATCACAAAAATGAACTATTTGGTAGTATTAGGTCCTTAAGAATTTTTAAAATGAAGAAATGAAAGAGCCAAAGACGGAAAAAGGGGGCAATGAGAACTAGAAAATATCTATTTCATTACAGCACTATGTTTACAATTATATGCAAAACAAATCAGACCCCACGTAAACGCAGTCAGCCTATCACACATAACATTTTTATACAAACAAAAAGAGCACGAGCCTAGACAAAACAAAAGGAAATATGAGAGGCCTAAAGAGTGCTCCCCAGAAAACAATCCACAGGAGAGCACTGGTTTGCTGTGCTGATCAATGAAAAAAAAATCCATATTAGTAATTCATTTCTCACACCCCAATCCTCTATAAATGCCTGTGATGGATAATTGAAGGTAACTGACAGCATTTAACTGTTATGGTAAGTTACACAAAACCTTTTTTTTGTGGAGGGAACACTCAATATTAAATAATGTTATCCTTTCTTACAGTTTCAAAACAGTTCATAGAAATTCGATTTTGAAGAAGTTTTAACGCAGCTCGGACGCCATTACACCACGAGATAGCTTTGCTGGACAGATCCCACTGGGTAGAGACTGATTGTTCAAAAGCGCCTTGGGATTGACCTAATTTGGACTGTTATTTGCCCAAATGCAAATTTCCTCTAGGGAGTGACTGGTGGGTTTTCAGGTTACAAGACTGACCTGTCATGGATCACTGTACACACAGGGGCATATTCCCAAGAACGTGTGATAACCATCGCAAAAGTTACTTAACGCAACCTTCAACATCGCAGTCCATCGCGGGAAATTAACGCGGTGTTAACCAAGTATTCACAACACGGCGGTACCATGCGATAGTCTCCAGATAACGTGTCAACTGACCGTGTTAAAATCAACGCCATGCCGCAAAAATGCGAAACACGAACGCAAAAAAAGCTGCGATGAGGCCAATCACGATACGAAAATCAGCGAAACCCAGCTACAGGCCTGCAATTCACACGCGTCAGGCGGGAACAATCACCATAAAAATAGAAAAAAAACAGACAAACAAATGCCAAACAACAGCAAAGCACAATGGACATTGCCGGAGCAAGTACAGAGGAGAACCAGAACCCCACAAGCCCCCCAGAGGACCATCCTGGGACTTCGGAGTCAGGGAAGGGCAAGGACAAGAAGAGTAGGAAGAAGCGGGTCAGTCCGTAGGAAAACAGGATCCTGATAACGGAGGTGACAGAACACCATCAACAACTGTTCGTCACCTCCACTGTGTCATTGGCAACAAAAAATGGACTATGGCAGTCCATCGTGGACAAGGTGAATGCAGTCGGAGTGCTGAAGAGGACAATGCATGAGGTCAAGAGGCGCTGGAATGATTGTCAAGCGCAAAACCAAGCTGAAACTCGCCAACAACCTGAAGGCAGCAATGCAGACTGGAGGTGGGAGCCCAGCGCCACAGGAGGAGCTGGACGACATGGAGGAAATGGTGTCCACAGTCATCAGTGGGGAGACGGTGGCAGGAGTTGGGGGCCCGGACACTGCTCAACAGGACCCGACACAACAGCAACAGGGTGAGTAACGACCAGGGCCTGGGGGGACAGGGGGAGATGGGCACAATGGCACACATGCACAATTAAGTTGAGCACATCTGCGGACAAACCATGCCCCAGACCAACAACTCCCACCAAGAGACCAATGTACCCAAGTATGCAACATGTCAGCACTGTACAAGCACAGAAGTCAAAGGCACACCTCATGAAAGGGATAAGGGGCAGCAAAATCTGAGCTGCAGTGGCGACTCCCCCAAAATGATGCACACACATCACATGCAGAGCACATCTACATTGACAACGATGTGACACAATCCGCAAAACACCTACAACAGAACACAGGACACAACTGGCACCGCTTGGGTGCAGACACTGGCCAATCACATTTGGCATTGCAGGGAAATGTGAGTTGATAATGTACAAGTAGAAACACACACACGTCTGTTGTCGAAATGTCCACTGTCCCCCATCAAATAGGCAGCTCCTCCCAAACAGCCACAATGTACCCAGTCATGCTGTCTGTATGAAAACATGTACAATGCGACAACATACATGTGGACACATTGTTAAACTGCATCTCCCCTTCACATTGCAGAGGAAGAATCAACACCTCCTGCAGAGCAGCCCGACCCTCTCTTCTCTGGAGATGAAGAGGACCACCACAGCTTCGACTCTGACGCCCTCCAACTGCTCGTGGACAGCCTACGCAGCCCACTTCCAGGAGCTGGGCAGCCCAGCTGCTACGAGGAGACCCCACCCCCTGCACTGACCACACAGCAGGCAGCACCCACCACCAATGCTGCTGCCTCCCCGGATCCCCACGAAGAACACATGGCCTTCCAACGCCGTGTTTTGGGGTGCCAGGAGAATCTGGCTGAACAGGTGCGGGTGGGCTTCGACCGCATGGCAGACAAACTAGATGCCATGCGTGGGTGTCTAAGTCCCATCAGGGACCACTCACGGTCCCTAACGGACACCCACAGTCCGCTCCATGCTCTCCAACGGACCATGGCTGACATCGCTGGAGCCCTGACTCAGAGATTAGTACAACTGTCCAGTCCGAGTGGCTCTAGCAATGTCACACGGGAGTTGGGAAACATGCGGAGGTTAATGGAGACCATGGAGCGGGCGAATGCGGAACGAGGGGCTGCCACGGCTGCACACCAGCGAGAGGTAGCTGGGTTCCTCAATGACCTCAGGACCATCATCATGGCATTGCTGCCACAAGGCCTGGCACGGATGCATGCTGCTGCCACCACTCCATCCACATCTCCGCCCCCTGATGTTTCACTGCCACAGTGCTGGAGACAGAAAACCACCACCCACACTTGAGGCACATGAAACAGCAGAGGACGAAGATGCAGATGATTCTGCCCTTGTGGTAAGAAGGACGCAGCAGCATGCATCTCAGCCATAGATCCGGCTTCAGCTTGGTACGGCACTCTGCATCATCACCTTCCACTGTCCCCCGATGCACTCTGCGACACTCACCTTGGACCTCGACATGGACTGCCATATGCTGTTTGATCGCCATTGACACAGCAATCAGACTGCGGACTGAACTCCTCCTCTTCCTTTGGACTTGTCATTCCCTGAAGGACCCTGGCTGTCCCTCCACGGGACAACATCGTCATGTGGGGTTTGCATGGCCCTGTACTGCTCCAGATGCAACACTTCACTGAATGTGCATTAAACATTCATATTCACACAGATGTGTCATGTCTATTGTCTTTCAAGTGTGGAAGTATGGATGAATGTAGGCTCACTAGACTCCACTTACGTCCATGTGGCTCATGTCATAGCACAGGGGGCACACGGTGACACTTTGCCGAATGCGGTCCGGGTGGCGCTGACACAACAACAGGGACACACGCATGAGTAACTTCCTTGTCCAGCCCAGTAAGGAACCACACCCAGGGCCCCGGGGTCATTTACACACCCTTACGCTGGACTGGCATACGCCAGGCCAGCCCACTCCGCTGATGCTCACAGGGGGGGACGGCAACGCTACATGTCCAATGTCTTTCCTGTAGTGATCTGCTGCTCACAGGTCTAGTTGTCAGCATGCCACAGCCACTTCCTCACGGCTGGTGTACACCCACACCACACCCATCCAGCACACGCATCACAGGACATGTGACCCTGCCAATAAAAAGGGCCGGGCGCACGTGCTCGACGCCATTTCCACTCTCTATCTGGGTGCATCCGTGTGGTGTCAATGTAGGCATGAGGGCCTCGGGCCCTGCAACATCACATTCCCCAGGACCGGAGGTGACATGATGGCGTCCGCAACACGATACCCAATCATACAGGGTCCATGACTTTGGGACACAGACTTGGTGGCACCGGATACATTGCGGCCGGCACAGGCACACCGCCACGGGACGGTGACTTTGGGTGCACTGAGGTAGGGGCACCTTAAGTGCTGAGTGGGTGTGCAGCCTGCTATGATGCCCCGTCCCGGCGGTCCGGACTGCTCAGGATTTGTGTGCCCTGCTGGACCACAGTGTAGGCCAGAGCCAGCGGGCAGCGCGGGCCTACCACCACGTGGCGTCGCATCCCGGATCACAGAGTTAGTGGCACCTCAAGGGCTGAGCAAGTGTGCAGCCTGCAATGATGCCGGGTGCACTGGTATGTCCTCTGCCATGGCGAAATCAAGAACCAGAATCATGTGTGACCTGGTGGCCTGTGGAGCGGGGCTACATGATGTGGAGCGTGCCATGTCCGCGGGCCCCGGGCATGTGGCTTGCAGCGGTACGTGGTGGGCCATCATTGCTACACGCCAAGGGCGGAAGGTGAGCAGTGAAGCCTGGGTGCGCAGGGGCGGGCATGCAACGCTGGGCGGCGGGAGGGGCTGGGGTGCATCTGCCTGGGTGCGCAGGGGCGGACAGGCGATGATGTCTTGTGCAATTGTATGTACTTTGCCATTTATGTATCTGGACTCTGTTTCAGATGACAGATCTGTTTCAGATGTGTGACCTGGTGAACTGCACTACGTACCGGCACGTGGTTGGAGACACACCGGTGGCAGCAGGTGGGCAGTGTGGCCTGGGTGCGCATTGTCAGCACTCTCTCTCCCTGTCCATCTCTTCTGTTATCTGTGTCTCGCTCCCCCTCTCTGTCTGTCTTTCTCTCGCTCCCCCTCTCTGTCCGTCTTTCTCTCGCTCCCCCTCTCTGTTCGTCTTTCTCTCGCTCTCCCTCTCTGTCCATATTTTTCTCGCTCCCCCTCTCTGTCCGTCTTTCTCTCGCTCCCCCTCTCTGTCCGTCTTTCTCTCGCTCCCCCTCTCTGTCCATCTTTCTCTCGCTCCCCCTCTCTGCCCGTCTTTCTCTTGCTCCCCCTCTCTGTCCGTCTTTCTCTCGCTCCCTCTCTTTCTCTCTCTCCTTCCCCCTTTCTCAGTCCTTTGATGTGTGCAAGACACACCTTCTCATCATGATTTTTGTCTTGCAGGCTGTGACCTATGGATTGTCCCGAGGGGAGCCGCCATGTGTCTTCATTTCTGTTCTGTGTTTCTTTGAATACATTTTCATTTGTTACATCGAAGGTGTATGTGTGATGCTCATTTTTGTGACGACACATGCATGTCACCAAATGTGGTTGTGCGACATCAGGCGGATTATTTGGTACATGATTCCATGTGGTTGATGTGGCATGTCTTTGGCCGGGGGGGGTGCCCGGGGAGTGGGGGTCCTGGGGGTGGTGGCGGTGGGTATTGTGGCCCTGTTGGGGCTCTGAGCTGCATGATCAGTGGCGGCTCCATGGCATCTGTTGCCCTTCAGGTGTGGCTCTGGGCTTGTCTCCATTTTGTGGTGCAGGCTGTGGTCCGACTTGCACCAGGTCAGAGCAGGTGTTAGTTTACTGCTGCTAACGCACCTTATCGCCTGTTTTGTGGTCTTGTCGCCGATCTGGCTGGTCGTTGAGAATGTTGCGGAGTGGTGATTTTGCGCCTTTTTGCACGGGAAGGCCTACTCTGCATCTCATTAGCGATAGTTGCGGGGGTCATCTGTGGCGATGTTGTTTGCGGCTGCTATCGCTGGTAAACTGGTGTTATGGGCTGTTAACACCAGCTTGTGAATGGGGTGATACATTTATCGCAACTTTGGCTGCGATAAAGTGCCGTTAACTCGGCGATGGCTCCTTGAGAATATGCCCCACAATTGTTAACCTTGATGGAGTCCTTGACAGGACGGAATGCGTTGGCTGGGCTGACTGAAGTCTCTACAGTATTGATGAAAATTAATAAAGATGTTATTTAAAAAAAATCTAATTTCGGCTCCCTCGCCATATTTGGAACAGAAGATAGAAATTATGTTTTAAATTGTTTTGAAAGTGTATAGAAGGATAACATTATTTAATATTGAGTGTTCCCTCTACAATTAAGGTTTTGTATAATTTTGACAATTTTCGAGCAGTGCGACTGTAAGAGGTGGAGCACTACTACCTGACATTGTTGAAATTGACGTCAGTGCGGTTGTCCTTAGGCCAACACTGCTCGCTTTTTTTGTTTATGTTATGTCGATTTGTATGGCGCAACTTATCACAAAGGAGGATATTTAGGTGCTGGAGCAGGAACGTAGACAGGACGGAGCTCCTAGTTGAACATCCAGGTCTTCAGTTTCTTGGGGAAATTGAGTAGCGAAGGAGCTATCCTCATATGTTGGGGAAGTTTATTCCAGTTCTTGGTGGCAATGAAGGGGAAGGAGCGCTCTCCTGACCTGCTCCTGCGGATGGGGGGGATCCGTGCGAGACAGATAGAGAGAGTGAGAGGTAGAGCGTAGCTGTCTGGAAGGTTGGTAGACTTGAAGTCAGTCATTGAGGTATGCTGGTCCAATGTTACGGAGCGCTTTCTAGGCGTGGACAAGCAGCACGGCGTAAACCTTTTTATTTATTGTGAGTTTGTTGTCTAGGATGATGCCAAGGTTTTTGGCGTGGTCTGTGGGGATGGAACCTAGTTTCGATGGCCACCCGGAGTCCCATGGGAAGCATTTGTTTCTGAAGATAAGTTTTGTCCGAATTGAGTTTCAAGCAGTTCTCCCTTATCCAGTTGTTCTTGTTGGTTATGCTGGAGGTGAAGTTATCCTGGTGGTGTTGTTTGCATCGGTGATGGAGAGGATGAGCTGTGTGTCATCAGCGTAGGAGACCATGCTGAAGCCGTTGGCTTTCATGCGAGGGGTACCATGTACATGCTGAAAAGGGTTGGCCTGAGAGAGGATCCTTGGAGGACTCTGCAGATGAGTTTTTTAGGTTGGAAGGTATATGGGGGGAGTCTGACTCGTTGAGTTCTGTTGGAGAGAAAGGTGGCAATCTATCTTAGTGCAGGCCCATGAATTTTAGCGATGAGGGTGTTCTGGGAAACGATGTTGAAAGCCGCTGAGAGGTTAAGGAGCATGAGAGCTGCAGTTTCTCCTTGATCCATGATGGACCAGATGTCACCTTTTGCTGCCAGAGGGCAGTTTCCGTGCTGTGGTTGCTGCGGACCTTGATTTAGTGGTGTTCAGGAGGTGGTGCTGTTCTAGATGGGAGGAGAGTTATCTGTTGATCTCTTTCTTCAGCACTTTGAACGGGAAAGAAAGGAGTAAGATGGGTATGTTGTTGCTGAGTTCTTTCAGGTCTGCAGAGCATTTTTGCAGGAGAGATGTGGCTTCTGCGTGTTTCCAGCTATTTGGGAAGGTTCTGCTAAGGATGGAAGAGTTGATAATGGTGGTGATGTTGGGGTTGATCAGTGTTCTTCCCAGGTTGT
Organism: Calotriton arnoldi; assembly: GCA_963921515.1. NCBI lineage: Eukaryota > Metazoa > Chordata > Amphibia > Caudata > Salamandridae > Calotriton > Calotriton arnoldi. The sequence continues at coordinate 617,130 of CAWUFW010008485.1, read as the reverse complement.
ACATGTGGTGAGGGCAGGGGCCTGTTGGGGATCCTGAATGGATGTTCGTCATAATTCCAGCAGTGTTTTCTGTGGTGAGGGGACTCCAGTTTGTTATATGGTGCATGTTCCTGGTGTTTGTGGGTGGTTGCATGATGGTGTTCTTTGTAATGGGTTGGGGTGCGAAGTTAGTGTAGATCTTGAGTATTTTGTTGTGGAAGAAGTTAGAGAGGTCTTCGCAGTGGTCCGGTGTGGGCGTAAAGGTGTTGGTGGCCTCTATTGGATTGGTGAAATCTCTGACGATGTTGAAGAGTTCTTTGCCAGAGTTGGAGCAAGATTTTAGTCTCAGTACTGTAGTGTCCTCCCCAGCCTGGGCACCCACCAATGACTACGCCACACCCAGCGCTTAGTATTACACGTTTACTTTCTTCTGCGTGTAACTGCGAACTCAGCATTTAATGTTCTTCACATGTTGTTTTTTGTCAGCATATGCTTTCATCTTTTGTTTATGAACCAAGTCCTTCTCACAAGTTGCATTCTCGTCTTTCTCTCTCTGATTGGTCCATTGAGGCAACTTGGTTGTCATTGCTCCCCTGGACATCAATGTCGCAGGGCTTTCACCTGTGGTCAAGTGAGGTATTGAATGATAAGCTCTTAGAGTAGAATTTAACAAAGTTTTTAAAATCGAGCTCATCAAAAGTATCACGCTGCACTGCTTTCTTTAGTGTACTCATAAAGTGGTCAACAAGTCTGTTGGCTTGCAGCCACAGAAGTGTGCTTTTCTGATGCTTTATATTCATATGCTCTAAGAAATCTCTGAACTCTCAACTGTTAAAAGGTGGGCCATTGTCAGATTTCACTATGGCTGGAACAACCCATGTCGCAAAGATGCCATCACGTCTCTCAATGACTCGATCTAGAGTGGTAGATGAGAGATCTTCAATTAAGGGAAATCGTGAGTATTCGTCCGCAATCACCATCAGGTGATGTCCATTGTCAAGTGGACCAAAAAAGTCAATGGCTAATCTTTCCCATGCATGCTTCGGTAGTTCTGACATGTTTAAGGTGTGCAGAGGAACCCTTGTAGAAAGACAGTTGCATAGATGACAGGCCGTTAATTCCTTTTCAACCCTCTCATCAAGATAAGGAAACCAGAATCGCTCTTGGAGAGCTCGTTTTGTGGCAACGATTTCACGATGTCCTTCATGGGCCACTTCAATTATTTTCTGTCACAGGCTCTCCGGAATCAGGATTCTTGACCCTCACTGTATAACTCCTTCCTGAGTCATGGGCAGTTCATGTTTGACATTTTTGTATTTTTGATATTCTCCATCACTAGTGAGAGGTCGATCGTGTTGGCTCCATGACTAATGTGTAATTATATCTATCAACTTTAGCATGTCACTTTTGTGGCTCGTGGCCGTGATAATCTGGGTTAATGAAATGGCTGCTTGTGTATTTGATTTTACAATGAAATTGATGTAGGCTTCAGCCGTCTCGGATGGAGTACTGTGACCTTTTATAGGCACCCTCGAAAAGTAGTCAGCAGGGTTCTGATCCTTCCCTGGATGATGCACAATGGTATAATTGTACTCTAGTAATCGTAGTCCCCATCGTTCAATGTGAGGAGGAATTTTGTACTTGGGATTAGCAAATATAATCGGTAAAACTTGATGATCAGTTACCAGCGTAAAAGCCTTTCCATACAGGAATACATAGCAATGTTCACAAGCCCATACCACAGCTAAACTTTCTTTTTCAGGTTATGAATAAACACGTTCGGTTTGTGATAAACCTCTACTTGCATATTCCACAATATGTCTTCGAGCATCTGGGTTTCCATTGTGCTGTGCAAGGATAGCGCCTGGCCCGACTGGGCTAGTGTCAATAACCACTTCTGAATGAAGTTTTGGATCGAAGTACGCCATTTCAGTAGCATTCAATGACTTGTTTGATTTTCTTAAAACTTTTCTCACATTCATTTGACCAATAAAATGAAGCATTCTTTTTCATCAAGTCTCAAAATGGAGCACTTACAATGGCAAAGTCTTGTATATATCTGAAACAGTATTCTCCTTTCCAGAGCCTTTTCATATCTGTCCAATAGTGGGATATTTACCTCTGTGTGGAAATAAAAATCAACATCCAAAACACAACTTCTTTTTACGTGTAGAAATCACTTTTTGTGCTTTGGCTTACTTTTCATACTCATGACTGACTCCTTCTGGGAACCTCCATCCTCCATGTCTGCAGCTTGTCTATAAGCACGCTCTTCAGCTCTGGCAGCCATCAACACTTGCTCCAGACTAAAAGTTTCTCTCAGTTTTCGTCATCGGAATGAATCTCGTATGCATCCATCAATAACTCTAAGATGTATAACATCTTCATCATTGAAATCATGGAACTTACAGTGTTTGATGAGGATGTCGAGTCCCTCCACAAATGCATCAATGGTTTCACCAACTTTTCGTCATTCTTGATTAAAAATATATCTTTTGTAATCAACATTGGGCATTGGATCAAACTTGAGATTCAAAGCTTCTTAGCTGACGGTAGGTGACTTCTCCGTCAGTCTGTCGCATTTTCCTTATGACTTCTTTTACACCATCACTAGCAAGATTTTTGAGGTATTCGATAAGCTTTTTATCAGTCTCTTCAAGTGCATCAATGAAATCTTCAAATATCTCTATTCAAACATTTTTGGTGGTATCGAAGGTGGTGGTGGTTTCAGAAAGGCGCCAGCGTTGTAGACCACTGTGGAACTTTCCGAGGCGAGAAGTGGCGTTCATTCTGACACTGTTTGAGGATCGCTGTGGGTTTGTTTATGTAAACTCTGACTGAGGCCTTATGACGTGCTGGCTTCAAGGTCATCTTTGACATTGACTGGAAACATAGCTTTTTACTTAGCTGCCATCTGAAAAATTTCACTATTCCGAGAGTCGCTCTTGGCTTTTTGTTCTTCAAAGACTTGTGAAGTTGTTTTGAGCCCCACTCAGCAGTTTTGGTGGCTAGCCACTTCAGGTATGGATGGCTCAGTAGGGACAACCTTGGGCACATCTCACCGAGTGCATTGGTACGGTGACTCTCTTTAATGGGTTCAGTAAGCCAATAATTTCATCTTTTCTAAACGTCAACTTACACTTTCTGACACCGAGTTGTTCTCTGCCTTTCAACACTTCTGTTTGCATCATTATTTTGCAATTGTCGATTATCAGTAAATGCTGTTTGAAAGTCTGTTTGAATCCACCTTCAGTGTTAACACTCCGTATAATGTATAACTTTATCTTGCGTGGCAGCGCAGTACCTTTATGTATGGCCTGACCAGCAAGTTCTCGGCCAACAACTTTTACATTCTCTGCAATGCTTTTGTTATCTTCAACTGCTTCAGAGTTGCTGGAGCAGCGCTTCGACTACACATGCATTAAGCGCAGATTCCGTACTTTGACGATGGCACACGTGGCACACATGAGCAGCTTGCTTGGACAACGGCAATCTCTCTGGGAGAGCACTGTCAATCATTGGGTTATTTATCCCCTATCTCATCACCAGTTGTAGCATCCTCCCCGGCCTGGATACCCGCCAATGACTACGCCACATATGGAGCTTAGTATTACACATCTTTATTCTTCTGCGTGTAACTGCGAACCCAACATTCTAAACCAGACTTCATTGCATTCCACTCTAACACTTACCTCAGAGCTCTACGTAGTCCATTAGGAGCCAAAAGGGTTCCGTCATTGCTAACCGCAAAACACTACAAGTACAAAGGCTGATTTCCTGGCTTCTTTGATCTAGATGTGGTACATTTTGAGTGCGGATTTGTAGGCGTCTCTAAAGGTGTTATCTCTGCTGCTTCTCCATATTCTTTCTAGTTGTTTGCAGTAACGCTTGGAGTCTCTTAAGGCTTCCATGTACCAACATGCTAGGGTGTGAGTTCCTACTTGCCTGATTTTCTTCAGGGGAGCCAAAGTGTTGGCACCATCTCAGAACTAGTTATTGAATGTGGGTAAGTCATTTTGAAGATCACCGGTGAGGATAGGCTGATTGTATTGGAGGGTTGGGTCCTGTCAGTCTCTACTATATTGTTCCAGTTATGGCTGATGCTGATTGCTGGCTTTGGTTTGCTGGAGTGGAGCATGTTGATGTAGAAGCATCCGTCCACGTGAGCGGGCGAGGTGCCTGAAGGTGATGTTGTTGCTGGCTGTGAAGATGGGATCGAGGGTGCACCCTGGGATGTGAGTCGTGCCTCGGATGAGCTGTGTGAGTCCGATGTTGTCATGGCTCTCTAGAAAGGTGGTGGCATCGTGGTCTGTTGGGTCATCGTGATAGATGTTGAAGCAGCCTAGCAGTAAGTAGTCAATGGATCTGATGGCAATGGGAGTGAAGAAATTGGTGAGGAGGTTACTGAAGGTGGTGCAAGGACCTGGAGGTCGGTAGGCAAGGGTTCCCGAGATGGTTGTGGTGTGGTTTATTTGTAGTCGGAAATGCATGTGTTCCATGAACACAGCAGGTTAATCTGTTGTAGTTGTGCAGGTGATGGTGTCTTTGTGGATGATCGAGAGACCTCCTCTGGGTTTGTGTTGCCTGTCTCGATGGACAATCTTGTAGCCAGGGTTAATGGCCTCGGGTATGGCATTGATGAATGACGGGTTGAGCCAAGTTTCGGTGAGAAATAGGATATCCAAGGAGTGCATGCCGATGAGGTCCCACACCTTGGTGGTGTGTTTGCAGCGTGATCTGGTGTTGAGGAGCATGCATGCAATGTGGGGTGAGGTGTGTGTGGTGGGAGGTGTTGGAGTGATGCTACGAGAGAAGCACAGTGAGCACAAGAGAAAGACCCCACCATTTGCTGCAGGGTGGTGTGTGGGTAGCCGTTGTGTTACATCCAATGTTGAGTGCTTGGAGGTCGGAGGAAGTGTAGTGGTAGTGGTGGCAGCTGGATGGACCAGGGTCTGTGGCGCCTTTGGCGCACCAGTGGTGCACCTGCTGAGCGTGGTCACGCAGTGACTGCCATTAAGTATGTCCTAGGAGGGGCAAAGCTAGGGAGGGGAGGGAATCCACAAGTAGGAGAAGACATGAGGAAGATGCGGGAGAAACAAGGGTAGGGGGGAGAGGGCACGGAGAGTCCCAGGGGCGAGGGGAGACACAGGGGAGAAAGGAGGGGGAGAAAAGCAGAAAAGCAGTCAGAAACAAGTCATGGCCACAAAAACTGGCACAACAATGAGGCAACAAAATGGGCACAAAGAGACGAGAAGGGCGAGAAAGAGCACAAAATGGGCATATAAGATTGGACAGAGGCAACAAAAGGGGCACAAAGAGACAAGATTGGTACAAAAACTAAAAAGAGCACAAAGAAGGGCAAAAAAGACTGGACAGAGCCACAAACCGGGCACAAAAGCCTGGACAGAGCAGCAAAACAGTTACAAAAGACAAAGCACAGGTCTAAGCACAGAACAGGTACAATAACTGGGAAAACAAGTGAGAGCGAAAGAAGCGAGAACAAAAGAGTGAAAAGAGTGAGCAAAAGGACAGCAGACCGAGAGGGAGAGAGGAGGAGCGTGACCAGGCTAGGCCTCGAGGCAGAGGACAGGGTCCAAAATGGCCTTATACTGATCGGAGGACCAGTCCAAGGTAAGTGGGAGCTGAGGTCTAGGCACCTGCTCAATGGGGTTGTGTAGCTGCTGCCATCAAGTATGTCATAAGAATAGGAGGAGCGTGGGAGGTGGCGCTGCAGAGGAGCAGCAATCCGCAGGCAGGAGAAGGCACAAGGAAGATGCGGGAGAAACAGGTAAGGAGAGGGGGGAAGGAAGGAGGCAGGAAAGCGAGGGGGGGTGGCGTGGAAAGTCCCTGGGGCGAGGTGATAGAAATGGGGGAGAAAAGAGGAGAAGAGCAAAAAAGTAGCCACATAAACGAGTCAAGGCAACAAAAACTGGCACAAAAACGGGGCAACCAAATGGGCTCAAATATGGGCAAAAAGAGATAAGAAGGGCACAAAGGACGAGAAAGAGAACAAAGACTGACACAAAAGACTGGACAGGGCAACTAAATGGGCACAAAAGACTGGACAGAGCAGCAAAATGGGTACAAAAGACAAAGCACAGGTAAAAGCACAGAACAGACACAATAAAGGGGGGAAAAAAAGTGAGTGCAGAAGAAGCAAGAGTGAAAAGAGTGAGCAAGAGGACAGCAGACGAAGAGGGAGAGAGAAGGAGTGCCATGAGGAGGGGCTTCGAGGCAGATGGCCAGGTCCGAAAGGGCCTTAGACTGGTCGGAGGACCAGTCAAAGTCAAGTGGGAGCTGGGGCCTAGGCACCTGCTCAATAGGGTTGCACAGCAGCTGCCATTAAGTAGGCCCTAGGAGGGGGAGAAACGCAGGCTGGGGCAAGGGAGGGGTGGGAATCCACAGACAGGAGAAGTCATGAGGAAGACACAGGAGAAACAAGTGAGGAGAGGGGGTTGGAGAGATGTGGGAAAGTGCCAGAGGGAGAGGCTTTGGGGTGAGGGGAGAAGCGAGGAGAAAGGAGGAGAAAAGCACAAAAGCAGTCACAGAAATTAGTCATGGCAACAAAAACTGGCACAAAAATGAGGCAACAATTGGTCAGCACTGTTTATCTAACAACTTGTTGCCCGCACCATGAAGACAAAGACAATCTGAATATCCATGTGTTCCCTGAGAACAGTTCCCTGTGAAAGCTGAAGGGCAAACTTTCATCACATACATTAAACAGCTGCAGTGCAGCGATAATCAATGCAAACCAACTTCACAGATATTACTGGTGGGTGCTGCATTGCAAGCATCACTGTAAACACTCCCTTGACAAATAACAAGTACCACACAGGCATTGGCAGTGCAAGCGTCCCTCACAAACACAAAAGAACAGTGCAAAATAAAACCATGTAATCTTCTTTAACACTCAAAACAGTGGTCAGTGGAATCGCAAACTTCCTCACATGCTGGAACCGGTACAGCACATGCACAATCAATGAATGTTTCTATTAGACTCATAATAGATTCAGCACCTGTAATAACAGTGCCAACATCCCTCAAAAAAGAAAAGCAGCATGGACAGTAGCACATAAAGCCGCCAACATACAGAGATCAGGTGCAACATGTAAAAAAGATATACACACTTCACAACAAGTGCAACACAATCAACAGTGGCCTGATACTTAGAACTTTTTTGTTCCAAAGTTCCACTGTATCTATCAGCAAGAAACTTAGGGGTCTCCTACAGTAGGAACTAACGCTTCTTACGGTGAACATTCATAGTTGCAGATGCAACTGTGAATTATAGAAAGTATGCCACGTGGCTGGATTGACCATCATTAAGTTGGGAAACGAATGGGAGCATCAGTGTTCCCGGACCAATTGCGTCTTCCTCATCTTGAATGCACATGTCGAGTCGTGGCTCAATGATTCCTCATCTCCTTACCTTGATTTATTGGTCCCACCTAGCTATAACATCATTAGACTTGATAGACAAATAAAAAAAGGGGGGAGGCATTGCATGCATCTACCGCTCAGACCTCCTTGTCACAGAACTCCATGCAGAACCCACGGACTCCTGTGAATATCTTGCTCTCTCCATTAGCAACAACACTATTCAGTTATGCATATTGCACATCTTCTACTCAGTTATGCATATTGCACATCTTCTACCGCCCCCCAGGCAAGAACGACACTTTCACGGATCTCCTCTTGGAAATCATCACTGCTAAGGTCTCCCCCCACTCCAATGACATTTTCCTTGGTGACTTTAACCTGCATTGGAATGACCCCAATGATTCCCAAGTCAACGCTGTCAAAGTCTTCCTCGCTGACCAATCACTCACCCAGGCATGCACCCTACCCACCCACACAAAAGGCGCCACTTTGGATTGGATAATCGCTAAGGCATCAGCGGTCAGGCTGATTTCAATTGAGCCATGCGACTGGTCAGACCACCACGCCATCACCTTCACAATACCTGACTACCGCCTGAAATGTCTTGGGCAACTGGTGAAACCAAAACGCTGGTTCAGAGACACTAAGAGCCTTGACCTCGAGAAGCTGACAGCTCGCTGCATGAGCGACCTTCACCCTCCCCCCCCTAATCTTTCTAAGGTCAACGACCTCACAAAGCACTACAATTCGACTATGACTAACAATTTGGATGACCTGGCCCCGTTAAAGCTCAAAAGGTCCCAAATCAAAGACAAAAACCCCTGGTTCAGCGGACCCCTCAATAGCGAAAGGAGAGCTCTCCGACTTAAAGAAAGAAACTGGAAGCTGCACCCCTCAGCCTCCCATCTTAAACTTCTCCGCCAGGCGAGAAATACCTACAATAAGAATATCCTCTTGTCCCAAAAAGAATTCTTCAAATCAGAACTGGAAAATGCCAAGAACAGACCCCGCAAACTCTTCGAAATAGTCAAACTTCAATCAAACAAACTAGCGAAGTCATCAAAAGAAACAACTAAATCCCTAATAACCTGCGACGAGTTCTCCTCCTTCTTCACAACCAAAATCAACTCGCTAGGTAACGAACTCAATGCCACCTCAAACTGCCCTTCTCCTCCTACTGGAGCCCTTTTCCCCTCTCGTCCCCTCCAAACAACACCCAAAAACAAGGCTCACTGGTCCAACTTCGAACTTTATGATGACCAGTCCATCTCTAAAATTCTAGCCTCCTTAAAACCGAACACCCACTTCAACGACCCTCTCCCCGGCAACTGCTTGGCAGCGACCTCCCCACTCATCGTTCCCATCTGGACTACAATTATCAACGCTTCCCTTCTTCAAGGGTCCATACCTGACTCCCTGAAAACCGGGCAAGTCATCCCCATCCTAAAAAAACCCACTCTGAACCCGGAAATTCCAGACAGCTTCAGACCTATTTCGAATATTCCTCTTCTTGCGAAAGTGCTGGAGAAATGTGTGCAGCTACAACTAAGCCAACACATCGCTGATTTCAATTTACTTGACGATTTCCAATCTGGGTTCAGGCCTGGGCATAGCACTGAAACCACTATTCTTCACATCGTAGCCGATGCTCTCCTAGCCCTTGACCAAGGCAAAACCAGTCTCTTGATCCTTCTGGATCTCTCCTCAGCTTTCAACACAGTCAACCATGAGAAACTTCTTGAATGCCTCGAACACAGGATGGGCCTAGGAGGTTACCGTCATCAAATGGTTTGGTTCCTTCCTCCAGAACCGCATCCAGAGATTCTTAGTCAACAACAACCTAGCTGCTCCTTCCCCGATCTCTATCGGTGTCCCTCAAGGCTCTACTCTGTCCCCTACCCTCTTTAATCTCTACCTTGAACCACTAGCTGAAATTCTTCGCACGGCCAACATCTCCTTCCACATGTATGCCGATGACACTCAGATATACATCAAAATCTCTTCTCTTGAGGAGATTACCTATCTGAATGATGCCCTGTTTCTGACTGTTCAATGGCTCGCCAACAACCAGCTCAAATTGAATGCCCAAAAAACGGAGTTCCTTCTCATCTCCCCCCCCAAAAAATCCATTGACATCCCTGAATGGATTAACTCGATCACAGCACTCAACTGCATGCCAACCATAGTGGATTTTGCCAAATCGCTTGGGATAACCTTGGACAGCAACCTGAATATGCGTGAACACATCAACTCGATGGCCAAAACCGCCAGGTTCCATCTGAGCTACTTGAGAAAACTAAAACCCTTCCTTGATACTGCCGACCTAAAAACCGCAGTTCAGGCGTTAGTTATCTCCAGAATTGAATACGGCTGCTCCACCCTATCTGGCCTACCAAAGACTTCGACGGCCCACTAAAAGCTTGCCTCAACGCAGCAGCTAGACTCTTATCTGGCTCAAAAAAATGTGACCACATTTCACCACATCTGAAGGCCTTGAACTGGCTTCCTCTTGAAGGCAGAATCCAGCTCAAGCTGGCCTGCATCACTCACAAAGCCTTATACACGAACACCCCAAAGTATCTCGCCCAGAAAATTGTGTTATCTGGGAGAACCAGAAACTCCCAGTCCGCCAGAGACCGTGTGCTCCATCCACCCCGTTTCCGTAATGCAAAAACATATAACCGAGCATTCTCTGGGGCCGCACCAAGAATCTGGACCTCGCTACCTCCCTCCATCAGAAGAATTCCTACGTTGTCGCGCTTCAAAAAGGAAGCGAAAACCTTCCTAATGAGCAAATTCCTCCATTAACTCTCCTTTATTGCGCATTCCCCTTCTCATGGCCTATGTTTCTGTGCATAATCTCCTCTATTGCTTGGCCCTCTCCATGTAAAAATTGCTCCCCTTGTTTTATTGCTGACATGTCGCTCGCTGATTTTGTACTGTACTGTTTAGTGTATATAGCTCTGACTTTTATCCTACTGTAGTCAATTCCCTAACCCCATCCTTGTATTTTGCCTATGCCTATACTGTACGCAATATGTTTATCCCTGTAAAGCGCTCTGATACCCTAACGGGTCATGTTCGCGCTATATAAAACCTCAAATAAATACATAAATAAATAAAACATGTAAACTTAATCCTAAAGAAGGTTTGATAAAAATGTGCACTTGTATGGTAGTGCCTGTAGCGTTCTCCCCAGCCCGGGAGAATGCACAATGAATATGCCACAAACGGAGCTCTAGAGTAGACGTCTTTATTCCTTAGCATACGATCACACTCCACTCTCTCATTACGTCCTAACATTTAACAGCGACAACTTTACACCTCCCACCAAGTTATGTAATTCCTTATTGAGTCTGTCCAAAACCGCAAGGGTCTGAGCGCACATAGTCTCACAACACTACATCTCCCCCTTGTTAAATAAAAAGTACAATCAACAGTCACATCACATTTCTTCAATAAGTCATTGAGGCGCTGGCACTTGTCGGCCAGATCGAGTGGTCTGAAATGATTGAGTGGCACTCTGAGGGTGCACTGATGTCACAAGTTCTGATGCTTGATCTGGGCTGTTAGGCGGGGTTGCCTCATTCGTGATTGCAGGAGTTGGCGATCGCTGAGGCAAGTGTTTGAAGTGTGACGAGTCCCGTTTGATGGACTGTCCAGGACACTGCACCGTCACAATATGTCCTTCGCACTTTACAACCCTCAAAGGATCGACAGCAAATTGAGTGCCTGTTTTCCGCTTCTGTTTCTGCTTAACTAGAACCAAGTCACCTTCATCAAGAACTGTTTCCTGAGCTCGTCAACGCTTCTCAGTATAGTTATTCATATGGCGGCTTCGAGTAGCGTCCGTGACACAAACTTCCTCAGCAGTCCGGGGTCATTCTGGGGTCTACTCTGGTAGCTTGGTTAGGATGGCTCTCTCGAATAGCAAGGTGGCAGGACTCTCACTAGTTGTAGAGTGAGGAGTTGAACGATAAGGGCGAAGGGCTTCCCACAGGGCTGATATAACTTGATTCCCTCAGTTGATGCTCGTTGAATCACCCGTTGGAGGGTACCCATAAATCGTTCCACAGCACTATTGGCTTGGACCCACAGAGGTGTGCTCTTTTGATGCTTGACATTTAGTCTGGCCAAAAAGTCCTTGAATTATGTGCTATTGAACGGGGGACCATTGTCAGATTTAACGGCTGGATACCCCATGCTGCAAAGATGTTATTCAGCCGCTCGATGACCTTGTTGAGGGTGGTTGATGACAGCTCCTCTACTAGAGGAAAGCGTGAATACTCATCAACAACTACCATGAGATGGTGTCCGTTCCCTAAAGACCCAAAGGATTCAACAGTAACTCTTTCCCAAGCATGTGCAGGAAGGTCAGACATTGTCAAACATTGTCAATGGATGCTGCAACACTTTGGGGGAAAGGCAGTTGTAAAGATGGCACTCCTTTAGTTCCCTTTCAACTTGCTCATCTAGGCGCGGGAACCACACTTGGTTTTTTAGGGCTCTCTTGGTGGGTATAATGCCACGATGTCCTTCATAGGCTAGTTCAATGACTTGCTGTCTTAGGCTCTCAGGTATTATGATTCTCGAGCTTCTCAATACAACACCTTCCCTAGTAACAGATCGGTCATCCTGTACATTTTGGAATTTTTGAAATTCAATTTCATCAGCAAACGATTGAGCATTCTTCTTCCACGATCGAGCTTAAATTATGTCCTTGAGGATAAGCATGTTTTTATCAGCATTAGTAGCAGCAATAATTTGTCCAATGGATAGAGCTGTTGGCGTGCTGGACCTCGTGAAAAGTAATTAGCAGGATTCTGATCTTCACCCAGCTTTTGTACAATTGAGTAGTCGTACTCTTGCAATCGTAACCCCCATCTCTCAATGCCAGGGGGCATTTTGGCTTTCGGGTTTCCAAACATAGTGAACAGCGCTTGGTGGTCTGTGACAATAGTTAAATGTTTTCCAAATAGAAACACATGAAAATGTTCACAGACTCACACAACAGCCAAACTCTCCTTCTCCGGCTGAGAATAGGCATGTTCTGTATCAGATAGGCCTCGACTGGCATAAGCCACAATGTGTGTCTGAGCATTTGGATGACCATTACGTTCAGCAAGGATTGCCCCTAGCCCCACCGGGCTTGCTTCGATAATGACCTCAGATTGTAGCTTGGGGTCAAAAAAGGCCATCTCAGTTGCATTCTCAATTGCATGCTTTAGTCTTTGGATGATTTGCTCACATTTGACAGACCACTGGAAAGCGGCATCTCATTTTGTCAAGTCTCTCAACGGGGCACTCACAGTAGCAAAGTCACAAATGTACTTTGAGCAGTAATTGGCCATGCCTAAGAAGGATCGTAGCATGGTGATATCTTGTGGGGGGCCACGTAGCTGATAGCGCTTTCACTTTGTCTGGATCAGGAGTCATTCACAATCAGAGAATATGTGCCCAAAGAATTTGAGTTTGGTCTTGTGAAACTCATACTTTGCTGCATTCAGAGTGGGACCCGCATTAGTAACTGTCACACTTGTATGGAGCCTTTTCATACTCCTGTGTGGCTCCAAATACCAGTATGTAATCGTTGTAATTAAAAGCATCCATGACTGGTTGAATCATTCGGAATATAACATCCTGAAATATTTCTGTCGCTGACGACACTCAACCTTTTGTATCTGAACAAACTAATATAAGTAAAAAGAAATAGTGATGTACCTACAGTTCTCTACCAACTCGAGTTGATGGGATCAATTGTTCAGGTTAAGACAGTAGAATTTGTAACCGTTCAGTTGCATGATCATGTCCGCTATGTGTGGACCGGGATGTCTTTCTCAATTGTTTTGTTGGCCTGGTGCATATCAACAAAAATGCACACTGCACCTCCACTGTCCTTTTTTGGCACCACCACTACTATGGGTAATACCCGTGGTGTAGGACCTGTGGAGCGCTCAATGATGTCATGCTTCAACAGCGTTTCTAGTTCTTTCTCAATGGCTTCTTGCAAGTGAAACGCAAGTGCTGCTGAGAAACAGGGCATATGTCCTCATTAATATGAAGTTGCACTTTCATTGTCTTGAGTTTCCTAGGCCATGAAATTATGAGGGGAATTGACTCACAACCTCAGGTGGTAAGTGAGAGATCTCAGTCCCATGTAGGCAGCGGTGCCACAACTGAGCAGACAGGCACTGAACGAAGCTCCTTGAAGAGGGTGAATCAGAGCTTGCATTGAGGCTGATAAAAATTATGGACAACCGTTGACCTTTATTGTGATCTTAGGGCAGTGTCCAAATGGATTTGGTTTTCTTGTTTGGTGGCTTGCTTTTGTCTTTTGTTCTTCCTTGCAGGTAGCCAAACTTACATGAGCCTGTTGTTCCTTGGTCGATATCATGACGTTGAAGAACCTCTGTAAGATGAATTGGATGATGATCGACCTTGTCTGGTTTCTACTTGTTGTAACTGATGTCTCTCTTTGGCATTGAGGGCATAGCAAGAATGTTTCTGGAACCTTCTGGCATCCATTTTCTCTTCTCTTCTCGCTGTGATGTATTTGGTTTCTGTTTCGTTTTGCAAATCATTATGAAGTGGTTTTCTTTCCTGCACCCTTTACATGTCGGTCCCATGGCTGCACATTTGCCTTTATAGAGAAACGAAAACCCACATCGGAAACATAACATTTTCTTCTTTGGAGACATCGGGGGATATTCTCAAGAACGTGTGATAACCACCGCAAATTTAGCTTAACGCAACTTTGCATATCGCAGTCTATCGCGGGAAAACAATGCTGTGTTAACGTAGCATTCTCAACCTGGCTGCACCATGCGATAGTCCCACGATAACGCGTCAAATGTCCGCGTTAAAATCAACGCAACGCCGCAAAAATGCAAAACACCAACGCGAATAAAGTTGCGATGAGGCCAACCCCGAAAAAAAAACTGCGATAACCAGCGACAGGCCTGCAATTCCCACGCGCCTGGCGGAAAAATGCACCATAAAAGCCCAACAAGAAAAAAACACTATAAACAAAATAAAATGCGTAGCAACATGGACGCACCCGGAACGAGTGCCCAGGTCAATGCGAACCCCACAAGCCCCACAAGCCCCACAGACCACCAGCAAGGAACCTCGGGGTCGGGAAGGCCAAGGAGAAGAGGACGAGGAAGACGGGGTACAGTCCGCATGACAACCTGACCGTCGTCACGGAGGTGACAGAGCACTAACAACAACTGTCCGTCTCCACCACCGTGTCATTGGCAACACAGACGGAAAAATAGCATTCCATCTTGAATGCAGTCGGACTGCCGAGGAGGCCAAGATGCGCTGGCACGAAGTCAAAAGCCAAACCAAGCAGAAACCCGCTTACACCCGGAAGGCAGCAACGGCGAATGGAGGTGGGAGTCCTGCGCCACAGGAGGAGCTGGAGCAAATGGTGGACACAGTCATGAGTGTGGAGACGGTGCAAGGAGTCGGGAGTCCGGACACTGCTCGACATGACTTGACAAAACATCAACAGGGTGAGTAACTAACAGGGACTGGGGGACGGGCACAATGGCACACATGCACAACGACGTGTAGCACACCGCACACCCACAACGACCCTGGGTTATGTCCCTGATTCCCGTGGCACACTGCAGCACACATACAAACACCAAGTAGGCCCCCGTCCAAAATTGTGCCCGAAGGGGTCCCACCCCACACAACACCAATTCCACTACACACACATGCACCAGTGCGAAACACAGCAAAGATGCTTATGCGAGAGCCACACTGACAATGCAAGTGACACCACATGACGAGCAGCATGGCCGGAGTACAATCACCATGACACTGTGCACGCCACGAGACTGAGGTGGCTGAGTGTGGACTACATCCGGAAGGAGCAGGTCACACCCTGACACATCCACGTGCACAAACAACCACTGACGTCAACAATACATCTGCAGACAAACAATGCACAAGAGAACAAAATCCGTCCAGGAGCACAAATGACCCCAGTCGCCAACATCACAGCACCTCAAAAGCACAAAAGCCAAAGGCACACCCCCTCCAAGGGATAAGGGGCAGCAAAATCACAGCAGCAGGTGCGACTCCCACACAATGCAGCACACACACATAGCAATATCAGCACATCCACATGGACGGCAATGTGGGACACAGTGCAACACGTACACTGCAGAACAGAGGACACAACTGGCTCCACCTGTGCATAGAAAATGGCCAATCACATCGGACATAGCAGGAAACTGTGAGATGAAAATGTACGTGTACAACATCACCTACGTCATGTAGTCCAATTGTCCACGATCCCGCATCAAATAGTCCGCCAATCCAAAACAGTCACAATGTACATTGTCATGCAGTCTGTATGTAAACCCGAACAATGCGTCAACATACATGCCAACACAATGTCAACAAGCATCTCCCCTTCACATTGCAGAGGGACAAACAACACCTCCAGCAGAGCAGACCAGACAACCCATCAGTGATGCTGAAGAGGACCTCCACACTACCGACACTGACGCCCTACAACAATCCATGAACATCTCAGGCAATAGAGCTCCAGGAGCAGGGCAGCCCGCTGCACCTAGGACACACCACCCCCTGCACGGACAACACAGCTGGACGCACCCACCACCCGGGCTGGCTCACAGCAGCCCACCTAAGCACACATCCAATTCCAAGGCCAGCTGTCAGACTGCCAGAAGGGGCTGGCCAAACATGTGCGGGTGGGGTACTACCTCATGGGAGACGAACTAGATCCCATACGTGGGTGTCAAAGTCCCATCATGGACCACCTACACACCTCAACGGAGACCCACACTGCGACAGGGACACATGCCTTTGCACATTTCCAGTACTGAACCACACCCAGAGCCATGTGATAATCACCCACACCCCCACGCCGGACTGGCGTATGCCGGCCAAGTTCACTCCTCCTACGTATTGGGTGGGGGACGACAAAGCTACATGTGCAATGTCCCACCCTCTGCCTGCGGTGACATGGCTGTGTCCTCTGCACACTGCACAATGTAAGGTTGTGGGGCCGGGGCCCTAATGCATACATCATGAGCACACGAACACACACAGATAGTTTGTTGAACTGGCCACGAGCACGTGCGCTCGACACCTTTATTGGCATGGTCACATGTACAGTGATGCATGTGCTGGATGTGTGTGGGGTGAGTGTAAGCCAGCCCGCAGGGAGTCGTTGGTGCTAGCAACAACTTGAACAGTGATCACAATTGAAGCAGAAACATAAAACATCAGCATAACAGAAAGAACTGTGAAGCATCATGGTGGTTGCCGGAGAGAGTACAGTGTTCACCCTACATGCAAGCAGTATGGTCCTTGATTTGTGGTGCACTGAGTTAGTGGCACCTGGGGAGCTGAGCAGGGTATCAAGCTGATGATGGCACCCATGACTGGTGTGAGCTACTCTGAAAGTCTGGCAGTAAGACACTTCCGACTCTGGCACCTGTTGTCTGGACTTGGTCCTGGCGGTGGTGGCGCGTGCATCCTGCGGTGATGCGATGTCCAGGCAGGTCAGGACTCGATTTGATGTGTGAGCCCAGGTGGACCGCAGTTGAGGGCGGAGGCAGCGGAAAGCGTAGGGCCACAGACACATGGCGTTGATGACCCCCAGGCCATCGACCCAGAGGCCATCCAACATGCCACCAGACTGGCGCCATGATTTGAGCTGCACAGAGTTAGTGGCCCCGGATGCACTGCGGCCAGCACAGGCACACCGCCACGGGACGGTGACTTGCGGTGCAGTGAGATAGGGCCACGCAAGGTGAGCTGGTCCTCGTCGATGTCGAAGATGAATGTAGCAGAGGTTTGCGGGGGACAGTGGAAGGTGTCCTCCAGGGCATGATGCAGAGGGCAGGAGCCAGCCGGAAGCGTCAAATGAAGGAGTGGAATGCTACTGCCTCGTTTTGGCCACATAGTCAGTATCACCGACATGATGATGAAGACAACCCCCAGTCCATGGACTCAGTCACCAACAAATCTCAAGAAGAAAGTGTCCATGGCTGTCGGGGAACAGACTTAGTGGCCCCGGAGCTGGAAGGGGATGCAGTCTGCGACGAGGCCAGTACAATGATATCAGGTCTGCCATAATTGAATCATGACTGAGTCCCCAATGTGTGCCCAACTCGACCGATGTGTAGTCCGGAGGCAGCAGCCAGCGCGGGCCAACCGCTGTTCAGCGAGCTCCTCCTGGAACACTGACACACGGCGTTGAAATGGCATGTGGGGATGACTCGTGGTTGACCGAGGCAGTAGCGACAGAGCTGAGCGGGTGTTTAGCCAGCGACGATGCCGTGTCCTGCCTGGTACGGACTGGCATGGATTTGTGTGGGGCCTGCAGAACCGCAGTGTAGTCCGAAGGTGTAGACATCAAGGGCCCACAGACACGTGTGGTTGGGATGCCATGCACATACTTTGTGTCACCACATCGAAGGGAGTATAGTGATATAAACTCCGCCATAAAGTGTGTACTCGGCCATTGTGTAATCAAGACTCAGTTCCAAATGTGTGACCTACTTGACCGTAGTGTAGGCCGGAGGCAGCGGTGGAGTACATCAACGAGAAAGGAGTAATGCGGGCCTGTGTCGCGGAGGCCGTGATGGTCTGAGGTGGGTGCCAAGGTCGCGGGCTTCTGGCTTGGAGCTTGCGCCGGCATGTGGTGGGCCCTCTTCGACACACGCCGGTGTCGGCAGGTGGGCAATGAGGCCTGGCTGTGCAGGGGCGGGCATGACGGGTTCGGGGACCAGGGGCCCGGGGTGCAGCAGGCGCATAGGATCGCAGGCCACACTGCTCACGGCGTCGGCCTCGTGGCGGGGTGGGAGGCGCCGCTCTGGCAGGCACGTTGGGCATTCTGGAAGAGAACCACGCCCAGGGCTACGTGCTTTTTATTCACACCCCTACGCTGGCCTGGCGTCCTCCGGGCCAGCCCACTTCGCACACGCTTACAGGGGGGACGTCACAAGCTACATTTCCGCGATCTTCCCCACTGGCTGGGGTGACATGGTTGCGTCCACTGTCCACTACACTCCAAACACCAGCAGTGCATGTAGACATGGCTATGTCTGTGGTCTGCATACTGCAGTCTGTCCAGCACATCTCCGCAACACTTGGCATTGTGTACATTATCATTCATGGGTCACTTGCCTCCTTCGCACATGCCTGGTTCCCACCTCTCCCCACATTCCGGTATTGTGTGGCTGAGGTGCCATGCCGTTGATGGCTCATGTACATGGCTAACCAAGGTTGCCACAGTAAGTTGTGCTGTCGTGTCTGGTGGGGGGGCATGTTGTATGTGATTTTGTGACGTGGGCAGTGCCAGAGTTGTGAGTTGCATGATTGTGGAGTTGAGGTGTGTGGTGTGTTCATTTGGTACTTGCCGACATGCAGTGCATTTCCATAGGTGCCATCCTGGAAGCGCTGGTTGATGTTGGACTGTCGGAAGATGAAGGGATCATGCGCACTGCCTGGGTAGTTGGCTATGACATTGGTGAGGAGTCCCCTGTGGTCCACTATTCCCTGCACGTTGATGGGACTTGTGTGCTTTCTGTTGGGGTATTGTGTGCGGTGTTGGCAGGGGGCACAAGTGGGACAAGTGTGCAGTCGATTGCCCCCAACACGTGCGGGGATCCAGCTATGGCGTATAGTCCTTGCTTGGTCTCCAGCTGTTCCTGCGCATTGTGGGGGACGTATGGGTGCTGGGGTCCCTAGCTGGTGAGGGCATCCAGGCCAGGTGTGAGGAACTTGGATGGGGCTAGCTGTGAGACTCCTCCAACTCGGGCGGTTGTTGTTTGGGAGGATACCAGGGGCCAACAGGTGCAGCACAGCCAGCAGCTTTGTCTGCGGAGGGATGTTGGTTGTCCGCTGTGTTGGTACCATCAGCCTGTGGGCAATGATGTTCAGGATGCGGAGGATGGTTGTCCTTTTGGGCCTGTAGTGGGCATTGGCATTGTCTGGTGTTAGGTCTGTAGGGCTGGTGCATTTCCTGTATGTCCGCTGTCTTTGTCTGCGCTGCCTCTGTGGTGGTCCGGGAGGGCAGAGGGGGGGGGGGTCAGTTGGGGGGGGTGGCGGTCCTGGGGGTGGTGGCGGTGGGTGTTGTTGCCCCCTCGGGCTCTGGGGTGCATGGTGAGTGGCTCCATGGCATCTGTTGTTCTTCCTGTGTGGCTCTGGGCTGGGCTCCCTTTGATGGTGCAGCTTGTCGTACGACTTTACACCAGGTCAGAGCAGGTGTTAGTTTCCTGCTGCTAACGCGCCTTATCGCCTGTTTTGTGGTCTTATCGCCGATGTGGCTGGTTGTTGAGAATGTTGAGGTGTGGTGTTGTCGCGGGTTTTTGCTCGGAAACGCCTACTCTGCATCTCATTAGCATTAGTTGCCGAGGTCATCTGTGGCGATGTTTTTTGCGACTGCTTTCGCAGGAAAACTGGTGTTATGGGCTGTTAGCACTAGCTTGTGAATGGGCCGATAAATTTAGCGTGACTTTGGCTGCGATAATGTGCCGATAACTCGGCGATAGCGGCTTGAGGATATGCCCCATCGACTTTTCGTGATCAGTGCTGATTCATTTTTCAGTGTTCCAGCTTCCATGTCAACAGCTTGTCGATCTGCTCTTTCATTGACCTTTGCCGCCATTGGTATTTTCTCCAAACTGAGCGTCTCTCTTAGCATGCGTCTTCGGAACGAGTCTGAAAGACAGCCATCATCATCAATCAACTTTACTTCGCAATTCAATAGAAATGCATGAAAGTACATATGAAATATCATCTCTTGTAATACAAAAGCCGAACCATAAAAATATTGTAATACAAAACAAACAATTATCTTTTATTATTGACATTTCATGATAAAATAGACAAATATAACAGCATCTTAAACTTCTGATAATCTTAAAATGCGATTAAGTTATGCTCAAAGTCTTACAAGTTTTCATGGCTGCCAATAAAAAAGAAGCCAATGCATAACACACATACGCAGTATCTAATTGATAATAGGGAAAGTGCTAGTGCTGGGGAGCGCAGAGTGAATTTTTTTTAGAAGTGGAACAATAAAAATCTTTCTCTCAGTTATATAAAAAGGACAAAAAATAGAATATGCGAGGTTGATTGGATCGCCTTGTCATCACATTGACAGAACAGTAAATTGCTTATAGAAAAAACATTATTAGGGTAGCACAACATTAACGGAATATAGTTTAAACGAAGCCTAATCAGAATATAACGATGCTGATTGTTCTTTACGAACGCGAGATAAGAACAAGGGTCTTGGGGAATCTGCGGTAAACTTTCATAGGCCTTTACAGATTGTTTACCTCTATATCTGTCCCATCTGTCTAAAGCAGCTTTCTTTATAAAAATATCTTTCAATCTTGTTTTAGGAAATTGTTCTCAAAGGGTCGGACTGTCATATAAATGTGCAAGCCCCAGCGATGTTAGAGTTTGTCGGACATATAACAGCCAAGGGATTTTATCAGCTTGTTCTAGGTTCATTATGTCTTTCAAGATCTTCTGATTCAAATCAACAGTGCTCCTTTTCCATATTGACAGCCAAAGTGAAAGTGGGGCTAATTTAATGACATCAGTAACAAATGGCAAACTTATTTCCTTGTGTGCAATAAAATTATTACATGCTGATGGGAGTGATAACAATCTTTTAACAAATTTCTCTTCTATAACTTGAAGTGCCCTCACATACGATGTCCCCCATATAGCTGCTCCGTATGTGGCTATTGATAGCTTTTTGGTCAGATAGATTTTAGACATTTCCATTAATGGCTTACAGCCCAGTTTTTGGAAAATCTAAGAATAGCAGCGATATTTTGGGCCATGAGGTTAGCTCGACTCTGAAGCATCTCCTTTCAAATCTGTTTAATATCGAAAACAACCCCTAGATAGTTAAAACAATGGACTTGCTCTATTTTTTCCCCATCTAGATGATAACTCATCGGCTTCTTTTTATCCCCGCCTATCGCCCTAATGTATGTTTTAGCTTTGTTAACATGTGAGTCCAAATCGGTCATGAAGGCTGAGTATTGTACAATCAAATTTTGAAGAGCCAAAGGAGTCCTTGCCAGCAAAACGTTGTCGTCTGCGTAAAGCAGAATTGGGAAGGGGGACGCCAGTACATGTGGGGTATCTTTCGAGGTGTTTATCAGGGCGTTATTTACATTGTTTGTATAGAGGGCGAACATGAATGGCGCCAAAACGCACCCTTGTCTGACACCCCTTTCTATTCTAAATGGGTTTGTGTATTCGCCATGCTTTCCGTAACGGACCATGGCGGTGGAGTCCATGTATAGGTCCCTTATAAAAAAAATTATTGCTTCATCCACTCCCATTTCCTTCAAAAGGAGCCAAAGTTTGTTATGGACAACGGAATCAAAGGCCTTCGACAGGTCCATAAAGGCCATGTATATATTACCCTTTTTTGCCAAGGTGACCTTTCCTAATATCAGTGTCAAATTGAGACACTGATCAATGGTGCCCCTACCCTGTCTGAACCCGTACTGAATTCCGTGAGGATCTTGTTTTCCATTGCCCAGACTTCCAGTTCATTTAACGATAACCTACCCATTAACTTGGCAGTGCTATCGAGCAAAGAAATAGGGCGATAGTTAGCGGGGGTAGAAACATCCCCTTTCTTATAGATCGGAATTATAACAGATTGTTTCCAGGAGGCTAGGGGGCCGGACTTGGCTATTGCATTAAAAACTACAGTTAAAATGGGGACCAGAAAGGGATATCTGAAAGAAAGGTGTCCATAGGGACCCCATCTGGCCCTGGTGCTTTCAAGGATGGTGATTGGGTCAGGGCTAATGTAATATCCTCGAGCTCAAAAGAAAGGAATGTGGAGATCTTAGTATGGGGACAAGTGTCTAACGAGTACATTTCACCTGGTTTTTGGAAGATTTCCTGGAAGTACCTTATCCAGGAGTCTTCATCAATGTGTACATCTAAGGAGGGTCCACCACTATCTTTCAAAAAAGGGGTATTAATCACCTTCCAGAACGCTGTGCTATCACGAAGAGAAGATGCTTGCTTTAGTTTATCCCAAGCCTCTGATTTGAGCTTTCTTAATCTACTTTCCCTTGCTGATTTGTAGACATTCCTCAATGTGCGAACATGATCTCTATCCCTAGGTAATTTTTTAAGGGAATTGCGAAGATTTACTGAGGCAATAACGCAGTTCTTGTCGAACCAGCGATGCTGAGGAGTATCTCTTGCCAGGATTGAACGAGTCAGTTGTGATTTAATATTATTTGAGAGATTACTAAGCATCTCAATCACCTGGGTTTGACTTACAAGTGTGTCCAGACAGAGGTTAATATCCTCTTGGTTTGTCCCTATAAGATTGGCAAAAAATATAGTCTCATCGACTTTGTCCCTTTTTAAAACAAACCCATTTTTCCTGGCTAGGGTTGGTTTAGGAACTATGGTTCCATTGCGTAATTTCTGATCATGCCAATGTAAGGAACAGGAGAGCATGGCATCATCGCTAAATACTGTGAGTTGAGACTTAGGCTAGCTAATACATGATCTGAGGGTATCCGTAGTGATAATATAGTCAATTGTAGAGAGATATTCTTCTCTATAAAAAGTGGGGAGAGGTTTCCCCTTAATTGGGTCTATTTCGTTGCGGAGCTCCAGTTGCCATTTCATCAGTAAATTACTTATAACTTACCCCTGGGGATCATGATGAAAATGGCGAATAGAGTCTTCCCTGTGGTCTACAATCCCACATAATTCCTTGATGTTTCTTGGGCATAGTTTTAAATTAAAATCCCTGAGCCAGATAAATTGTACAGGGTTTGGATGAGTCTCCACTAAATCCTCTAGTATGTTAATTAGATGCTGGGGTACCACCTTGGGGTTTGAAAAGTTATTATTGTAATAATTCACTAGCGCTAGATCCCAGGTGTCATGACCTTTAATTACTAAGATGTGAAAATAAGGTGAAATATTTATAAAACTTAGAATATTAAATGCAGCCAAATTAGATATCAGGGTGAGTAAACCCCCTAGGTCGACCCCCTGTGGTGCGTGTTGCCGGTGTTTGGAACGAACAATAACCATTGATGGTTATTGGAGCAATCTCCCAAGTTTCTTGTACGCAGATAATATGAAAATCAGACATGGCGTTAAACCAATCATCATTATCCCGATTGCTATTATAACCTGCTATGTTCCAAGACAAGAGGTTGTAAGATGCATTATTTGCGTCTACGGGGGACACCTCAACAATCTTAAGAATCTTATTCTGGGTGGTCAGAGCCATAACTACCCCTTGATCTATTACTCCCTGGAAAGGCCTTAGTTCGCCATTGTCTTCGCCCCCATTACCCCCTATTTGGAAGCCATCAATAACTGAGGTGTATGGCTTCTTCATCATTCAACTCATTGAATTTGAATTGTTTGATGAGCACATCAAGTCTTTCAACAAACTCCTCCATCGTTTCACCAGCTTGCTGTCTCACTTGATTGAAAATGCACCTTGCATAGTCGACATTCGACATCGGATTGAACTTGTTTCCCAATGCTTCTTTGATCTGACGGTACAATGTTGCAGCAGTCTGCAAGATCTTCTTCAGCACTTCTTTTACTCCATCACCGGCAAGATTCTTTCAGTATTTAATGATTTTCTTATCCAGCTCTTCTAGGGCATCTATGAAGTTATTGAATGTCTCGATCCATGTAATCCATCTGGCTCCAATATTATGCTTTTTGGTGGTGTTAAATGGCGGTGGTGGTTTCAGGAACACAGCTGTGGCATACTTTGCGCTCCCATCTGCAGCCATTGAAAATGTTCATGGTTCCGAAAGCCTTCCTGGCCTCTACAGGAACTGTACCTTCTGCAAGTACAACCACTGTGCTTGCATTTGTGTGTTTTGCCTGATCTTGAGGTTGTACAGCACATTGTTTGTTGTCGCTGGTAAGTAAATCTCCCCCTATAGTACCTGGTTATCACTGGTTTGAGCGCTTGCTTCGTACCTGGTTGTAGCTGCCTTTAGCTTTTCACTTTGTATGGATGATGGTGCTGTGTTATGGTTCAGCTCAGTACCTCTTTCTTTAACCTTGCCAGCAGGTTTTGGTGGGCTTTCTGATCTTGCTTCTCCGCAGGGCCTACAACTTCCTCAAGGGCCATATATTGGCTGGAGTGGGGCTTCGATTCCGCACACGCGACTTTCCAACTGCGAATTGGGCGCATGTGGCATACACGAGGAGTTTGCTTTAACGTTGCAAACTTCCAGAGAGAGCAGTCCTGTTTCTTCCGGGCACAGATCCTGCACTCATTGCCAGTTTAAGCATCCCCCCCAGCCCATCTAGAGGAGATGCCTTTATTCCTCAGCATACG
This sequence comes from Calotriton arnoldi, assembly GCA_963921515.1. NCBI lineage: Eukaryota > Metazoa > Chordata > Amphibia > Caudata > Salamandridae > Calotriton > Calotriton arnoldi. The sequence goes on along the minus strand of CAWUFW010008485.1, from coordinate 592,394 downwards.
ATCACACTCCACTCTCTCATTACATCATAACCGTTAATAACCACACCTTAACACCTCCCAACAAGTTACCTAATCCCTTATTGAGTCCGCCGAGAACCGCGAGGGTCCTAGCAAACATAGTCTCACGACACTGCAGTGCTCACAACACCCCCAAAATTTCAGCTGACATATGGTAAGAGGTCATTCCTCAAGAAAGAATTTTTACCAGTTGGGAATAAAATAAGGGAAAAACAATTGTGCGAATACTCACTTCTCCCAAGCTCAAGCTTGTGGATTCCTACAGTGGACAATCTCTAATGAAAACAGTTAAGAGGATGGGAGCACAAAGCTTAGCATAACAGCACCAGTTCTCCCAGATGCATTGATGAATACGGTAAAAATCCAGAAACACGTAGCAGGAACTCAACCAGCACTGACCGTGTCAGCACTGATGGAAAAGTAATTAACAAACATGAACTGCATCTTCTACTAGGAGAATACGTGCTGAACGGCTGCCATTGTGAATCCTTTTGAGTGGTGTGCTCCGTCAGTAGTGAGTCATAAGGCTGATGTGCCTCCAAGGGATGCTCTTGCCTGCTTGGGAGTGGTACTTCACTTGACAAACTAAAAGAGACATTTCAGTACCCCATTCACAAATGCTACTTGCTGTTGAAGTCAGGCTGCAACTCAGAAACTTGTGTCCAACTATGCAACCAACATTGATGTCAACATTAATGGAAAATCACTTACCTGTGAGTAATTGGAAAACATGACCTGCCTCTACCACAATGCCTTGGTAGAAGGCGGGTTGATCTGCTGACAGTGTGCTCCCCTCTCATTGACTGCAATGAAAAGTGGCTTAGCCTGGACATCTGCAATCCTTCTAGATTTCAAGACATTCTCCTGGGGATTTTGGTGAAAACTCAAAAATGAGTAAATTCATTGTAGGTGTAAAACTACTGCTCACGCTTTACTTTACTTATGTTTTTCTGTCCTGACTGCTTTAGCTGTCTGCCCTGCTTTTGTGGAAAGCAAAAGCTGATTTTAAATAGTTATGATGACTTGCATCTTACAGGCATTTGTACACAAGGGGGCATATTCACAAGGAGCTATCGCCGAATTAACGGCACCTTATCGCAGCCAAAGTCGTGATAAATTTACCCCCCATTCACAAGCCGGTGTTAACAGCCCACAGCACCAGTTTACCCACGATAGCAGCCGCAAAATACATCGCCACAGAGGACCCCCGCCAATATCGCTAATGAGATGCAGAGTAGGCGTTCCCGTGACAAAAGTCGAGACATCACACCTCAACATTCACAACGACCAGCCATATCTGCGATAAGAACACAAAACAGGCGACGAGGTGCGCTAGCCGCAGGTATTTAACACCTGCCTCAAGCAGGTGTAAAGAAGGACGTCTACCTGCAGTAGGCAACGGAGTCCTGCACACAGCCATACCCAAAGAACAAACGACGCCATGGAGCTACTCTACATGCAGCTCGGAGCCCCAACAGGGTCACAACACCCCCCGCCACCACCCCCTGGACCGCCACCCCCCCCAGGACCCGGACCCGCTCCCCCCCCCCGGACCACCACAGAGGCAGCGTAGAGCAAGACAGCGGACCTACCGTAAACGCACCACTCTCACAGACCTAACGCCCGCGGAAGTCATTGCCCACTACATGCTCAAAAGGACAACCATCCTCCGCATCCTGACCCACATTGCCCACAGGCTGACGGCACCAACACAGCGGAGAACAAACATCCCTCCGCAGACAAAGCTGCTGGCAGTGCTGCACCCGTTGGCCTCTGGGACCTTCCAACCAACAACTGCCAGAGTCGGAGGGGTCTCACAGCCAGCCCTATCAAAGTTCATCACACCCGTCCTGGATGCCATCCTCAGCTTCATACCCCAGTACCTTCCCTTCCCCAACACTGCGCAGGAACAGCTGGAGACTAAGCAAGGCTTCTACGCCATAGCCGGATTCCCGGCCGTATTGGGGGCAATCGACTGCACACATGTCTCACTTGTGCCCCCTGCGGATACTGCACACCACTACCGCAACAGGAAGCACACGTATTCCATCAATGTGCAGGCAATAGTGGACCACCGGGGAATGTTCACCAATGTCGTCGCCAACTACCCAGGCAGTGTGCATGATTCCTTCATATTCCGACAGTCCATCATCAACCAGCGCTTCCTGGATGGCACATATGGAACGGGACTGCTCATTGGTAAGTACCAACTCAACACACCACACATCCCACAGCCACCAACGCACAAGGCACAACTGTGGGGATGCACACGTGACCTAACCACATCCGACATGTTAAACTACACGACCCCCTACCAGACATGACTACCCCACTCCATGGTCATCCTGGGCTACCCCTGCACCCAATACAGACTCCACATGGCACCACAGCCACACAACTGCTGAACGTGTGGAGATGCGGAATGCGGCCCTGACACATGTGAGGCACTGCTCAGCCCCCATGACCCTACCCCGGTCTCCTGCAGGTCAGCGTCCCGTGGTGGTGGGCCCGTGTCGGCCGCTGTGCATCCGGGGCAACTCGAGTCATCCCCCCTTGTAGTTCAGACATTGCATGTCTGTGTGCCTGATGACTGTTGGTGTAGTTGCCAACACATGCTACTCCCTGAGGCTGGCTTACACTCACCCCCACACAGCCAGTACAGGCATCACTGAATTGGTGGGCCTGCCATCACATCCTGCCGAACCAAGTATTGACTCTTCTCTCCCTGCACTGTCACAGGTGATCAAGGATATGCACTCTGCCCTTGGTTGATGACACCCCTCCGAGACCCGAACACACCCGCCCAGAGGCAGTACAATGCGGCCCACATACGCACCAGGGGCATCGTTGAACGCACATTTGGCGTGTTGAAGTCACGTTTCAGGTGCCTGGACGGCACTGGTGGGAAGCACCTGTACAGCCCGGACGTCGTGTGCAAGATGATCGTTGCATGTTGTGTGTTGCACAACAACTGTGTTCGCACCAGGGCCCCCCTGGATCCCAGTTCCAGAGGTACCGGACGATGATGGTGGTGATGGGGCAGGTGGCCCACATCCCACCGCAGCTGCGGCAGGAATGGCCCGTAGGGACTCCATCATTGACACTTACTTCTCATGAGCACGTCACATTGTGACCCTCCGTGGCATTCATGGGACAGTAGTGGATGTCCAATTGCACTGCATGTGTGAATAAACATGTTTGCAGGTCACAGGTCGGAATTGTACACTGTCATGTTACATGTCCCTGGGGTTTCAGGTGTGATTTGCCAGGTTGTGCGCATTTTCAGATCCAGTTCTGTCTTGTGTTCAGTTGTGGAGGTGTTGCTGTTTGTACCGGGATGTTGTCACTGTCCGGGTGCACTTCTGCTTGTGTGCGTATGCTGCACGGCGGGTGTGTCGCTCCTGCGGCTCTGATTTGTCTGCCACTGGTCTCTTTCAAGTGGTGTGCCTGTGGGTTCTGTTCTTCCACGGTGCGTGGATGTTGTGGTGTGTATGTTGTCCTCTGCAGTTTGCCAGGGTGCATCCGTGGCACTCCGCTGTTGATGTATTTTGTTCTGTGGCATTTTCCGTATACTGTTCTTGTGCTTTTTCCCGCATTGCGCGTGCCTATTGCTGCTCTCACGCTGGTTGTCACTGTTTTCTTATCGCGCTTTGGCCCATCGCGTGTTTTTTGGTGTTGTGGTTTGTGTTTTTATCTCCGTCGTGGTTGTTGTATCGCGGACTTTGTCCGCGGTTTCGGCAGGCTATCGCAAGGTACCGCCTTGTTGTGAATCCCACGTTGACACGGGGTTATTTTCCTGTGATAGGCTGCGTTATTGGAAGTTGCGTTATGCTACTCTTGCGGTAGTTATAACACGTTCTTGTGAATATACCCCAAGGTCGCATCATTTTCAATTGTAGTTCTGTCTATCACAGGAATTGTATGTGGTAGAGGCTGAAGGGGCTCATTTTTTAAGGAGGCCTGATATTTGGATAAGGCTTGTCTTCAGATGTTAAATACGACCTTAAATCACGGACTGATTTCAACTTTCGGTAACACATGTTAAACACATTGAGGCTTATTTACACGATACTGATGCATCTGTATAGATGCGTCAGTTTCCCTGCGCCTGCGTGCGAAACCTTTGCGCCACCATGGATGCGCCGTATTTACAATATGGTGCACCATGGCGCAAGGATTGACAGATGCATCAGAAAGTTTGACGCATCAGTTGGTGCAAAAGTCACGCATTGCTGGAGTCATGTCGCAAGCACGACGCAACTCCAGCATTGCATGGGAAGGCCTATTCCTAATACACTGCGTCACTTCTTATGCCTGCTCCAAGCAGGTGTAGGGTTTTGACGCAGTGGCGTTCTAGAAGTTGCGCAGTGAAATCTTGAAGATTTTACTGTGTCACTTCTACGAGGCTTTCTGCGTGGGAACGCCCATCCTGCATACATTATACCTGACGTCGGTATAATGTGGCGCAGGGCTTTACAAGGTGACGCATCTCCGTAGATGTGTCACGTTGTAAATGGGCCGCACCGTGGCGCATTGTTTATGCCGCCGCTGCATCACAAAAAGTTACGCAACGGCGGCACTAAAGTGTCGCAAGGGGCTTGTAAATCTGCCCCTATGTTTGATTAATGTATGGCCTGCTTCCATATTTGCGCAGCTTTAAGAAAAAGTAATTTGTTTTTCAAATCAGGTCGTGGTATTTAGGGTGATATTAATTTTAAGCATTTGTTAGTGCGCATCCTATTGCCCCAATGTGCATGTGGTCACCTCCGTCCACCCATCAACCCGCTCAAGTCCCTCTCCTACATGTACCCATCACTTCACACTCGATGTAAAACTGTGCACGCATAAACGTCTGCATGTGACAAATTAGAACTCACCCAAGTACTCTAGCAGAGACCCAGGACTGCCACCGACTTCCAGGAGTAACCTTGAAAACTTTTGTGAATCTCAAAGATGGATAAATCTTGAGGCGTTTATCTACTCCCATGCGACGTTGCAAACATCCGGGGCGGCATTTATTCATTTCTTCGTGAATCATGCCCTCCGTCCCCTAGATCCTCATGTGCCTCTATTTTAATGTTATCTTGGGCATTGGTAAACGATCACTTGATTGAAAACACAAATGCAGATCGTTTGTCGTTGTCAATGCTTGTCCACTAGGGCTTCGCTAGAATAATTCCCGTGTTCCAATGCCAGGCCCAGCTTATAACATAAACTCATTATTGAATGTCTCGGATGCGCGTTTAATTATTTCTCCGAAAAGAAGCCCTTGCAGATACTTGTATTTATTTAAGTCCCTTGCATTGCAATATGTAGCTAAGGAGCTTTAGCTTTCATCAACCAAACACACACAACATCCAAGTGGAAAAAAGAATAATAATACAATCTCATACATGTTTCTGGAAAAACGAGGTCAAACTACAGCTTAAATGCTCTTATCTCAGACTAATGAAATATGCTTTTGTGGCTCACACTAAAGAGAAAGAGCAGATTGCGAGGAATCATCAAACGAGGTTAGGTCTTGGTCACTTAACTGTGTGTTTTTGTGGCTCCAGAAACTCCGAATGTCACAGAAACATCAGGAGCCTCCATTGTATTCATGGCTGGCACTGTTAGAAATATGTGTACAAACCCTTTAAAGCAGTGCTTCTTAACCTGTGGTTCAGGGAACCCTGGGGTACGTGACCTCTACTCAGGGAGTCTGCAGATGCTTAGAAAATTAAACTACATTAACAAATTAGTGAGGTGTATATAAATAAAGAATCAAACTTCAAAATTGAAACTGTTGAAACGTTCTGTAAATGTGAAGGAATTTGACATTTTAGTTAAAAATTAAGTTGGTATCTTCATATTAATTTGTGGGAGTAGTGTAAGTGCATCAAACCGAATATAGTCTGGATATGGGTGGCTTCAGTTGCATTTAGAAAAACTTCCATCCTTCACATTTAAATTCTAATTTCTATTTTGTAATATTTGACAGTGAATTGAATACAATATTTAATCATTTGTGTATTCGATGAACACTTGTTTCTTTATTTTTGTGTATTTTTTTGCTTTCAAATTATGGAAATTGCTTAGGGCGGGGCCACCGGATTCCAGTAATGATTAAGTGGCGGTCCAAAACCTTCAAAAGGTTAGGAACCTTCAGGCAAATTCAAACTTTATGGATAGAAAGAAAAAAAGGGGAGGACGAGAGCACTCCCATAGAGAGCAGGGAGGAAAAGAAGAGGACAGAGGAGAAGAGAAAGAAGTTCCACCCAGAGAGTGTGACAGAATTGGTAGGGATCTAAGGTGGAGGGGCCGGCACAGGGGCCTTTGGATCCAGCCCCGAGGTGGCAGGGAAGCGCAAAATTCTAAGATATCGGGGGCAGGTGAGCTCCACAAACTCAAAAGAGAGGTATGCCACTGTGGACCCCCAGGTTTTGTCAAATTTAGGCAATGTGTGGTAGATCCCCGCCGTGATTCGCTCCATACCCACTATGTCCCACAGTTTATGTAGCCAGTCTAATTGAGTGGGAACATCCGCTGTACCCCATCTGGCCAGGAGAACCTGTTTAGCCGCCCCCAATGCTAACGTAATCGCCCTTCCCCTACAGGACCGAACGGGGTATGTGAGTGGGTTGGGCAAACCCAGCAGAAAATAGCTGGGGAACCTGGGGAGTTCTGTGCTATATATTTGGTCAATAATAGGTAAGATGGTCTCCCAGAACGCCTGGATGTTGGGGCACTGCCAGAGAATATGGGAAAGGGTACCCTCCTGTCCGCAGTCACGCCAACAGAGACTGCTACCTCGGGGTTTCCATTTCGCAACCCTCTCCGGGGTGTAATACCAATAATGTGCAATCTTTAGGAGCATCTCCTTCCCTGAGGTGCTGCAAGAGGATGATCGGGCCCGATGTACAATATCCGCCCATTCCTTAGGTGAGAACTCTCGACCCAGTTCCGCCTCCCACCGACGCTGCGCTGATGTCTTTGTCTGGCTTCTTGCCCTGTTGAGAAACCTGTATATATCTGACAGAAGGCACTTGGTGGAGGTGCGGGTAATATACCAGACCTCGAATTTGGTGAGGAATCGACCTGCGTGCGGGCGTATCTGTGGCTGTGTGACCCAATGGTGCAACGCCAGATATTGCCAGTATGCAGTCTTAGGGATGCCGTAGTGTTCCACCAACCAGGGGAAGTCCAAAACCCCTCACTCATCGAAGAGATCCCCAATACGTTTGCATTGGGCTTTCTGCCAAGGCAGGTAGGCGTCACCCCTCAAAGCGGGGGGGAAATCCGGATTCCCAATAAAAGGGGTCAGGGGAGAGACCACAGAGGACAACTGGCACCTCTCCTGCACTTTGTCCCATACCTTCATGGTGGCGCGGAGAACCGGGGCAAGATATGCCCCCAGCGGACGGTGGCGGCGAGGTAGCCAGGGGACTTTCCAAATATGCATCCCCGCCACTCCCCTATCTATAAAGCACCAATGTTTTTCAGTTTCAAGTTGGTACCACTCCACCATCCAACGCAGTTGCGCTGCCTCGTAGTAGCGCCCAAGATGGGGCACTCCAAGTCCCCCCTCATCCTGTGGCAAATAGGTGAGATGGCAAGCCATCCGCGGCCGCTTCCCCCCCCAAATAAAACCATTGACCAGCTGCTGCAATTGAGCCATCACTCCGGGGGGCAGGCAGAGAGGGAGCGTCTGCATAATATAGAGCAGGCGAGGCAAAATCGTCATTTTGACGACTGCTATTTTACCCAACCATGAGAAGGCATATTTCTTCCAGGTGTTCAGGTCCCTGCGGACCATGTCAAGCGCCTCTACATAGTTTACCTGTGCTGTTTTCATGGTGGTGGAGAAAACCCTGACCCCCAAATAGGTGATATCTGAGTCTGCCCAGGAGAACGGAAACTGAAGCGAAAGCTGCCGACGCACCGCCGCTGGTATTGTAAGACTCAAGGCCTGGGTCTTATTCAGATTGATCTTAAACCCTGACGCCTCACTAAAAGCCTCCACCTCCGCCAGCAGAGGTGGAAGGGACCCCTCCGGGTGGGTTAAAAAGAGGAGTACGTCGTCCGCATAGAGGGAGATCTTATGCTCCCTGCCCCCCATACGGATCCCAGTCACCGTAGACAATTGACGCACTCTCTCCGCAAACGGCTCCATATAGAGCGCGAAGAGGAGGGGAGAGAGAGGGCACCCCTGCCTCGTGCCGCGCTCCACCCGGAACGGCCGGGAAGCCACTCCGTTGACTCGGATACGGGCCTGTGGGCAGTGGTAGATGCAATCTATCCATTGCCGGAACCTCTCGCCCAGCCCAAAATGGCAAAGAACCTGGCGCAGGTAGGGCCAGTGGACCCGATCAAACGCCTTCTCGGCGTCCACCGAGAGGAGTTTTGTCGGGATCTGTGTCCTTTGCGTCTTGTCCAGTAAGTGGCACAATCGCCGCGTCCCATCTCCGCAGTTGCGTTCCGGGATAAAACCCGATTGATCCGGGTCCACCATGCCCGGCATGTGGGGAGCAAGACGAGATGCCAGAACACTCGTGAAAATTTTCAGGTCGACATTAAGTAAAGATATAGGGCGGTACGAGGCACAGTCCCTGGGGTCTTTCCCTGGTTTGGGAATAACCACCACTTCCGCCATGTCCATCGTGGGGGTCAGCTTCCCAGTAGCGTTGAAGGAGTTAAAAAGTCGCGCCAAAAGGGGAGCCAGCTCTGACGCAAAGACCTTATAAAACTCGACCGGGAAGCCGTCGTCTCCCGGGGCCTTACCCACCGCAAGCCTCTGAATGGCTCTCTGGACTTCATCTGGGCCGATGTCCGCCTCCAATGCCGTCGCAGTGTGAGCCCCGATTGGAGTCACCGGCGCCGCCCGCACGTAATCTCCCACCCCCACGGGGTCCCGGTACTCAGCTGAGTACAGGTCGTGATAAAAGGACTCGAACTCACGCGCTATGTCCTCATCCTACCTTAGGTTTTCCCCCGTGCGTTTCGCAGTTCCGCCACCCGGCGCGCAGCCGTCTCCGCCCGCAAAGGATGGGCCAGAAGCCGCCCCGCTTTATTACCCCCCTCATAATAGCGTTGTTTGGTGCGAAGTAGGGCGTATTCGGCCCGGTCGAGGTCCAGTGCTCGCAACTGCTTCCTAGCCTGTGTGAGGAGCCGCTGCGTTTGGACCGCCCCCGTGCGTCGGTGAACCCCTTCCAGTTCTTTGATTTGATCCTCCAATTCTGCCCTCCTTGCTTTGCGATCTTTATTCAGGCCCGCCGCTATCGCTATACTTTTACCGCGGAGGACTGCCTTCAAGGCGTCCCATAGAGTGTCGATCCCCACTGATCCGTTATCATTAAGCTCCAAGTAGGCTTTAATAACCTCTCTGAGCGCGGTGACATTAGCGTCATAGGTGAGCAATCTGCGGTTCAGCCTCCAGGAGCCCTGCCCAGGAGGGCCCCCCGGGAGTAGCAGCTTCAGGGTCACCGGCGAGTGATCCGAGAATGCCGCCGCCCCTATAGCCACTTCCACTGTAGAGGCTGTGACCCTAGGAGAGGTCCAAAAGAGATCGATGCGGGCGTACGTTTGGTGGGCCGCCGAAAAAAAGGTGTACTCCCGGGCTGTTAGAAAGCGATGACGCCATGCATCCACCAGTCCCGCCTCCCCTAGCCTCCTGAGCATAGCATCGGAAATCGAACCAGAGTGTCCAACCCGAAGTGTTGACCTGTCAAGGTCCGCCATTGGAACTAGGTTGAAGTCGCCCCCTATGATAAGATCCTCATCTGGGGATGTCAAAATGGAAGTAATCATGTCTCGCAAGAAGATTTCCTGGCGTTCATTAGGACTGTAGACTGAGACTATTGTATGTGTACGTTCCCCCATCAGCACCCGTAAGGCCAGGAGGCGGCCCGCCACCTCCGCGTGTGTGCCCACAACTTTGCCCTGAAAGTGAGTGGCCAGAAGTATTGCCACGTCGGCTTTTTTCCCGGTCCCCGAGGAAAAATATTGCCTGTCAAACCATTGGGATCTGAGTCGTTTCCAATCCGCCCGCATCAGGTGGGTCTCTTGTAGTAGACAAATATCACAGCCAGCCTCCTTCAACAGGGCAAGAAGGGCGCGTCGTTTAACAGGCGAATTGAGGCCTCGCACATTGAAGCTCATAATCTTCACTTTAAGTCTGGGCATTGTATAATGAGAGTGTCGCCGACAGATACAGATCTAAAGCCCCTCGGGTAACCAGCAAACATGGGGCAGCTCCCACCTCCACCCCCAGCCCGCCCGCAGGCCCCCTCCTCCCCAACCCCCCCCCCCAGTACACAGCTTGTAGGATCCGTGTAAGGCAGGCCCGCCAACCCCGCAGATGTGTGTGAGGGCAGGCCCCAAGCTCCAACCAAGTGCACCTCCCAGCCTCCGCCGAGAAGTGCCCTCATGTCGCTCTACCCCCTCGAGCCTGGTGACCCTGCCCTCCTTCTAAGAGTGTCCCCCCAAGTGCCATCCCCCCCTCGCCCATCCCCGCCCACCAAGACGTTGTTGCTCCCTACCTGTCTGCAGTCCAGTGGTAAATGCCTCTGGGGTGGGGGAGAGAAGAAGAGAAGTGAAAGAAAGGAGAAAAGATCGAATATATGAAGAGACCAACATGAGAGAAGATCAAAAAACAATTTCCGATGAAACTTGTAGGCACAAAAGTGCAAGGGTCCATGAACCCGACGGTCCGGCATCGACTCTCCAGGGGTGGGGCCCCCCTCACCAGGACCGGCTCTCTGCTTCTTGAATTTGGACCAAATCGCCTGCCAGCATGTCTAGGGTTTGTGACCCCAGGGATCCCTCACTCGCCGCCCACTTCTGATTCGTCCCGGCTCTGTAGCTGCCGCAGCACTGCCTCCCTCTCCTGTTGGCGCTCTTCCTCCGTTGGCTTCAGCTGCCCTCCCCTCGTGGGGCCTCATCTCCTGCTGGGGCGCGGGGGCCTCCCCGCCGGGCGACCCCCCTCTGCCCCCTCGGGGTCTCCCGTGCCGGCCAGAGCGGCACCCAGCACCTTCTTCGCTTCCTGTAGGCTGCGGACCCCTCGGGTTTCGTTGTGCCAAATAAAGGAGAGGCGGAACGGGTGGCCCCATCGATATCGGATGCCCTGCTCACGGAGGAAGGAAGTTACTGGTCTCATGTCCCTACGCCGTTGCAGGGTAAGAGGGGAAAGATCCTGGAAGACCCCCACCTGGAGGCCCTCAAACTCCACCGTGTTGCGGTCTCGCGTGGCTGCCATGATAAGCTCCTTCTGGCGGTAGGAGTGGAGGCAGGTTAGGATGTCCTGTGGCTGACCTGGGCCCGAGGCTGGGCGCCCAGCGCGGTGAGTGCGATCCAGCACTATTTCGTTGTCTCGGAGGGACGGAACCAGGTGTCGAAAGAAACGGGTGACCCACTCCTCCAACTTGCCTCCATCTGCCTGAAGTGGTACTCCCTTGAGCCGGACATTAGAGCGCCTCGAGCGGTTCTCAAGATCCTCCAGTTTAAGGTATAGCTCCTCGTTACGTTCTCGCAAGTCAATGAGCTCTCAAGCCTGTGTGGTCAGTTCCTCTTCGCGGCGGTCTCCATTACGTTCCAGGGTGTCCACTCTATCCCCCACCTCGGTGAGATCTGACCGGAGCTGTTTGATGTCTGAGGCCAGCTCCTGTCTCAACCTCGCGAAGTCCTCCCTGAGTGTGCCGAAGAGATGCTCCAGGAAGTCTTTAGTGATCGGATCCGCAGTACGTCGGCCGTCCGGGTCGGCTCCCGTCTCGCCTACCTTTTTCCCCCCCGGTTTCTGGAGTAGGTCCTTGATAGATGGGTCCTTGTGCGCGGTATCCTTCCTGGACTTCTGGGTGGCCATGTCAATGGTTCAGTGGGCGCAGACCGCGCAGGTATCGCCACCACTCCGCCCTCCTCCGCTAGTGCCACTTGGCGCCCTCGGGGGACGTCGCCGTTACAGACCTCAGGCCGGTGCCCTGCTTCGCCCAGAGATGCGGGGGCCCGCCCCAGCAGAGCACCCCAAGAAGACCACCCTAAAAATCGGCAGCCGAGCCGGCTAACGTGTGTCACCCGGCAAGCTGTCGGCCAGGCCTCATTCGAGTCCCTCACTCCCGGCTCTCCGTAGATATATCCCAGGAGGGACCAGTCCCTGCACAAATCTGCTCACTGCCTTGGGACAGTCACTCACCGCTGCAGCCCCGGGCACTGCCTCTCCACTCCTCTCACCGGGACCCCACGTGGTCCGTCCTCACTCGTTCCTGTCTGCTAGCTATCGGCCCCCTCCGGGCTCGGGCCCCCACGAGGTCCTCTCGCTCCAGTCGCCTCCCCCGCAGCCTGTCCTCGCTTGGCCTCCGCGTGGTGAAGGGGCCTGCCGCACTCCGCGCTCCCACCGCTCTTAGGGCATCCACCGGCGTCCACCACAGTCAGCCGGGGGCCCAGAACGCCCAATACAGTACAGCGGGTAATTGCAGGGGGCACAGCGCCCGGGTGGGAGCCGATGTAGAAGCGCTGCTTACTCTGCGTCCGCTCCGGACCGTTGGGCCGCTCCTCTCCCAGGCTCCTCGTCCAGCTAGGTCCCACCGGGCCGTGTCACCGCCGGCGGCCCTCCACGGGGCAGCGGGCCCCCGAAGTTCTACAGGCTGCTCCGGCAGCAAGACGGTCCCTCTCCACGTCCACCGACAGCCGGCCGCCGCTGCTGCGATTGATAGGCAGGCCGAACTCACCCCCAGGCGACTCGCTGCGGCCTCCAACACCGCCGCCGCCGACTGCCTCAAAACGGCGCGGCCGCCTGCCGCGCTAGTACGGGAATCGCGGGCTGCCCCTGCGGCGTCCGCCGATCAGCGTTAGCTGCGGGATCCCCAGGACTCGTTCACGGGTCCGAAAAATCGCCAATTATCGCCAGAAACCGGCCTCGGCGAGCGGAGCCCCGAGAAGTCGGTGTTACTCCGCCGCCATCTTGGCCACGCCCCCAAGATAAAATTTTAGCTGTAAATTCCTCTCGTGAGATATTTAAAATAGTTAAATCTCTTCTCACACCCCCGACACCCTCTAAACTCTTAAATAATGTTCAACTGCGGTGCAATCAAATCGCCGAATATTTTTCAAAAAAAAATACTAACCATATATAAATCATTTCCTCAAAACATAGATTCACTGGTCCCCTTATCAACTGCTACATCTACCCCTGAAACGTCGATCTTGCTGGAGGAATTTCCGCCCCTTGATCTTATCACTCTTCAAGGGCTTCTGAGAGAGCTAAAATCTGGCTCTCCCCTAGACCCTGCCCCTCCTACCATTCTCCATCAAATCTCAGTGGTTGTGTCACCAGTTATACTGGAGGTGATAAACTCCTCACTTAAGACAGGCATTGTGCCATCTCAATGGAAACATGCAAGGGTCAAGGCACTTCTAAAGAAACCTAGCCTGGACCCAGAAAACTGGGGAAATTATCGACCTATTTCCTTACTGCGGGGAATAAGTAAGCTAGCTGAGAAACACATCAACTCTATTCTATCGGCCTTCTTGGAAAACAACAATTGTCTCCATCCTACACAGACAGGATTCAGACCCCAACAGAGCACAGAAACTGCTCTTCTGGCCGTAGTAGAGGAAACAAGGAAGACCCTTGATAATGGAGGCTGCGCTGTCCATATATTATTGGATCTCAGCGCAGCCTTCGACACTGTAAATCACCGTCTAATGATACAAAGACTTGGAGAGGCCGGAGTGACTGGATTAGCCCTAAAATGGCTACAGTCTTTCCTTCAAAACAGGGTTTTTACAGTTTTTGAAGACGAATATTCTTCAAAACAAATTCCTTTGAAATGTGGGGTTCCTCAGGGATCCTCCCTCAGCCCCACTATGTTCAATGTGTACATGAGATCGCTAGCTGAAACAGTATGCCCATTTGGGGTTCATATCGTCACATATGCGGATGACACACAGTTAGTCATCTCTATGAAACAAAACAATCAACATGAACCCGACTTAATCACCTGCCTGGAGAAAGACTTTGATTGGACGAATAACTCATTCCTGAAACTTAACGGATCAAAGACTGAACTCATGCTGTTGGGGAAGTCTGCTCCCCGAAACATAGACCACCTCTGGCCTAGTGTTTTAGGTTCCCCCCCCCCGCCCCTAGAAAACAAATCAAAAGTCTCGGGGTCTGGCTTGATTGCAACCTCGTTTTTAAGGCACAAGCACGTACAGTGGCAGCTAGCTGTTACAGCTTCTTAAGAATGATCAGAAGGATACTTCCCCTGTTACCTTTTACAGCTAGACGGGTGCTAGTCCAAGCTCTTATTTTATCGAGATTGGACTATACTAATGACAAGGCCCTGGAATGGACCACCTCCTTCCTTGATGGCAGAACCCCGAGAGTCCGCCTCCCACCTTTCCGATCCGAAACCTCCGAGATCATCTGCGGCGTACCCCAGGGATCGTCCCTCAGCCCAACACTGTTCAACATCTACATGGCCCCGCTCGCACGCATCGCCAGACAACACAACCTCAACATTATCTCCTACGCCGACGACACTCAACTGATCCTCTCCCTCACCAAGGACCCCCTCGCCGCCAAAGCCAATCTCCATGAAGGAATGAAGGCCGTCGCCGATTGGATGAAGATCAGCCGACTAAAGCTGAACACGGACAAAACGGGAGGTCCTCATCCTCGGCTCCAACCCCTCAGCCTGGGACGACTCCTGGTGGCCAACGACGCTGGGAGCAGCCCCGACACCCACCGACCACGCACGCAACCTGGGAGTCATCCTCGACTCAACGCTCTCCATGGCCAAGCAAGTCAACGCAGTCTCCTCCTCCTGCTTCAACACCCTCCGCATGCTTCGCAAGATCTACAGGTGGATCCCGACAGACACAAGAAGAACAGTCACCCAGGCCCTCGTCAGTAGCAGACTGGACTATGGGAACGCCTCTACGCGGGAGCCCCGGCCAAGCTCATCAAGCGACTGCAACGCATACAAAACGCCTCCGCACGCCTGATCCTCGACGTACCACGCCACAGCCACATCACCCCCCACTTGAGGAACCTGCACTGGCTCCCCGTCGACAGGAGGATCACCTTCAAACTCCTCATCCACGCACACAAGGCACTCCACAAAACTGGCCCAGCCTACCTCAACAGACGACTCTTCTTCTACTTCCCCAACCGCCAGCTCCGCTCCGCCGACCTCTCCCTCGCCACCGTCCCTCGCATTCGAAGAACAACCACCGGCGGCAGATCCTTCTCACACCTCACCGCCAAGACCTGGAACACCCTTCCACTAAGCCTACGACAGACCCAAGACCTGCTGACCTTCAGGAGGCTACTCAAGACCTGGCTGTTCGACCAGTAGCAGCATCCCCCCCCCTTCCCTCTCCCCAGCGCCTTGAGACCCTCGCGGGTAAGTAGTGCGCTCTACAAATTCTGTGATTGATTGATTGATTGATTGAATGTCCTGTACCTGGGAGCCCCTCAGGGCACCATAAAAACTCTTCAAACAGTACAAAATTGTGCAGCTCGCATGCTGATGAATATTCCCAGACGTTCCTCTGCAAAACCCGCACTCGCTACCTTGCATTGGCTCCCTGTTCAGGAAAGAATCCAATTTAAGGCCCTATGTATCACCCACAAGTTATTTTCTGGCAAGGGCTCGTCCTTGATCCGTCCCTGGATCCAACTCTATGCGCCTAATAGGGCCCTCAGATCTAAGAACAAAGGTTTAATCCTAGTCCCTAAAATTAAACGATCACGTAGTGGAGGCCGACTGTTTACGTACAATGCATCCAGACTTTGGAACGGTCTTCCCCTCCACATACGCTCTGAACCTGATTATCTCAAGTTCAGAAAACTGCTGAAAACTTTCCTCTTTCGGTGACCTCCTCATTATTACAGTTCCATATGGTGTCATAGCGCTGGGATGCCTCCGGGTAGCCATGCGCTTTATAAGTGCTCCTTCATTCATTCATTCATTTGCAGATCTATACTACTGTGCAGCTCTTAAATTAGTAAAATACTTGTTTTATGGCAAGTTTATATCCACGAAAATATGGCTGCAGTGTTTACAGTAATGCTACGTCAATGGTTTTCATCAACAACCTTCCATTTTTGCACTATTTATTAGTGCAAATTATGAAACATAAATAATCATTCAACATAATTATTAATCATCAAAATGAATGGCAGGCTTGAAACATTCTAAGGGCCCATAATCTGATTTCCAAAACATCTCATTACCATCATCAATAGTTTTTACTGGGTATGAAGAAGAAGTGCCCTTTGGTTCCAGTAATGCATTTGATGGGGGCAATGTAAACTTGGACAGTAATATATATCAGTATAAAGATGACAAACATGGCAACACAATTTCAAGAATCTTCATCCTCCATCCTTTAAAAATATCCTTCATCCAAGGCCAAGACCAAATATTCCACCCTTTGGAAGCCAGCCAATCATCAATCATATGTCATTTCTTAACTTGTTGACGCATTTGATTAATGATGTTATTGTGTACTTGGAGAGACCTTAGGTACAGAAGTGCAACATTTAGAACCGGCAACTGTACAAACACACTTTTGGCAGCCAGGACAAAATCAAGAGCCATCTTTTTCTATAAAATTACTGTTCTTTGTGCTTCTGATGTGTCAAATATCACACTTAGAGTGATTGATGTTGAGCTTGTGACCTCCTCCAGTGCTTTAGCTAGTTGCTGAATCTCGGAGATGGACAGTTCTTCCCCATAACTAGGGAACAAGATGGCAAAGAAATGGTCAGCCTCCGTAATTTCTCTGGCCAGTCTCTTACAGAGGGGATGAAGTTTAGCTGAAGAATATCTTTTTGCTGTCACAACATAAGCAGGATAACAAGATCCAGACCGGTAGTTGGGCAACTAGGGGTTTGCCCTGTTACCATAGATGCAAAAGGTTCCAGACAAATCACAGGTGTAACTGCGAGTATAGTGTACCCTTAATGGGATTTCGAAGCAGTAAGAAGGCAATTTAGAATCAGACCATGCTTGATAGTAGGAGTAGCATTCACTGTGGTCCACAAAGATGCTGCCGTTTCTAGTTTCACAACCCAGCTCATGAGCAGAGCAAGCATGGTAAACAGCAGAGGGCAAGATTTTCTGGTCAGGAAAAAGGAAGCCCACAGTTAACAGAGGAATGTGAACACTTGCATTGTCCGTCATATTCAGAAGGAAAGCACCCATGCAACGAGGTTTCAAGCCATTGTTCAAGTTCATCGAATTGCCTAGGAGCCATGGGCACTCCTCCTTTGGAGTCAGTGGCCACATATCTATCACAAAGGGTTCTGCTCCGTTTGTACTGCTGTAGAAAATGCAGGACACAATTTGTCAGAATAGAGTGAGCATTGGTTTTGAAAGTTGGGCGTTGGCTCCGTGCTCTTGATTTCTATGCACCAGTCATATAGCCCTTCCAAGCACAGTCACACAAGGAACAAACCAGCAAGACTCACAACAAAGAGAACTGGGAATGCCCATCAACAAATCAGGTTTATGGGAGTGTTCCCGCAGCCGGAGTCCTTGGACATAGCCTTCAGAAGCAAGAGGTGCTGCATTATGATGAGATCTGTACAGCTGGGTAGCGGCTGCAGGAGCACTTCCAAGCGCTGGAGCAGGGACACAGTGAGCTGTTGCGGCAGCAGTAGTCTGTGCTACAGGAGCCAAACCTCCTCTGCTACCAGTGGCAGATACAGAGGCAGCAGCAGTCTGTGCTACAGGAGCCAAACCTCCTCTGCTACCAGTGGCAGATACAGAGGCAGCAGCAGTCTGTGCTACAGGAGCCAAACCTCCTCTGCTACCAGTGGCAGATACAGAGCCAGCAGCAGTCTGTGCTACAGGGGCCAAACCTCCTCTGCTACCAGTGGCAGATACAGAGGCAGCAGCAGTCTGTGCTACAGGAGCCAAACCTCCTCTGCTACCAGTGGCAGATACAGAGGCAGCAGCAGTCTGTGCTACAGGAGCCAAACCTCCTCTGCTACCAGTGGCAGATACAGAGGCAGCAGCAGTCTGTGCTACAGGAGCCAAACCTCCTCTGCTACCAGTGGCAGATACAGAGGCAGCAGCAGTCTGTGCTACAGGGGCCAAACCTCCTCTGCTACCAGTGGCAGATACAGAGGCAGCAGCAGTCTGTGCTACAGGAGCCAAACCTCCTCTGCTACCAGTGGCAGATACAGAGGCAGCAGCAGTCTGTGCTACAGGAGCCAAACCTCCTCTGCTACCAGTGGCAGATACAGAGGCAGCAGCAGTCTGTGCTACAGGATCCAAACCTCCTCTGCTACCAGTGGCAGATACAGAGGCAGCAGCAGTCTGTGCTACAGGAGCCAAACCTCCTCTGCTACCAGTGGCAGATACAGAGGCAGCAGCAGTCTGTGCTACAGGAGCCAAACCTCCTCAGCTACCAGTGGCAGATACAGAGGCAGCTTGGTTGACAGGTCTGGGCTTTTTTACTTCGATGAGCTGTATGCAGAGTCAGATCATCAGTCAAGCACCAATTAAGTACAGCTGGAGACATAGGAGGGGTAGATGGGTGCTTCATGGGATGACCCATCACTCTTTCATACAGGCTTAGCTTAGTTGTTTAATGAGGCTCAAATTCACAAGAGTGCCAAAGGTAGCGCTTCAAGGCACTTTAACCTAGTGTCACTACAAATCTCAGCTATCTTGTTTTTTAAATTACCGTTGAATCTTTCCGCCCCCCTGGAGTACGCGGGGTGATAAGCACAGTGAAAGTGTGATTCCTAAAGCCTTGTAAAGTTCTTGGATTGCAGATGACAAAGTGAGTATCCTTGTCACTCCTTATCTGCAGGGGGCTCCCAAATTTGGGAATACAACCCTTTATATTTATTACCTACAGTCCTGGCTTCAGCTGGAGCCTCTGGGCAGGCTTTAATCCATCCAGAGATCATGTACTAAAACCAGAACATAAACACTAGAGCAATTTTGAAGCATTTTTATTAAATCAGTTTGAAGGTGGACAAAAGGCCCCATGGAGGTGCATGGGCAGGTATTGGCACCATTTCCAATGTTGTGGACGTGGCAAGTGGCACAGAAATAGAAGGACTACTGGACAGTGGAGGGGGAGGAGGTGGCAAGCAAGTAAGTATTTGTGTAATGGATCATGCAATACTGGGGTACAGTTGGGCATGATTTGAAAGATACATTTTCTGGAAAACCACCCTCCTTTGCTTGTCCCTCCACAATCATCAAAATCCTCTTTATAGTCCGGTTTTGACCAAACACTCATTTCTGCTTAGAAACAGATTTTTGTAATTCAGTAAGATCTTTTAACGTAGCCATGAATGTCTTTTCTAACATGAGACAAATGCAAACTAACTTCAGAACTGGGAGATGGCGGCGTCTTTGGCAGCTCCGTCAGATATTGCATTTTCTCTAAACACTTCATCTTGCGTGGATTGACAGGAAGTACATCTGATAATAGAAATTTTAAACACTAGTTGAAAAGCAGCAAGTAAGCTCTTTACATGGGTTCCATTTTAATAGGGCCTCCAGAGGAGGCAAGGAATTCTTTTTGCCTCTAGAGAAACCCATAGACAAGTATGATTCAAAAGCCACATTTGAATCACTGAAAATCATAACAGTTTTCTGAGCAGTTAGTAATGCAGGCATTTGTAAGAGCAATTCATTCATTATCTTCAGCAGAGCGAACATTAAGTAAACCAACAGCTTTCAATACCATCTCATGGAGTGTAGAGAACATAGCCTGCAACTAGAGTGTCATTATCATTTCTGAAACAAGAACCATTGACAAAATACAAAAGATCACAGTCTGGCAAAGGTGCATCAGTGAGATTCATACAACACTTGGTTAGGTGGGCTACGGTAAGGATGCAAACATTAAGTTTTACCTTCAAGAGAAGTAGCAAAAAGAGAAGCAGGTTTCAGCACAGAGAAGCATACAAGGGAAATATAACATGCCGAAGGTAACAATATTTTGACACTTTAGACCTGAACATATCCTTAGTTTTAGTGGTCAATAACAATGATGTCGCAAAAGTTACAGTAAAAGTGAGCTGGGCCACCACTGCTTAATTTGAGCCGGTGGTTTCCGGTACTGAGCATCCGCATTTAATTGTCAGCACCGGCTCTAGTGACAGTCTACCACATGGTGGCACTGTCTGTCTAATTTTTAGATGAGCTCAACAACTATGTTTATTAAGTCAATACACATTAAAAATGAATAATACCTGCCACTCACGCCATTATTATAGCTTCGGGTGGCCTGGAATAGTCTGACTGTCACACTTGTAGAGTGTGATGGTTAGTACTTGTATTAGTACTGCCATTGGCAGCGATGGCAGGAGCAATGGGTGGTGCAGGCTGCAGCAGCCTTCCGAGAAGGGCCCTGGCACTTACTTTTTTACAAATTAAGCACTGTGGGCCACACAATGTTTTCTGAAGCCTCAACTAAATGGGCAGCTGTGGCCACCGTGGAGAGGCACGGGGCATCCCACCTGCAGGATAATCAAGACCGAAGGAATAATAAGCAATCATTTCCTCACCATGAACCTGCACCAGAGTCCCTAAAGAGAGGCTCTCCTTTTCATGACAATGCAATGTGAAAGGTGTGGAGTAATTGGGTAAACCTAATGCAGGTGTAGAAGCCAACATTTGCTTCAGAGAGCCAAAACCTTGTTTTGCCTCTTTGGACTAAGGCAGAGATTTATGGGTGTCTTGAAATGGTTTGACAAGTTTAGGATCACCCAACCCACTGCCTACAGTAGGTCACACTGCCCAACAGAGCGCATACCTCAGAGATGGTAATGGGTCTGGGGAATGTATGGGTTGCCTCAATTTCATCTGCAGACAAGCGCCCTTCGCTTGTCGAAATGTAATGTGCTAAACATCGAAAATGGAGTAAGCTAAATGTAGATGCCTTGTGCTCCTGCTTTGATAATTCAGTGAGTGGATACAGGTAGTGATCCTTGCATTGGTTTGATGAGCTAGAAAAAACTAACAAATCATCAACATGTTGAACTAGTGCAGATCATTCCAGGCAGATGAGGGAGTCCAGATCCTTCTTAAGAGCCTGTGGGTAAATATAAGGTGATTCCCTACAGCCTTGGAGAAATCTAGAACACGTGATGTTGTCCTCAGAAAATGAGAAAGTGAAACGGTGCTGACTTTCAGGATGTAGTTGGATTGAGCAGAAAACAGAACATAAATCTACACAGTGAACTAAGCAGCACTCACCAGTATAAAAGAACAGAATGGTAGCAGGCTTGGGCATGACAAGAAACGTTTGCAATACAACAGTATAAATAGCATGTACATCTTTCCAAAACCAATGAGCTTCTAACCCATACTCTTCTATCAGCAGAGTTGGAGTGTTACAAAATACTGTGGACACTAAACTCCTCTGTTTCAGCAGAGCAGCAATGACAGTGCAGATTCCTGGCTGTGAGGGGCATTGGGGGTTGCAAGAAAGTTTTTTCATGAGGTTGACTCTTATCTTTACTGGCTCAGGAGTGAAAACACAGCCTAAATCAAAAGCATATTCATCACCATATGGTGGAAGGAACTTGTCAGTCACATCAGACATCGATTGATGGAGAGATTTAACAACATCAATTTTACACAAGTCATTATTTCACCTAAACTGCCAAAATTGCATTTTTTTCCATAGGCACCTTCAAATAGGCACCATCATAGATACAATACACAGTACATTTCAATTTGCTTAAGAGATTTCTTCCTAGAAGGTTTGCTGATGAGGCACGCCTTAAAAGGAAAGCTTGATGGTCATTGACGGAACCTAGAGAAACAGACATAGAGTTTGTGACATAAATAGGAACACATGCTTTAGAAAGGCCAGCTGCATCAACAGTTTTGCCAGAGAGATGTAGTAAAGAAAATTAAGAGGTTTTCAGTGTAGATCTACTGGAAATAAAAAAGGCATGTGTCTGGCTTTCCATTACTGACACATCGTATGTTTGGCCCCTTCTGATCTACAGGAGTAGGGTCATTGACTCTGTGTGCCATGGTTTTTTGCTCATGCTAACTGTGATGAAGGAAATACCCGTCTATGATACTGAGAGCCTCTCCTTCGCAGCTAGGCTCTTCAGATGAGAATGTGTTGATTAACTTCCTCGGCCTAAAAGCATTACTTTCTGGTAACAATTGAAGGTTGTCTTCTCCCTTTCTGATGATTTCAGTGCGTGGCAGTTGTGTAATCCATTTGTTTCTCAAAACCACGTGATTCCCATTGAAAGCCTGTTTGTAAAACACCATGGGGCAGATTTACAAGCCCCTTGCGACATCTTTACGGCACCGTTGCGTCACTTCTGTGACGCAGCAGCATCGTAAACAAAGTGGCACTATGCCAAAACGCATGCCCCCCAGGCGGACCGCCCCCCCTTGCTATGCCACTGTGCACATGACAAAGGTCTCATACTTGATCTAATTTTTTTAACCCATACTACAAATGTGGCATAGAATAAAGTATGCATATGATGTCCCCAGAAACCTTTTCCAAGGCACAGCATACATTTTCCTGGAGTTCTGAGAACAAGGGCATGTATAAACCAAATACCAATTTAGACATCTGAATTACTTAAGCATAACACTCTTTGGCTCCTATCAAGCCGATGTCTTCTTGATCTACTTGTGCTTCAGCACCTTGGTTTTGCCCTGAAGTGACCTAAGCCAAATAGGAATGAAAAAACTTGACTGCATAGGGAAACATGACTAAAGTCCAAAACAAAAAGCAATATATTCCATGTGTAAAAGGCATGTTCCCCAGTCCATAGCGGCGTGCCCAGACAAGCAAATATCTTCATCCCCAAATACGGCTCAGGAGGTTTTTAAGACAGTAGATTTAATTCTTATTCTTAGATGTTGTTCGATTTCAGCAAACTGTGTCGATGACTTGCAGAATTCTTCGTTGATAAAACACCAAGATGTGTTCTAATTTCTTAGTGACATATTTACTTCTTTCTTAAAAACTCATAAAGCTAAGTGCCTGATTTAGAGTTTGGTGGACAGGGTGCTGTGTCGCATTTGTGTCAATATCTCAGTCTGCCCACCTCGTTTAGAGACTGGCGGGCCGTTAGATGACCAGCGAACATCTCTAAATTTGGCGAAAAGCAGTCAATCAGGGTGGAAGAGGTAATGTCCTTGCCACCCTGACGGACGGAGTGCATTCACCAAAACAAAAATAAGGCCCTAAGAAATTACCTCTTCTTACCAATTTCTAACTTCTTATTCCAGAAATGACAACACTGGTCCTAACTGTCAGGCTTGGCCCGGTATTGATTTCTCTCTGCAATGCTTCACTTCTTGATTCTTGTATTCTATCAACATGGGAGCATGCCTTGGCTATTCTTATTGTAAAAAAAGCAGGGGCGGCTCCTCCGCTAAGGCGGAGGAGTGTCGCCACACTGCCTTTTCAGCATGGCAGAAAAGGAAAAATAAAATGATAATAACGCAATGTTATTATCATTTTATTTTTCTATGCTGGGGCAGTTTTGTGGGGCAAGGCTGGGCTGCACAGGGGGAGGGTTGGTGACACCTTCCTAAGTGCGCATGAATGTTTGGCCGGCCATCTGGGGCTGGCCAAACTTTCATGCGCACTTAGCATGTTCTGCATAGAGGAGCCTATCCTGCTTCCTATTCCAGCAGAAGCCAGGAAGAGGACTGAAAAGAGCCGGCCGGCCGACAGGTAAGTGATTATTTTTCTCCCCCACCCTTCATGGGATGCTCCCTCAAAACAATTTAGGCAATGCGTGCTACAAGGGGCTTCATCAGCTCCAGCCATTTTATTATTTGAGCATACCCCTCAGGCATGGCTGATCGGATCCTTTAGCTTTACTTTTATGACTTAAGTTGATGACACACAATTGATTATTCACGTCAACAATACTGTTGGTGTTGTTAAGGAGTGCCCTTCAATTGAGCAAGATAAAACTGAGGTACTTATTCTGTGCCTCGGACAACAAGGATTGGTCGGATAGCTGGTGGCCTTAGGAACTCTAACCCTGTCCTTTCCGGGTATTGATGGTTAAAAACTCAGGAATTATTTTGAGTAATACTTTGATTCTTAGAACTCAAGTTATTAGGGTGACTCCTCTTTCTTTGATTACCTTAGGAGGCGTCACAAAATCTGCCACTTTTTTATACATCAATTGCAGTAAGATTGGTATAAAACTTTCCAGGTTGGACTAATGTACTGCACCATGTAAAGGGTTCACCCATGGCATTAATAGACAGGATGGAACTAGTTCAGGACTGGGTCACCAAGAGGATCCCATGTCTCTGCATATCGCGGTCAGTTACAATGGCTTTCTATCCAGACAACAGTGAGCATAGGGCATTATACTTCACTCATCATTAGGGGCGGCTCCTCCATGTGGGCGGAGAAGCGTCGCCCCACTACTTTCTCGCAGTGCGAAAAGCAGAAACATATAATGGTATTATAAATACCATTTTATGTTTCTGCTTCTCGCACTGCGAGAAAGCAGAAGGGCTTGGTTGGGGGCGGGCGGTCCTGCTCCAGGGCAGGGGAGAAGTGGCTTGCCCACTGTTGTGGGTGCTGACAGGGCTGACCAAACCAGTCATGCGCACTCTCCCTTTGCATGCGGCCTACATGGAGAAAATGGCCTCCCCATAGACACCTGTGTGGACGGCGTCCCAGCCAATCACAACGCTGCCCTTGCAGCGTTGTGATTGGCTTAGGGGAGGGAGGCTGCCTGCTTCCTCCGAGGACTCGGAGCAGAGACAATGCGACTCGGGGCCGGACCGGTCTGGCGAAAGTAAGTTTTTATTTAAAATTATCCCCCCCACGCGACCCCCTCCCCGTGCGACCCCCCCCCCCCGCATCCCCACCCACGAGTCATGCCGGCCGCGACTGCTCATCGTACTTTCTATCAGTCTGGGCCCACCTATATTCATGCATAATTCCCACACAATACTGCCAACAAATCTCCTTTGATCAGTCTCTGCAGCCAAGCTGATAACGCTGTGCTGTAGGAATGAAAGGAATGACAGTGAAGGTGGTCGCTTCAGTTCAATGCAAGCAGCGGGCTATGGATTTCACTACTTGCCCCGCTGAGATCTGAGGCACATCATCCTTCCTTCAGAACTTCTCTGAAGATGCTACTTTTCACATGAATTTCCCTTCATCCCCTTCTTCAACCTCCAGGCTAACTCTGGTTTCAACCTGCAGTCCTAAACCAGGAGACCCTTAGGGCATCAGTGTGCTTTACAAGATTTTTTACATTAATCTAACAATAAAGGCCTTGAATTTCGTTTTAAAACGTAGAAATCGAAGTTTCAAAAAAATTGCTCGGGAAAACGTAGGTTTAGTGGTAGAAAAATGTGCCAAAACCTACTTTCAGCAGGACATCTCCTTTTGTGGGAAACCCTAAAAGCAACCAGAATGATCGGTGCCACCCGCACCTAGGGGCGTGGTGCCCTTAGTGGCATCTCGGGCAGGAGCCGCTAGTGTTTCTGTACTTCCTGTAGGTGAGGCAGATCGGGGGCCGGAAGGAAGCGAAAGGTGTTGCGGGCGGCCCCCGTGCAACGTCATCAAAGGGCGCAGGGTCGCCTTCCTCTCCCCGGCAAGGATAAAAGCGGCGGGAGAGACAGGGAAACCCTCTTTGTCCTTTCCAGCAGCTCCCGAGGCGGCAGAGCAGCAACAAGTTACAGCGAGTGGAATCGGTGTCCCAGTTCGTCCACGTGGTGCGACAGTGCTCGAGAGGTTTCCCCGTAGGGGGTGCTCGACGCGCTATTGGTGGAAAAGGACGCAGGTTAGTAGGCTGGTTCGCTGCACACGGAGGAAGGGAGAGGGCCTCACAGCGTAGTCGGGTGTCTCAGAAATACTTTAAAATATGTTCGAGGTGTTCTAGAACTGGCTAGGGTTTTTGGCGTTTACATAAGGTTGAAAAAACGTTTGCCCAGGTGCTCGGGTAAGGTGTCGTCGTTTTCAACACAATGGTTTGGATCGCCCATAATATAACTGGTGTTCGTGTCGTCGCATGAATTTTGCAGGACCAATCCGGGGCATTAGGGTAGTAAGTATCCCCGGTGCCCTGGGTCTTGGCAGCGCGCCCGCGCGTTGCATGCTTTCCGGGATCCATCGTACTACATTTGCACAAGGCCCAGAGTCTGTGCACATGGGAGGATGCAGCATAAAGGTGAACACGGTAGATGGAGGGGCACAGTGGGGGGATGACCATTGCGTAGCCATGGAGGGATGTGCTTATTTATAGGAGTAATGGCTCCATATTTGTTTTGCAGCTGACAGTGTCGCAGCGCAATATGTACATTGTTTCACGACCGGACTGAATTTTACTTTTGTCTTTATTGCATATCGGGACCACCTCGCGGAGACAGCAGCACGGTTTCAGGACGTTGAACGGCGTATCCGGAGGAGGTTGGCCAGCCGGTAGCGTGAGGCAAGAGCGTACTGAAGACCGTCATGGTGCCGGGAGGCATGGTGTAAGGCGCCGAGGTCACGTATGGTATCAGTAGGTTTGTTATGTGCCATGGCTCGGGCTGGGATGTTACTGCGCAGCGAACGGAGCCCAGCTCAAACACGGAGGTATCAACTGTATGTTAAAGATCTCTGGCAAAATTATTTTAACCTGCCAAAGCATGGCTGTTCTAGAGTAGCAACCCCTAACCAAACTTCCGAGGTTTAACGTCCTATAGTTGTCTATGAAAAGAGGCAACCTTGACGTGTAACGTGCCAGAATAAGTTTCAGCCCCTACTGCCCCTGTTGTATGCCTGAGTTCAGATGTGCCCGGTTCAATCTGTCCGCTCATCATACTTCCTACACATGGAGCTGTGCGCGGGGATAAGAAAACACACTGACTCACCAGGCGACCAGTAGGCTTGGCCCACATGCAGGACTCATACGTCTCTTCTGGTGTAGCAGTAGACTAAGTCTCTTCCGGTGCAGGAATATTTGTTCGGAAATGGATAGGCCATCGTTGTCGGGCGGGTCGTATTTCTTAACAATAGGACGTCTCTCTGTGAGATACACACACAAAACACTGTTAGAACCTCCCCTTAGGATGTAAATCTTTTTTAACCAGCTTTCTGATAATAACATCCACTTGGCTTGCCTATGGAAGTTTGAGTTAGAGCTGTAGCAAAGTAGAGCCAACGGTTGTTTGAGATCGCGTGTCCAGAGACAGGAATTGAGGCTCACGTCCGGGAACGGCCCGCTTAACTTGGGAAGGTTGTTCTGTGGCACCGAAGATGCTAACCTCCTTAAACAGCTGACAGGGGGTGCCAAGCCTTAATGATAGCAGCGTCTTGATGATTGGCAATTTGCCGGGCAGGCAGGCACCGTGGAGTGATACAGGAGCTAGAATGCCATCCTCCAGGCACTAACTTTATTTCTAAATTTGGAAATAGCTAAGACCCAGCCATGCCTTGGCCATTCTCAGAATCCATCAAGAAGCGGGCATGAAGGTACTTGTTACAGAGATACCGGGACCACTTCCTGCAGGAGAAGCTTAGCCTGCTGCAACTCACTTTAGACCTGTACCAGGGCACGGGCTCCTTGGCACAGGTGCCACTTGATAAATGGGTAAGCTGCTTTTCAATTAATTGCAAAATGCTAAGTACTCTGCAAGCACAGTATCTTGGCGTTGAAGATAGAATTGAGACTGTGGGTGCTCGCAGGGACTATGGTTTACAAACCCCGGGAATGGTCAGAGATAAAAATGAGGTAGAAGAAAGCACTGTGCTGCTCCGTGAAATACTATCTCATTCTATTAAGCGTCCTGATTTTAAATAGTCGCACTGCTATGAAGAGTGTAGTGCTCAACCAATACCTTTGGGTAGTCTGCTTTTCATTAGAATGTGAGTGCATAACATATGGGTTATATGCATTCATTTTAATTTGCTTTTATCTCCTAAATATTTACCATAAATACCTGACTGATCTCACATCAAAAGCCAGGCTATAGGGAAGAGTGTGGTTCGTGAAATATTGGTACAAGATTGTGTATCAGTAATGCGCAAGTCCTACATTATGTAGTTTGTCCGAATAAAATCACCCTTGTGGTACCTTCCATGTCAAGCCGGGTCTGGTGGCTTAGTGGACTAATGCGTCCACTGCAGGGGCCTTTGTGCGACCTCATGGTCACAGGTTCAATTCCCGGCGGGTGCACGTAGCCTTTCATCCTTTCAGAGGTCGAAAAATGAGTACCATTGAGTTAGGTAAAAATGAGCATCTGTTATTCAGCGCCAAAATGCCCCTTTGGGGTGAAAGTGTGCTATGCAAACACACATGTTATGTATCAGATAAGCAGTGGCGGCTGGTGACATTTGAAAGTGGTGAGGCGCTGAGGATGAGTGGCTAGTAGCAAGCGAGCCTGACAGTCTTAAGAGGGGTTCTCTCCCACAAATGGTTTGAAAAAAGAGTCGGCAAATGGGGCATTTTCAGGCACATTTGAGAAAGCAAGAAGGTTAATAAAGTAATTTTGAAAGTGTAGTTATGACATCAATAAAGAGATTTCATATGATAATTACGCAGCTGTTTATTCAGTATACCTATAGAACTTCATAACAGACTTTGAGACAAAGCTGATCACCTCACATTTGCCCAGACAGTGTTAGCAAACAAGGCCTCTTTTTCTATCATTTAAAAGTTTCTGTCAGGCGACTTTCTGCGCCTGTGAAAAGTGCAGATAATTGATTTCTCGATTCCTCCTGCTTGCCCCAGTGCTGTGTGTGTGCTAACTAACTTTAACGCAGCCATTACAGCCCCTCTTCATCGCTTAGTAACAATCCGTGTAAGGTACTGTAGGTTTAACCTGGCGATTGTGAATCATCAACTTACCCAAACATGCACACAGGTCTGTTAATCCATAAAGATGAATTAGGTCGACAGAGTACTGTGTAATAAACAACAAATATGACTTGTCCCATCGAACATTGGCTCCATAATGGCTGCCACGTACTAGCATCGGATAGTGGCCCAGGTAATCTGCCTGTCACAATGCAAATAAGACGTGGCAATGCAAAAATGAATGCGCACATACTAATGTAATGTCACATCACCAGTGCTTTAAATGGGCCGGTACTCACCGGTACTGAGTACCGGCACTTCTTATATTAATCACTCTGAGTACCGGCACTTCTCTACTTCAGAGGAGAGTACCGGTACTCATGAAAAGGTAGGCTCCTTGGCTGTGCTGGTGAGCAGGAGTGGAACGTGTCTCTGGCAGCCAAGGCGCCGCTTCTGCAGCCCCGATCTGAGCCCCAGCTGAGCTAGTCAGCAGGGCTCATTTGAATAATGTCCGGGTGCTCATCATCATACTGTGTTTGACAAAGCAGGGTCCGTTCAGGCCCTGCGCTGTGATGGAGCAGTAAAAATAAATATTTTAACCCCTAACAAATTATATAATTAATTAATTAAAAATGTTCGTTTAAATGTATTAATCAACATTGTATATGTGGGAATGGTAATATGCCAATGTATGTGCTAAATAATCTACTAATGAATGTCTGTGTGTCTAATCATAACGTAAGAATAAAAAGCGTACTAAATAAAATAAATGCATGTTTGTGCTTCATAGAAATAAAATGTGTCGTTGCAAAAACAATAGTGATGGTAAGTAAGGAGCAGCTTAAATGTCGCTTTTGCTAGGTAACAACTAATTGGGGTACGTAGACGGGAGGGAAACAAAAGGGATATTTTTCTCTATTTTAATTATGTTTTGTTTGCCTCAAATTAGTGCTTCTAAAGTAGAACCGAGTGGCGAGATAAAATGGCCGCCAGTGGGAAGATGTGCGCAGGCGCAAGGGGACACGTGGTACGGGATGAGATTGAAGAAATCTGGAGCCTCGTGATGTCTCTGAGAGGCTAGGATGCAAGAAATGCTCAAGGCTGGTGTGACCTAATTGAACTGATAGTGTGCCGTGAGGATCAGGAGAGAATCCGTGGGAAAGGAGCCCAAGAGAAAGGACAATGACTGCGGAGTTCTTGAATGTGTCAAAAGAAGATACAAATGGACTGATCGAATCGGATGGAAATGTTTAAAGCGTATGGGAAAGGAAATGATCCAAGGACCCTTGAATCCAAGAGAACTTGATTAAAGAATGAATAAGCTGACATGCATGGACCAATGAAAGAAAAGCGTGATATTAATGATGCAACAGTTAGTTAGCAAAGTTAGAATTGGGGTATAAGAGGGCCTACTCTTAGTGGGAGGGGGTCAGTTCCAGTTCAGTTCCAGGGAAGTTCCAGAGAGTTCCAGTCAGAGTTCGAGAGTCGGGGTTGCAGTAGAGGAGACGGGTTGCAGGTAGCTGATGCTGACGAGCTGAAGTTGCTGTTGCTGTCTTAACTTTACAGTTGAGTATGAGAATCAGGCTATTTCTAAATCCCAAAGTTAGGTTAGAAATCTTTAGGCTAAATTAGGAAGCTAGGCAGGTAACTAGGGTTTTGGCTTCATGACAAAATTTCCTTTTCTGCAATAAATTGGTTATGCTTAATAAAATTATGAATTTAAATTTGAATAATTGAATAAAGTATTAAATTCTTTCCATGCTTTTAAAATTATATAAAATTTAAGATTCTTTAAACCCAAAATGACTCAGTGGTTATTTTCCTAAATGATTGTGACATGAGTAATTGGTTGATTGTGATTCAGCTGGTCTTAATCACTATGAACTAATTTCTTAAATGAATGATTCATCGACAAAACAATGAGCAGGAATATCTTAAGAAATAACTAAAAGAAAGTGACAAATTAAGGTAAATAGATATCCTTGCTCTTCCAGCGGTACACAAAAATGGTGTTCTCCATTTAGTTCTCATGCTTCTCCTAGGAGTACAGAATTTCATAAAGGTGTAAAAGGAAATCCAGGAGTGTGTGTGTGTGTTAGGCGATGTTTATGGGCCCCATCGTCATGTGGATATGAGAAATATAATTTGCCCCTGGATGACCTATAAGTAACCTAGGAGGAGAATAGTTTTTATTGTACGCGCTGCATCAGATTTCTTGGTAGCAGAGTTATGGTTTTCTATAGATTAGTTTAGTGATTATTGTTTATTGATTATTGATTATTTGATGACTAACACTATATGTTGAGTCGCGTTATGTTATATGTAAGTCTTCACGCTTCTGGGATGTAGGAAGTGGAACACGTGTGGCAAGAGAAGTCACATGGAATTTGGTACATGGTCTGAATTCATTTGGTTATAACACAGGTTGTGTTATGTTAGGGTTTTCGGTGTGAAAAGTGTGTAAATGAAATAGCAAATCACGTTTACTTGTGAAACTTTGGCCTTAATTCTCAGGAGCCTAGTCTCCACATGTGTCTTATCCCCAGAGAAACGAGTAAATTGTTTGTTTGAAAGAAGGGTAAGGTAGAGGGAAGTGCTACTTTATCGGCGAAAGTAAATAATTCTGTGGTAGGGTAGAGGTAAGCGCTGCCTACTGGAAAAACAGGATTCTTGTGTAAAAGGACAAAACTGTCACTTTTGTTTAGCGAATCAGACTATGGAATTGTTTTAATTGTTGTAACTAACGAAGAAAACAGTAAAAAGAAAATTGCCGATAAATTTTGTAAAGGAGGGGTAAAGAGTAGAAGTGACGTGGAACAGTGCCGCGCTAGGATTGGATAGTGCGCAAGTCACGTGAACACAGAGTCAGGAGTGACGTAGAAAAGTGCCGCGCTAGGATTGGTTGGTCCGCGGACGGTGGAAATTGTTCTGATTGGTACGTTAGTGTGAATCGCCCTGTAATTGGACGAAGTTCCGTACACAGAAACAGCGTTAGAGTAAAGAGAAAACAAATAGAAAACATGTCGTATTACGAGTATAAAAGGGAGAGAACGTCATGGACAACGAAATTAAAGAATTTCTTTAAGAAAGACAAAAAGGTTGTGACTAGAGAGGGACAAGTAATTCCTCCGCCGAAATCAGCAGCTTCACATATGATGCTGAAATATGGATATCATACGTGCATATGGTTGGATAATTGGGTAAAATATACAAAGAATGATGGAGCATTGGCTTTTCCTGAAAATGGTTCTTTTAATATAGCGATTTTACGGAATTTAAAAGAAAAGATGCTTAAATTGGAACCTAAACCTAGACCGACACAGTTTGAGGCTTTAACAGAATGGGAAGATGAGATGTACGAAAAAGAAAGATTCAGAGGTATGAAAGGTTATGAGTTCGTGCCCGGAAGATTGTGGGGAATGAATCATGAGGACAGAATAAAACGATGGAGATGTGCTAACATGACAGGAGGTTTGTTTCCAGCTTTTACAGTTGAGGAAGGGACTAAGAAGAAACGGACTGAGAAAAAGAAACATTTAGAGAGAGAAAAGTATATGCATGAGAGCGAAACGGATGACGAGTTGCTGGAAGATATATTAAATAAAAATCCACCTCCGTATCAGCAGAATTCTACAGTGGTGACACCAAATGCGCCACCAATAGAAGCTATGCGAAGTAGAAGTCCAGAAAAAAGACAAGAAATAAATAGGTCACAAGAACAAATAAGAATTTCCCAAAATGAGGGAATAGAAAATGATAGTGCAAGAGAATTGGCAAGGACAACAAAAGAATTAACTGAGAAAATTAGAGAATTAACCAAGAATATGGAAGCAGTTACTGTACCCGTAACAATAGGTCCAGTAATACCAGTTTTTGAGAATCAGAAAATTGATGAACGATCTTTGGTGATTCCGTTGAGTTCGCAATTCCAAAGAGAAAAGGAAAGAATGGAAACAAGTCCAGGTACGAGCAATTTGACTAGTGTTTACAGACCAAGTCCACCTGAAAATTTGACAGTGAATGAGTGTAGCGGTAGGAAAATGCCTATGGTAACTGAATCTGCAACAGTGACACCTGAAAAGAGTGGAAATTGGACAGAAATAAATAGTACTCCTATAGGTCCGACTCCTGATGAGTTAAATGAGTGGATAAAAGCTTTTAAAATAAAAGAAACAGAAGAAAAACCATTAGATGTGATCAGATTGAAAATTGACATGGAAGAATTAATTCTAGGAACGATTGGTACAGAAAAGATAAAGAATTATCAGGATGATGAAATAATGTTTCTGTGCAAAAGTATAACATGGAGGGCAAAGAATTTACATGACAAACTAGAAGAAGTGGCCGGTGAGATTGGAATAGAGTTTGCAAAAGTAAAAACGTTGCAGAAACCATACAGAGTAGATTTTTGTGAAAAAGATATTGAAAATTTGAATACAGCAGGAAGGCTGACACAGATAAAAGAGTTGATTGTTTTGTTGAGAAAATGGGGTGATGTGGACAGATGGAAGGTTAGATGGACAAAGAAGAATGAGAAAAGTGTAGACAAAGGTTCATTGGCTTTTATGATAACAGAAAAAGAACATGTAGTTAAAGAGTATCCTATGAGAGAAACTCCAGGTGGTAGTTATGTGCATGTTCCCTGGACTAGGCAGGACATCCTGTCATTTACAAATGACTTTCCAAAGTTAAGAGAAAAGCCAGTTGAGTGGTACCGACAGGTAGAAAGGTTTGTAAAAGTCTCGAAAGTGTTGTGGATAGATTTGGATGGATTGTTTGACATAGTGGTACCAACGGATCTGTGGTCAGAATGTAAGATTACAGTTGACTGGCCAACTACAGAATATCCGAGAGATCCTAAGACAGGAGCTCCAAGTCCTGATGTGATGAAGAAATACGACAAGGTGATTACCTTTTTGAAAAATAAGATTCCTCCAAAAGAGACAGATTGGGTTAAAATTGATAGAACTACACAGGAAAGTAAAGAGAGTGTACATGCATATTATGAGCGATTGTTGTTGGTTTTCAAGCAGTATAGTGGTTATGAGGAATTAAGCGAGAAGGATATGAGTCATTTTGTATACCGATTTGTATTTGGCTTGAAACAAGAAATAAGTGATATGATTAAGCAACATATGATAAACTGGCAGAATGCAAGTGTAGATGAGGTGCTGAGGTATGCTAAGTATTGTAGTGATGAAATAGAGAGTAAACAGCGTAAGTTGAAAGAAAAAGCAATGTGGGCACAAGTGAAAGTGGCAGAAAAACAAGAAGCCCAATTGGATAATAATAATGGAAACGAATCAGGACAGAATAAGATGCGACCAAATATAGGTAAAGGAAAAGGACAAGTGAGTCTAGAAGAGGCAAAGAAGAAATGGCCATGTCATAATTGCGGAAAATTAGGGCATTGGAGAAATGAGTGTAAGTTCCCACCTAAACCTAATCCGGAACATCAATCATTAACTCCACAGGTGCATAATGAGGTAGTTGTTCAACAAAGTCAGGTGCCACAACCACCACTTCCCAACACTGTTAACCAGCAAAGATACAGTACAGAAACAGGATTCTACGGAGGAGAGCAGGTAACACAGTTGCCGAGAGCAGCTAACATTTCCCAGTATTGGTTGCATCAGAGTGAGGATGACCCGGATGAAAGTTTCTGACGGTGCGCAAGAGAGGGGAAAGAGTGCGTGCTTGGCGCAACTCTGGAGGTAGATCAGTCTGGTCCCTTTGTGGATGGAGAAGTGAATGGAGCAAACGTAACATTCCTTGTCGATACTGGAGCTACCCGTTCTACTGTTAGGTCAGTGGAAATTCTGAACCTTCCTCTCTCAGGTGAAAGCATCCAAGTGGTAGGAGTAGCCAATCAGGAGATTAAAACCCCACTTACTGAATTGGTAGAAGTAAAAATTGGTTCTTTTAGTAAAATGCATAAATTTGTAGTGTGCGATTGTAGTCCTGTAAATCTTCTAGGTCGTGACCTTTTGTGTAAAATGAATTGCACGATTTATTGTACACCAGAAGGAATAGGTTTCCAGACTTCGGATGAAGATGCTTTGTATAAAGTAACTTTGATGAATCAGGAACCTGAAATGAATGGTTTGTTTCCTGCATTTGATGCAGGAAAACTTCCAGAAGAGTTAAAAAGTGCAGTGAAAGAAAGTGTGTGGGATTTTACAGGAGAGGACATTGGATTAATGAGAGAAGTTGATCCCGTAAAAGTGACAGTGAAAGAAGGGATAAGTTATCCAAACACGCCACAGTACAAATTAACTCCAGAAATAATTGAAGGAATAACTCCTGTGATAAATAAGATGATTGAACAGGGAATTCTGAAAGAAATCATGAGCAGTCCATGTAATTCACCTATTATGGGACTGAAAAAGCCAAATGGAACATACAGAATAGTACAGGATTTGAGAAAGATCAATAAAATAGTGGTACCATGTTGTCCAATAGTGCCAAACCCTGCAGTGATTCTATATCAAATTCCGCATGAAGCAGAGTGGTACACTGTGATAGATTTGTGTCATGCATTTTTCTCTATTCCGTTGCATCCAGATAGCCAGCCATTATTTGCATTCCGTTTCGGAGAGCGTATTTTGGCATGGTGCCGAATTCCACAGGGGTATACAGAAAGCCCCTCAATTTTTAATCAGATTCTAAAGAGATCTCTGGAAGATTTAAAAATGCCAGAAAAATCAGTAATGGTGCAGTATATCGATGACCTATTGGTGGCATCGAAAACCAAAGAAGCATGTGTAAGTGATACAATTGCTTTGCTGAACCACTTAGAGAAAAGAGGACATAAAGTGTCTCCTTCAAAATTACAGTTTTGTCAGAAAGAAGTCCAGTATTTAGGACATAAAATTGAGAAAGGAGTGCGGAAAATAGCGACAGAAAGAGTAAGAATGATTCAAGGAATGAGAGCACCAATGACTCAAAGAGAGGTAAGAATGTTTTTGGGAATGGTTGGATATTGTCGACAATGGATAAGTGGATTTTCTTTGATTGCAAAACCATTACAAAAACTGACAAAGAAAGATGTAAAAGACCCTTTTGAGTTAAACAAAGAAGAAATGAAATCTTTCAAAGAGTTGAAAAAGAAACTGTGTGAGGCCCCTGCATTAGGCATGCCTGATTATGAAAAGGATTTTGAGTTATACTGCAGTGAAAGAGATGGATGTGCATTTTCAGTACTGGTACAAAAACACGGCACCATGAAGAGGCCTATAGCTTACTTCTCAGCTGTTTTAGACCCTATAGCAAAAGCATTGCCTGGGTGTCTGAAAGCAGTTGCTGCTACTTGTGTAAGTCTGGAACAAAGTGAAGGTATAGTGATGGGGTATCCACTGAGAGTATATGTTCCCCATTCAGTAGAAATTCTTTTGACAAGAACAAAAACACAGTACATGACACATAGTCGGCTGACTAAGTACGAGAAAGTCATCTTAAGTGCAGAAAATGTGACCATAGATAGATGCATAAATGTAAATCCTTCGACATCATTGCCAGATGAAGAGAGTATAATTGAACAAGATGAAGTAGATCATGATTGTCTGAATGTGCTGGAATATTGCACAAAACCAAGAGCTGACATAAAAGATGAACCGTTAAAGGAATCCGATTATGTCATGTTTGTAGATGGTTCATGTTTACGCACAAAGGAAGGAGTGTTAAGCGCAGCTTATGCAGTATGCACAGTGGCAACTGTAATGGAAGCGTCTTGTCTGAAAGGAGTTAGGTCTGCCCAAGTTGCGGAACTAATAGCTTTGATTCAAGCATGTAAATTGGGGAAAAATGTACGAATCACGATTGTGACCGATAGCCAATATGGTTTCGGCATCGTACATGATTTTGGTCAAATTTGGTCACAAAGAGGATTTTTGACATCTGCAGGAACACCTATCAGAAATGGAGATTATGTTAAAAAACTGCTTGAGGCGATACAGCTGCCTAAACAAATAGCTGTAGTGAAGTGCAAGGCGCATAAGAAAAACAAAGACTACATAGCGGTCGGCAATAATTATGCTGATGAGATCGCTAGATATTGTGCGGAAAACATGGCGTCCCTGAACAAAAATAGAGAAAGGGAGCATGTCTCTTGTCCTTTGCTTTTCACTAATGCAGTCGAAACATGGGATGAAGTAAGGCAGTTACAAGAAACAGCAAGAGATGAGGAAAAGGATTACTGGATTAAAGCAGGATGTAGAAGACAGGAAATTAATGGAGTGTGGGTATACAGAGATGAAAGACCAGTTATGCCTGATAGCATGATTGCAGACATGGCACGGATGTACCATGGACAAGCTCATATTGGGAGAGATGCAATGATCAGACTTTTTAGACAGACCTGGTATAACCCAAAATTCAGAGCCATTGCTGAAAGTCTTTGTCAAAGATGTCTTATTTGTCAACAATTTAACCCAGGAAGAAAAACAGTAGTGAGTCTAGGAACAATAGGACGAGAAGGAGGTCCAGTCACAAGGATACAGATGGATTTCATTGAGATGCCCCCTAGTAACAGATTAAGATATGTTCTGGTGGTCGTCTGTTTGTTCTCTCGTTGGGTGGAGGCATACCCCACAAGAAGGAATGATGGAACAACAGTGGCAAAACTTATGCTACGAGAGTTCATTCCGAGGTATGGTTTTCCAGTCATAGTTGAGACGGATAGAGGAACACATTTTCAAAATGAGTTGATCCAATTGATTTGTGAAGCACTGAGTATTAAACAAAAATTACATTGTGCTTACAGACCAGAGGCTTCTGGGGTAGTAGAGCAGATAAATGGAACAATTAAAAACAGATTAGGAAAAATGTGTCAAGCTACAGGACTCAAATGGCCAGATGCACTGCCTCTTGTTCTGATGACCATCAGAAGCATCCCTGAAAAGAAAACGGGACTCAGTCCTCATGAAATGATCATGGGACGAGCAATGAGACAAGCCCACGTACCAGTCAACAAGTTATTAACAATAACTGATGATCTAATACTGGATTATTGCAAAGGACTGGCTGATGTGGTGCGTTCTGTGTTTCATCAGGTTGGACCGGATGCGACCACTCTTGAAAGAAAACCAGCTCACGACTTGAATCCAGGAGACTGGGTCCGCATAAAAGTCCACAGGAGAAGAAACTGTCTAGTTCCGCGCTGGGATGAGCCAAGACAGGTAATCCTAGTAACAACGACTGCTGTCAAGTGTGCAGGAGTAAAGAACTGGGTTCATGCCAGCCACACAATCAGAATTCCAGAACCTACAGATCAACATGTGAGTCGGCGTCTGGAAGTGTGGGATAAAAGTTTAACGGCTGGAACAACCAAGATAAAAGAAAGGGTGCCAGAATTTGAAGATCGACCTGAAAGTCGACATCTGGAGACCCCAACGGAAAACACCTCTAGAGAAGAAGAGGAACAAGAAGAAGAAGAAAGAAATTCAGAAGTTCCAGAATTTGAAGATCGACCTGTAAGTCGACATCTGGAAATATCTGACACAACTTCAGGATCTGATGATTCAGCTGCAAACTGGGAAGAATTCCGAAAGAGAACTTGGGGTTATAAACCAATTAGAGAAGAAACTGAGCAAGAAATTGAGTTAGATGAACAACCAAGTACAAGTTATGGTGGAAATCCTTCAGAAACAATATTAATAGATGAAGTAGGGAAAGAAGTACACAAAAGTTAGAAAATCGAGAAGAACCCCGAGGAGCAATAGGGATAGATAGAGAAACAGGAGAACAGGGAAATTCAGAAGCAGATAAGGAGGAAAACACCAAATCGGAAGAACCCCGAGGAGGGACAGTGATAAGGGAAAACAAAAAGAAGAAGACAGATCCACCAGTAGGAGATGACGAGATTGTAAGTTTCAAAATAAGAGACAATAGTGAGACAGTTGAAACAGAAACCGAAGAAAGTGGAGGAGAGGAAAAAGCAAAGACTGAATCAAGAAAAAGAAATTGGAAATCAGAAAGAGAAGAAAGAGAAGGTGAAGTCAAAAGGCCAAGAAAAGGAGATAATTGGCCCAACAGCTATGTAAGAAAATTGAGATATAGAATAATAAGAGCAGAAGATGAAGATGCTGAACAAGTAAATGAGGTAACAAGTCAAAAGGGACAAGAAAAACCCAGTGGAAAAAGATTACAAAAGTCCAAAAGGACAAAGAAAGTGAATTCAAAATTTAAGTCACCTGAGTGGCTGTATATTGCATTAACTGATTACAAAGAAGAAGAAGAAAACACTCACGGAAACCAGAGACTGAGAAGTCGGATGGGAAAAGGTGAGATGCAACGAAACTGAAGTGAAGACTTATAGTGCTTCTGCCGGACGTGACAAATTTACTGGACGTGACAAATCACCGGATGTGACAACGAAAGAATTCTGGAGAGAATTAAAGAAAGTACCAAGCAAAGACTTTTTTGAAAGCAGAGTGGCATCTAAGTCATTTCTGAGGTGTAGTGACACAATTTTCTGAAACTTAACAAATAGAAAAAGAAAAATGGAAAATAATAGGGATAGAAGAGATAAATGTGAATTTATAAAGAAATGGTGCAAAATGTGCTGCTTTTGTACAGGGTTATTAATGACCATATGGATAGTTTTAGCAATCACAATTCCTATTAGTGTAGCTGTGATAGAAGCAAAGAATGATACTAAACAAGAAAAAGAAACTAATATTAAAGAACAAGTTGTTTTAAGAAGTAGTGCAGAGTTGCATAAGGATAGGTCAGTAACAGATTTCTCAAAGAATGTTTTTACAAAGTTGTTGTATGAGTACGTAAAAACAATGGAAGTAAGAGATTGTTATGTTTGTATGCAGTTGCCTGCATCAGTATCGGAAGGTGTGACTTATCATCACTTACCTTTGACTTATGGAATAACATGTAGTGTAATAGCAAGTTTATTTTATAAAACAGGTAGATTAGAATCTTATTATACTGATATAGATAAGATATTTGCAAACATTCCCGTAGTACCAGAACTTAACAAAGTAAAACCAGCAAAAGTTTTAGGAGAATTCTTTTTAGAACATAGAAAATTAACATTAGAAGAAATAGTTAGTAACAACCTTACCTGTGAGTTAAAGAAAGAAGAAAAAGTATTTTTAGACATGGTAGAAGAAAGAAGAATGAAATTTCAAAAAGAAGCAATAAAAGAGGAAGGAAAACGCTTATGGACGTTTGAGGAAGGAAATCATGAAGGGAAAAAGATAAATGCAGCAATGACATTAGACTGGCCGCAAACAGGAAAGTTGTGCATTAAGAGAAATAAGACAGTCTATGACAATTACTTTGTAGGTTCCAGTATCTGCCATGACAATTATCAAATTCTGGGAGGTTGGGGATTCAAAGGTGGAAAGGACCCAATATTTCCAGGTATCTATTATATTTGTGGGAATAGAGCTTATTACAGGTTACCGGACCATTGGTATGGAACTTGCTATGTAGGCCTGGTCTTTCCAAAGATTTTTCACATGGACAGAGAAGAAAAGGGAACATACAAGATGATTAATAGATTTACACGTAGAAAAAGGGAAAGTTTTTCAGAAATTGTAGGTGATATTTTTGGAGCATTAATACCAGCAGTGGGAATATCTTTGAATGCATTTAAAATTCGGAAGTTATCCACAGTAGTAGATCGTTTGTCTACAGATACTGCGGGAGGGTTCTTAATGGTAAATACCGAAATGGTTGCCATGAGAGCTATGGTGATGCAAAATCGGCTTGCCCTTGATATTCTTTTGGCAAAAGAGGGTGGAGTCTGTGGAATGTTGAAAGTCCAACATTGTTGTACTTACATTCCGGATAACAGTGAAAATATACAGAAGTATATTACAAATATTACAAGTCTGCACAAAGAATTAGTCCCACTGGAGGTTGAAAGTGTTTTGGGAAAACTTGGTAGAGGGTTTTCCTCAGTAGCAAATTGGTTAACTAGGATGAGTAAACTAGTAATAGGGAAAGTTATAATAGTAGCAACTATAGTGATATTGTTAGCCATGACATTGAAAATAGTAATAACATGTATAAAGAGAAAAGTAAGACAGAATAAGATAAGAAGAAATAACAGAATAATGAGAGAAAGAGAGAGAGAAATGGGTGAAATTGAGTTGGAGAAAATGAAAGAAAGCATGTATAAAGAGACTAAAAGGCAAGATGAAGAAGAGACAGAGATATGAATAACAGAAAGTAAAGGATGAAAGACATGCTGCCTGAAAAGAAGTATGACTTGGGTTTTAAGTGGTGATTTAAAAATCACCAAAGGGGGATTGATGGAGCAGTAAAAATAAAAATTTTAACCCCTAACAAATTATATAATTAATTAATTAAAAATGTTCGTTTAAATGTATTAATCAACATTGTATATGTGGGAATGGTAATATGCCAATGTATGTGCTAAATAATCTACTAATGAATGTCTGTGTGTCTAAT
Organism: Calotriton arnoldi; assembly: GCA_963921515.1. Lineage (NCBI taxonomy): Eukaryota > Metazoa > Chordata > Amphibia > Caudata > Salamandridae > Calotriton > Calotriton arnoldi. The sequence continues at coordinate 551,185 of CAWUFW010008485.1, read as the reverse complement.
CATAACGTAAGAATAAAAAGCGTACTAAATAAAATAAATGCATGTTTGTGCTTCATAGAAATAAAATGTGTCGTTGCAAAAACAATAGTGATGGTAAGTAAGGAGCAGCTTAAATGTCGCTTTTGCTAGGTAACAACTAATTGGGGTACGTAGACGGGAGGGAAACAAAAGGGATATTTTTCTCTATTTTAATTATGTTTTGTTTGCCTCAAATTAGTGCTTCTAAAGTAGAACCGAGTGGCGAGATAAAATGGCCGCCAGTGGGAAGATGTGCGCAGGCGCAAGGGGACACGTGGTACGGGATGAGATTGAAGAAATCTGGAGCCTCGTGATGTCTCTGAGAGGCTAGGATGCAAGAAATGGTCAAGGCTGGTGTGACCTAATTGAACTGATAGTGTGCCGTGAGGATCAGGAGAGAATCCGTGGGAAAGGAGCCCAAGAGAAAGGACAATGACTGCGGAGTTCTTGAATGTGTCAAAAGAAGATACAAATGGACTGATCGAATCGGATGGAAATGTTTAAAGCGTATGGGAAAGGAAATGATCCAAGGACCCTTGAATCCAAGAGAACTTGATTAAAGAATGAATAAGCTGACATGCATGGACCAATGAAAGAAAAGCGTGATATTAATGATGCAACAGTTAGTTAGCAAAGTTAGAATTGGGGTATAAGAGGGCCTACTCTTAGTGGGAGGGGGTCAGTTCCAGTTCAGTTCCAGGGAAGTTCCAGAGAGTTCCAGTCAGAGTTCGAGAGTCGGGGTTGCAGTAGAGGAGACGGGTTGCAGGTAGCTGATGCTGACGAGCTGAAGTTGCTGTTGCTGTCTTAACTTTACAGTTGAGTATGAGAATCAGGCTATTTCTAAATCCCAAAGTTAGGTTAGAAATCTTTAGGCTAAATTAGGAAGCTAGGCAGGTAACTAGGGTTTTGGCTTCATGACAAAATTTCCTTTTCTGCAATAAATTGGTTATGCTTAATAAAATTGTGAATTTAAATTTGAATAATTGAATAAAGTATTAAATTCTTTCCATGCTTTTAAAATTATATAAAATTTAAGATTCTTTAAACCCAAAATGACTCAGTGGTTATTTTCCTAAATGATTGTGACATGAGTAATTGGTTGATTGTGATTCAGCTGGTCTTAATCACTATGAACTAATTTCTTAAATGAATGATTCATCGACAAAACAATGAGCAGGAATATCTTAAGAAATAACTAAAAGAAAGTGACAAATTAAGGTAAATAGATATCCTTGCTCTTCCAGCGGTACACAAAAATGGTGTTCTCCATTTAGTTCTCATGCTTCTCCTAGGAGTACAGAATTTCATAAAGGTGTAAAAGGAAATCCAGGAGTGTGTGTGTGTGTTAGGCGATGTTTATGGGCCCCATCGTCATGTGGATATGAGAAATATAATTTGCGCCTGGATGACCTATAAGTAACCTAGGAGGAGAATAGTTTTTATTGTACGCGCTGCATCAGATTTCTGTCAATCACATTCACAGGAATTATGTCAGTCACCTGGCAGTGGCAATCAGGCTAACGGCCAGTCCGGCCCTGGTGGAAATTAAAAAAGCCATCCAAACGAAGAACTTGATCCATTATAAAACTGTAACCTCCGGTCTGTCACCTGTGTGAATCATCATCACTGCTAATGTAATTACATGTCAATTTGGATATTCTCCCTCTTTTCTAGTAATGTACAATGTCAATTCTCTTTTGTTTAATAAAAAATAAAAATAAAATAAAAAAAGCCATGGTAGGTGAAGAGAAAACATGGCTTTTATCATACCTGAGTCTTGAGTGTCTGCTATGTTTGTGTGTATGCCTGTTTTTGTAAGTAGAAAGTGAGAGAAAGAGAGAGAGAATCAAGACACTCTCAGGAGGTATTTTAAAGAAAATGGGTGGCACTTTGTTTGTACATGTCTGCTCGGCGACAAAGATTCATAAATAACGTAAAAGGGAGGGTTGGTGGGTGGGTGAGTGAGTGAGTGGATGGATGAGTGAGTGAGCAATGGTGGATGTATAGATGGATGGATGAATAGATGGATGGATGAGTGAAAGCATGCCTGGGTGAAAGAGGGTGGATGATTGGATAAAAGGGCGGATGATGGGTGGATAAGTGAAAGATTGGATGGATGGATGAATGAAAGGTAGAGAGGATGGATGATGGATGAGTGAAAGGAGGGATTGAGTGAAAGGGTGGATAAAATGAAAGGGTGGATGAATAAAGGAGTGAAACGGTTGATGAATGGATGAGCGAAAGGATTGATGGTTGAGGGAAAGGGTGGATAAAGAGATGGATGAGTGAAAGGACGAATGGATAGGTTTGGAGATGGATAGGTTTGGATATGAAGGGTGGATAGACGGAATGGTGAAAAACAATGATGGATGAAAGACTGAATAGACGATAGAAGGTAAAGGTTAAATGGTGGACATCAGCAGGTAAATGGTAGGATGAAAGGATGAATGGATAGATCGATGGAAGAGACAAGAGATATCTTCTGGGGAGGGTCATGATTGTTTGCTTCATTTGCTTGGTGCCATAAGAGCTTTGGTTTCAAGTGGCGGTATTTTCAGTTTCTTCCTACTCGCGTGCTCAAAAATATATAGTATTGTGCCAAACAACAGCAATTAACAGTATGGCATTCAGAAGGTGCAACTATTGCAACAAAAAAAAAGGAAATGTTAACATATTATTGCATTTCTCTTTCATTTTGTGTAATTGAGTTAACCTGCTTTGTTTATATAAACACATTTCTCATGTGTTTTGGTATGTGCTACAACTAATATAGAAGTCCTTAAGTATCTTCATGTCTTGCCCTTAGCCCCGCCCCTAGCCCCGCCCCCTCACTACACCTCTAGCTCATTTTAATGAGTACCTGCACTTATTTTTTCCCATTTAAAGCACTGCACATCACGTGGTATGTTTTTACAATAGCGCACAACCAGGCAAAAACCACAAAAGGAGATAGTTATGGTCTAGGGAGGCTTACAGTAAATATATACAGGCAAGCAAGGCATCTAGTGACAAAAATTGAAGATAACCTCGTACAGTCAATGCGCGATGCACCCCTAGCTAGTAGCTTCTCACATTCAGTCAATGTTTCTGCGCTACTCTCTCTATCTTATATTCTCAGCTGGGTGTAAGGCTTCTCATCTCGGTTTTGGAAGCCCAAATCATAATGAACAAAAACTCATGACAGTCTATTTCCTTTTAGTGCGTAAATATCAGTCTTTTTCGTTTTCGGTGGTGAAACGCAGGCTCTTCCCTTATGGAAATACACCTCATCGCCTAATTATTTTTGGTGTGTGTTTGATACCTGAAGTAGCGGGGATATTTACATTAACATATGACATTAAACAACGAGGTTACGGGTAGAAGTCCGTTATGGGAATAAAAGCAACATGTGAAGAGCAGCACGGTACTGTGCAAATAAAGTACACCAAAGCTGTGCTAACAGAACAAGCGTGCAAGACAAAAGTAAATCATTCACATACCGTGACTGACTTGCTTCTCAGGGTAAAAGTGGCTGGCTGTTAGTGTCAATGTCAGGGGGCGGCTATAAAACAACAGTTAGAAAGCTAATGATGCTGGCCTGACACGTGCTACGGGCTGGAACTTGAAGGCTGGTGGTATCTGTCTGTCGCAGGCAGATTAAACCGATCAATGGGCCTCCCAGAGATCAATGTGTGCCAACATTTCTTATACTGTTCACAGTTGGTTCCTTCTTTCGGGCCTCTGTTGTACGAAACGAGATGAGGCCCCCTCCGAAGCGACAGGTTCGGGCTCAGTCAGGCTGCTTTTTTCCTAACGTTTTGAAAAGCGAAACCATGCAGTTTAACACGTGATACAGCAAATTATTCAGGAGAGGCACCCCTCCTACACCCCGCCCCCTCTCGGGATGACCAATCCACTACCTCTTTGTCTCCTTCGGCCGCAGCCTGGCCGACCCCCTCCCATTGAAATGAATACAGTTTTTTTAACTCCTTCCCGGGCCACTGTAATTTGCGCCCCGAAGGCCTCTTTGTAGATGGCATTGTAATTCACCACTCCCTCTAAAATGATGTCACTGCTGCAGCTTGTGCCTGAAGGTCGAGCAATACCTCGCCCTTGGCACATGCGCAGCAGGACATGTCCACAATTCAACATGTTTATTGCCGATCAGCAAGTCGTCATTTGTTTCAAGCTGCTGGGCGTTTTTGCTCATCGACATCTTGCTTCTCCCTCAGGGTGGTAGGGAGTGCAACGCCCTCTACGCCCATTAACACCAGCCGCCCCTGCAGATAAGTATGGCTGGGTTGCTGTGACCTAGTAGTGACCTCTTGCCGGGTTGGGATGGTGGTTTGAACGTCTTTCCAACTTTTCAGTAGCAGCCCCGAGGCAAAACATTTCTTTGTTGATATGTTTATGGTGTGTACGTCTACGTGTTGACCGTGTGGTGTGATTCGTTTGTCGAAAGGTTGAAACGATGATTTCGCTTTATCAGAAGCAGCTATTGTCCTGTTAGGCAATTTAAATTTAATAGTGTGCAGTTATTAAAATTACTTTTGGAGAAAATGATGCTGGAGATCTACACCAATTGCTTCGGCTACTCATAGCTCTATAATATGTCATTTGCCATGAGATTAGTGACAGTCCGAGGTTAGTATTGCTATCTATATGATGTAACAGAACGACTAGGCGGTGCAGTTACTTTGGATTGTTCATGTACGCATTTTTTGCCTGTATCTTTCTGCCCTAAATACAAAGATAGAATTCATTCCCAGCTGCTTAGCATACACAAGAAGAGGGCAGTGCTGACGCCTCGGCTGGGGTGATAGGCGATAGATAAGTGCAATTACAGTTACCTAGGGTGCGGATTTAGGCATTGGTTGGTGGCACATGGGGATCCCTGTTTTGAGAGTGCGTCATTAAGGGAGCTGATGTACTTGGCTCTCAGTTGCACTTACCATCTATGGGGTTTGGGGATTGGCCACAAGAACAGCTCGGTTGGAACAGCGCACTTAGACAATACAGTTGCTGATGCCCTGTCTCGTGCTAAGTTAACAGAATTCAGAGCACTATGGCCGCAAGCAGACAGATGACGGTTTTTCAGGAGGAGTTGTGGAAGCTTGGTGCCCTATTGGGCCCAATCTGATAGCTGCCCCCCTGGCCCCCAAGACTAAGAGTATGTATGAGAGTGCATGGCAAGCATATACGGCTTCCTTCAGGGATACCGGGGGGGTTGAGAAATTCATACCACAGGGGGTACTCCTATTTTTGGTTAAACAGAAGGAGAGCGGGAAATCATTGTCTATGGCTAGGAGACAGCTGGCGGCAATTGCTTTCTTTGCAGGGTTGGAAAGGGTTGCGGATCCCACCAAGGATCCCAGGGCCTGACAGGCCTTAAAAGGTTGGGAACGCTTGTCCCCGGGTTTAAAGGATGGGAGGAGACCCATTGATGCCGGTAGATTATCACGTATCTTGGAGGTATTACCTCAGGCTTGCGCATCCATTTACGAGACACACATTTTAAGCTTAGCGTATTCTTTGGCCTTCTTTGGGGCATTCAGAATTTCAGAATTTATACCCGCTTAAGAAGACAGATAGAGAGGGGGGGATTAACCTAGATGATGCTGTGATTCCAAAGGACATGCTACAGCTCAGGGTAAGGAGGTCAAAAACGGACCTGTTGGGGAGGGGAGCATGGGTACACCTGCGGGCTGCTCCAGGGGTCACGTATTGGCCGGTGACTTTGATACAGGCATTCCTCCAGATGAGTCCAGGAGGAAGGGATCACAGGCTATTAGTGCATGCAGACGGTTCCCCGCTGACTAGATTTCAGTTCACACGCTTATGTAAGCATGCCTTGTCGTTGTTGGGAGAGGAGACCTCGCCCTTCACGTCCCATTATTTTCGCATTGGGACTGCCACAACAGCAGCCTCAATGGGCTTGCCTTTTGAAGCAATAAAAAGGGTAGGCAGATGGAAGTCATCTTGTTTTGAGCGCTGTGTGAGACCCAATTTAGCTTAAAAAGGGGGGTGACCGGGAGCTTAGCTCTACCCCTATGGCGCAATAGTGTTGGTAATTCCCCCCCCCTCCTGATTTGGTTTCTTTTTCTGTTTTTAATTTCATACAGTTGTCAGGCGGCCACGGGCGCAGGTATGCTGGTGTGGCCATTCTTTTGTGCGCAGAGCAGGACAGTTTTTTCGTGGTACAGAGTTAGAGAGGTCGCAGAAGGCAATGGGAGTCTAACACCACTGGTTAGGGGTTGGAGGGCAACGGTTAAGCAAACTGTTCAACCACTTGAGAAGGCCTTGGACGTAGGCAACATACCCATCCCAGACGTGCTGGTTATTCATTCGGGAGGTAATGATATGATCCCTGCTGGCCGGAGGGGGGTTAAAGAAGCATTACTCTCTATGCTTTCACGGGTGAGGAAACTTTTGCCGGGCACGGTTATATTTTGGTCAGAGGTAATTCCTCGTCAGTGTTGGGCCAATGGTGCGCCCACACAAGCAGTGAACAGATCGGGGAAGAAATTGAACCAGGCAGTCGCTAAGTTATTGACTGGATCACCCCTGCAGACGATTCAGGCACTGTCTGATACAGACATCCAATTTAGAGCTATATCTACCAGATGGTGTGCATTTAGCTAACAAAGGGCTCGAATTGTTCATCCAGACGGTCCTAGGAGCCATGGCTGTAGGGTCAGGTGAGCAAGCGATAGGTGGGGGAGGGCGAGAGCGCCAGTAAGCTCCTCGCCCTGTGGCGTGGTCCCGGGCAAGAAAAATGGCGTGGACTCCTTTTTTTGGCATGGACTGGCTGACCCTGGAACAGGGCGAGCATTCAATGGGGGCTCCGGGCTGGCGGGAGGGGGGACTGACCTGCTGGTGTTCCTGGACTCTCCTGCCCTACCCGAGTTGCCTGTGTGTATGTTAAGAAACTTTGGAGGGGGTATCCAGTGTTCAGGAACCCCGGTGGGGCCAAGGCGTAAGCAGTGCCCTAGTGGTAGTGCCTCTCTGGGTTGGAGGACTAGGACTGAAAGTTACTACTGATAAAAACAGTGCAAGTTGGGGCCTGCTGGCACAGCAAGCACAGGGGGATTCATGACTGAAGTGCGTGTCTTGATATCCGGATGGCTAAGGCCACGACTGGAACGTAAATAATATCGTTTGAAAATGTATTCCTTAGAATGGAAATAACCTACCTCTTTTGGCTAACAAGGGTGTTGTTTGGTTTACCTATGCTTTGAAAAAATGGTCAAGTGTCTCAGACAATGAACAATAAAAGATTACTCAGCTTTAAGATATAATAAAGGACTACGCAGTGATGACCAACTAACTGCCTCATGTTTTTTCTATGATGCCTAAGGGGTGGTGAGGAGAATAAGGATGTAGTTGTCGCTAAAGGAGGGGGGGCGACTCGCACGCTGTATGCACACTATTATAGAAAGTTCATAAACTTCATGACGTTTCCACATAACCTCGTCTTTTTAATCTGCATGTTCTTTATTAAAGAGTATACCTGATTTACAAGTACCCAATAGTTTTTGTAACTGATTCTTCAACCCACAGTTGCAAGAATCCTCACAATGATTATTTTTGTATTCAAATGCATGCACATGTGCACCTCACCCTTTTCCACTTTCTCTCCCTAGCACCCCTACATAGCACACCATTCTACATTCTGTCTTCAGACCAGCCTATGTTATGTGACCTCTTCCGTTCTCCAGCACAACCGTTCTAAATCTAAACACTTAGAAACACACATAGAGACATATGATTTATCACAGGTAAATTTACCACTCTCTTTCAGCCCTAAGATGCTCTCAGCCACCTACAGTATGCATTCAAAGGTCCTTTGTTTCACCTTCAGAGACCTTCAACCGGATCGTCACATTCAGACACAAGTATCCGCCCTTCAGAGTGCATCATCCGGTCTCCGGAAACCTCACATTTGTTCCTTAAGCACTAGTTCAGCTGGCCCTCATACACCTTCAGAGATTCGCTCCTCCATGTGCTTCAAATATTCTGGTCTTCTGCTCGCAACCCTCCTCTGTGAGCCTAAAAGATTTGACTTTTTCTGCAGACTCTAAAGATTACCATTGTGAAATTTGTATAAAATTGATTTGTTCACCTTGTCTCTTTCATGTAGTCTCAGACAAAGCATAACTGAAATCATCTACTTGGAAGGGGCTGGGTGGAGAAAGGAAGTGAACAAAGTTACTATAAACATTATGAAAAATGATAGGTCAAGTGGCCTTGCTTGAACTAATTTAATTAACTGCCTGTAATGCATACAACTCTTTAACCAACTTTTATGGGACATTATGTTTAAAAATCCACTACCTGTTTTGGCACTATTTTTTCAAAGCTTTCTTAGTGAGGGTGAGTCTCAACACCCCGTGCAAATTAAGGACTGTCCGGCACACTGCAAACGTTTTGGAACGCTTCATGAGTTCTGCTTCAGAACTTCTGGATTTTTTACCCAATTTAAGTAATAATTGTGCTGTAAATGCACCGGTTGGCCTTATTTGTTAAATCTTTCTTGAGGGGGCGAACCCCACTGATCCTGCCTAAAGAAGTTTGGGCTCACTTGCTTTTCTTGCTTGCTCAGTTTACTTCAAGGAATGTTTTTACACCCCACCACTTCATTATCCTCTACTGATTCCAGGTGGGTGGGTGTAAACTTTCGTATTTCCAAAATCTTTTCAGCAAAAATAATATAAGCCAATGTTGAAAGCAAGACTACTGGCATTTTATAGGGCAGAACAGAGCGTCCAGAGGGGGATATCCACAAGAACGTGCGATAATCATCACCAAAATAGGTTAACGCAATTTTTAATATCGCCGTCTATCGCGGGAAAATAACTCTGTGTTAACGTAGTATTCTCAACAAGGCGGTAACATACGATAGTTTCCCGATAACACGTCAAATGTCCGCGATAAAATTACCGGGACGGCGATAAAAGATCTAAACCCGAATGTGAAAAAAGTTGCGATGGGCCCAACTGCGATAAAAAATTCAGCGATAAGCAGCACCAGGCCTGCAAGTCCCACAAGTCAGGCGGGAAAAACCACTATAAAAGCGGCAACAAAAAACACAAACAAAACAAACAACTGCGAAGCACCATGGAGGTAGCCGGAGCAAGTACAGAGGACAACCAGAACCCCACAAGCCCCACGGAGGACCAGCCTGGGACCTCGGGGTCAGGGAAGGGCAAGGAGAAGGAGAAGAAGAAGAGGAACGCGCGTTTCAGTACGCAGGAAAACCAGATCCTCATTACGGAGGTGATAGAACACCACCACCAACTGTTCATCACCTCCACTGTGTCATTGGCAACTAAAAATACAATATGGCAGTCCATCTTGGCCAAGGTGAATGCAGTCGGAGTGAAGAGAAGGGAAGTGGACGACTGCAAGAAGCGCTGGACTGATGTGAAGCGCAAAACCAAGCTGAAACTCGCAGCCAACCTGAAAGCAGCAATGCAGACTGGAGGTGGGAGTCCAGCGACACACCAGGAGCTGGATGAGATGGAGGAAATGGTGACCCGAGTCATCATTGGGGAGATGGTGGCAGGAGTTGGGGGACCAGACACTGCACAACATGACCTGAGCCAACAGCAACAGGGTGAGTAACAACCAGGGACTGGGGGGAGATGGGTACAATGGCACACATGCACAATTAAGTATAGCACATCTGCGGACAAACCATGCCCAAGAGTCACAACTCCGACCAAGAGCCCAATTTACCCAAGTCTGCAACATCTCAGCACTGTATAAGCACAGAAGTGAAAGGCACACCGCCTGAAAGGGATAAAGGCCAGCCAAATCAGAGCTTAAGAGGCAACACACCCACAATGCAGCACACACACATAAGAATCAGAGCACCTCAACATTGACAACACTGTGGTACAAACTGCAACACTTTCACAACAGAACAGAGGACACAACTGCTGCCGCTTGTGTGTAGAAAATGGCAATTCGCATTTGGCAAAGCAGGAAACTGGGAGATGATAATGTACAAGTACAACCTCACATCCCTGATGGTGTAGAAATGTCAACTGTCCCGCATCAAATAGGCATCTCCTCACAAACAGTCACAATGTACATTGTCATGCAGTCTGTTAGTAAACTTGTACAATGAGTGAACATACATGTGAACACAATGTCAATCTGCATCTCCCCTTCACATTGCAGAGGGAGAATCAACACCTCCTGCAGAGCAGACCCAACAACTCAGCACTGATGATGAAGAGGACCCCCGCAACATCGACACCGACGCCCTCCAACAGCTCATGGACAGCTTCGGCACCCCAACTCCAGGAGCAGGGCAGCCCAGCTGCATCGAGGAGACCCCACCCCCTGCACAGACCACACAGCAGGAAGCACCCACCACCACGGCTGTCTCCCAGGACGCCCACGACCAACACATGGCATTCCAACGCCGTGTGTTATGGTGTCAGGAGAAGATGGCTGATCAGCTGTGGGTGGGGTTCGACCTCATGGCAGCCAAACTAGATGCCATACGTGGGTGTCTAAGTCCCATCAGGGATGACTTACAGTCCCTAACGGACACCCACTGTCCGCTCCATGCTCTCCAACAATCCATGGCTGACATCGCTGGAGTCATGACTCTGAGCCAAGAACAACTGTCGAGTCAGAGTGGCTCCAGCGATGTCAGCCGGGAGTTGGGACACATAAGGAGAATGATGGAGAGCTTGGAGCGGATGCAGGCGGAAATAATGTTTGCCACGGCTGCACACCAGCGAGATGTAGCTGTGATCTTCCATGCCCTGCAGATCCTTGTCATGGCATTGCCGCCACAAGGCCTGGCGCGGATGAATGCTGCTGCTACTACTCCATTCACATCTCCGCCCCCTGAAGTGTCAGTGCCACACAGTGCGGCAGACATTCCACCTCCGGCCCCTGATGTGTCAGTGCCACACAGTGATGCAGTCTAAACACCACCACCCACATGTGAGGCACCTGACACATCAGACGACGAAGATGATGATTAATCTGGCTTTGTGGTAAGAATGAAGTGGTAGCATTCATCACCGCCATATGGCCTGTTTCAGCTTGGTTCTGCCCTCTGCATCATGCCCTGGAATAACACCTTCCACTGTCCCCCGATACACTCAGCGACACTCACCTTGGACCTCGACATGGACTGCCATATTTTGTTTGGTTACCAATGACACAGCAATCACACTGCGGACTGAAGTCTTCCTCTTCCGATGAACTTGTCAATCCCTAAAGGACTCTGGCTGGCCCTCCACGGGGCAACAATGTAAAGTGGGGTTTGCATGGCCCTGTATTGGTCCAGTTTCAACACTCCACTGAATGCGAATAAAACATTCTAATTCACACAGATGTGTCATGGCTATGATCAATCAAGTATGAAAGTATGGATGAATGTAGGGACAGTGATTCCATAAAAAGGTACTCCCTGGGTAATGCTATCAATGCGCATGTATGGCCGTGACCCAGATGGGCAGTGAGACACACATTGTCATTCAAATCAACACTCATCACAGTTGAATACAAGTGAAGGTGCGTAGACTTTATTAGCATATGCGTGTCAGTACGGGCAACATAAGTGCCACAACATGCAGACCAATGCAGCAGTATGTCAGAATGAGGAACGTTGCCGAGCGCTGCTGTCCACTCCGGGGGAGTGCCTCACCTTTCACAGGTGTGTGTTAACCTGCTTTGTTGTCCGCTCATGTATTCGGAGTCCAGGCGAATGCAGCCATGTCCACTGTTGTTGTTGTGGGATATGTGACCAGATCTCCAAGATGCAACAAGGTGTTGGGACATGTGCAATGGGTTCCAATCTGTTGTGGCTGCAGGTACGTAGTTACTCATCCATGAAAGCGATTGCAGCTTCGTAGGCTATCATTTCCAACATGAGGTTGTTGTCGACTTCATCAAACAGGACGGCGAGGCAAACCATTAGCAGGTCCGGACAGATGTGCTGCGTCCACCCCCTTTCACCAATTAGCACTACAGACCAATAGGGGAGCGGTTCAATGTGGTCACTGCACACGAGGAGTTGTGCAATCTCCCAGGTCCAGCTGCCAGCATGTATGCCAAGCATCAAGGCATCCCATAAACGGGTATCACGGTGACACTCCTGGTCGTGGGCCACCAGGGGGCGCACACACATGTCAAAATCCAGTTCAGCTACCGTCCTGTTGGATAGGCAGACATCCATGGACCACTCGAATATGCACGATCGACAATGCAACACAGGCTGAACGCAGGTGACGTTGGCAAGGCGGAAGCTTAGCCGGTAACTGATCCGCAGCACTGCCAATGGCAGTGCCCCCAGTAAATGCAGCATACATGCACGGTACAGTTCCACGTGACAGGGGTTGTGCATGTGTCCGGGATGTTCTGCCATTGCGGTAGTGGCTCTGGTTGAAGCGGCACTGTTCTGACCTGCGCCAGTTCTGTGGATGAAATGCCACAGCTCGGATCAATGAGTTGTTTTAGTGTGCAACGGTTGTACGCCTGGGATGGTGTGGGAGTAAGTGTGAAGGCCATTCCATGCAAGACAACTTCGAGCAAGGACTTCTGTGTGTGGGGTGTGTATACATTGGTCTTTCGTCGGGCTGTGCGTAGTGTGGAAGTCGTCATCAGCTTCTATAGTATCTGTCAGGGGGTGCCGGGCACATGCAATTCCGAAGTTGGAGGTGCAGATGTGCTTCCGCCTGATAGTTCAGACAAAGGAGCTTTCATCCCTAATGTTAGTTTGTCATCTGTTTGCATTCAGGAAATGTGATGTGGCTTGTTGGGGCTGGGGTGGGATGTGTGCGACTTTGGGATTCATGTTTGACATGTCTTGCATGTGGCAAACGCGCGGCATCACTGTGTGCTACGTTGCCTCACAGCTGCTCCTCCCTCCCCCGAGCCTATTTACTTGTGTGCGCTGCGCGGTTGCATCACTTGCACTCCTACGGCACACCATTGTCATGCCTGTCTGCGCATGTTCACAAGCCTGACAACGACACTGTGATGTTGGCCGTTGAAGGTGGGCGGCCACGTGAGTGTAGGCCTATGGTAAGAATAGGGCGGACACAGATGTAGAGTTCATGCCTGGCTGAACTCGCGCTGCGATTAAGGCTAGGCATTTGGCTCATGCTGCGGCAATACAAATGCACACAGCACTTGGCATGTATGAGCCAAGACCCCGAGCGGTCTTGCGCTCCTTCATTTCTCCGTTCGTGCGAGCCCGCCCTCCGGGTGCATGCTACATTCCAACATTGTCGATTGCTGGCCGGGTGGCGCTGACACTACAACAGAGACACACGCATTAGTTACTTCCTTGTCCAGGCCAGAACTGAACCACGCCCAGAGCCCCGGGCAAATTCTTCACACCCCTACGCTGGACTGGCGTACGCCGGCCCAGCCCACTCCGCTTACGCTTACAGGGGGGGACGACAAAGCTACGTGTCCAAGGTCTTACCCACTGCCTGAGGTGACATGGTTGCATCCGCTGTCCACAGCACAATGTAATTTGGTAGGGCCCGGGGCCATCATGCATACATAATGACCACACGGACACACTTAGATAGATAGTGGAACTGGCTACGGGCACGTGTGCCCGGCCCCTTTTTATTACCAGGGTCAAAAGTCCAGTGACGCCTGTGCTGGATGGGTATGGGGTGAGTGTAAGCCAGCCCTCAGGGAGTGGTTGGTGCTGGCAACAACTAGAACAGTGATCATCGGATCACACACACAGATTCAATCATAAAGGGTCCATGACTTGCAGTGCACAGAGGTAGGGGCACCAGATCTGAAATCACACACACAAGATTCAATCATAAAGGGTCCATGACTTGTGGTGCACTGAGTTAGTGGCACCTGAAGAGCTGAGCAGGGTATCAAGCTGATGATGGCATCCAAGACAGGTGTGAGCAACTTTGATAGGCTGGCTGTAAGACTCCTCCGACTCTGGCAGTTGTTGGTTCGAGGTGGTCCTGGCGGTGGTGGCGGGTGTGCAGCCAGCGATGATGGCGTGTCCTTGCAGGCAGGATTGGATTTTATATGTGTGAGCCCTGCTGACCGCAGTGTAGGCTGGAGGCAGCGGTCAGCAAGGGCCCACAGCCACGTGGCTTTGACTTGAGCTGCACAGAGTTAGTGGCACCTGACGCGCTCAGCGGGTGCGCAGCCTACGATGATGCGTCGTCCAGGCGGGCAGCACTGGAAGCAATGTCTGTTGCCTACTGGACTGCGCCATCAATAAATCAAGACTCGATTTGAATTGGGGGACCTGCTGACCGCAGTGTAGGCCGAAGGCAGTAGTCAGCACACACATAACTCTGTGGTGCTGTGACGCTGGGTGCGCTGGGGGCCTGTGTCGCGGAAGCCGGCGATCGGCTGAGGAGGCTGGCGGTCATGGCGGCGGACTCGTGGCAGGGTGAGGGGCGCTGCCCTGGCAGATGCGTTGGCCATCCCGGAAGTGAACCACGCTCAGAGCCCCGGCCTATTTATTCACACTCCTATGCTGGACTGGCGTATGCCGGACAAGCCCACTCCGCTTACGCTTACAGGGGGGGATGACACAGCTACATGACCGAGGTCTTCCCCACTGCCTGAGGTAACATGGTTGCGTCCACTGTCCACAACACTACAAACACCAGCAGTATATGTCCACATGGACATGTCTGTGCTCTGCATACTGAAGCCTGTCCAGCACATCACCGCCACACTTGGCATTGTCTACATTCTTATTCATGGGTGACTTGCCTCCTTCACACATACTTGGTTCCCACCTCTCCCCACATTCTGCAATTGTGTGGCTGAGGGGCCATGCCGTTTTCGGAAGGTCAGCTGTCTTGTTCTGCGCTGCCTCTGTGGTAGCCCTGGGGGAAGGGGCGGGGGGGGCCTGGGGGTGGTGGCGGTGGGTTTTGTGGACCTCTTGGGTCTCCGAACTACATGATCAGTAGCTCCATGACATGTGTTGGTCTTCAGATGTGGCTCTGGGCTGGGCTCCCTTTCATACTGCAGGTTGTCGTCCTGCTTAACACCAGTCAAAGGCAGGTGTTAAATCCCTGCTGCTAACACGCCTTATTGCCTTTTTTTGGATCGCATCGCAGATCTGGCTGGTTGTTGAGAATATCGCAAAGTGGTGTTTTCATGTGTTTTTGCACAGGAACGCCTACTCTGCATATCATTAGCGTTAGTTGTCGCTCTCATCCGTGGTGATGTTTTTTGCGGAAGCTATCGCTGGAAAACTGGCGATATCGGCAGTTTGCACCAGCTTGGGAATTGAACGATAAATCTATCGCCACTTTTGCGGCGCTAAAGTGCCGATAAATCGGCGATGAGTCCTTGAGAATATGCCCCAGAGTGCTTTAATGCAGTTCACCTGGAATGTTCTCCCACCCAAAATGGGACCTCTTCAAAGTTCCTCTTTCACATATGGATCTTTGCTAATTTGCATCGGTCTCCAGCTAGCTCAGTAACGAGGCCGAATCAGTATGCTGTGGAAAATCCTTTCTGTTGGTCCCGGCATTGGCCTGATCATAGTCATAACGGGTCACGCTCCAGTGCACTCTCCTGTCTTCCTGAAAGTCAGCACATTCATTTTGTGAATAAAATACGTAATCAATTATATCCAACATGGCGCTCTTTTGAACATACTACTGCCTAGTTATTGTGATACTTTATATCTTTATCCTTTAAAGTCAGGCAAGAGAACAAGTTTACATATTTTGGAAACAAATACATTATGACATCACAATGATGAAAAATGAGAATAGGAAAAGGAATAGTTGCAAGGGAAATTAAAAAACTCTGGGGCATATTATCAAGGGCTTTATCGCCGCTTTAGCGGCACTTTTTGCCGCTAAAGCGGCGATATTTGTAACGCCCTATTAGCAAGCTGTCGCTAACAGGCGTTAGCGACAGCTTTCAGGCGTTAGCGGCCGGGTTTTACATCGCCTTGCATGTCAGCGATAATTATCGCTAATGACATGCAAGGTAGGCGTTCCCCACTAAAAGCGACTGTAAACAGTCGCTAACACAACTAACCCCTATTAACAAGGCAGGCGAAGCGATAAAATAAATCGCGCTAAGCGCGTTTATCGCTAGATTTTAACACCTGCTACTGAGGATGACTTACCTGTTTAAAGTATAGGAGGTGGATTGTCAGGCTGAATCCATCCTTGCGTTAATGCGAGAATATCGCTGCTTTTCCAGCGAAATTCTCACATTTTGCCGCTATCGCTGGAAATGTTATCGCTATGGAGATAAACCTTGTTAATAGGGTGTTATCTCAGTGATATTTTCCAGCGATAGGCGGCGTTAAAAAAATTCGCGCTAAGCGCGGTTAGCGATAAATATCGCTATTCCTTGATAATATGCCCCTTTAATCTTGGCCAAAATCTCTCACGCTCAGTGCTTTTCCAGCACTGAAACAGGAAGCCCGCCCCACCGAGTCACTCTGGCAGGAAGCCAGTGAAACTGCGACTTTGCTGTTTGTAGAGAAAGTGGAAATGCAAGATCTTCATTCTATGACGATAAACTTCTTGGACCCTCTTCGAGTGTGTGTGTTTTAGATGCTCCATATCGCAAAGGTGATAAATATATTTAGGTAGATTGAAGCAAGTCAGCAAGTGTAGCTTTGTATAGCTATTTCTTTCTTTGTAATGTTTGTGGCCTGACCCTCAAATCCCCTCTTTTGTTTTAAGTTGTTGTTTACGCGTATAGATGAGCACTTTGGAAAAAACATGTGTGTACATTGGGCTTCTTTCCCAGCAGCCGCTTGATGCAGTGGAAGACTCTGTGCACTGTTTATCTTTTTTTCTCCCCCTTCTGCTGTCGGTTTTTGGAGTTCCACGTTTAGGGCATAATTTAGATCTTGGCGAACGGGTTACTCCGTCACAACAGTGACGGATATCCCATCCGCCGAAATATAAAACCCATAGGATATAATGAGATTTATATTTCAGCAGAAGGGATATCCGTCACTGTTGTGATGGAGTAACCCATACACCATCATCTAAATAACGCCCCTTAATGGCTTACTAATGTCCTGCCATCTAGCCATTTGAGGCAGGCCAGTGAGTTTGCCATCACAGCAAGAACAATCCAGCCCATCAGGTCCTCTCCCTTTCCCACATACAATGGAGAGGAGCTCCGTTACTTTACCAAATGCCACCTATAATCATCTGACTTTTTTTTAAATAAATTTTTTATTAGTATTTTATATTTATTTATTGGTTTCTTGTCATCACTAATTTGGTTGCTTATCTTAAGCTCTGTGTTTTGAGACAAGTCAGTTGTTGTGCCTTGTTAAGCAATGTTGCCTGCTCTCCTATCACCGCAACCATATTTCACAGTTATACATCCATATTTTCTACTTAATGAAGTGGCTGTTGTATCTGGTGCTCTGGTATTCCTGTGAGGTTGGCTATAGCAAACAGGTTGTAATTGGTGTATCTCGCGCTTGGTCATCACCTGCTGTGCGAGATTGGAAAGTAATGCCCTCTTGTGCAGCCGCTTCGACCTTCACCACCTACAGGACATTGCCACCTCCAACGGCACCTCCCTGGTGTATGGAGAATGCTGTTGATTTCTATGACATTAATGGTGCATGGTGTTTGTGTGAAGGTGGACAATGTGGACACAGTGGTAACATTGGTTCTTCTCACGAGTGGTAATATTGGTTCCCACTCTCTTACTTTCTTCTGGACTTGAATTGTCACTCACACAAAGTTCACCTATCTCATGTTCTGATCCTGAGAAAGGATCATATGTAAAATAACTAAAATTGTGTTAATTTGCTTTCATAAAGATGTCACATGGTTGAAATTAAATATGCATTTCATACAGGCTCACACCACTCATGTGCAACAAGGTATTGCTAGGGTCTACACGCTATCCAATAAATGTACACTGTTTATAGCACCCTGCACGCTATTAATCTAACATGAATTTCTTTACAATGTTCTTACTCAGGCACATGCACCACTCATAAAAACAGAGTGATGCACTGAATTCGTTCAAAGGAGTCAAATTATGGATGAGTGGATATCCTGTTCCTGTTGCATATCTAACCTGTGGTGTTGTGTGAGCACCAGCCAAGGAGGGCGGTGCGCCGAATAGGTTCTCAGAGGGAAGGGACCTTTGATGATAGTGTGACTACAGGGCTTACCCCTACTGCCCCTTGATGGGTATTATCTACCTACTTCTAGGGTACTTCCAAAAAGGCAAGTACACCACAATCATTGCATGCAAAAAATAGGTTTGCATGTCACGCGTGATCTGCGTCAATCACAGTAGTGCGCCATTGCGGGAACAACATCACTATTCTGCCCTGATGAATGCCCAGGACCTTTGTTAGGCCAGTAGTGTAGGGCAGAAACATGTAGGTGTTTTAATATTAGGGTCATAGGACCACAATACTCTGAATACCCCTTATATCGTTTTTAATCTTTCCCATCCTCCCCATTAATAAAGGAATACCTTGGGGTTGGATGAGGAATTTTATTTAACTGTAAACAAAATACCCAAGACAAAATTATTCAAAGAGCTCCCTGGAACATGGTTGAGCCCACCCTCTCCTTTAGGAGTAAGGGTGAACCCGATGATGAAGCATGCCACTACTAGAGTGGGTGTGGGTTATATATAAAAAAAGGCTTTTTCCCCTTTTCCTACCAGTGAATGTGGTGGAGTTTAGGCATAGCTTTTTTCCCTCCTCACGAGCCCTGCAACCTCTAGGAGAGGGATACTTCACCGGTTGTTGTTGGTTGTTGTGTGAGTAAACCATGCACTTTAACACAAATGCGTGCGGTAGCTCCAACAAGAAAGGGACTTCTTCTCCTTTGTGAAAAGTCGAATCCCTACCCTATTTAGGCATCACAGCAGTTCTGTCAGGACATGTGGGAAGACCAATCTCTTGGAAGAGGAAGCCTCACCCACAATTTATAACATACTTCATCATAGGCAACCTCTTCCTACCCTGGTAGGTCAGTACCACCAGGGCGGACTCGACCTCCAAGGACAAGAAAGAAGGAGGAGGGAGTTCTTAGATAAAGTACAACTGGGCAATTGCGGAATCCAGATCAGTTAAAAATACCTTAGGGTACCCAGGTGTTTCACCTTTAATTCTATGTCTAAAAACTAAACTGGGATGCAAAATGAGGACAGTGGCTCAAACCATCCCCCTAAGACAATATATTTCTACCCCTGTCGCTAGCTTATACAGGTCATGGGCATTCTTCAGGGCCAAGGATCCCTAATGGACTGGCCTATTTGCCCAAAAGACAATACTTGGTGAAACCAAGAAACCCAGGTGATTCCTACCTGGATGTGATATATCACACCTATAAATTTAAAACTAGAAGGAGAAAAAAAGCTTAAAACGCTGATTGGAAATCCGAGAACTAGCATGCAGAGACATATTGCCTCATTGTATGAACACAAGTGACTGCACAGCATGCCACTCAAAGACACGCGAGATGTGGTAAAATGCACATGCAAAAACGGCGCACATTATAAATACTTATTAGTCATATAGGTCTATTCCTTACCTTAACTTTAGTGGATACCAAGTCCCCGGTCTGGGAGGGGATGATGTTTTCTGTAGTCCCACCAGCATAATGGAATAAAAGGGGTCATTGTGATGATTGATGGGCCTTTGTCAAACAAAGGAACTATGGTCCGCTATACTCAGTCAGAAAAGTCCTATCCTTAGAACCTTACTAATGGCAGATTTTGGCTCATTTACTTTACAAGAGAGAGCCAGGACTAGAGAACAAATTTCTCTTAAAAACGACACGCTCATTGGTATGGTTAAGATTGGTGATAAATTGAATGCCAGTGGTAACAATTACAACCGCAGCGACATGCTCAGTAGTCTAATACCACTTTTCATACGTTCAAATGTTTGCGTAATACATACATATGTACCTCAATATATGATTATCAAAATACACGCCCATGATGCAGGTAGTAATGCCGCCGGATCGTTGGTGGTAGTGGGAGCCATAAAGGAAATGAGTATAGAGCGACTTGAGATAACAAGACACTCCCTGTGTATCACAGCATGTTATTGTGTGCACATACATTCCAATTGCATACCCTTAAGTCATTGGAGGCAGTGGGACACTATGTAACGTTCTTGATTGCCAAAATGTTGCTTTATGCCACAATTCCATTGCCACTTGTTGCCCAAAATACATTTAACAATGCTCCCAAGAGCGCGGTGCTGTAATAATGCTGTGTTCCTAAAGTAGGCAAGGTCTGAGTCTTACGTGCTCTAGGTTGTCCCAATCTCAAAAAAGCATTGAGTGTGCGATAGGAAGGGCAAGCTGAGTGCCTCCCGTCCCTCACTTACTTCATCAAGAGGCCATCGTGCCTGTACACCTACAAAACCGCACCTCTCCCAGCCGCTGGTATGAATAGTGGAGTGCGGCCGGTCATTTTATCTTCCCCAGGGCCATGGCACCAGGCTTGGGTGTGAGGTAATCACATCTGAGCGACGCGGTGTTAGCTAGGGCCCATATTATGAGTCTGGCAGTCCACGGACTATTACAACTAGGGCAGTTGGGCCGCCCTGGCACCACCACAACCGCTGCAACCAATGCAACCGCTACAACCACTGGGGAACCGCTGTTCCCTAGCGGTTGCACAGCAGTCCTGAGGCCACAATATGCTTAGGGGGGCCGCTGGGGCCCGCCAAGCATATTATGAGTTTCCTCACCACCACACATTTCATGGTGGTGCGACTGCCATGAAAAGTGTGGCGGTGAGGAAACAAAGGGGGCCCTACAGGGCCCCCTTGTGTCTCACGCCATGTAGATGCACACAGGGGGCACAACATGTGCCCCCCTGTGTGCATGCACACCAGTACCTGCATGGCATGGACTGCAGCAGTCCATGCCATGCAGGTACTGAATTTGATGTTCCCATTGCAGTGCCTATTTCATAGACACCACAGTGGGAACACCAAAAAACAGCCCACCAGGCAGGAGAAAACTCCTAATTTGGCAGGCGGTTCAGACATGGGTTTGGCGGTGCGGTTCCGCTCCCTCACCACCAAACTCCTAATAAGGCCCTAGGTGCTCATGGAAAGTGTAGTTCCCAGGCACCATAGTGGATACTGGAGCCTTAAAGGCTGTTAGTTAGAGTTGGACGTTAGTAAAATACGTAGGGATTTTTTCTCTCTAAATATATTATGAATATATTACTTGCTCAAGGGGAATCGTGCAATCGGCTGGCCCTGTCCTGACCTTAATCAAACAGGGGTGTTATACTCATTGGCATGTGAAGTAATTGGGCAGAGGAGTTGGCCTAACGGCTAGGGCGTCCGACCTCGAGTTTGGGGAACTGGGTTCGAGTCTCGGCAATGACGCTGAACATCCTGTGATTCTGGGCAAATCACTTAGGGCCAGATGTAGGTAACTTCAATTTAGCGAGTCCTTAATAGCGATTTTTACCGAATCGCTATTAAGGACTCGCTAAATGGAATGTAGGTAGGAATCGCTAAAATATTAGCGATTCCTTAACATTCCTTAATAACGAATCGGTAATTGAGATTCGTTATTAAGGAATACCTAGCCATTCATTCCTATGGGCTAGGATGCCCATAGGAATGAATGGGAAGATATTCACTATTAGCGATTCGGTATTACCGAATCGCTAATAGCGGAGGTATTTCAAGGGTGCCAGGGTGTCCAAAGGACACCCTGTTGCACCCCTGAAATGTGCATGTGTGCACATGTGGTGCACATACATGCCCTAAGGGCATGGATGTGTGCCTCATGGCACATTTGAAAAAGCAAAAAGTGCTTTTTTAAAGGAAATCGCTACTTACCACCAACTTGAAGTTGGTGGTAATTAGCGATTCCTTAAGGCTCAAGTGCACTATTTTTAGTGCTACGTACATTGCATTTAAGGAATCGGTATTTCCGATTCCTTAAATGCAAGAGCAAAATAAGGAATCGCTATTTTGCGATTCCTTATTTTGCATGTAGGTATGAACTCACCTACATTGCACTCAGCCAAATACTGGTCGGTAACGCTGAAATTCTCCGAATTTCGGCGTTACCGACCGGTATTTCGCCACCTACATCTGGCCCTTAATCTCCCCATGCCTAACAAAAATGAATGTGTGTCCTAATGTAACGTAACTGGTGCTATGTAAAGCGCTCTGATACCTGATTCGGGTCAAGTTCACGCCATATAAAACTCTGCAAAAAAAAAAAAATAACATAGGTGCCTAGCGGTGCTAGATGCTCCTCCCCTCTACACTGGTGTTTTTAGAGTAGTCCATGCGCCTTCTTTTTAGAACATGGCACTTCTTTTTGAGGTCTTCAGCAATCTGAGGTGTTGCCACCATTGCATTCATAATTACTTGCATTATTGCCCAAAGTTTGTCTCTGGCCTTGGAGTGATTTCGTAATTTGTGCCACCAAAATGACTTTTGCTGACTTTGCCTTGCAAGTTCCTGGGACAGATTCTGGAATGCGTCACACGTCCCTGTCTCTCTGGTACACAAGGCCACACCTGTGGTATTGTTCTGCTCATGTCAGGTTTGCCTCTTCTGTCTAATTTGTCAGGGAAATATTACATGGAAAATAATTTTCCAGCTGCAGAGGATGCGTTGTACTAGTGCTGGCTATGTACCTTTCGAGTGCTTTTACAGAAATTTCCGTCATAGGGAAGATTGTGCCCTGCTAAATAAGTAACTGTTAAGCCATGCAGCATCACACCTATAGCAGAAATGTCGGTCCATGTGTTGGTAATAGACAGTGTTAAACTTGAGCTGATGATTGCAGGTGGGGCCCACCGGCACTCATTTTTTGGAACTGGCAATTATTTTCCTCAATAGAGCTTAATGCACAGCGAGAGAGAGAAAAACACAAAAAAGGGACAGGAGGAAGAGAAAGACGTTAAACAGTGACAAAGGATGAAAGCAGGGATGTAGAAGGGGAAACAGCCATCACATCGCATGCCTTACAACGCATGCAATTACAATGCGGTCGTTACAACGACCGCGTTGTTACATCGCAGTACCATTACAACGCAAGTCGTTACAACGACTTGCTCTAGAGTGCGCTCTAAACTAAAGAATAGTATCATTCACTATTCCAACACCTTCCCTACTGTTGTACACACTGGAGTTGGAATAGTAAATTATACTATTCCCAAGTCCAGCGCGCCCCCTAGAGCAAGTCGTTGTAACAACTTGCGTTGTAATCGCATGCGTTGTAAACGCATGCGATGTAAAGGGCTATATTCATGTAAAAGAACCTGCTCAAGTGACATAAAAGAGCCGGGAGCATCTGGTGGTGGATGAAAGGGGCTTGAGGTGGAATCAAGTCTACACAGCCTTGGTATTTGGCGCCCTAACATACAATAGTGTCGGCCGCGGGCTTCTGAACAACAAAAATATGGAAATGACAGCAGATTGTCTGTCTATTGTTCTGGAAAAAACAGAATCTTGATCTGATTTGAAATTTATAAAAATCTAATTGACTTTTTCATGTTTGCATATTTTTCTCTTTCATTCCCCGCAAACAAAAGAATTGAGGGCCTCATTTATGAGGCCCTACCGGCACAATTGCGCTGCCGGGACGTCACTTTTTTGACATTCTGGTGGTGCAATGTGCCACTGGCATATTTATAAGGCCACGCAGAGGGACGTTACGTGGCTTTTCATGGCCTTATAAATATGATCCCCTTTCACGCAGAAAACTGTGTGAAAGGGGCATTCTATGGGTGTTGCTGGGGGCATTCCCAGCAACATCCATGGCTTTTTGCCTCTGCCCCAGATTTACCAGAAAGCGTAAGTCTGAGGCAGCGCCAAAAACTCTCGCCTCCCCAGGGGAGGCGCAAGGGAGGCATAACGAGGAGAAATATCTTTATTTCTCCTCGTTTTTTTCTTTCTATGCGTGCTGCTTTCTGCAGCATGCATAGAAACAGGAAAAAGCCTCTTGTGATTGTTTTTATGCAGGAAGGTTTCCCTTCCAGCACAAAAATAATCATGCCAGCAATGCAGGCACCCTTGCACTATGGTGCAAAGGTGCCTGTGTTGGCGCATGGCAGCCCATTGTGCACCGGCGCAGGGGAAAAGGACAGGGATGCCCCCTATGTAATAGATACGGCTCATTCCTGTCCCTTTTCTTTTGCCGTAGGGCAGCGCAGCAGCAAGGCCTGCTGCACTGCCCTACGGCAGAAAAGCCATCAATGACACCCTAAATACCTAATCATATGAAAGAAATTATCGCGTATTTTACTGGTAAAGAAAACAATATCAAAAGACTTTTAAGTTATAAAAAGCTCCTTTAACTTCTGTATTCATGTTAAAAAGGTATGGATATCTTCCAAGCACCTTCAAAAGAATAATTTAAAAAAATGTTACCTTGTAATATTCATTAATTTTTCATGTACTTACACTACAACAGATGTATTTTAAAGTTATGAAATAATTGTTTAGCAGTTTTATAGCTTTAAACAAAGTTGTGTTTTGTTTTTCTAACAAAGGAATTGCAACTGTTAAGCTGGCAAACCTATTATTTATAAATAATTTTTACAGGATAATATTTTATCAAAATGAATTATAATCATGTTAAAATATGAACAAATAACCGATAGTTCATTGAGTGCAAAATCATGATTTATGCTGATTCTGTTGGTGAAATAAATTCTTCATACAAAGTGACACCCACAATTCTGTGTAAACCTGATTCTGTTCCCACGGAGTGAGATTAGGTGCTGCCTTTTTGTGTGGCATCCGCTCTCCTTAAGCCATCAAACACTGAGGCCAGCCCAACAGGTTTCTATGTCTCATTGTCCTGATGTATCAAATTCCAGTTGCTGAGTCGACAAGAAGGCTAATGCCTGAGACAGTTGTTGCACCCTGCACTTCAGAACCAGCAGTTTGACATGGTGCTGGTCAGGAGAACTCCTTCTTGTGACATTTCCTTCTGCCCTCCCTATTTTAAAAATGGAAATATAATTAGTTTAGAGGCCTGTAATCATAATTAGGGATTTTCCTATTTAACAGTTAGTAAGTGCACTGAGGATACGGCTGCCTGGTGACCGACAATTTCTCAGTACTAGCAGGATACCATCACTCATCCTTGGGACCTTAGGGCTACCACACAGGTGGAATTCTACCACAGGAATAGCCTGTTGAGCAGTGCTTCGACTATGTATTTCAAAGCCTTTCAGACTGGGATAGAAAGATAAATTGGGCTTTTCACAAAGATAAACCTGCACATGAGTGAATCTATGCATGTAAATTTACTCTTACAGGGCCTCATTTACGAGGTTTTGGCATAGGGCAGTGCCACAAGGAATCTTGCTGTGCTGCTCTGCGTCAAAAGAAAAGGGCAGGAATGGACAGTATCTATCAGATACGCCTCATTCCCGTCCTTTTCCCCTGAGCTGGTGCACAATGGGCTGCTATGCCTTGCCAAATTCTTCCTTTATAAAGTGGAGAAAATATACTCTGAGATGGAGGGCATTAAGTCAGGTAATCCCCTTCAGCAAGTATCCACATCTCCTCAAGCAGCTAACACCATTATTCATAGAAATAGCAAGATTCCCGAATTCACTAACAAACTGGAAACCTGGTCTCTATTGGATATGAGCTCCTTCAAGCGGCTCCTAGCAAGCATTAAATCAGGCTCCCCCTGTGACCCTCTTCCGATCTCGGTGTTGCAGCAGCTTGAGTCGCCCTCACTCATGATAATTATGGAACTCTTGAATGCCTCCTTACAGGAGGCAACTGTTCCTCCAGAGTGGAAGCACGCAATGGTTCTTCTTCTTTTGAAGAAGGCTAATGCTGATCCTGACCAGCCCTCCAACTACCGGCCTATTTCATTAATCCCGCCCTTCTCTAAAATCTTAGAAAGACATATTAACTCACAGCTATCCCAGTTTGTCGAGTCGCAAATTTACTTACACATATCGCAGTCGGGCTTTAGAGCCGGTTTTTCAACCAAAACTACCCTTTTTGGAGTCACGGAAAGGCTGCGACACTATTTGGATACTGGAGACACAGTAGCCCTCATATTACTTGACTTAAGCGCAGCTTTTGACACGGTGTCTCACACCCTGTTAGTGAAAGCCTTACAATCATTAGGTGTTGCTGGGCCGGCACTTAACTGGCTTATTTCTTTCCTCATGGATCGTACTTTCCAGGTCTTTTCCCCAACGGCCAGCTCCAATACTCATTTCTCCCCTTATGGGGTACCCCAGGGCTCTATCCTAAGCCCTTTGTTGTTTAACATGTATGTCAGACCCCTGGCGGAGATTGCAGAGGAGGCTGGGTTGTCCCTGTTCTCTTACGCTGACGACACCCAGATTATCTTCTCTCTCTCTGCCGAGAGGGCGTCTGAGTCATCTGCTCTCCAGCTGGGATTGAGTAAGATTGCATCCTGGACGCAGGCCAATTTTCTCAAACTTAATGGAGAAAAAACTGAGGTCTTGATTCTGGGGAAAAATAAAGATCTTTGGGGTTCCCAACACTGGCCTGCTGAAATGGGTGCTCTCCCTCAGCCCTCTTGCCAAGTCCGCAACTTAGGCTTCATCATTGATGATCAATTATCAATGCGCCAACAAGCCGTGAAGGTGGCCGCAACCTGTTTTACCATCCTGAAATGGCTCAAGAAAATTATCTGGATGCTGCCTAGTTCTACCCAGAGAACCGTAGTCTAGGCTCTTGTCACCTCTAGACTGGACTACGGTAACATTCTCTATCTGGGGGTAAACAAGGATGTTACGCGCAAACTGCAGGTGGAGCAGAATTCCCATGCTAGACTGCTTTGTCAGGTTCCCAGAGTTGCCCCTATCTCTGGCTCTTTGCGTGATCTCCATTGGCTCAGGATAGTGAACCGGATTAAGTTCAAAGCCTTGAGTTACATGTTTAAGATCAAATCTGGAGTGGCTCCCCAGTACCTGCAAGCTCTGGTTCACCCTTACCTACCCTCACGTCCTCTTCGATCTTCTACTCAGGCAAAATTCTCGGTTCCCAGGATCAGACTGTCACATATGGGCGGTCGATCTTTTGCTTGTTTAGGTCCCTCCTTATGGAACTCTCTCCCCGTATCACTCCGCAATGAAACTGTTTACGGGAATTTCCGCAAATGTCTAAAAACTTGGCTGTTTAACCAATAATTTTTTCCTCCCTTTCTGTCCCTCTCAGGCTGGCGCCGGGAAACCCTTTTGGGTAGCTGTTGCGCCATACAAATCAAATAACATAATATAACATATGCGCCAACGCAGGCACCCCTGCGCCATGGTGCAAGGGTGTCTGCGTTATAGGGGTGATTGTTTTTGTGCAGGAAGATACACCTTCCTGCACAAAAACAATCATGAGAGGTGTTTTTCCTCTTTCTATGTGTGCTGCAGAATGCAGCACACATAGAAAGAGGAAATAACGACGAGAAATAATTATATTTCTCCTCGTTGTGCCTCCCTAACGCCACCCTTTGGGTGACGTTAGAATCTGACGCATTCCCAGGTTTACGATTCCTTGTAAATCTGGGAATGCTTCAGATTTCATGTGTGTTGCGTGGGAACATCCACATCAACACCCTCGGAACACCTCTTTCATGCAGTGTTCTGCCTGAAAGGGGCACATATATTTACAAGGGCTTGAAAAGCCATACAAAGTGGCTTTGCGTGGCCCTGTAAATATGCTGCTGCACATCACGCCACTGGAGCGTCAAAAAAGTGGCACTCTGGCAGCACGAAGGTGCCGCTAGGGGCCTTGTCAATGAGGCCCACAGTTTTTAGTAAATTTAGTACAATTGGCTATTCATCATTTCCACGTGTAAACTAACTACAAAGTGTAGACTTTCATGTCTCCCCTTCTCAAATAGAGGGTGAATCCAAATTTACAAGTGTAAAGTAACTACAGCCAAAGCGACGCAAAACAGTAGAGTAGTTCCAGCACTACATATGGCCAACCACTGGCACTGCAACACCCTCCCATAGAAAATAATGGGAGCATGGAGTTAAAATAGAACCCCAAAGCACATAAAATATAAATAAATTAATGTATTTTGATTTGTTTAAAAAAATATATACATTCAATGTAATATATAAAAAATTGTACATAAATAAAAATAAATATTTTATGATAAAATACATTATTACCTTTTTTTAATTCAAAAGATAAATGTAACTTTATTTTTCGTAAAACAAATAATTGAGATAATTTAAATTACATCTATACGTAACTTTTGGTAATTTTTAATACATAATTTAAAAGATACATTTTACTCTAGGCAGGATTTTTTAAATAAATCTTTAAAAATGAAATTCAATTTCATTTAATATGTTTAAATTAATTAAATATTTATCTTACTACTCCTAGACCCGTCCCATTTAGTAGGAAGTATCCCCCTTTTTCCAGCCACTCCCCCTGGTCCCTCCTACATTTAATATTAAGTAGTAAACCTACATGTGTGAGGATCTCACTATAGAATATAGGAGAGGGGGAGATTTACACTCATAGGTTTGGGAATTACATTTTATAGTAAGTAAGTAGTACTACTGTAGTGCTACTTTACATATTAGAAAATACAGTTTGTGTATTGGGCCCAAACTGCAAAGATCAACCTGAACAAACTATTAGGGAGATAAGCAGAAAATATCCTCAAAGTCCAGAGTTGTTGCCTCTGTGCCAGGAACATAGTGCAAGCAGTAGATTGCCACTAAGCACTTTAACTTTGAACAAGTGTGGTGCTACACTTGGCATTAGTGGCTATTGTCAAAGACCCTAATAGTAATCAAGCTGACTAAAAGTCATTAAACTGGTTTTGACTGTTTGTTCAGTATTCAATTTCTCCAAGTTTTTCACTGATGACTATTGTTAAGCCAATTTGAAACAACAGATCTAATCTTGACCTGATCTGTGAAAAATGTCTTCTCAAAGACACCTTGCAGCGAAGGAGTATTATCAAAATACATCTGCTCACCAAGGGTGTCACATGCTGTATCAGCTTCAGGCAGACTATTGCCATTCCTAGAAGTTTTTGACTTTATATTTTAAGAAGTAGTTTCTATAAGTACACGAGAAGCCAAATGAGTATTGAATATACACTGCTGTAGGTGAAGCCGCTGTCAGTGCTTTCGCAGCAGTGTTAACCTTGATAATGCACCAGTGAGCCAAAGCAAGCTCCAGTGACAGCAGTGATACCAGCTGGCCAGAGATAACTGCAGGCAGCCAACCCGGCAACTCTGAGGGTTGTCACTCAGATACCCCAGTTGCTCCAGGCATCCTTGATCTTCCACTTCCCTAGAGTAGACTGGAGAACCTAGAACTAAATTTGGCAAACACCCTCCAAAACCATTAGAAATTAGCATATCACAGAAATCATTAATGAGATTCCCTAAACCACCTTGTTGTATTTTGTGAAGGGTCCGTAATCACATAATAAATTAATCATGGGGTGTAGGCTACGTATGGGGCCCAAAGGAAAAAGGCTCAGGATGGCAAATGGCATAGATAGTCCAGAATGGATTAATTAGAATTTCCCTAAGGCTGTATGCCTGATTTCGATCTGTAACTGGGTAGTGTTTGTTTTAACTTTCTTCACTTGGGTGGCCCTACACAGTGAGACTTCCTTAGTTTAAAAATTACCAGTACCCGAAGGATTCCACCTCTCTGTAGATATCCTGTATTGCCTTTTATGGAACCTGATCAATTATATTGTTTTTCCTGCATCTGTCGACCAAATTGTTGCTGGGGCTTGGTGCTCTTTTAATTGCATAGATTGTTGGAGCCCTTGGCATCCTATCATCAATGCATGTATGGGCAATATCAGGCATTAAGTTAGCTGAAGGCACTCTCTGGGGTGCTCAGAGGATTTGCTCTGAGATTTACATTCCAACTTTTCCTCTTTACTTTCCTGCGGGCCTAGAGGACTATCTCTCTGCTGCATACGTAATTATTCCTTCAACTGAGGCGCTCATTGCCCTGTTCAAGTGGGCTACTGTCTTTCAGCCTAGTTGGTTTGCAAAGCTCTTGTTGCCTTTTTTAGCTTTCTCAGCTTGTGTAATTGTGTTATTTAAGTGGCTAAGCTGCGCACAGTTGATTGCAATATTTATGCCAAGATAGAAGTGGCAACTTATATTTTCTAGATTTCATCAGTACAACAAAAATTAATCAAAAAAATAGAAGTGTTTTGAATTTGTAAATAATAATGATCTCTTCCCATTTATATCGGCATACCCTTATGTACAATTGCATTAATAAATTAAGGGGTATATTTATCAAAGAGTTGCGGTGCCCTTTCACAAGAGGGCGCAAGAGCGACGCAACTACTAAGTTAGATTTATCAAGCCATGCAAGGCCACCATGGTACTCTGCCACAGCCTATGGATTTTGGCACATTCCCAGATTTACCATTACTGGTAGACCAGGGAATGCATCAAGATGCTATGCCTTCCCAGGTGAGGCGTAACGAGGAGAAATGTCTTTATTTTGTCTTGTTTTTAAAATCTTTCTATGCGTGTTGCATTCTGCAGCACACATAAAAAGAGGAAAATGCCTCATAGGACTGTTTTTGTACAGGAAGTTGTCCCTTCCTGCACAAAAACAATCCTGCTTACAACACAGATACTTTTGCACGATTATGCAAGGGTGCCTGCGTTGGCGCTAGGCAGCCCATTGTGTGCCAGCGCAAGGGATAGACAGGAATGCGCTGTATAATGTTAAATTCGGTGCATTCCTGCCCTTTCCCTTTCCCTATCACGCAGCGCAGCAAGGTGGCTTGTTGCGCTGCGTGATTTCATGGACACTCTGAATGGTCATTGAACTTGCCTAAATCTCTTTTGAGAAATCTGGACAACCTTAAGGCTATGTCTCCGGTGCTGCTGAACTGCTGCTTGATGTGCTGGGTGATTCTGATTGACTTGTTAGGCTGCCAAAGGCCAGAACTTGTAGTGGCAGAAAGAGAAAGAGAGAAAAAGAGAGAGATGGAGAGAGATAGCGAGAGAAAGTAGACAGAAATAGAGAAAGAAAATAGAATAAAAAAGAGAAATAAAGACAATCTTCTCTGAAGGACCCTAGAGGGATCACAGATGATTCAGAGCAATTTCATTCAAGGAGAAGGGAAAAGAGGACTAGAGAAAGAGAGAAACAGAGTGTGAGAAAGAAAGAGAATGGGTGAGAGAGATAAAGAGAATTATCTCTGAAAGAACCTAGAGGGATTTCAGAGTAATCTCGCTCAGAGAAAAAGGGAGGCGATAGCCAGAGAGTAAACCTGTTGGTCACCAGTTAGAAATTAAAAGCAGTTGAGGGAAGCGGTCACCTGTTCGGTATTTGAGGAATGGTAATACTAGGACAGTGGTTAAGGACAAGTTGAGAGAGTCAAAATACTCAAGGGGGGACACATGATTAAATAACCAGAGATATGTGTTGTAGTTAAAGAAGGCCTCTCTTGCATATGCCGTTGAAGTAGTTTATTTCATCAGAGACTTAAGCCAACACACAGTTAGGCCAGGCACAGCCACCAGCTGAACTGGCAGATTCAAATTCACTGAGTACATTGATGTCATCTTAGAATGTTGCTATGTCATTAGAACAATCACAGCCTCGGCATAGCCAAAGCTGCTTAAGTACAGTATAACACATCTGTCTTCTTCTGCATAGAAATGGAACACCGATGAGTAATGCGTTGAAAAACTCAACACGACTTAAGTACTATATAACACACATCTCCCTTCTTTGGCAAAGAAATATAACACCAAGAGTATTACATTCACGATGAAGAAAACTCAACATGAAACAACTAAGCTCACCATCCAACAACGAACTTCAACACTACGTGGAAAAGCAAAAGCAAATTAAACAGACAAAACACTGAGTAAAGATAAAACAATTAAACTACCATAGTTCACTACAAATACTCCACACACAGATAAATGAGCAACACTACACACTTAAATACAATGACCAAATATGCAACACACACAGACAAAGACGAAACATATGCCTTACCACAGTACAACATAAATCTAAACACTTAAATACCAAAAAGACTCTAAGAAAAAAGCAAAAACTTCACAACAGCCCTTCCCAACCTAACCCAACAGATAATACCCCAAATAATTAGGTGGTCTTCTTGTCCTCACCTCCCTTCCAATCCTTACACCCACATCACTCCCACCACAGCGGTCTCCCAAATAACCTGGGAGTCTCCTTGTACTCACCTCTCTTCCACCCCGAAAAGACACTGCACTCACATCACAGCCACTACAGTTACTCCATTGGTGATTAGTAAACTCATCCACTATTTTGAGGAATGGTTTGACTGTGTCAGGCAAAGTACTCTCTCACCTCATCACTCCCTAGCCAACTTTGCAACTGCTTAAAGAGTCTTATCCTGCTCCATAGTTCTAACCCAAACCTCTTTGGGAACCAAGCCTCCCTACCATTCTGTGCCATCATCCACATTTGCCACCACCTCCTCCAGGGTCAACTCACACTGATCAGCTGCTTTGTCTGGATGTCTTGATAAACAGTCTTTCACATTGTTCTTCCACTGCGGCCCAAACTCCACACTAAAATCATACTCCTGCAAATTGACTGCCTACCTCGTCAATCTGCCCGAGCAATTTTTTGTGCCACCAGGTCCCAACACCTTACTAAAGGTTTGTGATCCCATCCTTATTGCCAAAATTGTTGTAGTTAAGAAAGGCTTCTCTCGCATATGAGGTTGAAGTATTTTATTTCTTCATAGACATAACCCCATACGCAGTTAGGCCAGGCACAGCCACCAGCTGAACTGGCAGATTCAAATTCACTGAATACATTGATGTCATCTTAGAATGTTGCTATGTCATTAGAACAGTTACAGCCTCAGCATAGCCAAAGCTGCTTAAGCACAATATAACACATCTGTCTTCTTCTGTAGAGAAATGTAACACCGATGAGTAATGCTTTGAAAAAGTCAACACGGCTTAAGTACTATATAGCACACATCTTTGGCAAAGTAATATAACACCATAGAGTATTACATTCACAATGAAGAAAAACTCAACACGAAACAACTAAGCTCACCATCCAACAACGAACTTCAACACTACGTAGAAAAGCAAAAGCAAATCAAACAGACAAAACACTGAGTAAAGATAAAAGCAATTAAACTACCATAGTTCACTACAAATACTACACACACTAAATGAGCAACACTACACACTTGAATACAATGACCAAAAATGCAACACACACAGACAAAGACGAAACATATGCCTTACCACAGTACAACATAAATCTAAACACTTAAATACCAAAAAGAATCTAAGAGAAAAACAAAAACTACACAACAGCCCTTCCCAACCTAACCCAATAGATAATCCCCCAAATAGTTAGGTGGTCTTATTGTCCTCACCTCCCTTTCAATCCTTACACTCACATCACTCCCACCACAGCGGTCTCCCAAATAACCTGGGAGTCTCATTGTACTCACCTCTCTTCCACCCCGAAAAGACACTGCACTCTCATCACAGCCACTACAGTTACTCTATTGGTGATTAGTAAGCTCCTTCACTATTTTGAGGAATGGGTTGACTGTGTCAGGCAAAGTACTCTCTCACCTCATCACTCCCTTAGCCAACTTTGCAACTGCTTAAAGAGTCTTATCCTGCTCCATAGCTCTAACCCAAACCTCTTTGGAAACCAAGCCTCCCAACCCTTCTGTGCCATCATCCACATTTACCACCACCTCCTCCAGGGTCAACTCACACTGATCAGCTACTTTGTCTGGATGTCTTGATAAACAGTCAGTCACCTTGTTCTTCCACTGCGGCCCAAACTCCACTCTAAAATCATACTCCTGCAAATTGACTGCCTATCTCGTCAATCTGCCCGAGTAATTTCTTGTGCCACCAGGTCCCAACACCTTTAATAAAGGTTTGTGATCCCATCCTCATCGCCAAAATTGTTGTAGTTAAAGAAGGCTTCTCTCGCATATGAGGTTGAAGTACTTTATTTCATCATAGACATAACCCCATACACAGTTAGGCCAGGCACAGCCACCAGCTTAACTGACAGATTCAAATTCACCAAATACATTGATGTCATTTTAGAAGGTTGCTATGTCATAAGAACAATCACAGCTTCAGCATAGCCAACGCTGCTTAAGTACAATAGAACAGTTTGATATTTGAGGGCAGGGTTAATGGGGGACAGTAAATCTTGACATTTCTTAGAAGAAATTAATTCAGGGATGTGTTTTGGAAGGTTATGACAATTGGAAGATCAGTGGATGAAGAGGGGGAAGAAACACTATTCATGTTAGAGATAAGCGTGGATCTTAGAAGGAAAGTATTTGGTGAGGTCCGCGGATGGATACCAGTAAATCTGGGTACCGGATACCTGATGCGGATTTCCTGCGCGACGTCTCTAATAAGCGCCTAAATCATGGTGATAAGAAGGAAAACTCAATGCACATTCAGAAACGGTTAGGGATTATTTACATATTTGTGGACTCATGCAAAATTAGATAAATAGAAGTGTAATGTAAACATTTATGTTTCTCAACCACCATCACTGTCTACGTGTAGTTCATTAAAAAGCGATTTATGACCATAACTTGCAGATCCTTTCACTTAAAAGCAGTTAGGACGAAGCCCTGAAATTATATTTAAATAAAAGTACGCTTTGAATATATGTGTTATAAAAATAGACTTTACATCTTGATATGAATTAACGTGTAATGTTAATTAAATCCGCAAGAATAATCGAGGTTAACTGTGCTGAGAGTAAAGAGTTGTTAAACCAGGCACTCCTTTTGTGCAACCCTTTTCTAGTGCTATTATGATATAATTAACTTGCATAGGTAACACGTCTTCTTTTCTGTCTCCTGAGTTCATGCTTTTCCCATTCACACACCCGACAACCCTTGACCCACTTAAAGTAGGCGAGGCCTAAAAGCAACAAGGAAGCCGGTTGGCAGAAATCCCAGAAGTCTCTCTGAGGAATCACCGCGCCTCCATATAATAACAATGCAGTCATTTAAGAGACTTTTATTGTTCTCTGCTCCAGCAGTCCAAAGCAGTTGTAAAATACGTGATCTTTTACTATGCAAAAATCTCATCATCATGTAACAAAATAAAATAAAACAAATTAGACGACTATCATTACTGTTAATCCCGATCTAATATTTCCCCAGAATTGTGCTATTAAGCTCCTTGCGTTCCTCCCTATTCAGCTTCGCATTCTTCCCTCCTTCACATCTGCAATTATGCACTTTCATAATGAGAACAGGGTGTACAAGTGGCCCTGCTCTGTCTCCAGCTCCAGAGCCTCACATATATATTTCATGTTTCATCCCCCGGCAAATGCAATCGCCAAGGGGAGAGGGGAGGCTCCAGCTGAACAAGCCAGGAAGGTTGCTCCAGCTGCTGCAACCTTTGCACGTGGACTACAACTAGAAATCCCCAGGGCGCTGTATTTGATCACAATTAGACCAATGCGACAGTGTTTGCATGGGTCTATGCGAGAAGGAGATACCCAG
The DNA here is from genome assembly GCA_963921515.1 of Calotriton arnoldi. Lineage (NCBI taxonomy): Eukaryota > Metazoa > Chordata > Amphibia > Caudata > Salamandridae > Calotriton > Calotriton arnoldi. The sequence continues at coordinate 515,705 of CAWUFW010008485.1, read as the reverse complement.
ATTTCAGCAGCTCCATAGCCAAGTTGCCAGAATCCGCCTGCTGCTGAGAAGGGTTGAACACATTACAACCACTCTAAATGCCCCCAATACATTGGCTCCTTGTGTAATACAAGTTGCTGTGCACCATACAGGAATGTGACCTAGAGAAAGGACCAGTGCTTAATTTCTTGTGAGGAGGCCACTGCAGCTTGCACCACATATTGCCCCAGCCATGCAGCCAATGATATTTACAAAAGAAACAATTGATGGACGGAATGCTGGACAATGCAACCATTCACCCCCAGTCACAAGGATCTGGGTTAAATCCATCAGTCTTTTGCTCACCACACCACCCCAGTTTGGACCCAGCAATATGCAAATCAGTCTTGACCCTGTTCCTTGTGGGAACAGTCCAGCCTGAACTGCCAAGCCAAGTCCTCCCTGGACCGGAAACAAGCATCCTGGGACCGGTTTCATGGCATCACCCTTCATCAGCCAGGCTAGCTTGAATCCAGTGGTGTAGTGAGCACAGGACCCACGTCTGGGCATACCCTTCCCACTTAGGGCGACATATGCAAAAGAAACAATTGATGGACGGAATAATGGACAATACAACCATTCACCCCCAGTCACAAGGATGTGGGTTAAATCCATCATTCTTTGCTCACCACACCACCTCAGTTTGGACCCAGCCATATGCAAATCAGTCTTGGCCCTGTTCCTTGTGGGAACAGTCCAGCCCGAACTGCCAAGCCAAGTCCTCCCTGGACCGGAAACAAGCATCCTGGGACCGGTTTCAGGGCATCACCCTTCATCAGCCAGGCTAGCTTAAATCCAGTGGTGTAGTGAGCACGGGACCCACGTCTGGGATACCCTTCCCACTTAGGGCGACATATGCAAAAGAAACAATTGATGGACAGAATGCTGGACAATGCAACCACTCACCCCCAGTCACAAGGATCAGGGTTAAATCCATCATTCTTTTGCTCACCACATTTTTTTGCATTTGTCACCCCGAGTGGGACGGTATGCCCAGACTTGGGTCCCGTGCTCTCCATGCCACTGGAGTCAAGCTATCCTGGCTGATGAGGGGTGAAACCCCGAAACCGGTCCTAGGATGCTTGGTTCCAGTCCAGGGAGGACCTGGCCTGGCAGTTCGGGCATGACTGTTCCCACTGGGCACAGGGTCAATACTGATTTGCATATGGCTAAGTTCAACTGGAATGGCATGGTGAGCAAAAAAACGATGGATTTAGGCCCAGATCTCTGTACTGCGGTGAATGTGTGACATTGTTCTGCATTCTGTCCATCAATTGTTCTTTTTGCATTTGTCACCCCGAGTGGGAGGGGTATGCCCAGACGTGGGTCCTGTGCTCTCCATGCCACTTGAGTCAATCTATCCTGGCTGATGAGGGGTGAAACCCCTCCTAGGATGCTTGGTTCCAGTCCAGGGAGGACCTGGCCTGGCAGTTCGGGCTGGACTGTTCCCATTGGGCACAGGGTCAAGACTGATTTGCATATGGCTGGGTTCAAACTGGAATGGCATGGTGAGCAAAAAACACGATGGATTTAGGCCCAGATCTCTGTACTGGGGTGAATGTATGACATTGTTCTGCATTCTGTCCATCAATTGTTCTTTTTGAATGATATTAACAACACAATGTCTAACCATCACAGTCCTATAAGTGTGACAGTTCAGACTATTTCAGGCCCCCAAAACTATAAGAATAGCTTGGGTGTCAGGCAATTGACATTTTTAATGTATATGGAATGAGTAATTAACAGTTGTTGTGGTCATCTCTAAATTAGTCAGACAGGGCCATCTTGTGGCAGACTCTCACAAGCTCCGGTATTGACAGTTAAGTGCCGGTGCCGAGCCCCCGAAACCACCGGCTCAAATTAAGCACTGGAAAGGACCACTATATGTCCTAGTCAGAGCAGTTTCATAGAGTTCTGTGACCCATTGTTCAGTCCATGGTAAATGACTAATCAATTCTTGTGCATGGATAGCAATGTTTGATAAATTGTCCCACCAAAATCTGTTAACCTAAAGTTCACACTTAATGATTTTTCAGAATATGGAACTACCTTATGTGGTACATGCTAGAAATGATCATGCGCAGGTGTGTCTGTGGATGGGGCACGGGAGAAGCTGATGCACTCACCGGGGCTCATTTGGGAAATCCCTCCCCTCTTCTTTCTCTTTGTGGTCAACTGGCTGGGAAGGCAATGGCTCCACAAAGTCACCTCCAGCAGTCTGCTGCAGTGGTTGCGGTAGAAGGATCTTCCTTCTGTCACTCTGGTTATTACGGATGTGTAACAAAGGTAGAGTCAGCACACATCTAGGTTTTTCTCTGTGGGGTCTGTGAATCGTTCATTTTTTACCTTACGGTTGTCACTGGCAAGTCCGACACAATCTCTCCATAGTCAGACTTGACTCAGCAGTCGGACAGGCAGAACAGAGGACTCTGGGCACTTCACATGTTTTTTAAGTACTCTCCCACATTTCCTCTGCTGCCTCTGTGCTGCTCTTCACACAAGGAGGCCAACTCCTGCTGGACAAGGATCTCTCCTCTCAAACAGGCAGGACATAGTGGAAACGTTGAGACTCTATTTTATACAGTATTTTCAGACAGAGGATTTGGATTCTATGTCTGGATTTAGAAACAATCATGTCCTGGTTTCTTTTCATAGCTAATATTTTCTCTGCAGTGCAGGTATTGTGCAAGGTGATGGTTCCTCACAGCAGGTAGTGACAATCCTGGGTCCAAGCAGGAGTACCCACAATGGCAGCACAATAACTGTGAAGCTGTCCATCTAGCTCTCACCAGCCTTCCAGGATGGCCCACTCGAAGGGAAGCAAAGGACCCAGGCTCTTCCTAGAAACTTCTCTTTCACTAGTAACTCTCTTTCCGGACTCACCCCTTTCCTCCCACCATTAACCAAATAGCAGAGCTCGGGAAGGGCTTATCAGCAATTTCTTGCTAAAAATATCACTTTCATTTCTCAATCCCTATCACAATCCCTCAACACTTCTTTGTCTAGAGTTACACCCTCTTCCTCAGGAATCCAGCCAATGCACTTCCACTGTCTGGGGGCTGTTTTCCAACCTCCATCTTGTGCCATGTCAGACAGTAGGAAATTGGGTTACTGGTTGAAGGGGGTGAAACCCCACTCAAGCAGCAACCACAATTCTTGTCAGGGTGAAACACAAGCAAACCACAAATTAACCTTTGCTTAAGCCTCTGGTAGCTTGGCACAAAAGCAGTCAGGCTTAACGTAGAGGCAATGTGTAAAGTATTTATGCAGCACTCCTTACACTAATAAAGTGAAAACACAACACAGAAAAAATGCCATCCCCATTTAGAAAATTAGAGTAAATTGTAATAAATTATTTGAGACCAAAAAGACAAAAATCCAATTAGTAGAACTGAAGATATGCAATTTTAAAGTTTTTGTGAAAATCAAGCACTAAAAAGTCAAAAGTTCTAACCGTAGATATGTGGTCATGGTAGGCCAGGTCCAAGTCACAAGTAGTGGTGGGTGGCAAACCCCGCTCTGCTGGCGTAGTTTGCCCACTCTGTGCTCCGCTTGGAGCAGGGAGTTCGGTAAAAAACTCTGTGATCCGCCGCGTGAAAGAGTTTCCCGCCCACCCTATTACTTCTTCATGGTTTGGTAAACATATTTAGACTACAAATGGAAATATTTACAGAAATTAACAGCAAGTGTCCTGTTGGAGATGTTCTTTTATTTATTGCCCTCACTTCTTTGTACCAGAATGTTCCTTGCGGGTTGCACTTGTTCCAAGAAAATGTTTTTTAAGAGATGGTCCTTACTCCTTTCAGTAGCTTGACAATTCCAAAATGGCGACAATATTCATGTTAGCTTAGCTCCTGGAGGTGGTCCCTGTGTGTGCCAGGCAGTGAGCTCTTCAGTGTGCGCCGCCTCCTCTGTGACATCAGACACACAGCATGTCCGACAACCTGTAAGGTGAGGGCCAGTGTGGGGGTCCGTGCCATCGCCGCCTGCTCTGTTCCAAAGCCCCTGGCCTTCCCGCGCAGGTCATCGGTGCTCCCAGTCCCCAGAGGCTGGGTGCCCTTCCAGTCTCAGCGGCAGCACCTGCAGACCTCCCGGGCTCGCCACAGGTCACTGTCCAGAGAGGAAGGTGGGGCTGAGAACAGTGGAGGAGGGGATGGTGGAAAAGCCTACTCTGCATCGGTAATGACTGCCCTCGCCCGAGGTGTTCCCCAATGTGCCGCTCATCGCCGTCACCAAGAACCCGGTGTTCCCCCGGTTCATCAAGAACATCGAGGTGAGGTGGGGTGCTTAATGGAGGTGGGGGAGGGGGACATGTTTAACCCCTTGGAATCCAGCCTAACAAGTGCTGAGGTGGGTGACGCGCAGGGAAGAATTAACTTTTGGTCTGGGATGTGCTAAGGTCAGTGTATTAAAACAAATGTACTCAGTATCTGCACGCCAGCACTGCTCAGAATTGTGCAGTAGTTTTTTGAGCACCACTGCTCCTCAAAGCAAACAGGTACTCTACATAGTAAGTACCTGCACTTTTATAATTCCAGCACTGAAATTCAGTCACTGGCAGTTGCGAAATTAGGGAACTGATTACATCACATACGCAGCTCAGAGTGGTGCCAATTAAACAACACTACTCCACGGAATTCATTGGAGTTCTTCTGGGACCCAGCGGAATTCCGCGGAGTGAAACTCCTCCTGCTCCGCCCAGGCCAGGCCAGTCGCAAATTCAGGCCAACTGCGATGGAGCATGGGCCAGATACAGGACTGAGTTAAGTCTGCTGAGAAAGAACCTTGTGGGCCTTCCAGTTGAGATGAGAAGACCTTGTGCCATGCTGTGCTGGCTGCCATCAAAGAGAAGTCGACAAGGAGCTGCAATGCGAGGTCCAGGTGTCAAGATGCGTCACGCAGAGCTAGGTTGATGAGCTGTCGTCGAGGAGATGCATCTTTCACATTACCCCCACTTATACTTTCACCAATACCACAACAACCCAAACCACCACCCTGTTGCTGCCACCCCTAACAAACATTGACAAAGCCAATAGGTCTGGGTTCAATATGCTTTTGCTTAAAAATATATTCCTACATGCCTATGTTTGCATGCATTGCACCCTTAAATGTAGACCTATTGGCTATGCCATTGCTTGCCAGTATTTCAAACTAAGCCTGAGTTCTGGATTGTGCCATTAAAAATGAAGCAAAATGACTCTCTAAATAGTTTTTATTTACATGCAATCCTGAAACTGCATTTCCATTTTTTTACACTAACTAGCAATAATCATAATTACTGCCTTTAATTATGATAACTTTTTTTTATATAAAACCAGAAAATATTTCTATCCATTATGTATATATTGCAGATCATGTTCAAGCTGTTCACATGCATATGAAGAAATGTGAATTACGGATTGCTCAAAGGCACACACATTCCGATCTCTCTGGTTCTCAGCACACACCTGTGTGAAGCAGTCTCGATAATCACTATGCTTGAGAAGATATGCAGTGCATCATTTTGCATTAGCAGTACCTCCACCTTTTCCCTGAGGCTATTGGCAAAGCCAGGCTCTCTTTATCTTCTCAGCTAACACCCAGTAAATGAAGCATCTTAAAAATAACACATTATGTGAAACTCTGAGCTAAAGGAAAGCCCTAGTGTAGAACCAATATAATAACGTGGGTGGTTCTGTTGGATTTCCTTTGTTCATTCAAAAACGTATCATACGAGCTTGAGCAATTACCTAACATAACCAAATTAAATGTACAGGAACACGCAAGTCAAAGAATTGTTCTGTGTATAGAACAAGTATATATTGTTATCAAGCTAGTTTATAGCATTTTCTGTCAACAAAATCAATATGTGGAAAGTGGGTATATAAAAAATGCAGATGCAGTGCATAGAGACAAGTGAATAATTGTACAGAAAAAACAAATAGGCAACAATTTCTGTTCTTCTCATCCCTAGGCAAAACTATTGCAAGAAAGTCTCTTAAGATAGGCTAGCAATTCAATCCACTGTATTTCTTAGCACAACTGGATCTCATGGTCCAAGCCAAATTACAAGATCCATTGATGTTTCGACCTTGTTACAATATGTGAGCTGTGCATACATCAATATGGGTCTTCATCAGGACAATGAATAGGAACACCCTGAAAACTAAAACAAATAAATGTCAACCTTAGTGTGTTCTAAAATTAATGGAAAAACTATTATGACATGTAGTCTACTGAGGAACTCACCTATTCTTTATGGACTTAACTCCCCCTAACCCAGAAATGGCTCCTTCATCTAGTGGGCTTCGCCATCTTGCCACTAAGGTGATAGATATCGGAGAATCAATAAGAATCTAACTGCTCATTTTTTTTAATTGAAATATTTCTGTATATATGGTACTAGTAAGGACTCACCTAGCCCTAGTGCGTATTGTTTCTCAAATCTCTGAAAAAGTCTCAAAACGATCATCCCTTCATTCTGCAGCCTTCAAAATCTGCCTTTAAGGTGCAAATCATGAAATTATACACTTATCCGCACTACAAATCCAATAGTGAGATGTGATGCAATGGCCATAGTTGTGGCTGCACTCACCATTAGTCTAGTGAATCATGGAATATTTCTCTCTTTTTTAATTATTTTAGAACATATCCATTGAGACCCATTGTGAAATAATCGGAATTAGAACAATGCATTAATCTTATGTTCTAAACCTAACCTCCATGAGTCTAATGGTTCTACGAGGCGGGATGGCCATATCACCTAATGGATTCTCTGGAGGAGACTGCCGGTCTGTCTGTTGATAGAGGGATAGATAAGGATGGCATTTACACCATACAAACGAGCCACAAACACGGAACTCTGCTATGTCCACTAGGATAGACCTTTTTCTTGAACTGAGGCTGAAATCACAAATTCAGTGACAGTTCAATGACAGTGAAGTAGATTTTGCCTCACAGTAATGATGGAGAGGAGTAAGTTTGCAAACCCTTTATCTTTATTCAATCTCAAATCGAACCAATTAAACATAAATCAGTATTCACCTGAATACAGCATGTATGAATATAAACCAGGCGATTCAATTCAGCAAATGTACGTACACATTATTAAAGACAGAATATGCACAATAAGGTAAAAAATGGGTAAAGAGAAACTCCTAATGCTAAGCTAAGGCTGTGGGTAAGTCAGGAAATTTAGAAGCAGCAGGTGCCAGCAAATAGAAGAACCAAATGAAGGTTCTGATTAGAATGAGAAAGAATGTGCTTACTCTTGACGATAGCTGTATGAGCAGGAAAATAAGGAGCATTAGGTCTCATGAGAGGGAAGGAACATCCATCTACGAAGGTGGACATAGGCACATCCTAACTAACTAAATCAGCGTCACGCAGTTAAAACATGAAATCCACCAAAATTATACATTCTAGAGGTTCCCACCAAATAAGAACCAATCACAATCCAGAGTTCTTTCTGTACTTGTTTTCAACCTCTGTCTCACGAATAATACAATGCCAACTTCATCCATCATCTTGGCCTTCGTGCTATCATGCAAAGGAGTATTCACCTCCTCTGCCTCCCATCCTGTGCAGCTACTAAGAAACACCATCAAATTAATCAGTTGTTCTAAACATAGGTTTCACACAGAAAGCTAACAGAATCATTTTTAAATAATAACGTGTTGACTCTGGTAACTGTAACGAAAAATTGAACTTTGCACAGCAAGCAGAAATGCAAAGTTTACTTTAAAAAATTGAGTCCGGCACCTAGTCACACTCTTGTCAATGTTAAGATACACTATCTATAGTTAAACAAACACATACATAATTTATTTCACTAAATCTAAGTGTAAAATAACATGTGCACATATGTAAGAAATGGATATGCATGTTACATGTTACTATTCATTAAGCGCAAATGCATAATGGTACCACTGTGTCACCACTGTCAGTGTCAACGGCCCGCATACTGATAAGGAGGAAGAAGCAATTGCCTTTTGTCATGCATGTTTGCAAGAAACCACTTTCCCTTCTCTCAAGATGGCCAACGCAAGTCCGCGTTCTTGGCCTATCATGCGGAATGAGTGAAACTGGCACCTGCCAATTTAAAAAAAACAAAGTGCTAAGTCCTCAGTTGCAAAGTATCCTTTAGCTCATCCATTAACACCCATGGATTTGGACATAAGGCATTCTGGCACAGCTGTTAGAAACTACATTGTATTTAAAACATATTCACTCAATTGTTGAACACTTAAAGATTCTCCTACACTTTGTACCTTAGGGGTAGGATTACGAAGCCCACTAAATGGAGGAGCCATTTCTGGGTTGGAGGGAAGTTATGCCCATAAAGACTAGATGAATTGCACCATAATTTCCTTGTCGTAATCATTTTCCCACCAGTTTTAGAACACACTAAGGTTGACATTTGGTTGTTTTATTATGTTGGGTTTTCTTATTCATTATCCTGATGAAGACCCATATTGATGTATACGCAGCTTTCATACAGTAACCAGGCCAAAACGTCATCAGATCTTGTAACTTGCATCACGAGATCTAGTTAGACTAAGAAATACCGTGGATAGAATAGCCTATCTTAAGAGACTTTCTTGCAATAATGTAGCCAGGCTTGCGAAACTGAAATTGTTGCCTATTTGTTCTTTCTGTACACTTATTCATTCATCTCTACGCACTGTACAAGCACTTTTTTATACCCACTTTACACGGAGCACCTTACTTACTGATTTAGTTGAAAGAAAATACTATAAAGTAGCTCGGTAACAATATATACTTGTTCTATACGAGGAACAGTTCTTTGACGTGTGTGTTCTTGTACAATAAATTTGGTTATGTAAGAGGATTGTTCAGTCTCTAATGATACGTTTTGCAGTGAATAAAACCAATGCGACAGATTCACCTATGTTAATATATTGTATGTAGCTCAGGTTCTGAGGAATACAGGGTAACCCCATTGATAATTACACTAGTATAGAAGCAGGCATGGTACACCATCTCTCTGAGAGATGGAAACACCTACAATTATGCTTCAAAACGTGCTCAGTTATTTTTCATTGGCTGAAGTAATAATATATTTTTTTAAATCATTTGTGATGGAAATTGAGGGAGTAACTCAGTCCATGTTGCTGCAATATACCAAACGATGGAAGGGTGGCGCCAAAAGGGGGGGGGGTTAATCTCCACCAGGCCATACTGTTGTACAATATGTTAGTTAGTTGGATGTTACTACTTTTCTCTTTTCCTTACTCTTTCGCCCTCTGCAACTTCAATATCGGATGCTGCCTGATTGCGAGGGAAGTGTAGAAGGACCTATTATCATGTCCTGTCCACAGAACAAATATTGCCAGTAGTAAATTAGGAGTGGCCCTTAGACAGGCAGTAATCTCAGCACATTTGTGTTCATTGTTGGCAGCATTATGCCACTACTGCTCATATAGATACCACCAGTTATGATTATCTTCTGTGATAAAAATACTTTCATGCAATTGTAGCTGGTAACACAGAAAAGCATGGATTTTTTAAAATAGTTTTAGAGTACAATATTTTCAAATATTTTTACTAATAAATAATAGTTTCTTCCCAGAGGCCCTGAGGAGGCTTCCACTCAAGGAAAGTTGATAAATAAGTATGGCATATAAGTTCATTTTCAGTTCAATGCTCCTACAAAATGTCTAAAAGGCCAAACATTTAACAGTCTATACAAATAAACTCAGTAGGAAATTAAGTATTTTTCAAGATGTGCATGGCATCTTTCCTGACTTCTGTCCTTCACCTCCTGTAACCCTTTCACTGCTAGGCCTCCCACCCATGCTAAGCCTTTTTTTGGCTATTTGGGGTAGTTTGCGCTTAGGCCCCTGTAACTTTTTGTCCACATAAGGTATCCACGTCACATTTGGTCCTTTTTTTCAACACCCTGTGGATTCTAGAGGTACCCTGGGTTTGTGGATTCCCCTGGAAAGAACCCAGAAATTAGCCAAAATACAGCTAAAGTTTTTTTGTTTTTTTAAATGGGAAAAAAGTGCTGCAGAAGAAAGCGTCTGGTTTTGTCCCTGCAAATGGCATTGACAAAAGGTTTGTGGTGCTGAAATCACCATCTTCTCAGCTTCCATGCACAGGCAGACTTTTATCAGAAAACCAAAAGGTTCTCCGCAGTTTTGGCATTTTACTGGGACATAGCCTATTTTTGTTATTTTCTGCTTTCAACCTCCTTCCAGTTGGTGGTAGAAATGGGTATGAAAGCAATAATGGATCCCAGAAAGCTATATATTTCTGAAAAGTAAATACAATTCTGAATTCAGCAAGGGGTCATTTGTGTAGATCCTTTCAGGTTTGTTTGAAAGAAACTAACAGTTAAAAATAAAAAATATTGAAACTGAGTTAAAAAAAACAGCCATTTGTGCCAAGGTTTTCACCTGTAACTTCTTTTAACTATGACAGATTTTTTTAAAGCAATATATCGTTACATCTGCAGGACCCTTCTGGTTGTGGGGATATATAAGACTTGTAGATTCACCAAGAACCCGAGGAACCCAGAGCCAATTACTGAGCTGCATCTTGCAATGGTTTTTCATTGTGTACTGGGTATAAAGCAATTCATATGGTAAAATATAAAGAGTGAAAAATAGATGACAAAGAAACCTATATATTTCTGAAATGGGAACAAAATATAGATTTTAGAAGCAGTGGTTATTTGCACATCTTCAAAATTGTGGGTACCCATACAAGCATGTGAATTAGAGGTCATTTTTCAAAAGGATGTCTTTTTTTACAAATTGTCTTACATTTGGAAGGCAGAAATGCAAAGAAAGTCGATTGATAATAACACTTGTTCTACTATTCTGTGTTCCCCTAAGTCTCCCAATAAAAATGCTACCTCACTTGTGTGGGTAAGCCTAGTGCACGCGACAGGAAACGGCCCAAAACGCAATGTGGACACATCACATTTTTCCAGTGAAAATTGACCCTTTTTTTGCAATGTGCCTAGCTGTGGATTTTGAACCTTAGCTCAGCCGGCACCTAGGGAAACCTAGCAAACCTATACATTTTTGAAAACTAGACACCCAGGGTAATCCAGGATGGGGTGACGTGTGTGGCTCTCACCAGGTTCTGTTACCCAGAATCCCTTGTAAACCTCAAACTGTGTAGAAAACAAATAACATTTTCCTCACATTTCTGTGATGGAAAGTTTATTTATTTATTTATTTATTAAATTTATATAGCGCAAAACTGTCACCCTACGGGTATCCTGGCGCTGTGACTTGCCCAGATGACATTGTGCATAAAGATAGTCTATAAACGACACGGTATGCTCGTAATGCTAGTTCTTAGGGAAGAGCCATGTCTTTAGGCTTTTTCTAAATGGGAGCAAAGATTTTATTTGCCTAATATTCAGGGGAAGGTCTGGAATTTCTGGAATTTGCGTGGATCCACATACTTCGACCCACCTCGCATTTCCCAAAGTCTCCCGATAAAAATGGTACATCACTTGTGTGGGTAAACGGCCCAAAACGGCACGTGGACACATCACATTTTTCCAGTGAAAATTGACCCTTTTTTTGCAATTTGCCTAGCTGTGGATTTTGAACCCTAGCTCAGCCGGCACCTAGGGAAACCTAGCAAACCTATACATTTTTGAAAACTAGATACCCAGTAAAATCCAGGATGGGGTGACTTTTGTGGCTCTCACCATGTTCTGTTACCCAGAATCCCTTGTAAACCTCAAACTTTGTAAAAAAAAACAAATTTTCCTCACATTGCTCTGATGGAAAGTTCTGGAATCTGCGTGGATCCACAAACTTCCACCCGCACCGCATGCCCCAAAGACTCCTGACAAAAATTGTACCTCACTTGTGTGGGTAGGCCTAGTGCCTGCAACAGGAAATGGCCCAAATCGCAACGTGGACACATCAGATTTTTCCAGTGAAAACTGACCCTTTTTTGCAATGTGCCTAGCTGTGGATTTTGAGCCCTAACTCAGCCCGCACCTAGGGAAACCTAGCAAACCTATACATTTTTTAAAACTAGACACCCAGGGGAACCCAGGATGGGGTGACTTGTGTGGCTCTCACCAGGTTCTGTTACCCATAATCCTTTGCAAACCTCAAACTTTGTCAAACAAACACATTTTCTTCACATTTCTGTGATGGAAAGTTCTGCAATCTGCGTGGATCCACAAACTTCCACCCACCCAGCATTCCCCAAAGTCTCCCAATAAAAATGGTACCTCACTTGTGTGGGTGGGCCAAGTGCACGCAGCAGGGAAGGGCCCAAAACGTATTGTGGAGACATCAAAATTACCAATCTCAAAATGAACTGGTTTTGCAAGGGGGGGTCACCTGGGTTTTTGGCCCCAGGCTCGGCGTCCATCTAGGGAAGCCTACCAAACCTAGACATTTCTGAAAACTAGGTACCCGGAAGAGTCCAGGGAGGTATTGCTTTAGCTGGATCTCCCAACGTTTTCCTACCCAGAATCCCCTGCAAATCTCAAATTTAGCTGAAAAAATCACATTTTTCTCACGTTTCTGTGTGGGAAAGTTGTGGGATCACCGGGCTGACACAAATTTCCCACCACCCAGCATTCCCACAGGTCTCCCAATAAAAAATGGTACCTCACTTGTGTGGGTGGGCCAAGTACCCGCAGCAGGGAAGGGCCCAAAACGTATTGTGGAAACATCAAAATTACCAATCACAAAACGACCTGGTTTTGCAAGGGGGGGTCACCTAGGTTTTTGGTCCCAGGATAGGTGGGCACCTGTCTTTTTGGTCCCGGGCTTGCAGACATCTAGGGGAACATAAAAAACCCAGACATTTATTAAAACTAGACACCCGTGGGAGTCAAGGGAGGTGTGACTTGCATTGATCCCTCAAAATTTCCCTTCCCAGAATCTGCTGCAAACCTCAAATTTACCTAAAAAGTCACATTTTCCTCTAATATCTGTGTGGGAAAGTTGTGGGATCAACAATCCGATAGGCACATACTTAACGCGCCAACCCATTGCACTGCGAAGAAAGGGATTGTACCCTAACATTGAGTCAATCCATCTTGCTCCATGTTGAACAGTTAGTACACCAATTTTATAAGACTTCATCCAAACATTTATCCAATCGCTCACAATCACTGCGAGGACAGCGAGATTCCTCCGTAGTTTTTTATTATTTAAAGTTTCAACTGTGGGATCACCGAACAGCACAAATTTCCTACCACTCAGCGGTCCCCTCAGTCTCCCAATAAAAATGATACCTTACTTGTCTGGATCGGCCGAGTGCCTATTACATGGAAGGGCCAAAAATGTGTAGAGATTGAGGGGGGCCCAAAGCGTGTTCAAAAGGACAGTTTGTTTATAAATATTTAGGCTGAAGCTACTTTAGGCACCCACAGAAGTGAGGTATCGTTTTTCTCGGGAGACCAAGGGGAATGCTGGGTAGTAGGAAATTTGTGCCTGCACGGTGATCCTACAACTTACCCACACAGAAATGTGAGAAAAATGTGACTTTGTAAGTAAATTTGAGGTTTGCAGGGGATTCTGAGTAAGAAAACTCTGGGGGATCCAAGCAAGCCACACAGCCAGCCTAGAGTCAGTACACGCACACCACCATCCACACACACCACCAGCCAAGCACCATCCATGCACACCGCCAGCCAAGAGCCATCCACGTACATCACCAGCCAAATGCCATCCATGCACACAGTCAGCCAAGCACTATCCACGCACAACGCAAGCCAAGTGCCACCCATGCACTCTGCCAGCCAAGGGCCATCTCTGCACACCGCCAGCTAAGCAGGGCCAGACTGGGAACAGCAGCCAGCCCTGGCAGATTGCTGCTCAACCGGCCTCTGGGGGGGGGGGGGGAGTGCTAGTAGAAAGCACCGCTACCGCTTTTGTTACTGGGGGCCGATATTGCAGTACTGCTGCAAAACCGGCCCCCAGTGACAAAACTGCCCCCCACAGCCAGAAAACTGGCCCCCACCCCTCCGGGCCTACCGGGGAACACCTGGTGCCTGCTACGGCCAATCCGGCCCTGCAGCCAAGCACCATCCATGCACGACGCCAGCCGAGCGCCAGTCCACGTATACCACCAGCCAAGCGCCACTCCATGCACACCACCAGGCAAGCTCCAATCTACACACACTGTCATCAAACGCGAGTCCACACACACCACTAGCCAAATGCAGGTCCACACACACCGAAAGCAAAATCCCAGCCAAAGGTCAGTACATGCAGACCTTCAGCCAAACTCCAGTTCACACACACACAAACTCTCCCTGGTTTCTAGTGGTTTTCTTGGGGGCAGATGAGACTAAAAATATCACTGAAACTGCCAAAATGTGTGCCATACAAAAGGGGAGCTACCCTTGCCAATGGGGCTTCTCTCTGACATGCCCATAAACATATCCATGGTGCCTAGTGGGCTTTCTGCCCCCCGGGGGGGGCAGCAAATAAGGGGCTATTGCCCTGATCTGCCTTCTGGGGGGGGGGGCAGAAAGACATTTTTGGGGGTGGTGGCACTCTCTGCAGCCCCCACCCCTACGTATAGAAAAACAACATAATCCCTGGTGCCTAGTGGGCTTTCTGCCCCTGAGGGGAAGATCAGGGACTATTGTCCCATCTGCCTCCCAGTGGAGGCAGAAAGACTGTGGCTAATTTTTTTGGGGAGGTGGGGGCATTGGCATGCCCATTCTGGGCAGCCCCCACTCCTACATATAAAAAAAGCAAAGTCCCTGGTGCCTAGTGGGCTTTCTGCGCCCGCGGCGGAGGGCAGATAAGGGATTATTGCCCCCATCTGCCTGCGGGAGCAGATCAGGGGCTATCAACTCATCTGCCTCCCGGTTGAGGCAGAAAGACTGTGGCAATTTTTTTGGGGGGGAGGGGGCATTTGCATGCCCATTTTGGGCAGCCCCCACCCCTACGTATTGAAAAAAAAACAATCCCTGGTGCCTAGTGGGCTTTCTGCCTCCCCTGGGGGGCAGGTCAGGGGCTATTGCCCCATCTGCCTCCTGGGGGGGCAGAAAGACTGTGGAACATTTTTGGGGGGTTCCCATTTGGGGCAGCCCCCACCCCTAAATACCATAAAAAATAATCCCTGGTATCTAGTGTGCTTTCTGCCCCTCCATATGCCCCCCCGGGGGGGCAGAATGACTGTTCCCAAATATTGGGGCAGAAAGTCTGTGGAGGTTGTTTGGGAGGGTGGGGGCATTGGCATGCCCATTTAGGGCAGCCCCCACCCCTAAATACTATAAAAAGAACGATGGTATCTAGTGTGTTTTCTGCCCCCCATCTGCCCCCCAAGAGGAGCAGAAAGACTGTTCCCAAATTTATTTGGGTGGGGGATAAAGAAGGCAGGGACTTAACAGGAAACCTTTTAAACAGTTATTAGAAATGTAATTTGCATTAATTAAGCACAATATTTAATTACATTTACCAAATAGTAATTAAAAATAAAATTGCTATGTAGGGTGTTTTTATTTTGTTGTTTAAAAATACATCAATTTATTTAAATGATCTAATTATTTAATAAACATTTATTTTGAAGAGGTAATGTGCGCTAATGTTTTATTCCAGGGTAAACATAATTATTTAAATTTATTTTACATTGATATTTTACAAAATTAAAAAACAATATTTAAAAAAGAATAATAAACTTGCATCATTTTCCCTATTCTTTCCCATAAGAAGATCTTCACCAAGGTGGCGGAAATTTCCACCTAAGTGTTCAAAGCTACAAGTAGAAACTTTACATTTGTAAATTTGGCACCACCTCCTCGTTTCAGGGGGTGGTGACATTTAAGTCTACATTTCACAGTAAATTTACACTTTCAAATGGAGAATAGCCAAAAGTATTTGTTGGGGCAGGACGTCTTCTGCATGGCTCTGGAGAGCATACCTCCCTGCTCTATGTTGATCTCCTGGCAAGTCACTGTAGGTTTCTTGATTCCTACCTTAGTGAACATGACAATCATACATGTCCACTGAGGGTCTCCCTGTGGATGGACTGAGACCCTAGAGTTTGGATCTGAGGTCAAAGGGTCAGGCATAGTGTACCACTCTTTTACAGAGAATGGCTACTGCCCTCTCTACCCAGGCACTAGTAGACTGACATTGGTGGCAGCATAATCTATAATCATGTACCTGTAACCGTTTGGAAGGGTTGCCTACTAGCTCTCTCCTTGTAAAGCCTGTACAGTTTCCCTTACCTGGGTTCTTTTTTCACCTCTCATATCTGGGATATGTATTTTGGGAGCCAGTGGGTTGGGATGAGGATGGTGAGCCGTTGTCTTTAAATAAAGCCGAAACTATATCTATTCTGCTGGATATTCCACCTACCGTGTTCCCCTCCCTAGTCCTTGTAGAAGCTTGGTGAGTCGGTGAAGGCACCAGCTCTTATCTGTGTTTAACAAAAACTGCTGGGACAACCCTCTCCATTTCTGGTGCGTGATAGTCTGGGCCTCCTGGACTGGAGTTAATTAACATTCCTCTCTGGGGATAGACAGACAGGTACCAAGAGACAAAGGAGAAGGGAGCCAGGGCCACCTCATGCACCGATGAGGCAGTGAACATGCAGAAAATATGTCAGAGGATTGGGTGGGCACCCAGGATGAAAAAGTAGTAGACCCCTGATTTGTTCAGTTTGCACATCAGTGAATAATAAAAGACTGGCCTCGCCAGCCTGTGGATTGTTCAATGCAATACTCATTTTCTGACCAGCCACACACCAGGGTGGAAGATTAAGCAGAGAACAAGGAGTGAAATCCAGAAGTCTGACAGCTATACCCCCTGCAAGACCAGGGAACAGAGTCTACATTTGAAAAGGTGCCTCTGTGTTGGATTACCCCTGCAAGGAATTTGGCAGTCTGATGGAAGGAGCTGGGCTTCAGCTCATCAGGCCAAAGAATTTGCGTCACCCTAACAGGGAATAAGCTATCTGTGAGGATTGTGAAAGGTCAACCGCTTTGAAGCATAAGGAGACTCCAGGCAGCCACTCTACATTAGGAATCTTACTGCACATCAAAAGAGACAGGAGAACCTCCTTACTGTCGCTGTAGGTTAGACAGCTTCAACCCTGGGTTGAGGGAGCCGGTGGGTGCTTCCAGTCTGTAGTTAGGGAAGATTGCCCTGTTGAAGAACTTACCAGAGGATGTGTCCTAATGGCTAGAGCGGTCGACCTGGAAGCTGGGGAACCGGGTTCGAGTCTTGGCAGGGACGCTCAACATCCTGTGATTCTGGGCAAATCACTTAATTTCTTCATGCCTACCAAAATTAATGTGTCTGTCTGTAACGTAACTGGTGCTCATGTAAAGTGCTCTGATACCTTCGGGTCGAGTTCGCGCAATATAAAACTCCCCAAAAATTAAAAATAAATAAACCCTTGGTCTCTGCCCCAGGACTTGCATTGTCTCCAGCTTTGGCCTTTCTTGTCCAGCACAAATAGCAAGCAGCACTGTCCCTGTGGGTGCCCGGCTATTAGAAGCTCTAGACTGCAACCAGTGGGCTCTGTGGTATAGGCCCCACCCCTGTTTGTATGATATGAGGGAATCAGGGTGTACTGGCACCATGACCAGCAACTACCATCATACAGCTAGCCCAGCAGCTACTGGACTATTGGGACTCCAATAACTGTGCCAAGACACCAAACACCACTAACCAAACCCCTGACACCACTAGAGTAGTGTGCTTTCTAAGGAAGGGTGGGTGCCACGTCTGTTACTTTGGTTGATGGGACAGCGGAAAGACCAGAAACATTTGACTTCATGTCAACTGCTGAAGCCAAATCACTGCAATACAAGTATTGGTATAATTGCTCTAGCTTTGCAGAATAACCCTGTGTAACCAGATCTGTATACTGCAATATTAACTGTTTTTATAGTGCTTAGTGTCAAGGTGATATAATTGGGGGTCAGAACTCTAAACAAGAGTGTCAATTGGACTTCTGGTTTTCACAGCTTATCTTAGTTTGATGTGCAGTATATTATTCTTGTATTTGTACTACAACTGCAAGACCTTACTACAGTACCTTTCTTTGATAAAGTAAAGCACTGACCGGACATTGATCTTATTGGCTGGTATTATTTTGTAAACTATATCCTGCATGTCTAACCTACATCACCTCCTTAGTTAAGCCTTGGAAAGCTGTCTCACTACCCTGAGAGAGTCAAGTGCTGGAGATGAATACTTGGATACCCAGGTCGGGGTCTAATAGTACTGTGGCCCCAGGATACCAGTTGTGAACAATTCCTGCTGATGCAACTGGAGTTCAGTAACCCCTGACTTCCTTGGTGCCCCAACAAACCAGTCATTACTATAATAAATTTACTCCAGAGTGTAACAGTACATTTAGACATGTAGATTTACTCATGTGTCAATTTACTTCTGTAAATAGGCTCTGTCGTGTCACCAACCAGAGAAACTGAGAGAGAAAAGGTGGGCATTGTGAACACACTTGGGCAGATGAAAGATTCTCATTGAATTTAAATAAACATTGTCAAAGTGTATGCAAGCAAAGTGTGCCAATTTTGTACCCTCTACTTTATTTGAAATAGACAGGGTACATATTTCTTGCAATCTTAACATGGTAACTGTGAGAAAACCTAGGGGAAAGCTTGCAGCCAAGACGAGTAAGCCAATGTTCACACGATAGTTGACAATGAGAATCCTGGCAGATAGAAAAGCTTTCTATTAATAACATGTATTAAGGCAACATTCTTTCTAAATGTCCTGGACTTTCCTCCATGGGCCTTGAAAATATTGGTGTAATGACAATTTCTCTCAGTGGTTGCTATTCAGAACAAAGATGTAATAAACTTAAAAACAGTCCAAAGGAAAGATCCACACTGTTATTTGAGCAATGTACTACCTGCTGAAGAGAACATTTGCAAATGATGGGTGTCAACAATTCACATCTAACATCACTTAGACATGGGTCCAAACCAACTAGGAAAGTTCACTGTTAAATTTCTTATCATAAGCATTTAAGACCCATGTCCACGCCACTCCCATCTATTTGGATACCGAGTAAGCATAGTCAACCACCCTGAAACTAAATCTAATGGCACCTGTAGAATATCCTGGAGGAAGAAAAAAATGCATCAACTCGCGACCACTAAACCTTCAAAACAGCCAGCTGTTAAAGGCCTTTCAGAGCTTTATCAGTTCTGGAAAGTGGCATTTATGATTTAGCTATGAAGCAAAGAATATGATCGGCAAACAAAACTAGTTTAGGAAGTCCAAGTTTTTGTTTAACAAGACTATCTGTCTATAAGATTTACATTCCTTGGTATCTTTATCGGGTTTAAAAAGTAATGTGAGATTGGATTCCATCACTGAGTTGATAATGTTCCCATGTTGTAAAAAGTAATTAAAAACTATTGTTAATAGTTTCACCAGATAGTCTTGACATGCTTTACGAAAAGCTGTTTAAAGCTACCAGTCCCATGGCCATTCAACTGGTTAAGCTACTTATTGCAGTTCTAACCCAGCCTTGGTAATGGGCTTGTGTATTTGTGATACCACCTCTGGGTCCAGTGGTGGCAATCCAATATAGTTGAAATGAGGATCAATCACTCATAATTCCCTGATTTCTTGGAGTTTTATGCAGGAGTGTATAGTAATCATGGACCCTTTCTCCAATATTTACTTTGGCCTCCTGGGCTTATCTAATTGTGAAACCACCTCTGGGTTCAGTGATGAGAATGCAATGTGGTCGAAATAATAATCAATTGCTTACTCAACGATTTTCTGAGTTCTTTGAGTTTTTTATAGGTTTGTGTAGTACTCATGGAATCTTTCACCAATATTTAGTGTGGTCTGCTGTAGAATGCATTCCTCGTCATTTCCCATATAAATGCTATTTCACATTTGAATCTGAATTTGTAAATTAGTGGACAATCCACTTTTTCTTCATCTTTATAGCGTGTCTGCTTAAGGTATAAGCATCTTGCGAGGTGCTTCTTGATTAAAAGTTGTTCTAGATCTCCTCTAGCCTTTCACAAAGATGTTTACGTTTCCTGTGAGCAATCAATCTTATGCTCAACCTAAATTTCATTTTTTTTTCCTTGATAAGATGTTGCAGTGTTTGAAATCAGTTCCCTTCCACTAAACTTCAGAATATTTGGCTCGGGATTAAGGGAAGGGGTAATGTATTCCAGCACCTGTAATACCTGTTTGCATTATTTACTTGTTATTCTTGTTTTGTTTATGTTTCTACTGTATCCTTGATATTGTACATTCTCTTAGAATGTTTCTGGTATTCTAGAGCTTTGGCTTGGTGAGATGCTGCTGTCCTTAGAATTGACCAGATCTATCCGCTGTTGTGGGTTGTTTCATTGGAAATAAATCTTCCACAATTTCCAGCTCGAATTCATTGTGGTGTTTATTCTATTCCCTCTGCCCCAATACTACAGCACCTCACACCAGGCACTTTGAAAGGTCTTCCGCTCCACGTCAGAGTATAATGAACAAATATTATCTGACATAAATATTGTGCCTATTATTAACTCCAATGGGACAATATATTTGTAAATGATATTTAGGACATAATATTTGTGTCACATTATAATTAGGACATGATATTCTGGTACCAGAACATGTTGATTTTTCAAAGTAATTATGTTAACAAAGTGCCATAAAGGTGACATTTTCAACAACAACCAGTGCAAAGATCTAATCATGACCAAAATAGGGTCCAATTTCCGAAGCTCCAAAATGAGATAAGCTGCCACATTTTGAATATGCAGTCTCAAAAGTTACTTTTCCTGACATAGCCAGATAAACTGCATGGCAGTCATATGTGCTTTAATAGAATAAGGCCAACATATTTGTGTGAGAAAAGAGAAAAAATGGAAATATTCTATAGTTAATTCTCAGATGGAAAAAAAAAATGTTTTCAAAGCACAGTACACAAAGGTGGTGATTATGATGGCGGGCGGATCGCCATCGCCATCGCCAGCCAGGCGGTGGCGATCCGCTCGCCATCTCTACCCGATTTACCCCCCGCCATATTACAATGGCGGGGGTGTCCGCCATTTTTCCGCCGGTCGGCAATCGCTCCGATTGCCGCCCGGGCGGAATTGGGGCCTGATATGGTGGCGGTGCCTAGCAGGCACTGCCATCCATATCAGGAAGTGTGCCACTAAAGGCCTTTCCATGGCGGCGATGCCGCCATGGAAAGGCTGGCGGAGATGTGCTTTGGGGGCTCGTTGTGGGCCCCCAGGGGGGTGGGGGGTGCACTTGGGGGGTACCGCATGGTACCCCACAGCAGGTGCTGTGTAAGCAGCACCCGCCGCAATGTCAAATATGCAGAATGCGACCGCCAGGGTGGCGGTCACATCCTAATGAGGGGTGCGGGACCGCCGCACGTCTGGCAGACGGTCCCGTCCACTGGGATGGCGGGCGGAGTCCGCCCGCCATCCTAATCAGCCCCATAGTGTTCTAAGGAGGGCTCTGAGCGAATCAGTATGCTTGCATTTCTAACATATCAAAATGGACATGGCTATAATCCAATTAAAATGAAGTCATAGGAGAGACGGTGTGAGGTAACATCCAGAGCTGCCGACTTTGGGCCTGAGGAACCAGGTTAGAGTATCGCTGTCGGCTCAACATGTTGTGATTCTGAGCAAATATCTTAATCTACCCATGCCTAACCAAAATATTAATGTGTCCTTGTGTAATGTAACTAACTGGTGGTCATGTAAAGTGTTCCAATACCTTTGGGTTGAGTTTGCGCTCTATTAAACTGTAAAAAAAGAAAATAGGAGGCCATTCTTGAGATTAGATGGTGAACGAGTAAACAGAAGCTATGTCTTCTAAGCATTGGATTTAGGATGATTTGAATGTATCTACCAGTGGGCTATATTTAGGGCCATCCAGAGAAGATTTTCCTTCCCATGTTTGTTCTCACTCACCACATTTAACAGTATCTGCGTGGCATCAGCATATATTAAAAAGATAATCTCATAATGTGGCTAAACTGCTAATGGCCCAGATACTAGTTGAATAATAGGGATGGCAGTAGAAAGCAGTGGGAAACACCCTAAGGTACTGGTCTCTGCCAGGCAGGAAGTATAAGATCCAACCTGCACCATGTGGACAGAGAAAAGAGACCACCCAGCATATCACCTTACCTTCAAAAGAGGACTATGATACGGAGAGAAGTGAACCTGAAGGTGTCGAAATTTGCTGACAGCGCAAATATAATCTGTGCTACAAAACTGCCTTTGTCCACAATGGCTCTAAACTCATTTAACTCCAAGACTGCTATCAACTTGGTTCCAAGACAAGCATGAAATCCTAACAGGAATCAAGTAACTGATTATCTTCTACAAAGTTCTGCAATACCTTCCAGGGCCTTGCTTCCCCTAGTCCTTTGAAGAACAAATACCTATTTATAGCATTATGTCACACATATTAAAAGAAGAATGCCTCTCAATTTCCCCTCCTCCTAAGCCAAGCAATGTCAGTCTCCTTCAAATGAAGGACAAAATATTCTGTTAAGGAACAGTCCCCAAACAGAATCCCTCTGAGGCTACCTGCTTGTAGTGTTCCCACTACATGTCCTTTTCTTTCTAGCATGCCAATAGAAGGAGGACCACCACTACTGCTCTATGCCTCTAGGCCGCAAAAGTAAATTAATGAGTGGTCATGCAACTACATATTTAGTAGCCTCCTAAGGACAAGCTCAAATTATGGTAAACAGAAAGGAGTTCAGGCATGTATGCTTCTCAAAGCAGTTTTACTTCTATTGCGTAAGCTTTTAACCATGATATGTTCAAGCCTCATGCCCTGTGCCTTTTTGGCTGCACCAATTTGATGAGAATAAGAAAAGCAAATTGATCCAACCCCTTATTTTTACAATCTCAAAATAAATAGATGTAGGAATTTGATGAGTGGAGGACCATAAGCAATTAGAAGGAAGTTATCACCACTTCGTATGAGACATGGTTCTCATTACGATTGCTGCATGTGCACAACATCAGTAATCTTGTCCCCTGAATTACTGGTACTTCGGTGCTCAGTAGTTCCTGGCTGCTGACTTTCCATTGTAGTCCAAGGTTCCTCAGAGACATAGGAAATAACCGATGAAATTGGTGTTTCCACACCAATTCCTCCCAGTATGTTTTCCATTTTGGGTTGTTATTCTTGCATACGTTAGGAGAATCACTGAGCAGTCCAATTCACATCTCATAATGCCAATTTGGCCAGTTACTTCATTACCTGCTAAATCAGCATTTACAAGATTTTTAAAATGAGAGCCATATAGTTCCATTAGTTTTCCTAGACGCCGCTTACCATAATACTACTTCATAAGAAACAAGGTGAACCCACTGTCCTCTTCTCTTATAGTCTGTTTTCAACAAGTTATCCCTGAGGAAACCCACTCCACACTGATGGGAACATTACATAACTTGATTTTTTTGGGAAATCTGTCTTTGAAAAAAATCACTGTCAGGTTCAAGAAGTACCAAATATTCTAGACTGTAAACTTCATAATGAAAGTTGCGCTCAGGGGCGCAGCTTCAAGGGGGGCTTTTGGAGTGTGACACCCCTCGAGTAAATGCATTGCTAGCCTGGTAGTTACTCGGGTCAGCTATGACTGTGTTGGTTTTTATCAAGATCCTGATTTCACTAAGAGGTTTTAACTTGTTCATTTTCGGATCAGGAATTTAAATATATATAGTGATTGGTTTACTATAAAAGTAGCAATCTGCACCCACAGAAGAATTCCTTTAAATAGATGCAAATGTACTACGTCTTAGAAATCACAAACATTGCCAGTAGTAGTCTTGGAAAGCTGCACCAGTCTCAAGTTTCCAGGCATACTACTGGCAATCAAATACCCAAAAGTTGATGGGACAAATGCTTGCAAATAGTCTAACCACTGGCAGTCGCTCTGTGTACTATTACAAACCATTGTTTTTTGCTCACTGTGCCTGTCTAGACATAGAACCTGGTTTAGGGTTTGGCAGATGGAGTAAAGGCAGACAGGGTGGCGGAGAACTTTACGTTAGCCACCTTGACTTCAATGCATCCGCCAACTTTTGAAATGCCCGCCGGCCCTGCAGAAATCTCTATACATTCATTGGAACCGCAGTTGTGGCAGCTCCTGTCAAGGAATGAAAGTTTGACGGACGGCTCCGTTAAACATGATGACTGGCAATCAAACTTTTCCAGAGTGCTTTTGTTTTTCAAAAACAAACACCCAAAAGGTGATGGGACAAATGCTTACAAAGAGTCTAACCAGTGGCAATTGCCAGTGATACTATTGCAAACCATTGTTTTTAACCCACTGTACCACTCTAGATTGTTTTTGAATTTTGAAAAAGAAAAACAAAACAAATGACCCCCACTCATGGGAGTTTTCTCCCATGGTGCGAGGGTTATTTTTCTTTTTATTACTGCCATCAAAGGCAGGATATAACCGGCGGTGACAGACAGTAAAAAAAAAAGCCATCCGACCATCTATTTTAAATAGGGGGGACGGTTGCATGGCTTTCCTCCGACATTGCCTACTCCATCGGGCCATTGGAGGAAGTTCACTCCATTGGTGTAAGACCTACACTATGCCTAACCCAAAATCAGGAGAGAGGACCTTGAGTTTAGTAGACAGGGTCCTCCGTAATCGTTGCAATGGAGTAACCATCTGCCAAACTCTGAATCAGCCCCAGAGGGCCACAAAATGCAAATCAGTACTGACCCTGTTCCTCATGGGAGCAGTCCTTCCCGAACCTTGGTCATCTCATCCATTCACCCTGTGGCCCACAGCTTTTTTAGTTGGGAAATTTGAGATTCACTCCCCAAAATCACACTAAGCTACGCCCCTGGTTGCACTCCATGGACCGGATATACAGGAAGTTTAATAGATTGTATATGAGTAGCTGTTAGCAAGCAGCATAAGGTTTGTAATATCCCTGTCCTATCATTCTACAAGCTACTCAAACATTTCAACATTTGAGAATTAACGGCTAGATGCACAAAGATTTTTTGCGAATCACAACTAGGAAATCACTATTCCTAATGTATGAAACTCTTTTGAGTTTTATTAGTGATTCGTAGTGGGTATCAAATAGACCTCCCTCGTGGATATTAAGAAGGTAGGTCGCAATTTGTGACCCACTACGATTCGCTGCGATCACAGGTATGGTGGCCTGCTGGGGTCAGCAGATCACCATCTCTGTGACTGCTTTTACATAAAGCAACTTTATTTTTTAAACACAGCCCATTTTAACAGGATGAGTTTAAAATGAAATAAATGAAACTTTGAATTGGGACCACTGCTGCTCTTAAAAAATATTGGGAACCCCTTCCCATTTGCGAATGGCTTACCACCATTTTTCAAATGGCAGTAAATTGTAAATATTTTGTGACCACATTTTGGTTGCAAAACATTCGTACATACCATTTCAATTCGGTATTAGGAAGGTACGACCTCAACACGCCCCTTCCAAATACCAAATTGCAAAACCCAAAATGCGGTTCGGTAACATGTTATCAAAGCAATTTGGCCTCTGTACATCTCAAAAAGCATTTTTGCAGTCTCAAATGGCCCGAATCTGCGATTCAGGTTGTTTGCGAATGCAGAACTGCTTCATACATCTAGCTCTAAAAGTGCTCTGCTTGCCCCATCCCCGCCACAGACCTCCTACTCTGTTTGCAGTGCCCTGTAAGTTCTCACATTGTGAACACCTGCTCTCAATATGTAGAGACCTTTTATGTAAAGCTTATAAAGCTCTCCAGGTGCTACTCCATCAAGGGTGTTAACCCAGATTGTTAGAGGAAAACATAACATTTGATAATACCTTCCCTTTAATTAGTGCTTGTGAACGGAATTCACTCCAAAAAATAGTTCACTAATAAATGGATTCCAAAACATCAGTTAGGAAACTCCAAGTAGCTCCCTGTCTTTAGGGAGAGAGCTGCTCCATTTCATGGACCAGATCCACAATACCCGCAACACTCTAAATCTGCCCACCTCAGCTGTCTATTTTTTATACCTGAATGAGTAAGTGCTGGTTTGCGGAACAAAGGTGCCTCTCATATATTTTGATCGGTGTAGATCACAATTTAGCTAATCCTAAAAGGTCTTGGCACAATTATAGCTAAAGCATTGACAGCAGTAGAGCTAGTCCAATGCTTAAAACTGCTAGAAAAACAGAGAAAAACAGATGTAATGTGAAGTTTAAAGTTTCCTTGGTGTTGTTAATTTCCTCTAAAAAAAAGGAACAGCTCTACAACTAAAATAGGGAGCTATCAAAGGATCCCTGACCATTTGTTTGCATTGGTTTGCATAATTTATTCAGCAATTTAACCTTGTGATTATATGTATTCTATTTAATTCTATGCAAAACCTTTTGATGTGAGGGTTGCTATTCATGATACTCGGTGCATTTCGGGGACTAATTCATTCATAAGGGGTAATATCAGTATATGTCTAAAGGTAAACAATTAGAATAAAGATCAATTTCATGCAATCATGTTTTACTTCTCAGTGGATAGAGTCATCCTGTCCTATTACATTATCAGAATGCAGGCAATCCCAATAGCTATATCTTCGTGCTAACCTGCTATTAATACCTTCTGATTCTCATCTCCTAAAGCTAGAACTACTCTATATGACATCCATTAACAATTTTACTCCTTATCTTGAGTTTTCTTGAATACGCAATATTATGTCCCCATCTGAGTCACCTATCCACATTTGACCAGCTTACTTAGCTAACTGTTATGAACCTCTCTCCTAATGCTAAATTGACTGATGTGCTTCCAGATACGCTGCTGAAAGAGGGGGCTCATTCATAATCTATCCACCGATCCAGTTAACGTAAACTCTCCATCAGCCTTGCCAGTAGTTACATTGTAAACTTCTCACTGTCCCACAATGGCTGGAGCTGTGTGTACCCACCAACTGTTGAGTTGTGGCGTCATTGTTTTCAGAAATGGGATCTGCCTTACTGTTGACCTACACCAGTCAATTACACTTTGTAAGAAACTGGGTTACTAGTTGAAGGGGTGAAACCCTACTTAAGCAGGAACCACAATCCTTGTCAGGGTGAGGCACAAGCAAACTGTAAATTAACCTGTGCTCAACCCTTGGGTAGCTTGTAACCGAGTAGTCAGGCTTAGCTCAGAGGCAATGAGTAAAGTATTTGTGCAACACTTCAAACAGTAACACAGTGAAAACACATCACAAAAGGCTCTCATGAAAAAAAAGCACAAACCGCCAACTGTGGATGTCTCGTCATGCCGGAGTGGGACAAAGTCACAAGTTCAGGCTGACCGTGATGGAGAATGGGCTGGCTACGGGGACCCAGTTAGGCCCACTGAACAAGAGTACCTTAATTCCTGGTTGCGGAGCGTTGCGAGGTCCGGCTTCGAGGATGCGTTGTGCAGCCGAGGCGATGTGTTGGTTCGGTGGGGTTGTGAGGCTGCAATGTGAGGGTCTGCGTCCCCACAGCACTCCCGGCTGTTGGACGCAGCGCTTCACTCGCCTGCCTGCTGCCCTCACGAATTCTTCCAGCAGCTTGCGAGTTTGGATTTATTCCGCAAGTTCCGGTCCGATCGACCAGGACCTCCTTAACCTCGCCGCATGCACTGATAAACCCACGTGGAACACTGGTCACGTTGACAACACAGGACCACGGCAACCCGATTTTCTTTTATGACTCGGCCGTATGCTTAACCCGATCTACCGGTGGACCGCTGGCCATGCTACAAAGTGACAGGCCATTCTCCAAGGACCAATTTAATTCCTCCCTACCCGTGGAGAGCCCTGTACCTCCATTGTATAGCACTACTTTGAATAAAGTAACTCTGTTCTGATGATGACCTGGAATTGAACAGGTCGAAACGCCGTCGACTATTCAGCGTACACTTGGCATCACTGTGGTCTACTTAAACAGCTTTAACGAAAAAACCCTCATTGTATTTAATCTTTATCGTTTTGTTGACCACATAATCTGTATATAATCCCTGCGCCATTCGCGATGTTTTTCTCACCCCTTTGTGTCACTGCGCCATTCACTATCACTAAGCACATTCAGTTCACAAATTGTGTGTTTTGGTTACTTTTTCATAAACTGTATTGTAGTGCCGCTATAACTACGTACAACAAAGAATTTATTTCTTAATGAAACATTCTGTGGTCTCCCTTCTTTCCCTTTCCTGAGTGATTGGTACTCTCCTAGTACTTGCCCTCTAAATGATTACCGGTTGAGACGTTGTTCTTTAGGTACAAACTGCACCCAGGTCTCAGCTGGGTTAACGGGTCTCCTCCTGTTCTTCGACTTCATGCGTCATCATCAAGGCTGACATCAGCAAGAGATTTGTGATGTGAGGGCCTGTGTCAGGGATGCTTTGTGAGCTGGTGATTCCGATGCGGGCTGCGAGGTCAATGTGGAGTCTTTGCTCTGGGAGAATCCTTGCAGCATAGGCGACATGCGGTTCTGCTTGGGGTTGCACTGCACAGCAGAGGAGATGTGTCGGTTCTGCTGGATCCAAAATGAGTTGGCAGAGCACCTTCAGGACCACTTTCAAGAGTCCAGGTCTCGGGTGGCACTACGTGGCAAGGTGGGACTCACAGATGGCAGTGCCTAGGTGCTGGGTTCAAGGTTTTGGAGCCTTCTGTCCCTGAGGCTCTAGTCAGGAGGCCAACCAACTAGCCCTTGGAGTCACTCTGGGGTCATGGGTTCAACAGATGCAGGTCCAGTCTTTCTCACCCAGGCAAGAGGGCTGCAGGAAGCAGGTCTGCACTGCAGGGCTGCAGTCCTTCAGAGGAGTAGCCCAGGAGAGTGGCAGTCCTTTCAGCAGCACAGCAGTCCTTCTTTCTGGCAGAGTCCACAGGTCAGAAGTGTACTGAAGAGTTGGTGTCTGAGGTTCAATATTTATACCAGGTGCCTCCTTTGAAGTGGGAGAAGCGTCTAGAGGTTTCCCTTGAAGTGCATAGGTTTCCTGCCTCCCCTGCCCTGACTCGAGACTAACTACAAGGGATATACATCCCTTTGTGTGGAGGCAGGACAAAGCTAGTGTACGTAGGGCTGTGCCTAGCTCCACCCTGCCAAACTGCTAGTGATGACCCATCCAGGCACATCTAAGCTCTCTATTGTGTGTGGTTGGCTAGGAGAAATATACAAAGCCCAACTATCAGCTACACTCAGTCATGTGACCCTGTTATAAGGTTGAAGAGGGCCCGCGCACAGTCGCCTTTTTGCACCACACATTTAAACTTGACATCTTTTTTAGACTGTGGCTTTTTACATGCCCTGCACTTACATGATAACATACTTAGAAAGTATTCTGCTTGCAGCATATTTCTTAGTCAGCATTTTATTATGTGATTTGAACATTCTGTCCAAGGCTAAGGATCACTGAGCACGATGCCCTTGCTTTTGGTTGTCCGTTTGGAGACAGCTCTGAGTCGCAAGACAAACAATCACATCAGTGCTGCACCTCTGATATAGTGGAATTGGAACAGTACTTTTATCATATAAACCACCTCTGTGCCACATTCGACAGAGGAGAACATATATGGATTATCCTGGAATGCTTGCCTGCGACTAAGATGCAGCCCTGCTGACTCTAATCTCTATCTGCAAAGGACAGCTGTCTATTCTACACCAGATCGGCAATCCTGATACATCATATACAGGTCTGGGGGGGTTGGGTTGTACAAGGAGATATGGCAGGGGGTACTCCCACTATGCTCTTGATAGTGCAGGTAGCAATAAATAGGAGCATAAGTACACGCATAATCAGTCAGTCAGTCAGTCAAATAACTTTATTCGATGCTTAAAAATGAAGATAATAAAAGTACAGAATACACATTATAAAAACAGTTTACAATCAAATAAAAAAAAAACACAGTTCATTATACAGGATTACACAATCGTCTGGTCTTCCAGGAGAGGAGTAAAAATGAGGCCACAGAATAACACACTAATTGATTAGGCAGTGATTGTAAAAAATATATCCCAGGACAACATTGGCTAAAACAATATTTACGCATAAGTGGCCGAATAAATCTAATGCAGTGATCTTTGTAAAATTTGCAAAAGAAAAGAATATGTAAGTTTGACTGAGGTGAGATTCCATCGCACGGACGGGGGGGAGGTCAGAGATAGAGTATGTTCCAGCTGGAAAGGAAAACATACAGGGGATTAGATTCATTCTGAACCTCACTAATATAAATCTATGGCGTAAGTTGGTCACAAAAGTTAAATAAGAGGCTACGCCTTCCTGGTCCATTGGGCCTTCTAGGTATAGTTTTACAGACACCTTTGTACTGTTCATCTTAAGACGCTCAGCTGCTTTTTGGTTGGAATATAATGTCTTGAATTCTTTTTTTGAGACTAAAGTGCAATTTGATGGTGATGCAAACAAATGGCCTAAACCAAGAGAGAAGAGGCTATCTTTAATGTGTGTTAGCCACGGAATCCTGTGGGCATGGTCAAGGGAGAGAGAATCTTCTATCAATTTCTGGGTAACCTTCACAGATTCTCTCCTCCAGATCGAATGCCATAAAAGTGTTGGGCCAACCTAATGGTATCAGTGATATAAGGAATGTCTAGTTCTGCATGGCAGATGAAGTTGGAACAGCTGGGAGGGAGGCCAACAAGTCTTTTCTAAAAAGAGTCCTCGATGGTCTGGAGGTTATGGGGGTTTACGATTCCCCAAATCCCAGCCCCATAGGTCGCTACTGATTTCGATTTGGCGGAGTAGACCTTTTTGACCATGATGAGGGGCTTAGCGCCCAGTTTCTTAATAAAAGAATTTAGTGCAATAATACTCTTCTCAAGTGCTAGTCCCCTGTTGGTGATCATATGAGACCAGGTTAATTGTCTATCGAAAGTTACTCCAAGATAGGAAAAGGTGTCTGTTTGTGCAATTCTGAGCCCTGCTATATAAAAATTTGGGGCCCTCTTTTGTTTAATCCCAGATATTAGGACAAAGGTTTTCGCCTCATTGGTCTTCAGATCTAGGCTGCTCATATATTTAACATAGGTTACCAATAGCTGCTGCAGGGCTTGACCAGTGCAGGCAATTAGCACTGCGTCATCTGCATAAAGCAGAATTGGGGTGCGCAATTTATTGATCGTTGGAACATCCTGTGTGGAGTTCAGCAGGGGTGAGTCCACCCCATTCACATAGATTGAAAAAACAAATATATTTATATTATCATACAATGTTGTCATAATAGTTGAACTGTTTATCTTTTTCACCATTCTTGTCATGATGGCTACAATGCATTGTTTTCTCCTGCTAATAATTGCAGCTCATGTTTTTTACACAAGAAAACAATTGCTTCAATAAATGTTTGAAATTCCAATTCGTATATTTCTTGGGTCTCCCTGTGGGCATACCTAAGTGACAATATAAGGGTAGATCTGTTTCCATGATTTCCTTGGGGAATTAGAGGGGTCATCTTCTGAGGTTACAGATTTGATCCTGTACCCTGTGAGGTTAGGGGTCCAGATGGCGCACTGTGAGCTACCTAGGAATTGGGCCAACATACTCTGATGATCGGTGTTGACTCAGTCCCCAGATGCTGACATTTATGTTGTCCGGATAGCACTCCTACTTGATTCGTAGGAACTGTATGACAACTCAGGTACAGGCTGTAGGCACTAAATGGCTAAGGCAGGAACATGCCAACTTTCTAAAAGTAATAAGGTAACTACAATCTTATCCCATGGGAGAGGCAGGGGTTGCAGAAGGGAAAAACAAATTTAACAGTTTTTCACTAATAGGACATGCAAAACTTAAAAGTACATGCCCAACTTTATAAAGACACTGAACCTACCCTTTGGGGGTTTCTAGGGCTTACCCTAGGGGTGACTTATATGTATTAAAAAAGAAAGTTTGGGCCTGGTAAAAGGTTTCTTTTGTCTTGTTGGAATGGCAGTTTAAAACTGTACACACAGGCTGGAATGGCAGATGTGGGACATGTTTACAGGGGTACTTAAGTGGGTGGCACAATCAGTGCTGCAGGTCCAGAAGTAGTATTTAATTTATAGGCCCTGTGCACAGGTTGTGCCACTTTACTAGGGGCTTACAAGTAAACTAAACTCGCCAAAAGGATGTAAGCCAATTCTGCCATGTTTAGGGGAGAGAGCATAAGCACGTTAGCACTGGGTAGCAGTGGCAAAGTGCACAGAGTGCTAAGGCCAACAAAAACGAATTCAGCAAAAAGTAGAGGGTAAAGACAAAATGTTTGGGGATGGCCCTGCAGAGAGGGCCAGGTCCAGCACACAGATGCTGCATAAAGGCTGATGTATGTTCAAAGCACTGACACAAGAGCCTTATATTTACCAGTGCAACACTCTCTGTTCTGACATTTAGGCCCAGATTTATCAAGCCTTTGCATTGTACTTTCATTGCGGCAAGGTGACACAAGAAAAATGCAAAGGCTTTAGTAATATTTACAAAGCCACAGAAAGGGGTGGTTTGAGCCACATTGTGTGGCTTTGTAAAGAAAAGTAACGCAGCGCAGCTGCTTGTGCTGAATTACGTTACATTTCACACAAGGAGGCGTTTCTTAGGTGCAACATGGAACGTAGGGGAATTTGCATATACTTATAATTTCAGTAAGAAGCCATTTCAGTGTGATCATTAGTGGTGCAATGTGTTTACACCATTTAGTTCCTGAAACCAGCCTGGTGGCCAGTGTTCACACATAGGGCCACCTTATGAGTGGCCACCTTATGAGGTGGAACTTCGGAGTGCCTAAGAATAAAGAGCTACCATAGTGCTAACATGATAGAATTAGAGATAGTGCCACGGTTTTGAAGTTGTTTTCTGGGGTATAAGATTGTATTCGTCTCAAAAGTCCAAGTCCCTCACTTAGAATGACCTGTAATTAGAATTCGTTTTTTGCCCTATTGAGATTACAAATTTCACGGAAAAAACCATGACTCCTGATTTTTTTCCCATGACGTTCCACGAGGAAAAAACAGGCGAAGTGGATGGAGGTGGGGGAAACTCAGCTAATTGGGAAAATCTGTAGGAATCCGCATGGAAACACTAGTTCCTGCAGTTGTTCTCCAATCAAGGAACTACATCTCATAGTTAAATTGTGTTTCTGCACCTCATAATTTCTGATTCCCTTTGTATTAGTGTTTCCCACCAATCTCAGAATAAAGGCCTAAATTGTCAGGGTGCACCTTTGGTTAGGAAATTAATTTGGGTGTGGAGGTTCACTTTTTTGTTGCACTTAAGGTCCAGAGATGTTTGATGATGGAAAGACAGTAATCAAGAAGATTAAGAGAATTTTGCTACAATTTACCTAAAAACTAGCAATGAGGTGGAGAGATCGCGAGGAACTCGGATTGAAGTGGGTTAAGCTTAAAATGATGATGGCATCCAGCACTGAAAAAAATTGAAAATGTAGGCAGGGAGGACAATGTCCTGCAGGAGATGTCCATATACACATAAGTATCATCAGCGTTCTCGTAGGAGATACTGGAGTTTCTTATAAGAGAAAGAAGAGATTATGTATGGAAGATGAAAAGAACAGAAGAGATGATTGAACTTTGAGGAACTCCTTGCTGAGGCGGGGCGCAGATGGACTACTTAAATAACATCTCTCAAGATCTAACAAACCACATCTTTTAAAAATATATTCTTCTGCATGCGGAATGAACGATATTTATTACCTTCTATGTCTCGTACTGTGTCTATCTTGAAGCGATCCTAGCTCGTCACAAGTGAGCAGCAGAGCAGGATTTCAAATAAGTCTCAATAGCATAGAAAAACTGAATACAAAATAAACATACCAATATCATGAATTCGATTTTCCATAAAACATGCAATTTTCTCATGTAAAGACATGCTCTCTTAACTAAAGATACATTTGAATTTCTTAGGTCTCATTGCAGATGAACACAATTCATATTTTAAGCAACCTTGGATCATACATTAAGCTTTTTAGCAGAACTATTGTTCTAGGGCCCGATTCACAGAACTAACTTAAGACAAAATCCTAAACATACTACCATTTTGATATTCACAGAAGGCACTTACTCATTTTGGTATTCACTGAAAGCACTTACTCATCAATGAGTAAGTGCCTTCTGTGAATACCAAAATGAGTAAGTTACTCAAAATGAGTAAGTTACTCAAAATGAGTAAGTTACTCATTTTGGTATTCACAGAAGGCACTTACTCATCAATGAGTAAGTGCCTTCTGTGAATACCAAAATGAGTAAGTGCCTTCTGTGAATACCAAAATGAGTAAGTGCCTTCTGTGAATACCAAAATGGTAGTAAGTTTAGGATTTTGTCTTAAGTTAGTTCTGTGAATCGGGCACCTAGTTATTAGGATCATTTAAAAATATTCAAGCACCCGTTCAAACTTTGGCCTGCTGTGGAAGGCAGCAAATTTCAAACTATCAATGGAATAGGCTGAGAAACATACAACCGATATAGTTCTGTTAATAGATGTATTTCCTGTCCTTCGAAACAACTTCAGTCCCATCTATTTCGAATTAAAATTATAAGGTGTAACATTTACTATCGAATTGCTGGACTTTGCAAAGTTAATGCTGCTTAAGACAGAATTGATTTGAAACCAACATACTCACGACAGGAATGAAAAGCCACACATACAATGACGTACATGTAATATATTGTTTTAAAGAGCTGTGCACTGCCCATTCGCATCTTGCTAAGGTTTTTCTATTGAAGAGGTTTTCAAGTACTTCGAAATGTCCCTAGAGTAATCTTGTTGAATCATGACTACGAATTGTCGAACGTGCCAAGAGAAGCAAAGGGAAGAAACATTATACATATTCATAACAGGGAATGGGTAAATTTAAAAGAAAAAAACATAGGATATGTGGCTGAGACCCTGCAACTGAACACAGATGTGAATAACAAAACATGTGCAAAGTACACACCAGCACAGATCTAGCACTTACGGATCCTGGCACACCCACCAACATGCCACTTGCAATGTATTACTGACTGTGGCATCTTCAGAAGTGACTTTGTTTGCGGGGGCGGCACACACGGGACCACAGATAAAGATGGTGGGGCAACCTGTAAAGTTCAATAGTAAAGAGTGTGTGAATATATACAGACATATATTGTGCATGTTTGCTTAAAACGTTTAAATCTGACTTTGTAAGGATGTGTGTATAAATATCTGTAGCTATATTTTTATATATAGATTTACATATATTTAAACATTCAAAGAAAATCAGATTTGAACATTTTATGCAAATATATAAGGTCCTGCGCTGCCTTAAAGAAACACTGCTTTGCAGTGAAACTTAGATGGTCAAATAAATGTGGGAGCAAGGTACAGAGGGGGATATTCAGAAGAACATGTGATAATTATCGCAAAATTAGCTTAACGCAACTTTGCACATCGCAGTCGATTGTGGGAAAATAACGCAGTTTTAACGATTTATTCTTACCACGGTGGTACCATGCGACAGTCACACGCTAACGCGTCAAATGACCGCGATAAAATTACCGTGACGGCAAAAAAACGCGAAACACGAATGCGAAAAAACTTGCGATGTGGCCAACCGCGATAAAAAAATCTGCGATAACCAGCGACATGCCTGCAATTCCCACGCGTCATGCGGGAAAATGCACCATAAAAGCAGAAAAAAAAAAAACCTGCGTAGCACCATGGATGCACCCGGATCGAGTGCAGAGGACAACGCGAACCCCACAAGCCCCACAGACGACCAGCAAGAAACCTCGGGGTCGGGGAAGGGCAAGGAGAAGAGGAAGAGGAAGACACGGTACAGTCCGCAGGAAAACAGGATCATCGTCACGGAGGTGATAGAACACTACCAACAACTGTTCGTCACCTCCACTGTGTCATTGGCAACACAAACGGAAATATGGCAGTCGATCGTGAACAACATGAATGCAGTCGGGGTGTTGAGGAGGTCAATGGAGGAGGTCAAGAGGCGCTGGCATGATGTCAATAGCCAAACCGAGCAGAAACTCGCTGCCAACCGGAAGGCAGCAACGACGACTGGAGGTGGGAGTCCTGCGCCACAGGAGGAGCTGGATGAGCTGGAGGAAATGGTGGCCACAGTCATCAGTGTGGAGACGGTGCAAGGAGTTGGGTGTCCGGACACAGCCCGACATGACCTGACCCAACAGCAACAGGGTGAGTAACGACCAGGGACTGGGGGGACGGGTGGAGATGGGCACAATGGCACAGATGCACAATTATGTGTAGCACACTGCACACCCACAATGATTGTGGAACATGTCCCTCATACCCTTGGCACACTGCAGCACACATAGAAACACCAAGTAGGCCCCCGTCCACTATGTGCACAAAGGGGCCCCCCTCCCTATCACCAATATCACAACCTACCCATGCACATGTGCCGAATCCAGCAAAGCAGCGGCTCTGTGAGCCACACTGACAATGCAAGTGACACTGCATGACCAATAGCATGGCTGCAGTCAAAATACATGACATGGTGCACGACACGACACTGAGGTGGCCCAGTGTGGATCACATCCTCAAAGGAGCAGGTCACACTCTGACACATCCACGTGCACATACAACCCCTGACGTCAACAACACATCTGCAGACAAACAATGCACAAGAGTACAAAAACCGTCCAAGAGCACAAATGACCCAAGTCGCCAACATCTCAGCCCCTCAAAAGCACACATGTCAAAGGCACACCGCCCCAAAGGGATAAGGGGCCGCTAAATCAGAGCTGCAGGGGCGACTCTCCCACAATGCAGCACACACACATAGCAATCACAGCACATCAACATTGACGACAATGTGGTACAGAGTGCAACACCTTCACTACAGAACAGAGGACACAACTGGTGCCGCTTGTGCGTAGAAACTGGCCAATCACATCTGGCATAGCAGGAAACTGTGAGATGATAATGTACGAGTACAACCTCACATCCGTCATGTAGTCGAAATGTCCACTGTCCCCCATCAAATAGCCAGCTCATCCAAAACAGTCTGTATGTAAACATGTACAATGCGTCAACATCCATCGAACACACTGTTAACTTGCATCTCCCCTTTACATTGCAGAGGGACAATCAACACCTCCTGCAGAGCAGACCAGACATCTCTTCAGTGATGATGAGGAGGAACCCCTGGCCATCTGTTCAGACACCCTCCAACGGCTCGTGGACAGCCTCCGCACCCCACCTCCAGGAGCAGGGCAGCCCAGCTGCATCGAGGTGACCCCACCCCCTGCACAGCCCACACAGCAGGAAGCACCCACCACCACGGCTGGCTCCCAGCACCTCACGGAAAGACACATGGCATTCGAACACCGTGTGTCTGACTGCCAGAGGGGGCTGGCTGAACAGGTGCAGGTGGGTTTCGACCTCATGGCAGCCAAACTTGATGCCATACGTGGGTGTATGAGTCCCATCAGGGACCACTTACAGACCCTAACGGACACCCACAGTCCGTTCCATGCCCTACAACAATCCCTGGCTGACCTCGCTGGAGCCATTACTCAGATACACGTACTGTCTAGTCAGACAGGCTCCAGCGATGGCAGCACAGAGTTGGCACAGATGCGGAGGACAATGGAGAACATGGAGCGGATGCAGGCTGGAAGGATGGCTGCCATGGCTGTACACCAGTGAGATGTAGCTGGGATCTACCATGCCTTGCAGAACATCATCTCGCCATTGCTGCCACAGAGCCTGTCCCAGATGACTGCTGCTGGAACTTCGACACACACATCTCCGCCCCCTGATGCGTCAGTGGCACACAGTGATGCAGCCATACCACCTCCGCCACCTGATGTGTCAGTGGCACACAGTGATGCAGCCATACCACCTCCGCCACCTGATGCGTCAGTGGCACACAGTGATGCAGCCATAACACCACCACACACACCTGACACAGAAGACATATCAGAGGACTAAGATCTGGATAGCAATGACTGTTTGAGAAAGGAGGTTATAGCATCCATCCCCGCCATATGGCCTGTTCCTGCTTGGTTCAGCCCTCTGCATCATGCCCAGGAACAACACCTTCCACTGTCCCCCGAAACACTCTGCGACATTCACCTGGACCCCGACATGGACTGCCATATCCGCACTGGTTACCAATGACACAGCAATCAGGCTGCGGACTGAACTCCTCCTGTTCCGATTAAATTGTCATTCCCCAAAGGACTCTGGTTGGCCCTCCACTGGGCAACCATGTTATGTGGGGTTTGCATGGCCATGTACTGCTCCAGCTCCGACACTCCACAGAATGTGAATAAAACATTCCAAATCACACAGATGTGTCATGTCTATGTTCAATCAAGTATAAGAGTATGGATGAATGTAGGGACATTGATTGCACAAAAAGGTACACCCTGGGAAATGACATCAATGCGCATGTTTGACCCTGACCCACATGGCCAATTAGATGACTGTGTACGTGTGAACTAGCTGTGGCCTCATTGCCCATGAACAACAGTCTCGCAACCCCCCAACATACCCCCACGTCCATGTATTAAATGGGGCTGTGTGTAAGAATGCTGCTGCTCCTACACCATCCACATCTCCACCCCCTGGTGTGTCAGTGCCTCACAGTGCGGCAGACATTTCCACTCCGGCACCTGATGTGTCACTGCCACACAGTGCGGCCGACAATCCACCTCCGGCCCCTGATGTGTCAGTGGCACACAGTGCTGCAGCCGGAACTGCACCACCCACAGGTGAGGCAGAGCACACATCCGAGGACGTGGATGGGATTGAGATCAGAAGGAGGCACTAGCATTCATTTCCGCCACCTGGCCTGTTGCTGCCGCACATGGCCCCATGACCTTCCACTGATCCCCGATACACTCTGCTGCACTCACCTTGGACCGCGACATGGACTGCCATATCCTGTTTGGTGACCAATGACACGGCGACCAGACTGTGGACTGTACTCTTCCTCTTCCGCTGTACTTGTCATTCACCGATGGACTCTGGCTGGCCCTCCACGGGCCCATATTGTGAAGTGGGGTTGGCAGGGCCCTGTACTGCTCCAGCTGCAAAACTCCACTGGATGTGCATTAAACAATCAGAAACGCACTGCTGTGTCATGTCTTTCATCACTCAAGTATGAATGTGTGGATGAATGTAGGGACAGTGATTCCCCCTAACGTCAATGATGCTCATCTAGTGGGATTCCAGTCACAGTGTGCTACATTGCCGATTGCGTTCCGGGTGCCGTAGACACTACAACAGGGACACACGCATCAGTCACTTCCTTGTCCGGACATGGACTGAACCACGCCCAGAGCCCCCGAGTCATTGTTGCAAGCCCTGCGCTGGTCCGGCGTACGCCAGGCAGGACCACTCCGCTTACGCTCCGAGGGGGGGCCACATAGCTACATGTCGCAGGTTTACACGCTAGTGGTCTGCAGGTCACTGGTCTAGTTGTCAGCATGTCACGGCCACTCCCTGAGGGCAGGTTTGCACACACACCACACCCATCCGGCACAGGCATCACAGGCCATGTGACCCCACCAATATAAGGGGCCGACAATGTCACATTCTCCACTGCCGGAGGTGACTGGATGACGGACGTTCCACGATTCTCAATCATCAAGGGCCCATGAGTTGTTGCGCACAGGGTTAGTGGCACCCGAAGCCATGCGGCCGTCACGGGCCTACCACCACGTGGCGCTGACTGGGGTTGCACAGGGTTAGTGGCACCCGAAGCCATGCGGCCGTCACGGGCCTACCACCACGTGGCACTGACTGGGGTTGCACAGGGTTAGTGGCACCCGAAGCCATGCGGCCATCAAAGGCCTACCCCCACGTGTCGCTGACTGGGGTTGCACAGGGTTAGGCGCACCGGAATTGTTGAGCGGGTGTGCAGCCTGCGATGATGACGTGTGCACTGATGTGGTTTCTGCCATTGATGCCTCAGGACTCAGCGTCATGTGTGGGACCTGCTGGGCCGCGGTGCGAGTCCACATGATGTGGAGCATGCCATGGTCGCGGGGCCGGGGCCTGGAGCTTGCATGGGCACGTGGTGTGCCCATTGGGGGACACACCATTGGCGGCAGGTGAGCAGTGGTGCCTGGGTGCGCAAGGGCGGACAGCCAGCGCTGGCCGGCGGGAGGGGCTAAGGTGCGGCTGCATGTGTGCGCAGGGGCGGACAGGCGTTGTTGCCGTGTGCAGTGAGATGGACTCTGCCATGATTGACTCTGGCCTCGATTATAGATTGCAGAACTGGTGGCTTGCAGTGTATGCCGGCACGTGGTTGGAGACACACCGGTGGCAGCAGGGGAGCAGTGGTGCATGGGTGCGCGGGGCGGCAGTGACCCTCCCTCTCTCTCTCTCTCTCCCTTCCTTTCCTTCTCTCTCTCTCTCTCTGCCTTCCTTTCCTCCTCTCTCTCTCTCTCTCTCTCTGCCTTCCTTTCCTTCTCTCTCTCTCTCTCTCTCCCTCTCTTCCTTTCTCTCTCTCCTTCTCCCTCTCCCTTTCTTTCTTTCTCTCTCTTTTTCTCTCTCTGCCTTTCATTCCTTCTCTCTTTCTCTGTGTCTCACTCCTTTGATGTGCGTATGACACACGTTCTGATTTTGTGCTTTATTTTCCAGGCCGTGACATCATGATTGTCCCGGACGGACACGACAGGAGTCGTCCACATTGGTGTTTTGTGTTGTGTTTCAATAAAGTTTTTGGTTGTTACTTCAATGATGGGTGACTTTTTCTCGTTCTTCTGACCACACATGTGTGTTTCTTGTTGTCATTGTGCGACATCATGCGCTTTTTGTGGCTCTTGTGTCGTGCACGGTATGTGTTTGTCCAGGGGAGGAGTCCGGGGGGGGGGATCCTGGGAGTGGTGGCGGTGGGTGTTGTGGCCCTCTTGGGTCTCCGAGCTGTATGATCATTGTCTCCATGGCATCTGTGGGTCTTCAGATGGGGCTCTGGCCTGGGCTCGCTTTCATACTGCAGGTAGTCGTCCTGCTTAACACCAGCAGAAGGCAGGTGTTAAATCCCTGCTGCTACAGCGGCTTATCGCCTGTTTTTGGTTCGCATCGCAGATCTGGTAGTTCGTTGTGAAAGTGGTGTAGTGGTGTTTTCATGTGTTTTTGCACAGGAACGCCTACTCTGCATCTCATTAGGGTTAGTTGGTGGTGTCACCCATGGGGATAACTTTTGGGGCAGTTATCGCGGGAATACTGGCGATGTCTGCAGTTTGCACCCGCTTGTGAATGGGGCGATAAATCTATCTCCACTTTTGATGCGCTAAAGTGCCGATAACTCAGCGATAAGTCCTTGTGAATATGCCCCTTAGTGTGCAACGGTTGTACGCCTGGGTTAATGTGGGAGTAAGTGTGAAGGACATTCCATGCAAGATAACTTCGGGCAAAGACTTCTGTGTGTGGGGTGTGTATACGATGGTCTTTCGTCGGGCTGTGCGTAGTGTGGGAGTCATCATCATCTGCTATGGTATCTCTCTCAGGGGGTGCCTGCCGCATGCAAGACCAAGGTTGGAGGTGCAGATGTCCTTCCGCCTTATGTATTGAGACAAAGGAGCTTTGATCCCTGATGTTAGTCTGACTACTGCTTGCATTCTGGAAATGTGATGTGGCTTTCGCGCTGCATTTGGGGCTAGGCCTTAGGCTTATGGTGCACCGATAGCGATACACACACAACAGTTGGCATGTATGTGCCAAGGGCCTTCCTTTCACTGTCTCTCTCTCTCCCTCTCTTTCTCTCTCTCTCTGTCCTTTGATGAGCGCATGACACACCTTCTTATCTTGAATTTTGTCTTGCAGGCTGTGACTTACAGATTGTCCAGAGAAGACACGCCATGACTCTTCCAAATAGTTGTTTTGAGTTAAATTTGAATGTAATGATTTGTTTGGGAATTCAGAGATGAATGAATGATTCTCCTTTTTCTGACCACACATGAATGTTCATTGTTGTACTTGTGCGACATCAGGCGAATTGTTTTGTTAATGATTTTGTAAAGTTGATGTCAAATATCTTTGTCCGGGGTAGGGCCAGAGGGGGTCTGGGGGGGGTGGCGGTGGGTGTTGTGGCCCTCTTGGGTGTCCGGCTGCATGATCGGTAGCTCCATGGCATCTGTTGTTCTTCTGGTGTGTCTGTGGGCTGGACTCCCATTTCTGGTGCAGGTTATGGTCCGACTTAATACCAGTTAGGAGCAGGTGTTAATTCCCTGCTGCTAACGCGCCTTATCGCATGTTTTGTGGTCTTATCGCCGATCTGGCTGGTCGTTGAGAATGTTGCGAAGTGGTGTTGTCGCGGGTTTTTGCACGGGAACGCCTACTCTGCATCTCATTAGCGTTAGTTGCCGGTGTCATCCGTGGCGATGTTTTTTGCGGCTGCTATCGCAGGTAAACTGGCGATATCGGCTGTTAGCACCTGCTTGTGAATAGGGCGATATATCTATCGCCACTTTGGCTGCGATAAAGTGCTGCTAACTCGCCGATAAGTCCTTGAGA
Source organism: Calotriton arnoldi (assembly GCA_963921515.1). Classification (NCBI taxonomy): domain Eukaryota; kingdom Metazoa; phylum Chordata; class Amphibia; order Caudata; family Salamandridae; genus Calotriton; species Calotriton arnoldi. The sequence continues at coordinate 473,292 of CAWUFW010008485.1, read as the reverse complement.
ATATGCCCCAGAGTGCGTTCTTGCAGTGTTGCCTCTTGGATGATTCAGCAGCTGTGGTGGTGGGGCCTGTGGAGGAGGAGAAGGACAAATAGAGCAGGGGCACAGGACCTATCTGGCCCCCTCTAGCGGCACCACCTTTTACTGAAAAGCACACTCCTTCACAACCCACGATATAAGGCCATTAGTACTCTAACATGACACAATGGGGCATATTATCAAGCCCCTATCGCCACCACAACGTCACTTTTTGTGACGCTGTGGTGGCGATAGGGTCAACTCCCTATTATCAAGGCAGCGTTAAGCAACTTAACGTGGCTTAAAGCCACGTTAAGTGGCTTAACATGCCTTGATAATAGTGCCCCTTTCACGCTAAATTTAGCGTGAAAGGGGCGTGCAGTGGGTGTTGCGGTGGGCGTTCCACCGCAACACCCATTGAATTTGACACTGCCACCTATTATCAAGGGTGGCGATAATAGGTGGCAGCGCCGAACTTAAGACCAGGAAAATCCTGGTCTTAAGATGGCGAAAAGAGGAGAAATGCTTTATTTCTCCTCTTTTTTGCTTTATCCATGTGTGCTGCCTTGTGCAGCACACATGGAAAAAGCAAAATGCCATGGTTTGTGTATGTACAGGAAGGTGTCCCTTCCTGTACATAATGAACAAGCTCGACAGTCTGAATTGGGCCAATTTGGTTGATCAATTTGAAATTTGTGCTTTCCAGGAGACTTGGGCAACTGGTTCTTTATTTCGAACTGGGTTCATTTGCTTCGAGCAACGAGCCCTCTCCTGTGGGAGAGGCTGACCATCAGGGGGCTTGGCGACATGCATTAACACCACTCTTGCATGCTCTTCTAGAGTGATTGATCTAGGTTCCCCCGATGTTTTGTGTGTTACTCTGAAGTTCGCCATGGGGGTCTTTTTGTGGTTATATAATATCTATTGTAGGAATGGAAATCACAAGGCTGACCTAGCAGTTTTTGACCTAATCAGTGGCAACCTGGGGTCTCCCCTTCCTGAAGCACTTAGACTAGTGATGGGGGACTTTAATTGCTGCTTTGAACCAATCGACGCTGGGTCTGGTACCATTAGTGGAGAACAGGACAAACTATAGGCGATACCTGCTCCACCCCTATCACCAATTAAGAGGTGGTCAGCTGCTGTCCTACAGCTGAATGCTTTTGTTTTGGGTAACGATTGAGAGCGTGCAATGGGAGAACTCCATCAGACAAGGAGGGGATGAAGACATTTAACCGGCAGGGGTGCCAGAGCCGAATAGATTACATTATATTGGACTCAGGTTATGGCCCCTAGTTGATGACATGGATGTATTACAGCGGCAAGATAGTGATCATTATGCCCTAGGATCTTACACTTCATTTATTGGGGCCCAATGCCTCTTCTCGTACCAATGAACCATTTGATAGGAGGTCATCCCCTCAAGCAATCGTCGAAGGCTGAGGTAGTGTGTCATCTCCTCAACTGAGACTATCCAAAAACAGATCTATGAAGCTCTTGCCACTGCCCTGGAAGCATTCATATTGATGAGGGGGCAATGCACTGACAGCCGCTGCATGGGGCAATCTCGATACCATCCATAACTCCATGTTTGGCACATTCAAAGACCTTTTTATGGTGGAATCTAGCTCCCTCCCTAAAAAGGCCAAAGTGGCTCCATGGTACACTAGCAACTGTAGGGAGCCCGGAGATCACTTTCAGACGCCATTAGGAGCAGTAGGAGGGACTCAATCAAGAAAGCACTGGCTTTTTTATAAACTTTTGCTAGCTAAGGCTAAAAGTATGCGATGGAGAAATGGGAAGTTTTGTTAAATGTAGTGAAACTGAAAGTTCATCGGCTGACCTGGCATACTTTGGCCAACAGGACTCCGGATTTAGATGCCACGCTGAATTCTAATATCTCGGCGGCAGCATGGACTAACCACCTTTTGGGTTTGTATGATGGGACCAGGACGTACCCTGGTTGTGCTGGTTGTGCTGAGGGTCTCACTGCCACAGCAGTAGAGACTGCCCATGTAGAGAATAATCCACCTAGGGAGGCCCCTCCTGATTTGACTGTAGGAAAATTTCCACCCATCACCACAAGAGAGGTTATTAATGCAATAGACTGGATCACTCCAGGAAAAGCGCCAGGGCTAGACAAGGTGCCTGGGGATTTGTTTAAGGCAGATAAGGCAATCTGGAGCCCATATTTTGCCAAGTATTTTAATTGTATTTTGGAAGGCTTACCCACTCCATCCACTTGGGCAGGGGCTGTACCAATCTACAAAAAAGGCTCCCGGTCCCTGCCATCGAATTATCGGCCAATCAGCCTTATTGACAGCTCCCAAAAGCTCTTTTGTCGTATATTGTTGGATAGGCTATGTGAGTGGGTTTAGGGTGTGGATCTTATAACTCCCCTCCAAGCAGGGTTCAGATTTGGTACCAGTACTATCGACCAAGTATTCCGATTACAACTTATATACTTGAAGTATGTCGTTCTGAGAGGTGGTCGGCTCTATGTAGTTTTTATTGACCTCCGTACTGCCTTTGACCTTGTGCCAAGGTAGGCCTTATGGAAAGTTCTAACGAAACAGGATGTCCCAAATTATCTTGTTGGTGTCATTAAGAGGCTGCAGCAGAAGAACTATGTGCAGGTTAGATATGGCAAACATGGGGGGTTAACACCATCGATACCAGTCACAAGGGGGGTAAGACAGGGCTGTGCTCTTGCCCCAACCCTGTTTTAATATACATTTACGATTTGGTAACTCAGCTACAAAAGTGTACCCATGATGACCTGAGTTTAGCGGGTATGAAGATCCCTACCCTTCTGTTCGCAGACGATACCCTATTGGTATCCAAATCCCCTATGGGTGTTCAAAATCTCCTAGACCAGTTTGGTGTCTTTTGTGAAGAGAGAGGGCTTGAGATCAACCTTCAAAAAACCAAGTATATGGGGCAGATTTACAAGCTCCTTGCGCCACTTTTGCACCGCCGTTGCATCACTTTTGTGATGCAGCAGCGGTGTAAACAATGCGCCACGTTGCGACACATTTAACAACGTGACGTGCTCTAGAGAGATGCGTCACGTTGTAAAGCCCTGCGTCACATTATACCTGCGTCAGATATAATGTATGCAGGGTGGGCGTTCCGACACAAGAAAGCCTCGTAAAAGTGACGCAGTGAAATCTACAAGATTTCACTGTGCCACTTCTGCTTGAAGCAGGCGTAAGGAGTGACGCAGTACAATGGATATAGGCCTTCCTGAGCATTGCTGGAGTTGCGTCGTGCTTGCGACACGACTCCAGCAATGCGTGACCTTTGTGCCAACAGATGCGTGATGCATCTGTCAATCCTTGAGCCACGGTGCACCGCATTGTAAATGCAACGCACCCATGGTGGCGCAGGGGTTTTATTGCGTGACGCAAGTAAACTGACGCATCTCTGCTATGATGCAGAGATGCGTCAGTTTCTTGTAAATCTGCCCCATGGTTTTTAATCCAGCCACACAACACGCCCCAACCCATCTCTAAATGGTGTTTCCCTTGAAAGTGTCTGTACCTTTGAGTACTTGGGCCTCACCTTGATGGAGAATTTTGGCTGGACTGCCCAGATCCATAAGAGCAAGTTGAAGCTTGAACATTATCCAGGGGGTATCCTGAGGGGCTTTAAGGGTTCTAGCTTCCGACCAGCATCTCCGGCCATCCAAATCTTCAACCTACAAGCAACAGGCGGGGCTTTGTATGGGGGAGAACTATGGAGACATGAGAGGACTACCACATTGGAGGTGGGCGAGAACCAATTTTTGCAATCTTTGGTGACTCTTCCATCTGGTACCCCACTCCTGCCATTACAGTTGGATCTAGGCCACAGGTCATCGCTCATAAAGCAGCCCTTAGACCTCTGCCCTATTGGAGACGGCTATGGGCATCATCAGACCTTGTTCTGTATCAGGTGGGTTTGGAGGAGCTACTTAGGGAGCCTGGAGTTTCTAGGATTCCCTGGTTAGAGCACATTAAGACTTACTTGGTAAAATTGGGGTGCGAACATTTGTGGACTAACCCAGGAGCCATTACCGGTGTGTATAAGGCAGAATTTACGGGGATTTACTGGAGTTACATAGATGGAGAATGGAGCAGGAACAGGAGTTTGGGTACCTTGACACTAGCTTTCCTGAAATTCAAAGATTCTTACCTCATGGAAGAATATATGGATTCCATCGAACCCCCTTTGGCAAAAACCTTGTACATTAAATTTCGATTTGGGACCCTACCGTTGCGCCCCTTTACCGCTAAAGGGGGGCACCATGATACTAACCTAGACCTGTCCTGCTCTTTCTGCCCTCAGATCAAGGAATGTATCAATCACATATTATTCTTTTGCCTGCGCTATCATAATCACAGGAAGAAGTGGATATTACTACTCTGTTGGAGCATGGGATTGGGGATTTTAGGGCTGTCTCCAGAATCCTCAGATCAAATACATCACCATTTATTGTGTTTGCTCTGTCCCGCTTCTTAATGGGAGTATGGAGAATCAGACAGGGCAGTGTAGGGTCCTGAATACTGTATTGCACTGCCCACTGCTGCTGCTAGCAATGCTACCGAGACAGATGCTCTAGTTACACCTTTAAACCAAATGGCCCTCCTTAACGAGGTGATAATTCTTCACTAGAATTCAGAAGTATAAGGCATATGGCTGTAGTGTGTTTCATGAAATCCTAAGACAAGTAATGTCTATTGATTAAACATTGTTCAAAATTGCCTTATGATAGCTTTTTACCTTTTTTGTATTGTTCTTACTGTTTTTAAAGTTTTTTATGTCAATTGTATTTATGTGAACTTTTAGGGCAGCATTTGCTGAATAAAGAATAAAAAAGAAAAGGATATTACAAAGCTGGAACAGTTGGCAGTGGGACCCCGTGGAGTCCGGCCCTCCAGTGTTGCACTGTGTTTGAGCAGGCTTGCGCACCGACTATGTGGTTGGACTCGGAGTCCCAGTTGTGGCTGTCCAATATCTGCAGGGATCGCTTCAATAATCACCAGAATGTGAAGATTAACGGGGGCGTGGAACATCAAATAGTGACCCATGCAGCTGGGCCCCCCTGGGGTACCAGGGATTAAATGGAAATGTGGTTTTGGTTCCTGGAAGTTTATGACAGAAAGGCAGCCAGAAGGCGAGGGCCTATTTCGCCTTCAGAATAGAAATGCTCAGCTCTGCTTATTTCCAAGTTCCAAAACTTCAATCCGAACTTTATCAAAATTATAGGAGCTATTCATAACATCACAGTGCTCGATGCATAAACTGTACGCTGCTAATTTAAAATGGAGCCGAATTGTGTAATTTGATGTCAAATACACTTTATTCTTGATGCCTCGGTTCAGTCACGCGCCTTTCACTCTGCAGATTTGTTTGTAACTTGAAAAACTTTTTTTTTTAAATAAACTATTCTTCACAGGGTTTCACAAACTCAGACTTGGAAGTGTGCCTCATGAACTGCACCCTTCTTGTTTATTTCTAGCCCAACATTGAGACAGCACAGTACCGGGTGCTGCTCAGCAGTGTCTGCATGTACCCACTGCGCACAGTCCGCTTCCATGGTTTAGCACAGTGTACCTTTTTTGTCAATGGCCCGCGCATTAATGTCTGTTTTTCCCTAGAGAGCTCGCCAGCGGGTAATGTCGACCCCCATGAAAAGTTGGGACCGCTGGCGTAAGTGGTTCAATTTTAAATTCTTAAGCTATGCTGTTTTCTGGGCTTCTTCCACGCACTAGGGTGTGTATTATAATGGGAGGATATACCAGTGTAATTGAATCAACTTGATCTTCTTCCTCGCCCTAAGTTAAATTATTAAATTGTTAATGTCTAATATATTATTCAAATGATGGACAAGGAAGGGGTGCAGGTGATGAAGGAGCACTTCAGCCTGAAATATTACAAAAGAAATCCAGGCTCTCCACCACAGGGGGTCGCTTTCTTTTGTGCTTGTTTGAAGTTCAGTTCTGAACAAACCATGTCAAGTCGAGGCAGCCAGGACCCTGTAACTATTACAGTGCTAATGACTGAGGCCATACAAATGGCTTGTTTATTCAAAAACCAACACAACAATGTTCCCTTTAATTAAACGTTTATGTATCTGGGATAGGTAACCATGAGTGTTGCTATTAGTGGTGTCGTCTGGCAAACAGGAGCAACGTGGTTTACAAATGAGCCAGTTTTGATGTACAGTGGAGCAACGCTAGCGGTTGTACCACATCGATCTGTGAATGTTTCGCAGCGTTTTGTAAAGAACGTCCTGTTTTTGGCAGAAAAACGGTGCCTTATTCAGGACCACAGTGTTGTGGACTAGCGGGGCAGCTCAGAATAAATACGGTCTGTTCCCCTATTTCCACAGCCAGAGAGTACTACAGGAGCTCTGCTAGAAGACTGAGTTGTGTTTAGTGACGTGCCCTCCTGTCAGCCAGCTGTGACACCTGTCTTTGCTCTGATGCGGCATGACATCGATAATTTAGGGGTGGGCAGAACTCCGCAGAGTTTCATGAAGTTTTTATATAACTCAGCGGAAATACGTGGAATATAACTCCCCGATTTCCGCCCACCCCTAATTTTAATCCACATTATCTCAAGCTTACATAATTTACACGATTTCTTTCTTCATTATATAGTCATATTATGCCACTTATTAATTTTCACATCATTCATATTTAGATTTAGCAGGGTCAACCATATATTCAATTAACGTTAGTTAGCTGTTACATTCTCCACTTCTGTGCACATGCTTTTCTCCTTCTCACCTTTTCCTTTACCTCTATTACATCATCCTGCCGCATGCTTCCCTTGGCATGCGACCTGTTTACTTTCATCAGGCATTCTGCATTCTGCATGGTTGCTGACTGTTAGGTTCTCTACTGTTGCCCAGTTGCATCTGGAGCTTGACTTGGATGGACCTATTTTGCCGTGCTGAATAAATCTGCTTTTAATTAATTATTGGAGTCTGGACAATTATAATACTGGCGACGAGCTGAAGAATCACTCCTGTCTTTTCCAGCACGGGTACAGAGTGTTTCTTGAACCCACGGATTTGTCTATATATATATATATTTTTTTTTGTTTAAACTCAAGGATTGTATCTGTTTTTATAACTCCCTGGAATATTTTACTACATTTGCCAAGAACTATATTTTTTTTATCTACAACGCATGGATTTATCAGTTTGGGATTTCATTTTATCTTATGTGCTCTGATTGCACCTGCGGCTGTTTTACGTCCGACGTGTGGAAGATTGCACCAGCGGCAGATTTCATTCAAGATCGTCAATTTTATGTCAACAGCACAAGTGTGGTTTGGCGTACACGGTCTACTAAGTGTTGTGAATTCAACACTTACCAGCGGTCCGTTAAGTTCCCCTGCATCTTTCAAACCAGTGGGTACCTGCGGGCGCCATAAAAAGTGTTTCCCCCACGTTCGGAGTTCCATATTCATCATGTTGTTCTTTCCGTCATTCCAAGATACACGCCCGGCACTACGCTCCACGTAAACGCGTGGCGTCAAGGAGCGTGCAACGTCACCCGCCACCATTTTGGATATCTCCATGACAACCGTACAACGCTGTAATTAACTACGTGAAGCTGTTGCACGCTTCGCGCTTCACATATTTCACGGTGTGGACTACAACTGACGTGAGTGTTTCAAAACTACGCTTTCCGCCTATTCAGCATAAACTAAGTCAGGTATTTGGCTCACCTCGTGACTATATGGTTGACGTTTGGGGAAACAAATAAATTTACTTTATTTCATAATTAAAACTAGGGACACGATTAGCATAACTAGTGTTATATGACATTCTTTATATTTCTTTAAGGGGTACACTACCAAGAGCCCAATCTCATTATTCCTCCACATATTGATACAATCATATTTTAATTTAAAATGCAATTTGATCCACCAGCAAAATTTCTACAAACAAAAGGGGATCCACCGATGCCATGGTCACGATGGAAAGAGGAATTCATTACGTATATGAAAGCCATTGATTGAGAAAGCATGGGGGCAGAAAGGAAAAATAACATTTTATTGCACTGTTTAGGTTCTGAAGGACAAGTTATCTTTAGAGCATTACACCAAATGGTTACACAAGGCGGAGGAGAAGGAGATGCTATAAATGTGTATCTTGAGGCATTAGCCAGAATGGAAAAATGATTTAAGCCCACTATGAGTATCGCGTTAAACAGATTTAAATTCTATACTAGAGCACAGAAAGAAGAAGAGTCTTTTGATGATTTCTTAACTGCCCTAAGATCCTTATCCTTACACTGTAACTTTGGCGCAATGACAGATGAGATGATACGTGATCAAATAATTGTACATGTTAAAAGTAAAAAAATACAAGAAAAACTATGGGTCATGGGAGATCCCAATTTGGCCGAATCTATAACAACGGCTAAGGCTTTGGAACAATCCGAGAAGTGGATGGAGACTGTCAGACAGAACTCTTGTAAATCTGTTACGGAGGAAGAGATATGTATTGTTAAACCTAAAAATGAGCTCAAGAATGAACTTCCACAACAACAAGGAAGATACAATGTTAACAAATTCAATCCTACGTATCCTCACAAGAGAAATGATACTTTTACTAACCATAACATGTGTTATAGATGTGGTAATAGATCTCATGTTGCTTCCTTTCCAGGTTGTCCAGCCATAATTAGAGAATGCAAAAATTGTGGTAGGATAGGACATTTTAGTGTTGTTTGTAGAGATATCAAGCGTCATCCCAACCAGGCGCGTGGTGCAGTGTCTTGTTTGTTTGATGGGAACGCAACTACACAATCCAGAGAAGTGTCAGGAATTAACAAGGGTTTTGTGGTATCCATCATTAACGGTGAACCTGATAACCAGATGAGGTCTCCCAAATGTTCATTTCAAATCCTGGGAGTCGAATTAATTATCATGGTATATTCTGATTCACCGTGGACAATCATCACTCATCAATACTATAAAGAAAAATTAAGTCAAGTTATTCAATATGACAACCTACAGTTTTCTGACATAGTTGCAGAGAGTTTTGACGGTACGAAAATTGAAATGGAATGGTTCTTTCAAGTAGAATTACATTTCAAAAGTAGATGTGCAGAAGTGAAATTATACATCACCAAAAAGGGAGTGAACCTTCTAGGCTGGCGAGACCAGTGGAAGTTGGGAATTGTTTTGAATCCACGGTCTAGTGAGCCAGTGTCTTTGTGTGATGAACGTTTGATAAAAAATATTGCAGTTGTTAATGCAGATGTCACATTAAGTTGTAGAGAAACAAAATTAGTTAACACATATGACAAGGTTTTCTGTGATGAGTTAGGAACATTGAGGAATTTCTCTCACAAAATAGTTTTAAAAGAAAACGCTTCACCTGTCAAACAGAAATTGAGGGGTGTGCCTATCAACATTAGGGAAGAATTGAAGGGAATGTTAAAAGAGTTATCGGTTGAGGGCATTATTGAAGCCATTGAATCCTCTGAGTGGGTTTCACCTATTGTTCTCGTACGCAAACCTGATAAAAAACTGAGAGTCTGTGTGGACTTGAGGGCATTAAATTCCAACATAGTAGTGGACTGTCATCCTCTACCAAATATAAATGCAGTAGTTTTTATGTTAGAGGGTGCACAAGTTTTTTCCACGTAAGACTTGCGGTCCGCCTATCATCAAATAGGACTAACGGAAGAATCGAAAAAATATACTGCATTCATTACCCCACAAGGTCTTTATCCATATACGAGGATGCCTTTTGGACTGGCGTCAGCCGCGTCAGTCTTCCAAAGGGTTATGTTCTAAATATTTAGGGACATAGATAACTATGTCAAGTGTTTCCAAGATGATATTCTAATTTTTTCAAGAAACGAGTCTGAGCATGAAGCACACTTAAATGAAGTCTGTAAAAGATTAGAGAGCCATGGGCTCACACTTAAGGCGCACAAGTGTAAACTATTTAAACACTCGGTTGAGTACCTAGGACACACTGTGTCTGGAGACGGGGTAGTCCCCAAAAAAACCAATGTTGATGCAATCCTTAAAGCTCCTTCACCAGGTAACAAGGAGCAACTGTTGTCCTTCGCAGGAATGTGTGAGTATTATAGTAAATTTGTGGAGAATTTCGCAACCAAAATGGAACCATTAAGGAAGTTGTTAAAACAGAATGTCAAGTATGAATGGACAGAGGAACAGCAAAAAGCTTTTGCAGCCATAAAAAAAGAGGTTGTCAATGCTCCCACGTTGAAGCCTTTCCGCATGAAGAAGTAATGCATCATCACTGTGGATGCAAGTCTATATGGTCTTGGGGGAGTTCTTTCGCAAAGAGAAGGTAAGGAGGAATGGAATGTCGCATTCGCCTCCTGTACCTTAAACGAATGTGAGCGTAAGTATGCTGTGATAGAAAAAGAACTCCTTGCGTGCGTCTGGGCTGTTGAGCATTACAGACTATATGTGTGGGGCAGTAAATTTACCCTTAGAACGGATCACAAGCCGTTAGTGAACATTTTATCCACCGGAGGGGGTTGGAACTCAACGGCCAGAATTGTGAGGCAGGCATCTAAACTGCAAGAATATAATTTTAAAACAGAATATGTGCCAGGTAAGAGGAACGTTACAGCGGATTTCCTTTCTCGTTTAGCATGTGACCAAGGCAGTGTGAGTGCTACAAAAGATTGTGATTTTGTGGTGACAATTAAGGATGTTGTCCCATTACAATTTCAAGACATCACAGAAGAATGTTGGCATGAGTGTGAACAAGTTGATGACAGGTGGAGTGACTTAAAGAAATTTGTACTAGGAGGTTGGCCCAAAAAGAGTTTGGTAAGACCAGATTTGCTACCTTTCTTTAATGTTTCAGGAGAATTAGATATGGAAGGAGATTTAATTTTCAAATCAGGAAAGTGTATTCCTCCCAAAGGTTTGCAGGAAGTCATCCTTACAAAACTCACCCTGGAATCTCTTCTATGAAGCGCCTTGTTAGGAGTTTTTTCTGGTGGCCAGGTATGGATAATTTCATTGATCGCATTGTTAGGGAATGCAGTGAATATGTTTCCAGCGAAAAAATGTTAAAGGTACACACTCCCCCATTAAAAGTTGTCAAGTGGCCTGAGGAACCATGGCAAAAGGTTGCTTTTGATAGCTCGGGTCCCTTCAACATTTTACCTGAATCTTCACGTTTTGCTTTGGTCATTATAGATTATCATTCCAAATGGCCAGAGGTAAAGTTTGTCCCTAAAGCCACTACGAGTGCTGTCATCAACTTCTTTAAAGAAGTGTTTGCTCGTGAGGGTTGTCCCTCCACCTTGGTTTCTGATAACGGAGTACAATTAACGTCGGTGGAGATGGAGAATTTCCTTAAGACCTGTGGAATTAAACATAAGTTCACTTCACTTTATGAACCACACGAAAATGGTCAAGTGGAACGATTCAATAGGGTCCTCAAAGGCTTTGTCACAGACTCTTTGAAGTTGGGTGGTGGTTGGTTAAGTGCTCTAAGAGAACGTTTGTGGGTGTATCGCATCACACCACATTCTACCACTGAGGTCAGTCCTTTTAAATTACTCAAGGGGAGGGACCCCGCCTCCAGTGTGTGTCCATGGTGGTTCAGGGATAAATGTCAAGCTATATTCAATAACAAAGAGTGTGTACATGACACAGCCAAGAGGGTAGAAATGAAACAAAGCAAAACTACAAAATGGTACAATGATAAATGGAGGACAAAGGCACACACGTTTCGTATTGGTGATTGGGTTAGAATTCTTAAACCTGGTTTAATTAATAAAGGTGGTAACAGATTTGGAAAAGCCATCCAAATCAAGAAAGTTTTCAGCAACAGTGTCATTACCCAGGACGGAAAAGTCTGGAATGTTAAAAGATTAGCAGAATGTCCTCCTAAGGCTATTCCCCAGACCAAGGTTGGTTATGGAATAAACCAGTTCACCACAAATTCTCATCCTGGGGAAAACTATGAGACTGTTGCTTCTAGAGTCAAAATTTCAGAGCGTCTGAGACAAGTTCCTAAAAAATATGATGACTTTGTATAGTCACCTGTTTTTCCCTCACCTATGTTCTGTTTACTTAATGAGGGGGATGTGTTACATTCTCCACTTCTGTGCACATGCTTTTCTCCTTCTCACCTTTTCCTTTACCTCTATTACATCATCCTGCCGCATGCTTCCCTTTGCATGCGACCTGTTTACTTTCATCAGGCATTCTGCATTCTGCATGGTTGCTGACTGTTAGGTTCTCTACTGTTGCCCAATTGCATCTGGAGCTTGACTTGGATGGACCTATTTTGCCGTGCTGAATAAATCTGCTTTTAATTCATTATTGGAGTCTGGACAATTATAATATTAGCTAATGTGCATTTGAAGTTGACGTGAGTGGGCCTAGATGCCTCACTCCATTTATTAATAAATGTTGTAGTTTTACTTTGCGAGCATGCTACTTTTCTATTTCAGATTCCAAAGTTACCATGTGCCCATTTAAAATGTTATTCTTTGCTAGCTTACATTTTGAAGGTCATAGTGTAGTGATCAGTTGGGTTGGACCGAAACTTCAACACCTGCAGTAGATGAGAAAGCTCAGAAGGCAATACTCACACCTGCAGTAGATGAGAAAACTCAGAAGGCAATACTCCTTTGTGTGATATTGTGAAGGTCGCTGTTTGAGAAGAAGTTGGCATTGTATTATTGGCATTGCATTATTCGGTGAGAAAGAGCCCAAAACAAAGTACTGAGAGAAATCAGAGCTTTGATTGGTCATTGCCTGGTGGGAAACCTTCGGATTGTATCATTTGGATGGAATGTTATGTTATAACTGTACACAACTTGTTGGTTAGTTAGATCACTTGCTCCTGTCCACCTTTGCAGGCGGGCGTCTTTTCTCATCTCCTGAGACCAATGCTCCTTATTTTTCTGCTCACAGAAATACTCTCGAGAGCAGTCATCATTCTTCTCATTTTTGTTTGAAACATTTTCAGGGTCTCCTTTCGATTCTCTTTTGGCTGACACTAGCTGCTTCTGAATTTGCCCGAGCTGCCCACAACCTCTGATTAGAACTAGGGAGTGTCTTTTATTGAAATAAGTCTTTGCTTCGATTTGCATGTTACCTTTAATATAATGAAATCTCCGCATTACTAGTTGAACAGCTTGAATTGAATTCACGTATGCTGCATCCAGGAGAACTCGAATTTTGCCTAATTTGTTTGATTGGAGGTGTAACTTTACTAAAGTGTTAATTAACCTTTATGGTTTTGCAACCTACTCATATAAACTCAAAAAGGTTTGGGAGGTACCCTAGTATTTGGAAAAGGGATGGGTATAGATACTGAAACAAACACAAAGTTCCCTTCTCCTTCTACTCTGAAACGAGGAACCCGTCCAAAACTTCATTGGAGGCAAATATAAGAGCTTCCATATAAATCAATAGGTATGTAACGGGTTTACTATTAATATGAATGAGACCCGGTGTATTAAACGATTATGTTTGAGTAATCTTTCTGTGTTTTAAATTAATGAGTTTAAGCCTATTGGATTTTTGGCCTACACTTTTCTTCCATGCAGACTTATTCCTAGGTTGCTAAATATAAATCATGAATAATGTAACAAAGGAATGTTTTAAAAAAAATGTTTTTCTGATAACATTTTTTACATTCTATTCAGATTTTTAAATATTGAACTATTGTCCTGAAGAAGGTGACGATCCACCTTAGCACCGAAACGCCGCGTTGACAGTTGTTCTTCATGTATTTATTGCACATATTGTTTACCTTTTATTTAAAAATATGATGAATATATGATTTTAAATGTGTTTTTAACTTTGTCAATATCAATCGTATAGAACATGATCTTTTGAATAAAATATTGATAATACATTCCTTTGAATTCATATGTTTGATTAGAAATTGATTATTCTATGTATGATTTTATATATTTTTGTCTGTAAATTTAGCAACCTGGTAAAATTTGTCTTATTATATCTCGGTGTATGGCCTTACTATAACTAAGTTAACCAATCCAATTAGAGGATCGAATCCTCATGTTTTCAGAGTAGAAGGAGAAGGGAACTTTGTGTTTGTTTCAGTTTGCAACCTACTCCACTCTATCGTTACTGAGGGGCAAAATCGGCTTCACTGTCAGTGCAGTGCTAATGAATTTGTGATTTCAGCCTCTAATCGAGACAAAGACCCCCAGAGTGGATTTAGTGGAGTTTCAAGTTTGCAAAAGGGCCCTCCTTATCTTATCTGCTATCAGAATCCCAGAGCTTCAGTCAGTGGGTAAAAGTGATATAGGGTAGCAGCACTGACCAAAAAGTTTGTTAAGTGGCCGCAATTTACAACCCTTTATGGAAACTGGAATGTTCCCACTGTGTAGAGCCCCCTTTTAGGCCCAATTTATTTTTAAACATCAGCAGCTTTGCGGTTCACAAAGTTCTCACATTCACATTTAGCCTTCAAAATGTTGTGAACGTCTTACTCCTCTTACTATAGCAAAAAAATTGCAACGCACAGGCTCTCACAAACAGACTGTACAAGAAAACGAAACAAAGCCTGTGTCGCAAGCAATAGCACATTGGCACAAACTCCTAATCTAATTAAACCCTCCTTGAGCAGACATGCACACGTAGCCCAAAAGCTTCTGAAAATCACATTAACTTCAAGTCTCCCACACACGGTTGAGCATTCAAAGCCAAAGTAACATTGAGTCCTCAGTGCACTCCCATGGCACACAGTCAAATAGGGGTGAGTAAAGTTTTTTATTCACTCCTGGAGGTTTTTGCAACTTTCAATCCACCTGCTTGTAAACTGCACAGAGCTTCTCAGCGTCGCTTCTATTTTAGCCAAGCGTAGATTGTTTTTTTTAATTCAGCCAGATGTACATCATTATTGTAAAATGTATTGTTATGACCTAAAGAGCAGGTTTGTGAAATATTTTTCTCTCAAGCTAGTCTAGTATTCCACACTAAGGCTGCATTTATGGGCTGATCTTGTCCTCAATGTTGTACATTTTGATGATTGTTTTTCCTTACAGCATGAGGGCACATTTGCAATTACTACTGCTTGCAAATTTTTCTTGCACTTTTTAATGGTACAGTGTGTATGAAAAACCTAGTTATTTCTTCTTGCTACAGAATTACATTTTAGATGTGGCACATGCAAGACAAAAAGAAGTTAGGTATAAGGGGAAAGCAATATGCAGAACATTTGACTAGTGCCATGAAAGGAGAAAGGAGGTGGCCATATGAGGGAGAGCTGTCACTAGGGAGGAGTCAGTCACTAGTTAGTAATATCTGAAGAGATGATTTTTGTAGAGATGGCTCTTTGAGTCCTTTTGAAATGGAAGAGAGATGAATCCAGTCACATGGGACCCACAAGGGATTTCCAGATCCTTGGTGCATAGCAGACGTCTTGATGTCTCTTCTCCTTCTTGCACTTTTCATATCGAGGCTGGTGATGCTGATGTGATACTTGCAAAATCAACTAGAGATTCTAATTTTTGTTGCCAGGTATGCTAGTGCCCTTTTGAAACCTTTTTTTTTTAACCAAGAATCTCTAGATACCTCCCCACCGAGATCAGGCAAACTTACTCACTCTTGCTCCACAGAAAGATACTCATGACCGTCCTCTTCAAAGAGTGATCTACTTGCAACCATCTGGATGATGGAGCCCAGCTGATCATCCTGCTCATCCTGCTGGCATCCCCCATAGTCCTCCTGTGCACTGGCCCTTATCCCTTAGTTTGGAACAGTCTCCTGCTACTTTGTAGATGGGTTGTGTTCTAGCTTAACACAGCAAACTCTGTGCGACACCCAGGGGGACCCCGCTTATACCCAGGGCCGGACTGGGAACAGCAACCAGCCCTGGCAGATTGCTACTCGACCGGCTTGGGAGCGGTGGCAGGGGGGGGGGTGCTATTAAAAAGTACTGCTCCCACTTTTGCTACTGTCGGCCGATACTGCAAAACCAGCCCCCAGTGACAAAACCGGCCCCCACGGCCAGAAAACCGGCGCCCTCCCCTCCGGCCCACCGGGGAAACACCCGGTGCCTGCTACAGCCAGTCCAGCCCTGTGCACAACAATATCTAGGACCCTATATTTCCGTCGCACAACACTTTGGTTACAATATTCTGGTACCGAACTCTGCATTTCTAGACCAACAACTGAAAGGGAGCAGTCAGAGACTGACACAAAGTAAACCTAGTGTTGAGTGACGCTTTAAGTTCTAGAGAAGAGTTACTCATCCTTTCCCAAAACTGAATGAGTCCTTAAGAATGGATCATGCAATACAGACTGGGTCAAGAGATAATCTAAAAGATTTCTGAGCATCAGAAAAGTCAGGCGCGTTCAGAATGGAAAGTTTTAAATTAGCTTAAGCAAGTCCGTGGTGAACATAAAGTTGAGGTCAGTTATATGTAGAACTGGCTGAACAGTGATGGCCCTGTATTGAGGAAAATTTGATTGAAGTTTGGTGTGAAGGTAGTGAATGAGACTGGTACTGTTAAAGAAAGAGAAGGGGTAGATAGAAAGAACTGGTTTTAAAAAATATGCCAAATAGAAGGAGGTGTATGGTGTTAATAAAAGAAAAAGTGGATGGATTAGATCTAAATATAAGTGGAAGGTAATACCTTGAGCCTATATCCCTGAAGAGAAGAATGAGAAACGAAGTGGGATAAAAGGTTTATATTGAGTGATGATATAAAAGAAGCATTTGAGAAATACAAAATCCTTGAGGAGCTTGAAAGGTACGAAGCAATGGAGAAGCAGAGAAAGATACGGATGGATATCTTCAAAGACAGAACAAAACATATTGGAGAAGAACTCGTGGACTGAATATTTGAACAATGAATTGAGAGAGCAGGATAAAAATGTCATACAAAGAGCAACTGTTCACATTATGGTTAATGGATGAGCGGGTATTCTGTGGTAATAAAACAAAATTCTGACGTCTCTCTCTTCTGCCGACCTGTCAATGTCTCAGTGCTTGGAAAGGGAAAAAGACATTTTTTGAGATTAGCTGAAGAGAAAGTTATTAGAATAGATGGATTGCAGTTATACTTAGGAATTACAAGTTCATGGACTGAAAATTGTTGAATGAAAGAGTAGGTTTTTCGCTTGCAGTATATTAAAAACAAATATGGTAAATGGGTGGTCAATGGGTATCCTTTTTTATTTTATTTTTTTAAAACTTTTTTTATTTATTTGATCGTTAACAAATGTCATGGCAAATAACATACAAAGAGATTCATTAGGAAAAGAGACAATAATACAAAAACATAACCAAAAACATAACATAAACTTTGAGATCCGTCGAGGAGCCTAAAAAACAAAAAAGAAGAGCACGATAGGACATATACCTATATACCTATGCAACCAACAATCGGCCGATCCCACCTGTAACAGTTATCATTGATAGGGGCCCACATTTTAGTACCCATCTCCCGCCTCCTTTTCCCCCTTAAGAGGTACACAGACGACTCCATATTATACAGTGCCAACATCCTAGATCTCCAATTAGAAAAAGTAGGAGCTTCCGGGCCTATCCATTGTGACGTAATGCACAACCGAGCCATCGCCA
This sequence comes from Calotriton arnoldi, assembly GCA_963921515.1. Classification (NCBI taxonomy): domain Eukaryota; kingdom Metazoa; phylum Chordata; class Amphibia; order Caudata; family Salamandridae; genus Calotriton; species Calotriton arnoldi. The sequence continues at coordinate 455,699 of CAWUFW010008485.1, read as the reverse complement.
TTGCTATAAACAAAAAGGCGGCAGTGTATCTGGGTCTTCCGACCATCCCGGTATCCTCATAACCCATTATGACCAACTCTGGGGAAATTACGACCGGGATTTTTAGAGCTGTATTTATAAAATAGTCAATTTCATGAAAAAATTCCCCCAGGCTTGGGCATAGATAAAACATATGTATCGCATCAGACGCTTGAAACCCACACCTGCCACATCTATCGCCCTTCCGCCCCCCCCACTTAGCAATCTTCGCAGGTGTGTAGTACAAATCAAACACCGCCATATAACATTGAGTCCGAAGGCTGCCAGAGGTTAAGATCTGGCTTGCTAGTTCTAAGATGTAACCAATATCGACCCCCTTCTTACCAAGTTTTCTCTCCCACTTGATATTCTGATCATCGATATCATCCGGGAAATGAGACAGAAGATATTGATAAATTATGCCTATTCTCACTTTCCTTCGGCCCAATTCAACTATAGAAATCTTTTCAAACACAGAAGTAGCCCCACTTCGATGTCTATCAAAAAAACTCCTAATCTGAAGATATTTAAAAAAGTCGTATTTAGCTGAAACTTCTCCCTTAAAAAAGAAAAGGATGCCATTTGCCCTTCCTGACACAAATCACCAATAACCTTCAAACCCACCCGCTGCCATCTGAAGATAACCTGATCCTGAAAAATCGATGGCAAAATACCAGCAGCCGAAAACGGCATATAAGCATTGATATTCGGGATTTTCCATTTACGCCGAATTTTCCGCCAAATCGAGTACGCAGCGCTGATTACTTTAAACCTCGTTTTCTTAAAATAACTCGGTTCCAATATCCGAACTAGAATGCCCTTTGCCGCCTCCCCCAGACCTATTTCATAAATAGTCGGTCTGTTAGCCAACGGGACCTCAGCCTATCCCCTACTAAAAGTACTTCAAAATGTTGCAGCATGGATGACCAGTAGTACAGCAAAATATTGGGAACCGCCCAGCCACCCCGGTCCCTAGGGAGACACATCCATTTGGCAGCCCTGCGCGATCGATGATAGCCCCAAAGAAATCTAGAGCATATCCTCTCAGCCCTAACCAGGCATTCTTGAGAAAACTCTAGGGGGATGGTTCTGAATAAATACATAAACTTTGGGAGAACCAGCATTTTAAGTATATTACAACGGCCGTATAGCGAAAGATGCAGATGGTCTAGTCTTTCTAGTTTAGTATTTATAGATTCGACCACTGGTAAAATGTTCAGGTCGGGGATACTATCAACCGAGGCAGGGATTTTAACCCCCAAATACGTTGCTTCAGTAATAACAGGGACATTAGCAGGACACAGAAACGCTGAATGTAGGATCTGCGTCTTCTCGATATTCAATTTATACCCTGATGTTGAGCCAAATTGCTCTGCAAGAGTCTTTAAGGTCGCAAAGGCCAAAGCAACATCCCTAGTTAAGACCACGATATCGTCCGCATAAGCTAGCGTTTTATAGTCTGTGTCATTGACCCTAATCGGCAGAATATTTTGATTCCCTTCAATTTTGCTAAGAAAAGGGTCAATGTACAGAGCAAAAAGCAAGGGAGAACACGGACACCCTTGTCTAGTGCCCCTGCTAATGTTAAATGTCCCTGTTTCCTGACCTGAAATACGGATTGTTGCGTCTGGGGAGATATACAACGCCTGTAGTGCCTGAATAAATTCAGTACTAATCCCTTTCCAGCGAAGCACAGCCCACAAAAATCGCCAGGAGACCCTGTCGAACGCCTTCTCGGCGTCCAACAGGATCACCCCCAAGGGCGACTCTGTGGCCTGCGCCCAATCCAGCAGAGCGATGACCCGTCTAACATGGTCAGCCGTGTCCCTTCCAGGAATAAACCCATGTTGACGTATGGACACTAGCGGAGTGATGACTTTCGCGAGTCTAGTGGCTAGGTTTTTTGAGTAAACCTTACTATCCGTATTAATAAGTGAGATAGGGCGATAGGAGGAGGGATTTAACTCAGGCTTATCTTTTTTCTTAAAGAGAACAATGGTTGTTCGCCTCCAGGATTCGGGTATAACACCCCTTTGTGCCTCCCGAAATACAGATAAAACATCCTGTCGGATTTCTTGAGAGAAAGCCCTATAAAATTCTAACGGGATAGCGTCAGGGCCAGCGGCCTTTCCATTGGCCAAAGATTTTATGGCCGTTTCCACCTCCTCCCATGTAATTGGTACTGAAAGAGCCTCATTCTGTTCTGCTGTAATTTTAGTAGTATCAATGTCTTGCAGGAACCCCTCCGTCCAAGACTCACTAGATATCATAGTCCTTTCCTCCGTATATAGCTGAGTGGAACATTTTTCAAACACCTCCATGACCCCCTCCTGTGTATCCTGAATCTGACCATACTGATCTTGGACTCTGAGAATTCTATTTGCTACATTTCTCTGCTGTAACCGTTTAGCAAGAACTCTACCAGAGTTTTCCCCAAATTCATACATCATAGTACGATATTGCATATACTTTGCGGCCAAGTCTTCCCCAAAGTGTTTTAATAATTTGGATTTGATAACGGCCACCGCTTGTTGACTTTGATCAGTATCGGGACCATCCTTAATATTCTGCATTAGCTCCAGTTCTGCTACCCGTAATTGCTCAACGCGCCCCTTAGTCTGCTCCTGAGCAGTCTTCCAGCGATAGGCAGCAAAGCTCTTAGTCTCGCCCCGTACTGCAGCTTTGAATGTATCCCACACTATACAATCTGAAGCGGTCTTTCTGTTAATGCTTAAAAATTCCGTTATCCATTTAGACATATGGTCCCGATAGGCTTGATCCAGCAGTAATTTCCTTTCAAATGTCCATGGCCTTGGAACCCTATCCATATGCCCCCAGGGACATTCTACTATCAATGAATTATGGTCAGATAATATTCTTGGGGGAATTTCAATAGAGATTCCCTCTACCAGCTGGTCAGATATAAAAAAAATAGTCCAGACGGACCATTTTATTGTGGGGGGCTGAATAATACGTGAAGCCATAATCATCTTTTTTATGCCTAAACCAGGCGTCCACTAATCTGTGTTCACATACTAGAGTTCGAAGAGCCTTAAAAACTCTCGGTTTCCTCCCCAGATATTCTTGGTTACTTAAAAGATTAAAGTTGCCTGCCAAATGAATATTTAAATCCCCACAAACAATCAGTGGATGCGGCCACAATGCTAGCTCAACATTTAAGAATTTCATAACCTCTGGGTCATCTAAATTTGAGCCATAAATCGAACAGATAGAAATAGGCCTATTATTAATCATAATTTCAGCCACTACCCATCGAACCGCTCTATCCTCTTTCACTTTTTTGCAGATCCCAACTCCCCGCCTTACCAATATGGCCACACCTCTGATCATAGATGATTGTCTTGTACAGGCTACTAAGTCAAAGCCTAACCCTTTCAGACACTCCCGCTTCCCCCACGGGACATGTGTTTCTTGTAAACACAAAACATCCACCTGCATGGTTTGTAAAACTTTGCATAGGAGCCCCCGCTTATTGCCATCATTTAGGCCACAGACGTTCCAGGTACAAATACGCAACCTACCCCATATTATTTAATAAAGACATAGATCCTGAACACAACTCAACCAATAGTAATAATATGTTAACACCACCATTTTTACTCATTATCTCCGTTCCAATACCAAGATTCACATTACAATTGCCATGACTACAATTAAAGACCAAAACCCAGCGTGCCCACCAAGCCCCACCCCCCTTGACCCCACACCTACCCCCACCCCTTACCCCAACCCAGCCCCACACCCACAAGAACACTCCTCCCCCCTTGTGAGGCAACAGGACCGAGGTCCTTGTGATGTTATAAACTGGCTACCCCCGCTCTCCCCTGGATTCTTCCTCCCATTTTACCGAGGAGGGGATCTGAGCTACTACAAGCCAATATAGTACCCAGAAAAAAAACCATTTTCATTAGCTCACCCCCCACCTCCTTAACTAAACTATGATAATCCCAATGATGGAAAAAAAGGTTGATTCATTTGCACTTTCTAAATTGAATTCAAAAATTCCTTTGCCTGGATTTCAGACAAAAATAATCTTGTCTGTCCCTGAAATATTATTTTCAACTTAGAGGGATAGAGCAAAAAGGCTTGCGCCCTTTTGCTTGAAATGCTGCAATTAGCTGGCGGAGCTGCCACCTCCGCTCAACTGTTGCCTGACAGAAATCGGGTCTGACAAAAACTCACAGTCCTTCCCTACTCTCTTCCTGTCTGGCCTTGCTAGATCGTAGACTCCTTCTCTGGCTAAAAAATTGTTTAGACAGATTAGTATCGCCCGAGGTTTATCCATGGCTGAGCCCGACTTCTGCCTTAGCTTGAAGGGAAACCTGTGTGCTCGCTGCACCTCTGCCTGCCAGTCCCACTGCTTCAAGTCCGGAAATGCTTCGGAAAATAGTTCTACAACAAACTGTCGGGCATCCGAGCCCTCCTTGCCTTCCGGAATTCCTAAGATTCGTAAGTTATTCCTCCTGGCGCGATTCTCCAGGTCCGTCAGTTTCCACAGCATATGGGGAGGCAAGATGGCGGCCGGTCACTCGGCTGTGTGAGCTGGCGTTCGGGTGCTCTCCTGGACAATTCCTCCCAAGTTCACCTACTGACTTGATGGAATAAGTCAAAAGCGGCAGAAAATCCGCATAATTTGAAACCGACCGTTATGCTCTGGCGAATGATACAGCTGCGACGAGACCTACCTAGCAGCACAGCCAGGTTGGGATTCATTCCGAACTGCGTGGGCTTCTCAGGAGCGCTCCTACGGCTGCATTGTGCTATGGCGCCGAAAGCACCTCCAAAGAGTCTAAAGACTCGTACTCTGCTCGCGCAGTCCGCCAGCCCCGGGAAAGGCGCCAGCGGGGAAAGAGAACCCCAAGTCAATCGTGGGACAGCAGAGACAGTGGCTGGAGCCGGTGGACACCCCCAGACGATGGCTGCAGGAGCGGGCAAAGGGAAGCAGACGCTCCCCTCACTCTTCAAGGCGCAGGCTGGGAAAATTAAAAGAGCTGAGCCTCTCACGAGCGGGGGAGGGAGCAAGCAGGAGTTAGTATCTGCTAATAAATCCCCAAGACATCTGGACGCAGATGAAGGAAAGATGAATACAGGTACTGTCTCCACTTTGAGTGTGTCTGACGGGAGTCAGCGAGTGTCTGTCCGTAATCAAAATGAGTTTCAGCTTAAAGAGCAGGCTCGGGCCAGTTCACCGGTTCACAATGGGGGCTCAGCAGCTAATGACACAACTCTTGTTGGGGGAAGTAAAAGTAGGCTCGAGGCTGATTTGGATGGGAAAAGCGAATTCAGGACTATGGTGGCTCCCCCGAGCAGTGGAATTATGGGAATTGTAGTCCCTCAGTCTGAAGTCCAGGCCATAGGAGATCAACAAAATGCTAAATCGCTCAGCAAGGAGGATGATCCTACAAGAATAGAAGTTCAAGGGGTTGGTTCAAGGGATCTTGGCGATGTTAGCGGGCTCGTAAAGGAGCTTGAAGGGGGAGACACATTTTATTCAATGTCAGACCCCTCGGGATCATCGGAGGATGAAGGTCCGGAGAAGGAGTGGACGGATGATGACAGCGATTTTGCTGACTGGCGGTTTGGAGAAGGGCAAACGGGCGAAGTATCGCTGCGAGTTGAGGGAACGGTTCGCAAGCCCAAGAAGCAAAGAGATCAAGGGGGTCTCATGACAAACAAGGCCTCTGGGATAATGGGATCAATGGCATGGGATTATTCCTTTTCAACTCAGCCTGGAACTATCGGGAGTGCCGTCGTGGTTGATACTAGTGGTTCAGATGTCACTCAGGGACCCCCTTCAGAGATAACATTGTCCACCATTTATCAGATTATTATGGTGCATCGGGAAGAGACACGTCAGGAAAGTTCTCGTACACAGGGTGTGTCGTAAGATGCAAAACTCGATTCGGAGAGTGGCCAAAACGTGTTCGGATATAGCAGCTAGGATCGTTGAGGCTGAAGAGAGGATCTCTATGTTAGAAGATGATCTTGCAGTACAGAAAGGCCTTACAGACTCGATTAAAGCACAAAGGGACGATATGCTGTGGAAACTGATGGTCAATGGGTATCCAGGTAATAAAAGTGAAGTGCACTGAGAGCAAACATAAGTAATGTGATTTGTGTCTATGGATGTTTGCTAAAAGAATGTGTGTGGGAACAAGCAGAACAGCAGCAAGAAAGAAACTAGTGGATGAATGCAAATTTCTCTGCATCCGACAGATGAGACAGACCCTCGGAGACGCTACACTTGACACTGGAAGTGACAGTGCAATCAGTCCACTTTCTATGAACTGTTGCTGCTGTTATCCCCCTGCACCTCATTTGCTACTGCACAGTATGACAGCTTGTTCTTCACACTCCAGCCAGGAAAATATTGGCCCAGTTCTGAGACACTAACCTCAGTAATTTGTTGATGAACATTTTTAAAAACAAGCATTATTCCCTGACCGTCTCTATATTTCTGTGGTTAAAGAAGGTAGCAAATACTTTTGAAATGCTTCAGAAATATGTGTTCCCTACCTTTCTTTTGAGCAACAAAGTGGGTAAAGTGTGTCAGGGTTCGGAATTTCAGAAATTCCCAGAAAAAATAGTAATAATTTTAATTGTTATTAGAACATTGAAATGTTGAGAGCTCTATTGAAAGCCATGGAGTGGCTCAGGGATAAATAATGGCTGGTATAGACCTCCTTCTTCAGCTTTTGAAAGTTTGTGTTTGTGTTTCTTCCTTTTTAATTCCAAACATTCTACCCTCAGTGGGTGGAATGTTCTAATAGACTTTTAGCCCTTCTGCCTCAGACTACACTGGTTAACTCATTTAATTTAATTTCATTTCATTTATTATCTTTATTTGGTTTACACCAGGGAAACCATGAAAATGCACAGTAAAAAAGTACCATTTTAAAACAATATCTGATTTCACAGTGCCCGCTCCCAATAGCAAAACGTGAGAATTTTGAGTTGTGCAGCGCAGGCTCTTTAAACCTAAAAACAAAAACCTACTTGATGATCCGCCATGCTAATGATTTAAACAACCTGACTCCACCCTCACGTATACAATTCAGTTTGCTCTTTTCTGCTATGGAGGTGTCCTTAAAAATATATTTTAAAATCCCACAAAACATTAAAAACTAACATAAAATATTATGATTAAAATTCATGACCATGTACTTTAAACCAGCTATAGACCGCTGTCTGTTCATTGACATACGTGTCCGAACTGCAGTTTTTAAGAACATTCCCACAGAAAAAATGCTCTTGTCAGTGGTGTAGGAAGGGGGGGGGGAGGGGAGTTGTCTGACCCAGGCGGCACGAGTTTTGGGGGTGGAGGGTCGTGCCCCCGCTCTTACCTGTGGCTGTCGCAGGGCGGCAGTGGCAGGAATCGCCAGCACCCCTCCCCCGCTCTTAGATTTGGCCACCACGGGCGGTAAACGCAGGGGCCGCCTCCGGGGGCCTAAGGCATAGCTACACCACTGGCTCTCGTCATCAGTGAGTTGAAGCAACTTCCTGTATACTTCTCTATAGTCACTGGAGGCAAACCTTTTAATTAGGGGAAGTAAAATTCTTTTAGTGTAAATAGAGTAAAAACCACAGAAGAATAAAAAGTGTAGCAGTGATAGGCCTGAACTCCCATTACATGGGCAGGGGGTGGAGTCCTAATTTCCTTAAATCCTAAGGGGAAGCATAGCATGTTTTCCACAGTGTCAGCCCTGAATAGAAACAACAAACATCTCTCCCATCGCACTAAAGGTTTTGTTAAGTACATCGCCAGTAATCTGTCCAATCCTAAATTCATGTATGTTGCTACGCTTGACTTTAAAACCTCCGTTGCCAATCTGTCAGCATTGAGAGATTTGTACAGGGCCATTTGAAGCTCCTTTTCACTAACGATTGTCAATCCTTCCGGGTTTTCAAATAAATGTTGGTAACCTACTTACCGTAAGCGAGATTCCACGGTTGCCAGCCATGGAATACTCTTGCCTTTTTCACATGCTGGACAGTCTCGAATAATATCTTTAGTGCGAGCCATAATAGTGGAGGTCGGGCGTATATGTAATCCTCAAAATAAAATTAGATGAAGAAATGGGAACCCCTAATATTCTTCTGCAAAACCTGTTTTCTTCCACTTGAATTGAATTAAACTTATTAATGCCCCATACCTCTGCCCTGTATGTGACTGTTCGTCTACACTGTATTTTAAAAATCTGCAGAAGAGGGAGATGGGCTCCTCCCTTCCTTAGCTGTGGCAAGCTTAGCAGCCGGTTAACTGCTCTTGATAAGTTATTGCTGCTCTGTGTAACATGTTCAGTCCATAAACCATTATCTGTAAACATTATTCCCAGATATGAGAAAGGGCGAGTGCATTTTAGAGAGGCCTCCCCCACCTTAAGTGTTTCCAGTTTAAATTTCTTTGGCCCACAGGTCATTATGTAAGATATTTTAAAATTAGTGTGTAAATCCAGGGATTTCATAAAATTTACAAATCTGTACACTAACTGTCGTAGGGCCCTTGGGGTAGGTGCCATTAAAACTGCATCATCAGCATATAGCAGCGAGGGGAGGAAGGAGCCCTTAACTTTGGGCACAGCAGTGGTAGTGGTAAGTAAAAATGGGTGAAGATCATTTATTTATAAAATAAATAAAAGTGGAGCTAAAACACACCCCTGTCTTACTACTCTAAAAATTCTGATTGCCCCGGGCTCCGCCCCTTCAGAATTTATTCTTATTCTGGCTTTCATGTCTCTGTGCATATATGGTTATAAAGTGTACCAGTGCTGCGTCCATACCTAGGGCTAAAAGAGTGGACCACAGCTTCGAACGATTTATACTATCGAACGCTGTGGTCAGGTCCATGAATGCCAGATATTTAGGGGAGTTTTGTGCTATTGTATATTTGCCAATCAATAGGTTAAGATTGAGACACTGCTCTACCGTGCCAATCTTTGATCTAAAGCTGTACTTACATGGGTAAGAAACTGCTTTCTCAGTTGTCCATCCCTTCCCAGAATATTTGATGTAGTGTCAATTAATGACATTGGCCTGTAACAGCTTGGCTCCAAGCGATTTCCCTTTTTAAAGAATGGTACTATTATTGAGGTTGACTATGTGCTTGGCACGGGAGAGTATCCTACACTGTTAAAAACGTTCAATAGCTGCGGGCCCAAGAGCCTGGGCTATATTTTAAAAATCAATCAATAGCCCATCAGGACCTGGGGCCTTTCCCCAGACACTCTGATTTATACCTCCTTGACTTCCCACAGATTTAACTCTATTGGGGTTATATCTGTGGGCGGCAAATATTCCGAGTCTGTGAAGAAGACTAGGGGGCCGATTCTGATGCGGGTTGGAAAAGCTTCCCGACCGAGGGCCTGATTCTGATGCGGTTAGGAAGGCCTCCTAACGGCATTTGCTCCTTCCAAATCGGATCGGGAACGTGTCTTCCCGACCGAGGGCCCAATTCTGATGCGGTTAGGAACAAATGTTCCCATTGAAGTAAATGGGAGTTCAACCAAATCGTATCTGGAAGCATCCGGATGCATCCTACTCCGCCGGTCGGACTTTCCCGATCCGAGTGGGTCGGAAACCATTTCCCAACCGATTTGGTCGGGAAGCTTTTCCAACCCGCATCAGAATCGGCCCCTAGATGTTTGAAAAGTGCCGTTCCCAGGCCTCACTAGTTATGTTACAGTTAATTTATCACTCTGCCTGCTTAAACTGTTTCATTTCTATTACTGCTGCCCAAAAAACTTTGCTATTCTTATTCTTGGCAGTCAAGGCTAGGGACTCACATTGCTGGTCTAGGACTTCCGTTTTTCTGGCAACGGTTACTTGCTTATAAGTCTTCCGTAGGCCTCTCACCTCCTGCATATTCATGGGGGTGGCCTTAACAGCGTGACATAGTTGGCAGTTGGCAATAGAGCATTCCTGGCTAAACCATTTTGGTTTACTGCTGTGGGGTTCTATAGGTCTCATAAGTTCTTTCTTAATAAGGGAGCAATGTTGTTCAAAGGCCGTATTCACTGGAGTGGCCGTATGCTCTTCGCTAAGGCATGCCATAACCAACGGGAAGTTCTCTTTAATAATTTTCTGGAATAGAGTAGCAGATGCAACTGCCTTCCATATTAATCTAAGGCTGTCCAATGAGGGTTCAAGGCTACTTGTTCCAATTTCCATGAAATAGTGTGGTTTGGGGGCCAGGGAGAGGACAACCTCAATTGGGTTGTGATCTCCAAAACCAGGCACAATAACTTTTCCTGTTAGCAGCACGCCATCAAGATTTGGTGATACAAAAAGATAGTCAATTGTAGACATGTAGCCTTGGCCCCTGAAGGTAGGTAGCCCTTCTGAGTAGCTACCTAACACATCCATAACGTTAGTTAGTTTACAAGTGGCCAAAAAAGATGCCAGCTCAAGTCCTCTAATGCCGGATCTGGACTGTACACAAGAAGGAGTATTGATGCAAACAGTAGTGTTCGGGGAATAGGAATGGGTACGTGCTGAATTCAAACTAGCATTAAAATCACCACCCAAACAAAAAACAGCCAATTGCCTGCTATCACCTACGGCACTCTGTCAGGACAAAAGGGAAAATTGGAAAATTGGTGTTCGGTACTGTTATACCTGCTGCTCAGCCAGTGTGACTGTGGTGAGAGAATGTTGGTGAGTGGAATGTTGGTGAGTGTGGATTCAGTTGGTGGATGGGCTGAGCAGCAGGAAGGCTGCTCCTGGTGGGGCTCTACGCTGTAACATCTGATCTTGAATAAACTTACATGGAAACTACTTGGACCAGATCAACATTTATTCACTACATTTTGGCGACTTTACTGGAAAGAACCTGCGTGTGCCACCTGTTTGGACTGCAACTTTCAAGCTTGAAGTAACTGGAAATCTACAAAGTTAAACTTGAAGAAGCTGCAGCCCTGAGCCCCACCAGTGACCTTCAGACCGGTCAGCCCCAACCTGGGCGTGCCAGATCCCGCTGTATTTCTTCATGGACTTATTGGGGTGGACCTGCAGACAGCTCATCATCCAGGACATACTACACAGCTTCTTTGGTGAGCTGCGTTCTGCTGGTGCTTGGCTCTGTGTCACTACACAAAGGATGTTGAACGTGTGTGGCTTTCACCTTGTCTGGCCACAGCCTCAAGACTCATGGATCTGAATTTTTGTTATTTATAACTACTGCCACTCATTTTCGTGTTTTTTGTTCTCAAGACTGCACCTGTCTTATTGGTCAGTTATTTAGCACTGAAGATTTCCTGCGCACAGGACTTTCAGTGTATCTAATGGGCTCACAATGCTTTTCTTGTATATTTCTCTGTACCATCTACCCCGCCTGCTTGTCCTGTGCTGGGGATTACAAGAAACGCTTGGTCTGTTTGGCCTGGGCTTTTGTGATTTATTCGAGCCATCGCTATGAGCTTTGATCAAACTCGGGTGAGTTTGTCTGTTTTTTTTTCTCTTTTTCCCTCTAATCCACTTCTACAAGTTGCCCGTTTAACTGCTTCGCAAGGGTTTTGAATTTTTAAACACGGCGCGTGTACTCACCATTTTCTTGGTGTCACGCGTTTCTCCTGTGAGGTCCTCTGTGACGTCTCTGGTGGTACGCAGATTTCTGGCTGCTGTGGGACGCTATGCTCCTTTGTGCTGCCGTGAGCCATCCAGCTCAGCGTCACGAACGTGCCGCCATCTTGTGCTTCCACGGAGCTTCAAGCACCATGGTGGTTTTGCACTTTTGGAGCACAGTTTTCCAACCAGTTCGTCTAACGTTTTGTGCTTCGTTATTCGTGTGGAAAGGTGGTGTCTTCCGGCAGAAAGTACTGTCTTGGCTGAAGGTACTGTTTTTTTGTTCACTGCCTCCCTTTCGATCTTGCAACTTGTCAATGTCTTGTCGGCAGCTACGTTTTTCCTCATGTGGACGCGTGTTTTCTGGAACTCCATAGTGCTGTCTCCACAATATTTTTCAGTCAGAAATTCCTTTGGTGAGGTTATTGGTCTACACCTTCATTTTCATCGACTTACGTGCAGAACTTTACTTTGTTTTGTTGAGGGGATATGTTTTTGTTATGAATCCATTTTATTGCAACATCTGTCCTTTGTTTTTGAGCTCTAGTCATGGCAGACAATTTGAAAAATGTAATTCTTTATAGATGTGGTGTTTTGTAAAAAAAAATATGTTATTTCTGCTTCTTGACATCTTGCTACGTCTTGCTCAATGTACTGCCATATTGTTTTCAATTCCATGTTTAATATGTTGCCAGGTATTTCTTGCCATTATTGTGTGTATTATCATTTTTGCGGTGTGCAATCAGTGATTACACGGTGGGAGAGTCCCGTGTTGTAAATTCTTGCTTGTGTTTTTATGCTTAGTGTTGAGCTTCATATTGATTGTTTTTCCTTACTACTGTATTAAGTGAAGTGTTGTACGCTTTCATATGTTCTGTGTGGAGTGTTTTTCCACACATATCACCCAACTTCTGTTTGGGTGGAGGGCTGAGGTCAAGCCAGATTTTTAAGAGTGATTGTTTTCCTTCTGATTGCTGTTTCCGTACATTTTTGCTGGATGTTGAGTGTGCATTTCCTCTTGTTCCGTGTGGAGCCCCTTTTCCACACGTACCGCCCTTACTTCGGGTTTGGGTGAAGGGCTAAGTTGAAGCTGTATTTTGATGAGTGAGTCTTTTTGCTAGTGATTGATGTTCACATCTTTACTATGAGGATGGATGTGGAACCTTGTTGTTTCTTTCTGGGTTTGTGTGGACTATTATTCAACACTTTCCACACATCCTTCGGGTTTTGGGTGAAGGGCTAAGTTCAAGCTGGATTTTTCAAGAATGAGTGTTTTTCCCTAGGGATTGTTCATGTTCCGTCTGAAGCCCCTTCCACACGTACCACTCTTACTACGGGTAAGGGTGGAGGGCAATTTTTATGCCGTCTGTTCTCTGTGGAATAATCTTCCATGGCTTCGAAGTTTTTGTTAGAATGGTTATCTACCACGCCTTTCAGTCAGTACTCCTTCTACCTCTTTCTTGTTGGCCTGGCCAGCCAGCTTGTTTTGGTATTGGGGTTTAGTTTGTGCTTTGTGGTGTGGTGGTGTGTGTGTTTTCTTGGTTTGGTTTAAAGGGAGCGTGTGATTTGTTATTTTGCATGGTGGAAAGGGAGAAGTGGTGAGTGTAGAATTGCTGGATTGCGTGGTGTGTTTACTTCTTCCAAAAATGTATTCATTGTTATCTTTCATACATGTATGTTCGCCATCAGTACATGTATCAATCAATCAATCAATCACGGCATTTATAGAGCGCGCTACTCACCCGGGAGGGTCTCAAGGCGCTGGGGGAGGGGGTAAGTTACTGCTCGAACAGCCAGGTCTTGAGCTGCTTCCTGAAGGAGAGATGGTCCTGGGTTCGCCGAAGGTGAGTGGGGAGGGAGTTCCAGGTCTTGGCTGCCAGGTAGGAGAAGGATCTTCCTCCGGCGGTGGTTCTGCGGATGCGTGGTACGGTGGCGAGGGCGTGGCTGGTTGATCATAGCTGGCGGGTGGGCGTGTAGAAGGTCATGCGGTCGTTGAGGTACTTTGGGCCCAGGTCGTGGAGGGCCTTGTGTGCATGGATGAGGAGTCTGAACGTGATTCTCTTGCTGACGGGGAGCCAGTGCAGGTCTTTCAGGTGTCCGGTGATGTGGCTGTGTCGGGGGATGTCCAGGATGAGTCGTGCGGAGGCGTTCTGGATGCGCTGGAGTCTTTTTGAAGTTTGGCTGTGGTTCCGGCGTAGAGGGTGTTCCCATAGTCCAGTCGGCTGGTGACGAGTGCCTGGGTGACGGTCTTCCTGGTTTCAGTGGGGATCCATCTGAAGATCTTGCAGAGCATGCGCAGGGTGTTGAAGCACGAAGATGAGACGGCGTTGACTTGTCTGGTCATCGACAGGGAGGAGTCCAGGATGAAGCCCAGGTTTCGTGCGTGGTCCGTTGGCTTGGGCGCGGTGCCCAGGGCCGGGGGCCACCAGGAGTCGTCCCAGGCGGAGGGTGATGAGCCCAGGATGAGGACTTCCGTCTTGTCTGAGTTCAGTTTAAGGCGGCTGTTCCTCATCCAGTCGGCGACGTCTTTCATCCCGTCGTGTAGGTTGGCTCTGGCGGTGGTGGGGTCGTTGGTGAGGGAGAGGATCAGCTGGGTGTCGTCGGCATAGGAGATGATGTTGAGGTTGTGTTGGCGTGCGATGGCTGCGAGGGGGCTCATGTAGACGTTGAAGAGGGTTGGACTGAGTGAAGATCCTTGTGGAACGCCGCAGATGACTTCGGTGGCCTCGGATCTGAACGGGGGAGGCGGACTCTCTGGGTTCTTCCGGCGAGGAACGAGATGATCCATTCCAGTGCTTTCTCTCGGATTCCGATGTTGCTGAGGCGCTTCACTAGGGTGCGGTGGCAGACGGTGTCGAACGCCGCGGAGAGGTCCAAGAGGATGAGGGCTGCTGTTTCCCCGTTGTCGTTTAGGGTTCTGATGTCGTCGGTGGCTGCGATAAGGGCGGTCTCGGTGCTGTGGTTGGCCCGAAACCCGGACTGCGAGGGGTCGAGGGATCCATTCGTCTCGAGGAAGGCGGCAAGCTGTCTGTTGACGGTCTTCTCGATGACTTTGGCCGGAAACGGAAGGAGCGAGATGGGACGGTAGTTCTTGAGTTCGGTGGGGTCCGCCGTTGGTTTCTTCAGGAGGGCGGTAAGCTCGGCGTGCTTCCAGCTCTCCGGGAAGGTGGCGGTGTGGAAGGAGGAGTTGATGATGTCCCGGAGATGGGGTGCGATGGTGGCGTCGGCTTTGTTGAAGACGTGGTGTGGGCAGGGGTCGGTTGGTGATCCGGAGTGGATGGAGTTCATCGTGCGGGTGGTGTCTTCGGTGCTGATCGGGGTCCAGTTGCAGAGGGTGGTGGTGGCGGGCGTTGGTTCGGCGGTAGGGTGCGTGGTTTGTGCGTCGAAGCTGTTATGTATGTCGGTGATCTTGCGGTGGAAGAACGCGGCGAGTGAGTTGCAGAGGTCTTGCGAGGGGGTGATGTCGTTGTTTCCGGCGTTGGGGTTGGAGAACTCTTTGACGATGCTGAAAAGTTCCTTGCTGTCGTGGGCGTTGTTGTCCAGTCGTTCTTTGAGTGCCGACTTCTTGGTGGCACGGATCAGCTGGTGGTGTTTGCGGGTGGCGTGCTTGAGGGCGGTCCTGTTGTCTGTGGTCTGGTCGAGTCGCCAGGTTTTCTCGAGAGTGCGGCAGTTCTTCTTGGATTCCTTGAGTTCGTTGGTGAACCAAGGGGTTTTCTTGCTTCCGGGTCTGCTGGGAGGGTTTTTAGTGGTGCGAGGTCGTCGGCGCAGGCGGTCAGCCACTTGGCGAGGTTGCTGGCTGCTTCGTTTGGGTCCGTTGTGTTGGTGGGTGTGTTCTGGCTGAGGGAGGCGGTGAGCTGCTCGGCGGTGATCTTGCTCCAGCTCCGGCGGGGAGCCTGTTGCGGGTGGTGGTGGGTCGCAGTCTTTTGAAGCTGAAGTGGACGCAGCTGTGGTCGGTCCAGTGGAGTCCGGTGGCGTGGCTGAAGGAGATGTGCTTGCTGGAAGAGAAGACGGGGTCAAGCGTGTGGCCGGCGTAGTGGGTGGGCGTGTTCACCAGTTGCTTGAGTCCGAGGTTGGCGAGGTTGTCCAGCAGGGCGGTGGTGTTTCTGTCGTTGTTGTTCTCCAGGTGGAAGTTGAGGTCCCCTAGGAGGATGTAGTCGGCGGAAGGCATGGCGTGCGGGCTGATGAAGTCTGCGATGTCTTCGCTGAATAGTGTGCGTGGTCCCGGGGTCTGTAGATGAGGGTGCCTCGGAGGGTGGTCTTGGGGTCAGTGTGTATCTGGAAGTGTAGGTGTTCGGCGGCGGTGAAGGTCTCGTCGGAGTTAGTCGAGATGCGGATGGTGTTCTTGTGTACGATGGCGATGCCTCCTCCCGTCTGGTTGACGCGGTCCCTCCGGGTGATCTTGTATCCGTCCGGGATGGCTATGGCGATGTCGGGCGATGTATGACATTGCATTTGTTCTGATGCCCCTGTGTTGCATGTTATTATCTTATTGTCATCTTTTGCATGCACCATTTTATATTGTGATTCTTTTGGAGTTTCATTCTCTTTTGTATAAAGAAAGGGAGATGTGTTATACCTGCTGCTCAGCCAGTGTGACTGTGGTGAGAGAATGTTGGTGAGTGGAATGTTGGTGAGTGTGGATTCAGTTGGTGGATGGGCTGAGCAGCAGGAAGGCTGCTCCTGGTGGGGCTCTACGCTGTAACATCTGATCTTGAATACACTTACATGGAAACTACTTGGACCAGATCAACATTTATTCACTACAGGTACATTCGTAAAATCATTATTATAAAAGTTAATTGGATATACCTGGTACCTCACTGCCTGGATGTTGTTATCAAATGGTTCTAAAGCCTTCACACAGCCTCCTGCTTTAATATTCACCCAGATAGCTAGCCCTCTTACTGCACAGCCTGTTTTCGAGGGTATTGCTAAGTTATAATAGCAAGCAAAACCATCAACAATTATTTCATGGGAAGTCCAGGTATCTTGAAACATTAAAATATCAAACTGGCTAATAAAGGTAAGCTATTCCGGGCTCAGTAATTTAGAGTGGAGTCCCGCAACATTCCTACTCAGGATTTTTAATGTTTGGTTATCACTGCATGTGCGCTGGGTTTGTGGAACTATAGGGGGTGACTCAGTTGCCATGTTGGTAAATGCAGGCCCACCCTCACCTATGGGTTAGATCTCATTCAGTCTAACTCATCAAGGCCTTCTAAAATGGAGAACCTATTGCTGTGTGTGAGCATCTGTGGTGGATAAAGGCTTCCTAATGCTAATGGTCTGTAGAAATAACCCAGAGGGAGGCAACAGATTTTGGAATTAGGACCACCACAATCCTCCTGCCATTTTAACATATTGCGCACGCTTTGGGGTCTGTCAAAATTAATAACAATACTCTATCTTTGTGTCTCTATATCTTTGTTCTGCCGACCAAGCTACCCAACCCTCCGTACCATCAAAATTTCCTTACATCTTGCTGAATTAAAATGTTTCTGTTTAGTTAACCAGTCCATACATTTGTTCCTTAGTTCCCCTCATGTTTTACTTTGGGATTCCATCAGATGGGGCACACGGGCTAGGACCATTACGTATGGGCATGCTGCAGGTGGTAAGTCCAGTTGATCCTGGCTGGGAACGTGTCTTACAGCATGTGGGCGGTTGTGGGAGCGATTGCAGGCGGTAGGCCCCCTCTATCAATGGAGGATGCTGATTCCATTTGTGTAGTGCTTTTATTATTTGCGGCTACAATGTCCCCTACATTGATTTGTTTAAAAGGCTGGATTGATCTGCGTGACTGCTGGGTCAGGGCTGCATCAGTTAACCCGCCCCGTGAGGGTAAATTTAGAGTCTGGGTGTAGGTGCCCTATTCAAAGTGTGTTTGGTGGAGTAGACATGGGGTACAATGCCCCTGTCCCCAACCTCATTCCCTGCCATTACGCAGTTCTGAATTGTGCCCAGGCTCTTTTCGGTGTTGGCCAGATGTTCCAGTAACGGCTTGAGTTTACCATCTAGTATGGTATTCAGTTTAGAACAGTACAGTTCAAGAAACAGGGGATCTGCGCGCAGGCCAGCAGTTCCCTCAGTGTCCAGGGTCAGGGTGTGGGGTGGGTGTTGTGGTTGTGGATTAAGGGCTGATGCTGACAGTGCTGGATGTATCCAGGTAAGAAGGTGATTATTGGTACTGGCAACTCGACTAGGCTGCGCCCTTTTTGTGGGCATCTGTTTACCAGATGTTCTTTTCCTCTTTACAGCTGGAGCAGCAGGAAGGCAGTGGTCCATTACCAACGTTGCAAGCTCGAGAGGGACCAAATTATGAGCGTGTTCAGTGCTTACCCTTGAATTAAGTGTCCTCAAGTAGATTTGGTTTTACTAGACAGCTTTCCGCTTTCGGCTTGGGGCATTGGTGACCTCTCAGGGCCGAGTGATAATCTGCGCTCTGCTAGGTCTATCTCATTGGAGACTATCCCCACAACTCTTTCTAACATACAGTCAATGCTAACAGTTGGGCGTGAGGTAACTGTACTGCCTTCATTTTTGCGTTTCCTCATAATAATATAGTTAGAGGTGTCCTACCTTACTGCAAGGCTCTGCTGATTTCTGGTGAGGGATTTTGGATCCTAGATCCAAGAGGGAGGGCCCAGACCAGCCGCGTCCAGCTGTGGACCGGTGCAGATGGGCCCAGCCGTAGCGGGATGCCTCACGGCTGTAAATAGGCGGTGGGTGCAAAGTCGGCGGTGTGGGTGGCTCCTGCCGGGCTGATGTCTGGGGCATCGAGTCCTACCCCTGCTCAGTTTGCGATGTCCCTTTTAACTCAGGTTCAGGGCTTTTAACAACTTGTATAGCACTCAGCTGTGTTTGGATGATGCACAAATATCATTGACAAAAATATTGTTTTTTGAGGTAAGTAATATCGTTTTAAATAATATTGATGTTTTTAATATTGTTTTCACTAATATAGTTTTGAAAAATTTTATTTGATTATTTGAATGCGTTTTAGTAGCTATATCAATTCTATGTGTTACTGTTTTTTAAATAAATGTTATTAATTGTTTTTAAAAAAAAGTACTTTTTATTAATTTGTAATAGTAATGTATAGTTTCTTAGTGGGTTATGGATTTGTTGGTGGATAGGGTGGTTAGTTAATTAGGTAATAATTAATGAAGAATTATTTAATACACTTTAGTTAATTGTACAATTGATTTTTCATATGCAATTTATGTAATACTGATTTATTTTCATTATATGTTTTTTGCGGGCTGTTAGATTTATAAGGGGGATAGGGTGGTGAGTTAATTAAGTAATAATTAATTAACAATTAATTCTTAATTATTTATTTGTTTTTTAATTATGGGATTTATTGAATACTAATTTATTTGACTTACATTTTAGTTGTGGGTTGCTAAGTTTGTAGGAGTGTGGGGTGGGAAATTAAGTAATAATTAATTAACAATTCTTTATTAATTGTTAATTAATTCTTTAATTGATTTTTAGTTATGTAATATATGGAATACTGATTTATTTTACAATATATTAGATAGGTTTGTAGGGCTATAGGGTGGGAAGTTATTTTAGTAATAATTAATTAACTATTCATTATTATTTGTTAGTTAATTAATTAATTGAATTTTAAATATGTAAATCGTGGAATATGTATATATTTTAGTTGCAGGATGCTAGGTTTGTAGGGGTCTAGAATGGGAAGCTAATTAAGTACTAATTAATGAACAATTATTTATTAATTGCTAATTAATTATTTAATTTATTTTAAATATGTTTTTTATGGAATTGTTATTTTTTTAGTTATATTTTAGGTGTAGGCTGCTAGGTTTGTAGGGGAACAGGGTGGGAAGTTAATTAATTAACAATTGAATATAACAATTATTTATTAATTAATAATGTATTTTGCATTGAATAGTAATTATGTAAATTGATTAACTGTTTTTAATCAATGTAGTACATATATATATCTTTATGTCATTTTTTATTATTAAAAGTTTTATATTTTTTCCACATTCAGGAGCTTACTCATATATCTAATGTGTTTGAAGTGAAGCATTTTCCCTACTCTTGCTTAGACTGCAGTAGGAATAGCAAAATTAACCTCTTAACAGTTCAACACTTTGCGTACTGCGTCGCTGACTGAAGTGGGAATGGTAAGTTTTACCCCTCCAAAGTCCAACTACTGTTGCGCTGTTTGTAGTGGCAGTAATACATTTTATCCCTCTGAAATACAATGCTTTTTCTGCTTTTGCCCTGTTTGGGGTGAGAATAGTAAATTTCACTCCTCCATCACAAAGGTGACAGATATTGCATCCACCCAAATATAATTCCCATAGGATATAATGGGATTTATATTTCGGCGGATGGGATATCCGTCACTGTCAAGTATCGGTAATCCTTGAAGAAACTGCGCATGCGCGCGCGCCCACGCATGCGCAGTTTTCTCAAGGATTACCCAGACGGCGAGGAAGAGGAGGAGGGCAGCCCTGGACGCCGCATGCCAGGTAAGTGGTTTTAATTTACTAGTAAGTAATGTAAATTTACTTGTTAATATAGAGGGGTGGAGGCGGGTGGCGTAGCGTAGCGGAGTTCCACGGAGTTTGTTCGCAACTCCGTGGACCTCCGCGTAGCCCCGCTACGCCCACTACGCCCAGGGTTAGTACAGTTGAGTGGTGTACAGTAGAGTGG
The DNA here is from genome assembly GCA_963921515.1 of Calotriton arnoldi. Classification (NCBI taxonomy): domain Eukaryota; kingdom Metazoa; phylum Chordata; class Amphibia; order Caudata; family Salamandridae; genus Calotriton; species Calotriton arnoldi. The sequence goes on along the minus strand of CAWUFW010008485.1, from coordinate 435,407 downwards.
GGTAGAGTGAAAAGAAAAAAAAAAATATATATATATATATATATATATATATACACAAACATATGGATGTGTTGGATGTGTGTGTGTTTATTTGTGTTTAAATAAGTATATATTTATATATAGTATTCAATATTAGTGGAATTTATTTAATTTACATCATATTAAATTTAAATTTTAAAATATTTAACATTTACTACTTTAAACTCTATATTGCAAAATTGATATTTTTGCATATTTGTAGAATATATTAGTGTCAACGATATTTTTCTTCTGATATTTTTGTAATTACCGGTTAAAGTGTCGGAGCAAGATATTGGGGCAAACGATATTTTTGCCACTATATTTTTGTCAACGATATTGTGTCAGTGATCCCACTCAGCAGCGGGCTATATAAAATAGTTAATTAATCTGACCAAATCCTCCTTATTAATGCACTGACATGTATACTAATGACTTTAAACACTGGTTTCAGTAAAATAGTCCATTGGTCTGCAAAGTTTGCAGCCAGTTACATGGTTGGTCCTGTGCCAAGGTGAGCAGAAATCAGCTGGGAATAAGGCCATGTGAACGGCTCTGACTGTTCCATTTAATAGGCACATTATCATTATAGATTTATGAAAAAGATCCAGCATTTCATAACTTGGCAAGAGTGCGTTTCACTGTATAACACAATGTTCCCATTAAATTACTGAGTAGTGAAATGCTGGCAGGCACCCAAAACTTAAAGTGGTGTGCACATGCCATCTAGCAAAAAATGCACCACCATGACATTCCATTGCTGATGTGCAGAGGGCATTATATTAGCATAAACGGATTACAATCCCTCTCTCCTTTGTGACTCTCTGATAAGTGGAATTTTACAAAAAAATAGGGGATGCCACGACCAGACAATGGCTCCATACGTACGAATTAATTCTCCTCCGTGTCTACACCCTTTTACTATTTTTGTTTTCCTCAAGGTAATATTGCGATTATATTATGCCTTGTATGTGGTCACATTTCATTGTGTTTCCAAGTTATTCTTTGTCTGTGTTTTGTTTTTTCACTTGCCTGGATGGTTCACGTTATAAAAATACTACTGGTTGGCACAGCCCTGACAGCAAAGGAGAGAGTGGAAGGCGCCTCTCATAAATATCAGTAAAAGAGCAATGCCTGCTCATGGGAGATGAACCGGAAGTGCATTAGAGAGGGGCAAGTCTGTGGCACCTGCTGAACAACGGGTCACTATGATAAACTGTGCACGCAGTTTGTTGGGTGTTCGTTCTTCCTCCAGACCACACACGCAGTAATGTCCGACTACCTCTGGGAAGGAGGTAAATAGCTCAGCTCTGGTGCTATATACCTTGTTTGGTGAACATTGGAACAATAAATGAAGGGGCATATTCCCAAGAACGTGTGATAACCATCGCAAAAGTTACTTAACGCAACCTTCAACATCGCAGTCCATCGCAGGAAATTTACGCCGTGTTAACCAAGTATTCACAACACGGCGGTACCATGCGATAGTCACCAGAAAACGCGTCAACTGACCGCGTTAAAATCAACGCCACGCCGCAAAAATGCGAAAAATGAACGCAAAAAAAGCTGCGATGAGGCCAATCGCGATACGAAAATCAGCGAAACCCAGCTACAGGCCTGCAATTCACACGCGTCAGGCGGGAACAATCACCATAAAAATAGAAAAAAACAGACAAACAAATGCCAAACAACAGCGAAGCACAATGGACATTGCCGAAGCAAGTACGGAGGAGAACCAGAACCCCACAAGCCCCCCGGAGGACCATCCTGGGACTTCGGGGTCAGGGAAGGGCAAGGACAAGAAGAGTAGGAAGAAGCGGTTCAGTCCGCAGGAAAACAGGATCCTGATAACGGAGGTGACAGAACACCATCAACAACTGTTCGTCACCTCCACTGTGTCATTGGCAACAAAAAATGGAATATGGCAGTCCATCGTGGACAAGGTGAATGCAGTCGGAGTGCTGAAGAGGACAATGGACGAGGTCAAGAGGCGCTTGAATGATGTCAAGCGCAAAACCAAGCTGAAACTCACCAACAACCTGAAGGCAGCAATGCAGACTGGAGGTGGGAGCCCAGCGCCACAGGAGGAGCTGGACGACATGGAGGAAATGGTGTTCACAGTCATCAGTGGGGAGACAGTGGCAGGAGTTGGGGGCCCGGACACTGCTCAACAGGACCCGACACAACAGCAACAGGGTGAGTAACGACCAGGGCCTGGGGGGACAGGGGGAGATGGGCACAATGGCACACATGCACAATTAAGTTGAGCACATATGTGGACAAACCATGCCCCAGACCACCAACTCCCACCAAGAGACCAATGTACCCAAGTATGCAACATGTCAGCACTGTACAAGCACAGAAGTCAAAGGCACACCTCATGAAAGGGATAAGGGGCAGCAAAATCTGAGCTGCAGGGGCGACTCCCCCAAAATGCAGCACACACATCACATGCATAGCACATCTACATTGACAACGATGTGACACAATCCGCAAAACACCTACAACAGAACACAGGACACAACTGGCGCCACTTGGGTGCAGACACTGGCCAATCACATTTGGCATTGCAGGGAAATGTGCGTTGATAATGTACAAGGACAAACACACACACGTCTGTTGTCGAAATGTCCACTGTCCCCCATCAAATAGGCAGCTCCTCCCAAACAGCCACAATGTACCCAGTCATGCTGTCTGTATGAAAACATGTACAATGCGACAACATACATGTGGACACATTGTTAAACTGCATCTCCCCTTCACATTGCAGAGGGAGATTCAACTCCTCCTGCAGAGCAGCCCGACCCTCTCTTCTCTGAAGATGAAGAGGACCACCACAGCTTCGACTCTGACGCCCTCCAACTGCTCGTGGACAGCATACGCAGCCCACTTCCAGGAGCTGGGCAGCCCAGCTGCTACGAGGAGACCTCACCCCCTGCACAGACCACACAGCAGGCAGCACCCACCACCACGGCTGGCTCCCAGGACCCCCACGAAGAACACATGGCCTTCCAACACCGTGTTTTGGGGTGCCAGGAGAATCTGGCTGAACAGGTGCGGGTGGGCTTCTACCGCATGGCAGACAAACTAGATGCCATACGTGGGTGTCTAAGTCCCATCAGGGACAACTCACGGTCCCTAACGGACACCCACAGTTTGCTCCATGCTCTCCAACGGACCATGGCTGACATCGCTGGAGCCCTGACTCAGAGATTAGTACAACTGTCCAGTCCGAGTGGCTGTAGCGATGTCACACGGAAGTTGGGAAACATGCGGAGGTTAATGGAGACCATGGAGCGGGCGAATGCGGAGCGAGCGGCTGCCACGGCTGCACACCAGCGAGAGGTAGCTGGGTTCCTCAATGACCTCAGGACCATCCTCATGGCATTGCTGGCACAAGGCCTGGCGCGGATGCATGCTGCTGCCACCACTCCATCCACATCTCCGCCCCCTGATGTGTCACTGCCACACAGTGCTGGAGACAGGACACCACCACCCACACGTGAGGCACATGAAACAGCAGAGGACGAAGATGCGGATGATTCTGCCCTCGTGGTAAGAAGGACGCAGCAGCATGCATCTCAGCAATAGGTCCGGCTTCAGCTTGGTACTGCCCTCTGCATCATCACCTTCCACTGTCCCCCGATGCACTCTGCGACACTCACCTTGGACCTCGACATGGACTGCCATATGCTGTTTGATCGCCATTGACACAGCAATCAGACTGCGGACTGAACTCGTCCTCTTCCTTTGGACTTGTCATTCCCTGACGGACCCTGGCTGGCCCTCCACGGGACAACATCGTCATGTGGGGTTTGCATGGCCCTGTACTGCTCCAGATGCAATACTCCACTGAATGTGCATTAAACAGTCATATTTACACAGATGTGTCATGTCTATGGTCTTTTAAGTGTGGAAGTATGGATGAATGTAGGCTCACTGGACTCCTCTTTCGTCCATGTGGCTCATGTCGTAGCACAGGGGTCACAGGGTGACACTTTGCCGAATGCGGTCCGGGTGGCGCTGACACAACAACAGGGACACACGCATGAGTTACTTCCTTGTCCAGCCCAGTAAGGAACCACGCCCAGAGCCCCGGGGTCATTTACACACCCTTACGCTGGACTGGCATACGCCAGGCCAGCCCACTCCGCTTACGCTCACAGGGGGGGACGGCAACGCTACATGTCCAATGTCTTTCCTGTAGTGATCTGCTGCTCACAGGTCTAGTTGTCAGCATGCCACAGCCACTCCCTCACGGCTGGTGTACACCCACACCACACCCATCCAGCACACACGTCACAGGACATGTGACCCTGCCAATAGAAAGGGCCGGGCGCATGTGCTCAACGCCATTTCCACTCTCTATCTGAGTGCATCCGTGTGGTGTCAACGTAGGCATGAGGGCCTCGGGCCCTGCAACTTCACATTCCCCAGGACCGGAGGTGACATGATGGCGTCCGCAACACGATACCCATTCATACAGGGTCCATGACTTTGGGACACAGACTTGGTGGCACCGGATACATTGCGGCCGGCACAGGCACACCGCCACGGGACGGTGACTTTGGGTGCACTGAGGTAGGGGCACCTTAAGTGCTGAGTGGGTGTGCAGCCTGCGATGATGCCCCATCCCGGCAGTCTGGACTGTTCAGGATTTGTGTGTCCTGCTGGACCGCAGTGTAGGCCAGAGCCAGCGCGGGCTTACTGCCACGTGGCGTCGCATCCCGGATCACAGAGTTAGTGGCACCACAAGGGCTGAGCGAGTGTGCAGTCTGCGATGATGCCGGGTGCACTGGTATGTCCTCTGCCATGGCGAAATCAAGACCCAGAATCATATGTGAGACCTGGTGGCCTACGGAGCGGGGCTGCATGATGTGGAGGGTGCCATGTCCGCGGGCCCCGGACATGTGGCTTGCAGCGGCACGTGGTGGGCCCTCATTGCTACACGCCAAGGGCGGAAGGTGAGCAGTGAGGCCTGGGTGCGCAGGGCCTGGGGTACATCTGCCTGGGTGCGCAGGGGCGGGCATGCACCGCTGGGTGGCGGTAGGGGCTGGGGTGCATCTGCCTGGGTGCGCAGGGGCGGACAGGCGATGATGTCTTGTGCAATTGTATGTACTTTGCCATTCAGGTATCTGGACTCTGTTACAGATGACGGATCTGTTTCAGATGTGTGACCTGGTGAACTGCACTACATACCGGCACATGGTTGGAGACACGCCGGTGGCAGCAGGTGAGCAGTGTGGCCTGGGTGCGCATTGTCGGCACTCTCTCTCCCTGTCCGTCTCTTCTGTTATCTGTGTCTCGCTCCCCCTCTCTGTCTGTCTTTCTCTGGCTCCCCCTCTCTGTCCGTCTTTCTCTGGCTCCCCCTCTCTGTCTGTCTTTCTCTGGCTCCCCCTCTCTGTCCGTCTTTTTCTCGCTCCCCCTCTCTGTCCATCTTTCTCTGGCTCCCCCTCTCTGTCCGTCTTTCTCTGGCTCCCCCTCTCTGTCCGTCTTTCTCTGGCTCCCCCTCTCTGTCCGTCTTTCTCTGGCTCCCCCTCTCTGTCCGTCTTTCTCTCGCTCCCTCTCTTTCTCTCTTTCTCTCGCTCCCTCTCTTTCTCTCTCTCTCTCCTTCGCTCTCTCTCAGTCCTTTGATGTGTGCAAGACACACCTTCTCATCATGATTTTTGTCTTGCAGCTGTGACCTATGGATTGTCCCGAGGGGAGCCGCCATGTGTCTTCATTTCTGTTCTGTGTTTCTTTGAATAAATTTTCATTTGTTACATCGAAGGTGTATGTGTGATGCTCATTTTTGTGACGACACATGCATGTCACCAAATGTGGTTGTGCGACATCAGGCGGATTATTTGGTACATGATTCCGTGTGGTTGATGCGGCATGTCTTTGGCCGGGGGGGGGGTGCCCGGGGAGTGGGGATCCTGGGGGTGGTGGAGGTGGGTGTTGTGGCCCTGTTGGGGCTCCGAGCAGCATGATCGGTGGCTCCATGGCATCTGTTGCCCTTCAGGTGTGGCTCTGGGCTGGGCTCCATTTTGTGGTGCAGGCTGTGGTCCGACTTTGTACCAGGTCAGAGCGGGTGTTAGTTTCCTGCTGCTAACGCGCCTTATCGCCTGTTTTGTGGTCGTGTCGCCGATCTGGCTGGTCGTTGAGAATGTTGCGGAGTGGTGTTTTCGCGCCTTTTTGCACGGGAACGCCTACTCTGCATCTCATTAGCGATAGTTGCGGGGGTCATCTGTGGCGATGTTTTTTGCGGCTGCTATCGCGGGTAAACTAGTGTTATGGGCTGTTAACACCAACTTGTGAATGGGGCGATAAATTTATCGCAACTTTGGCTGCGATAAAGTGCTGTTAACTCGGCGATGGCTCCTTGAGAATATGCCCCGAAGTGTTTGCAGATGCAGCAGTGTTGCAGCGGCACAGGCATTGCTGCCAATAAGGAAGTGTGATAAGCCATTCGGCATCCTCAAGTTGATATGAAGCTCTTAATAATCCCAGAAAACTGTTAGAACTGAATGAAGAAGTTCCAAGCTGGAAGTTATTGCAAATGGAGGGATTCCATTTCAGCTTGCCCATAACTCAGAAAATGGCTGCATCATGCTTTGAACTTTTAAGAGCCCTTAGGAAGACTATTAAATGGCTCCCCATTGAAATCCGCAGAATGGTCATCCAAGGACTCATTATGTCACGTTTGGATTACGGTAATTCTCTGTATCTTGGGAGCCCTATGTTTGTCACAAGAAAATTACAGGTGATACAAAAAAAGCCAGAGTCCTGTTGAATATCCCTAAATCTAAACCAGTGCTGGCAAGCCTTCATTGGTTGCCTATAAGAAAGAGAATTGAGTTTAAGTCTCTTTGCATAGTCCATAAAGTAAGACATGTTCAGAGGCCACATATCCTGAAGCAAATCCTTGTTCCTCACAAGTACGCACAGGACTTACGATCAAACAACCAATCTCTCTTGGCTATACAAAGAATAAAAAGAGCCAGAAGAGAGGGATGTTCCTTTGCTTACGTGGCTCCCATGGTATAGAATTCACTCTTGCTAAGTTTAAGATCTAATGATAACCTGATTAGCTTCAGGAAACAACTGAAAACTTATCTGTTCTCCTGAAGTGATCTCAGTCTTCCTCATTCAGGTTACCAGTTAGCGCTGGGAAGCCTGTGTTTGGGTAGCCATGCACTTTATAAAAACCTTGAAATTAAATTAAATTAAATATTTGAGTCATCATGGATAGAATTTCTAACTCTCCTACCTCTGGTGTAGTGAGGCACCTGGCTGCAGAACTACACTGTACTTTGTCACTGAAATACCCTAGTGTGTGTCCCCTCTCACTTTTGGATCTGGATACACCCCCTGTCTGTTGGCATCAAGCAACATCAAAGCTTAATAATGACTAATAGTCCAATTCAACATGCTCACAATTTCAGCAAATAATAGACCTGGGGCATAACCGGGGGAAGCTACAACTAGACTAGGACTAGAAGCTAGAATTAGAAGCCTAAAAACTTCTGCGTGCAGAAATGATGCAGAAATGTGAATTTGCGCTATTATGAAACCCCATTTTCAGTATACTTTGCTTAAAAGTGGGGTTATCGCTCCTTTTTCCAACCCTGGAAAGGCATTAATTCCTTGATGCAACTGAAAAGAATATGTATATTCCCAGGATGGAGAGCTCCCTGCAAAATTGATTCTGAATGGCCACACACCTACAGGTGGGGGGGGGGGTTCATTCATTGTGCAAGGCACTACCTCTCACGCCAGAATGTTTAGATCCCTCTCCTAAGCCTAATGCTGTTATGATTTAAATTCACCATATGGGATTGGATGAAGAATTTATGTTTGTAAATTGTTTTCATGCACCATAACAACCTTTGTGATTCAAATCCAAAATCATTAGCCCTTTTCAGCCCACTGATATCCCTTGGTTTGTCTCCTACAAATTGAAGAGCACCAGGGCTCAAAGCAGTCACATGATTCCTGGAGAAGGAATCTAAGTGCCCACATAGCCTTCTCTAATCAGGCATGGGGTATGAGCCGCCTGGGGTACAGCAGAGCAGCTCATGTGGACACGCAACGGTGGCTTGAAGTACATTGTGCAATTTAAATGAAGGTGAAAAGGAGAGGCAATAAAACAGATGAGAGAATTTGGCCTCCTCCTGGAAACACAATGCAGCTTATTAAGCATATCCATAACCGGAACCCCCGATTTATAACCATGCTTCTCATATATACGAACCAGATTTGTAACAGACGATAACAAAAACCATGTCTTCTTTATGGTCCTTAATCACATAGTTCTTGAATATTGCTGACATCTTCTCCTTTGCAGACCAATTGTTTTTTAACAAAATAGATTAAGAGCAAAACATCCTCCTGCCACTTGTTCACGGTCCCGGTACCCTTGATCACCCTACGGAAGCCATTTTGCTCTATAGGCGCCCAGTTGGAGGGTGCAAGACTGAAGCGGACAAATCATGTACATTGCAGCTCTGAGGTGATCTCATCTTGTTAGACTGCAAACCCATAATGGTCTTCACAGATATATATGGTTACAGAGGGCTCCCTAATATTTTGAAATAGTTGTTCTAGCTTGCTCTGTCATTATCTAGCCCTTATCGAACCAGCAGTAGATGAATTTATCAGTTTGGGTTTTCCCCCATAAATCCTACCTGCCAACCCCCTGCAGGGCTTTCTCAGCATGGACAAACCAGTGGCACCTTCCAGAATGTTCTATAGATAGTATGGCACAGGAGGCCCTTCCAAAAGTGTCAGCATGGGGATTAATCTGTAACCAAACACACAACATAGGAAGGTTTAGTTCAACTTTACCGGTAAATTTCAGGCCGAATTTAAGTCTCAGCCTGGCTAGTGGAGTTCCTGGACCCAATCTAAGTAGGGATCTCAGGAAACCGTTTCCTTTCCCTTGAATGTTTTTTTTGTGTGCACCATATTTCTGCCCCATTACCAAGGATTGTTTTGCACGTGTACTCATGTATTTTTTTTTACCAATGTTAACCACCAGATTCTTAAAAAAAAACAATTCAATCCCCCGAAGCAGGCGATGCATTGATAGTGGTCAATGCAATAAGACACCATCATCTGCATATTGTAGAAAAGAGTTTTATCCTCTCCTCGTCTGGGCGTGTCAAGGCAGTTGATGATATCTTTTCTAAATAAACTAAAGAGCAAGGGGGCAATACACAACTTTACCTTACTCCCCGTGCAAACGTAAATGTCTCGATGCACCTGCCCAGCCGCCCATGTCTGACCGCTGCTCTGGAATGTTCATGCAGATGCTGCAGGACGTCCACCATCCATTCCAGCATTACTTGTCTTCTGAGGTAGGACCAGAGTACAGAGTGATCAGCAGTGTCAGAGGACAACTTCAATCCAACACATGTCAAATACAAAGGGACATTGTAAGCTGACAAGACTTTGAGAAGATCACATGTAACCTAAACAGGTGCTCAACAGTCCCATCGCCTCTCCTGAATCCCGCCTGTGCTGTGCGCAGTATTTTGTTGTCATGTACGCACTTCTGACACTGGTTGAGTAACGATTTACCATAAATTATTTCAACCCAATCTAGAAGGAGATAAGCATTTATATTTATAACAGTTTTATAATCTTTATGTTGGTCAGTCAGACCCCCAGTCATGAGCTCTCACTACCATATTACGTTTTTGTCTGGAAATTGCCACTGCCGCCTCTGTGGTGACAACAGGTGGCACTTGTCTTTCCTTTCATTAAAGGTTCTCCCTCTGAAAAGAGCTACCCAACCTCGGCATTTTAGGTACACCATGACAAAAACAAATGGCTAAAATGTCTTAGCCACTCTATGGCTCATACCCCTATGTTTAGGTAGTTTGACCAGCCAACATAGCCAAAGAGTTCCCAGAATAGTTTGCTTTCCCAGTCCCTGACTGCCATTAGCAACACTTCTCAGGACCCCCACTGCTTCTCTTTTTTATATTTCTATTTTTGGGTCCTCAACACCCTTCCACCATCATAGCTATAATCTCGCCTCTCTCAATGCTCTGAATATTAGTGCCTTCTTCATCTCACATTCTTCATCGTACCACTCCATCTCATGTTTTTTGAGGGCCTTAGATTGATACATTTGAGATGGGAGGATGCAAAAATGCAGATTATCAATCTGTCTAATGACCGCCTGAACCAGCTGCCATTGGGGCATCACCCCTCATATTTTCCATTTCCAAAGTCCATGTTAACGAATCTTAGTGCAGGAGGACCAGAAGTGCATATTCCTTAGTTTCCCATCATATTAGTTACTCGCTGTTTGAGACACCTAACTCTGCTGAGGCTACCAGGTGTTCCTTTATCACCCTGCCACAGATTAGACATTGAAGGACCAGTGACATTAGAGGCCTCATTTATGAAAAGTGGTGCATCGCTGGTTGAAAATAGCGATGCAACACTTTTCATTGCGCCCTCCTTGCAACACTACAGCGCTCCATGACACAAGAATTGAACAGATACGTCAGGAATCCTGACGTATCTGTTGGCGCAGTAATGACGCATTGCTGGAGTGTGTCGGAAAAACAGACGCAACTCCAGCAATGCGTCATTACACGTGGGCGAACCCCATGTGAAAGGCCCTGCGTCAGTGCTTACGCCTGCTTGAAGCAGGCCTAAGGATTTGACGCAGTGAAGTCATAGACGTGGCACAGTGAAATCTCATAGATTTCTATGAGCCTTTTTTACGAGGGACGCCCACCATGCACAGAGCTTTACAAAGTGACGCATCGGCCTAGATGCGTCACTTTGTAAATAGGGCGCAGTGTGGTGCATTGATTACACCACTGCAGCGCCACAAAACATTGGCGCAACGGTGGCGTAAGCATTTCATAAATAAGGGGATACGTGTGGTTTGTGGTAACTCACTGCTTAGGCTTATCTTTCATATCATACATGAGGGACCGTGCTTGCACAATAACAAAAACACAGCCCCCCCACACGCAATACATACTGCTTTCTGGTATGTCAGAATTTGCTCTACCATTCAGGAAGTGACAGCCACCCAGGGACAACATTGATAAAAATTGTGTCCCCTTCTTGATATTTTGTCTGCGTCCGGGATCCCCTGGCTGCCTCTTCCTCCGCACATTAAATGATCCAGACCAATATGGAGGCTCAGCCAGAGTTTACATCTGTCAATGGATTCACTGCTTCTCCCTTCTTCGCCCTAAAATAGGATTTGACAGAAATGGAGAAAAATCAGCCAATATCAAGTTGCAGGGTTAACACAAGGAGAATATGGAAGAACAAATCGTGTACACAGTTGTGTAAAATTTTGTGACTCATCTTGAAAGCTGTTTCCTCCACAAGACATTTTTCAAAGTTGTGCAGGCATTTTGATTACCTACAGACACCCCCTCAAAAGTTAGCATGGAGGTTGGAGAGTATATCATAGCCATGCAGGATCATCCTGAGAGAGAATGTCAAGTCAGGAGCGATCTGAAGACTCAAGGCTACCAAAGTTTAATATTCCCTTAGCAGAATTTGAGCAAATATGGAGATGCAAAGTGATCTAACTTTGATCTGGATTCATGAATAGGTTCAGCACCTGACTAGATTGTACTTCACACACAAGAACATGTAATTCAACTTTACACAGAAAAAGAGTGGCCCAAATGTTCATCGAGAATAGCCACGAGACAAGGGTCAAACAAAGATGAAGGTCAAATTATATGGACAATTTCAGGAAAACCTTGCATATTAACTAAGTCAATGGTTCTAGTGCCCAGTGTCCTCGGGGTTCACTGTGATCTTCAGCATGAATGAGTTTAGCATTTCTGAGATTTCCATCCTTTTTTTCTCCACTGTCTCATCATCTTCCATCCATTGAGTGAATAAGAGCTTGAGGATACTAACTTGTTCAAGTAATGAGAAATGGTATTTAAATTAGTTATAGAGGGTGGAGGGTCTCGAGAGGAAAAGATGGATTTTGTTATTTTCATGGAATAATAAGTAATGAATTAGTATTTGTGGTGAACATGTATTGACCTACTTATTACTCAATGAAAGTCAGGAAATAGAAATTGAAATGTGACCTCAATGTCTAGACGTGCAGGTTGCATGGTTCAAGCAGCAGCTGAAGCTGTAAAACCTGTAATGCCTAGCATTAAGAGCACTTATTTGTTTTTACATCGCTGGCAGGTCAAACGAGAAACAGGTATGTAAAGCATGCGAACCACACCATATATCAAAGAGGCGGTAATTAAACATTAAAGTTCAAGTGATTCCCACTGAATCAGCATTGTTAATTAGTAGCAGTTGCTGCAAGAACATACTATAAATAACTTAACGCTTGCAAATGTTGATCTTCACCATCTTCCTCCCTAAATCCCAGCACACAGGGAGGACAGGCTGGTATGACTACAGTGCTTTTGAGTTCATCTTCCACATGTAGGGCTGAAAGTCCTCCCACGGCTGTGAACGTGTTCCTGTTCGACTCTACCTGGCCAATATTGGATTTCCCAGCTGCAGACTCAGGGGCTTGTTTATGAGAGCCCTGCGTCACTTTTGCACCACGCAGGGCTCTGAAGCAGATTTATGAAGCCACTGAAAGCCACCCTGTGTGGCTTTGAGTGGCCTCAAATCTTGAGTAAGGCGACGCAGCATAAATCACTGCATCACCTTACTCCGCGCTTGGGAGGTGTTTAATGGGCTTTGCGTGGGTGTTTCCACGCACCACCTGTGGATTTTGACGCTGCCCCAAATTTACAAAATCATGTAAACCTGAGGAAGTGCCATATCCTTACGCCTCCCGAAGTGAAACATAACGAGGAGCCTATCTTTATATCTCCTTGTTTTTTTCCACTTTCTAAGTGTGCTGCATTCAGCACACATAGAAAGAGGAAAACACCTCTTAGGATTGTTTATGTGCAGGAAGATACCCCTTCCTGCGCAAAAACAATCCTGAATGCAACGGAGGCACCCTTGAACCATGGTGCGAGGTGCTGACGTTGGCGCTAGGCTGCCGAAACAGCACCAGCACAGGGAGAAAGGACAGGAATGCGCTGTATTGCATAAATATGGTGCATTCCTGCCCTTTCGCTTTGACGTAGGGAAGCGCAGCAAAATAAATGAGGGCCGTAAATGAGGGCCTCTGTATTTAAGCCACGGTTTACTATGTGTTTGCATGGACACTCACATGACCCAAAGCATTACTACAGGACACAAAGTGGAGCAGCATTGATGAACTTTATTGCGACAAATATATATGGGTCAGAAAAAGTGACACAAACCAAATGGATTTTTCCAAAATGACTTGAGCGGCTGTCATCATGGAAAGGTTTCTGCTGGGTTACCTCGAATATCAAGGTCGCACAAGACACTGCTGTTTTACCATTGAGCTTTGCAGCAATGCTTACAGTTGCACTAAAATGCAATTTATTGTTCAACTGTGGCTAGTGATTTCATTGGTGCATCCATTTGTAAATATGGCACTGCACTTTTTCTTTCTTTTTTACAATTGCGGCGCTACAGTTATTTCTGCAGGCGCTGCAGGCTCCCATGTAATGCTGCAGTGCTTAAAGTAAATCTGGGTCACAGTGTTTCCTATGGAGGTGCTTAGATCAGAAATAAAAACCTGAGGCTGAGGTGGACGATGGGTGCAGCCCTCTATACCTCCTCTGAAAATCCAAGCTTTACACTTTGACTGGGCTTCTTACGTCCCCCTATAATGTGTGTGAGGTGTTGTGTGTGTGATTGTGTTTGTGTGGGGAGAGTGCTTTCATGCGTACAGGCCTGGGTGCATTTTTCAGGCACACACTGTTTCTGTATGTCTGAAATGACTGTGTGCAAGGTGAATGTTGTCTTCTGAATAATGCGGGTGGTGCCTGCACGAAATAGTTGTTCCCATTTGAGTTGCCTTTATTCTTCCCTATGGGTTGATAACCTTCATGTTGCTGTCCATGAGGTCATGCCCTTCAGAACCCATGGATATGTGATAGGATAGGGAAATGTACATCTAATTCTGAGCCAGCTACTTTCTAAGCTAAGGAGATTAAGGATATTATGTCCTTATTGGAGGTACGTTCGACATTTCAATTAAACTTGTGGTTTGAGTGGCTCCGATGCAAGATATATAGTCTATGTATGGGAAAAAGGCACTGACCAGAATGACATACAGCAAGATCCAGTTGACTGAACTCTTCACAGAGATCATAATATGGTAGCGAGACTTCCGGAAGCCTCGAGGTCCTCACAGTCTAGTTGGCAGGAAACATCTCAAAAGTGATGGTGTCACAAGAATGTCAAGAGCCATCAGAGGGTCATTCCACAAGTCTATCATGAGCTTGAATTGTCCTCAACCTACTCATTACTATTCCTGAATTTCTGGAAGCATGTATCTTCCCCTTTCCAGCACCAGAGGTACATAAAGGTTCTTCCTCCCCATTCTCTGCATTAGAGTAGTGTCTTCTTGGTTTTGACTGGTCGCACTAATTTGTTCTGAAGCAAGCAGTTTTTATAAATAATAGTTAGACTATAAGCCTGTATGTTAGTTCCTCAGTTGAAAATGAGGAGCCTATAGATCCAGCAGGTGACCGTGGTTATATGGGACCCTCTGCTAAATTAAAATATTGACTCTGCATGTCCAGTTCACCAGCACATTCCATGAAGTTTCATAATCCCAATGGATGAGCATTGAACGCTGGCCCTGCTCCAGCACAAGTAGTTTCCCTGCATTGAGCTGTAACTATAAGACCTGTTAGGACCTCAATTGGCCATTGGTCTCTAGTTAAAATTTGTCTCATTTGTAGATACTGTCATCTAAGAACTAGGGGTGGGCAATAAACACTGCTCTGCCGGTGAACATCACAGAGTTTTGCCCACTCCGCGCTCCGCTTGGAGCGCGAAGTTCCAGAAAACCTCTGCCAACAGCCACGTGGCGGAGTTTTATCTCGTGCGTGGCTCGCCAACATTAAGTTGTTGAGCACGAGTGAGAAAATCGAGAGCTAAAACGCCTCCCAAAGAGATTTCTCAATGCGGGCGGTCGCGGTAGGTCGCTACAGTTAGCGTTAAGAAAGCTGCAGCTCGAGTAGAAAATCTACATGAGCATCAGAAAGAAGCAGTCGCGTGGTGGCATTCGTGCTGATTTTACAGCACGGAACAAACTCCCGGTGCTAAAAATCAGCACGAGCAGCGCGACTTGCCGGAATCCACAACTAGCGGAACTCTGCAGAATCTCACAGAGTTTTTATGTAACTCCGTGGAATTCCATGGAGTGAAACTCCACGAATTATGCCCACCCCTACTAAGAAACCAGGAGCCCCATTAACTGGAACCCAAGACTTTATGAACTAGCGCATCGGAATAATAAACCATCACTTTGGATATTGAATAGTAGGTTTTGAATTACTTGGATTTTGGGACAAACAGACTGAGTTGCACAGCCATGCACCCCGTGACATTGAGAACATATGAAAGAACTGGAGTATCATAGCCAACAAAATATATAGTAGCACTCGGTTTGACTACCTTGTTTGTATTGGTAAATAGAAACCTTAGTAAAGCTGAGAGTTCATGAACACTGCAGCTGACACCTAAACCTGTGCCCAGAGACTGTCAGTGGCTGTACAACTGTATGGTAAATGCGAAAGTTCAGGGGTATCCAACTTAGCTCCAGGAAAGTTAGATCTATGCCAGGTTTTCATTACAACTGTCCACATTACAATGACTGTCTTAATGGCTTCAATGAGCACACGTTATACTTTTCATAAATCCAATAAATTAGTTGGAGTCTTTATATGTTGTTCCAAAGTCCATATTCTTTATTCCAAATTTTTCTGTTAGCGTTTTCACAGCTTGATGAAGTATAATTTTCACAAAAAACAGCCTTTCTTGATACTCCTGTTGCTACCACCAGCTGTGCCTACCGAGCTACCAGCACTCAAATTTTTAAAGAGATCAGCTGCTTCTTTATCGCGATTCATGTTTAAGATCAAGAATCTAACCAAGCCCCTGTGGCTGCCCAAGACCTGACTCAAGACTAAACTACTAATTAGTACTAATTAGTACTAATTAGTAGTTTAGTCGTGTGCTCAGGGTAGACTATTCATTAATGGCTTCCATCTGTGGAAATTTTAAAAATGTGGCAGGGATTTGACCCTCCTGGACCCAGTTTGGACATTTATTTTGCCTTACCACATACTCCAAGTAATAGTGTCAAGGATTTTAGTTTGAAGGTGGGAGGACCTTCTTCTTTTTAGTGTGTTTCAGAATTTTAACTGTCTGGGCTCGCTTGCGTCTGTGTAAATTGAAGATGTTCTGTCTTTCAAAGATATGGGCAGATATACTATTCTTCCCCACATCACAGGGCAGCAACCAAATTTTAGGTGAGAGTGCGGTGTCATGCAAAGGATTTGTGAATGGAACAATATCCTTTCAGTGCAAGTTCCTATGCCTTTAACACACGCAAGGATCACACGCTTTGGATATCAAATGTGCACTATACCACGTATGCAATGTGTGTTTTTTTTTGAGAAATGAAAACATTTCCTTTTGTTAATGCTTGATTCAAGGAGTCACTAGTTTGTGACCAAGGTCTTAGTAGATTCGGCTTTACATCATAACCTATTGGTGCTGATACACACAAGATATGTGCCAATAATTTGCGCTTGAAGCAAACTGATACAAAGCAGTGCAAAGTGCTTTATTCTGTGAGAAATGAGCACCTTTTCAGCAAGAAATAAAGTTTGTTCTAGTAAGGATTTGTAGAAAGGAATTTCATCGCCAGCAAAAGTGTCCCACACCTTCCCATGCAACATGTTAATCACCAAGCAGGATGTCTTTCAAATGACAGACTATTACCATTCCGGCTGTCTATAATAATTGAAATATCAGTTTTCCACTCATATCCTCTATCTGTTCCCATTTCTGATGTTTAAGGCCAAGTACAATCATCTGTGGCTCATCAGAAAAGGGCATACACAGGGCCAGATTTAGAGTTTGACGGACAGGGTACTCCTTTGCACATTTGACAAAGTACCCGGTCTGCCAACTTCTTGGTGCACCAGGCTTATTTACAGAAGGCGGACAATGCTTTTTTCACCCGTTGCTTCAGTTTATAGAAAGTTTCTTCCAACAGCCCGATGGAGTAGGGGCCAGTGGAGTAAGGGGCTCACAATACTGATATGAAATTGGTTTTAAGATGTTGAAGGAGATCTTATCTTCCCAATTTTTCCATGTGGGGCAGGGCGCTAGCTTATCAGACGCTACAGTTAGCCACTATCCAACAGAATACGCCCAAATGTATTTATATAAGACATGCTTCTTAAACAGGAATACCGATTTTACCTCAATTAGAAACCAGTGTTCTGTTGTGATACCCTGGAAGGTGAAAGTGTTTAGCACTGTGACTGTCATCTTGTTCATGGCACTGATGCAGGCACTCGGAGGTTAGGTCTCATGGTTCATATGGAGTAAAGGAAAGGGATTCAGAAAAAAGGTTTGTGGAAATAATGTGAGGTTTCCAAGAATGATACCGAGTAAAATTCTAGCTTTTCTCAAGTACACGACAAAGCTAAATTAAACATCCAGTAAGACAACAGAAGTATAAAGGACACTTAGTTGGAAGAAGCCCACTGTTTCCCAGAAACCAAAATGATATTGAGATTAACTTTCTTGGGGTAGGGGATACCTCAACTACCCTTTAGAAACAAAGGTGACCACTGAGGGAGCAATTCTCGGGGTTAAGATAATTGAGGGCCCTGTGAAAGAAGAAGGAATGGCACATAAACAGGTTTTCATGAGGGAGTCTGATGCTGGCCCAAAGGCTTTAGTCTACATTCCTCCCAAAACCAAGAGGTAGGCCCGTGAAGTAGGTGTTAAAAGGACCTCCAAGGAACGCTGGGTTTATTCCGATACTGTCTGGGTGTTTGTTTGCTTTGATAGTCAGGTAACTGAAAAGAGATTATTGACTAATAAGAAAGAACCTATGAAGAGAGTGTAGGTATTCCATTATTCATTGATAGCTAAGTGTAGTGTAATATATGTACTAGTATGATCCTAGAATAGCTGAGATTGATTCACCAGATTAGCTCTGAAGCCAATGGCTGGATGAATTCCAAGGGGTAGTTTCTGAGTAAGTAGCTAGACAAGCCACATTGGTAGCTTAAAGTATTGCCTGGCTCTGAACAGAAGTTACTAGAGATGGGGAAGTCTCAATATCTGATTTTACATGACTCTTTGAGATGTTTAACCTGTAGTCAGCTAGAAGCTATTGCAAGGAAAGCTTCTACAAGGCATATAGTGTGTTTGAAGTTGAATAAAAAGAAGCTTACCCAAGCACCCATGAGCTAGAACAATTAAAACCATGCCTTCTAGAGATTCTATTGATTGAACACCAGGATTGAAAGAGGGAAAGGGTAGTGAAACTACCCACCCTCCTTCACTGGTCTGAGTTCAGTAGAATGATACAACTGTATTTGAGGAGTAACGGATATAAGGAGACACCATCACTAGTTTTGGAGAGAACTCTTGAGCTTCCAGCTTGACTGACCTGTCATTGACAGAGTCCAATTCAACCAGAAATCTCATGACTGAAAGGCACAGGTCGATACAGATCAACATATATATGTCATGTACTGAGAAGGACACATGTTGCAATGCAAAAGTCCATTTAAAGTCTTTATTTTAAAGTTCAGAAGACAAATAAATCTTTCATGTTTCTAAATTCCAATTTCTCTTGTAACCACTATTCATTCTTCTCTGTTATCATCTGTTATCTGTTGCGGGCTGTAGCCATCGTCTATTTAAAAAATGAACATTTGGAAACATGAAAGATTTATTTGTCTTCTAACACTTGAAGCCCTAAAGAAACGAGAAACTCACGAAACACGTGTCGACTTGGCTGTGGATGTCATGCTCTGTAATGGAGAATTTTGATCAAATGTTGGAAATGAAGAAACTTTAAAATAAAGACTTTACATGGACTTTTGCATTGCAGTGTGTGTCCTTCTCAGTACATGAACTAAAGTTGGTCCATATGGATTATTCCCTGTGAGGGAAACAGGGATCTAGGAATCAGCGCTGGGCTAAGATTCTATTTTCCCTTTGTGAACTACATGTATATATCATGATTCATCTGCTAGTGACCTGTTCACGAACACTGCTTCGTGGAACACAACCAATGGCGCTGGTCTGTTCTTGGTTATCATGCCGCTAAGCTTTTACTAATTAGGAATGGAATCTCTCTTTCTGAACCTCACTCAATACATCAACAAAAAAAAAAAAATGTTATTATGAGAGTTCTACAGGAACTAAAGTAATTCCTTAGCACATCAAGCACTTTGTTACCGTGAAAACTATTTGTAAAGAACTGGTCACTAACAGATGAATCATGATTTATAATTTATTTTAGATTAGCATTTGTAAGGCCCTGAAGAAGCGACTGTAGTGGTGTGAAACACGTGTTGGCCAGTAATCAATAAATAAGTATTCAATAAAACCTTCTTTTGTGAGAAAGAATCTGAAAGTCTCTACTATTTCAATTGACAAAAGCCACTGTGTTTGTCCCCCTCAGGAGTATTCCTGTCTCACACTGTTCTGAGTGGTTGAGTTGTAGCCTTTCTCTGCGGAGTTGAGGGGACTCTTTTTCCTTTGCTTTTAGCAATCCAGGGGAGTGCATGTCTTTCTTTGGTGTCTTCTTTGCCTGTGCCGCCAAATATCCCATCACCCTCTTCCCTACATGCACTCTACTTTGCTACATTTCTTTGATCCCCAATGCTCTCTGTCTGCTCCCCAATTTACTTCTTTCCATTCCAGCACCCCTGTGTGCTCCATATTTGTTACTATCACCCGCTCCCCAGTGGTCTTGTACTACTGCCCATATTTATTTAGTTATTTATTACGAGGTTTTGACAGCTGCAAAGTGCTTCCTGGGTCTTCATTTCTGTTTTAAGTGCTGACACACACTTTCTTTTTCCTTTTTCTTATATACTGTTCTAAAATTAGCATTAGCTATATTTGAATGGTAAACTAAAAATAGGTAAACGGCCACCGATTCATCTTGAAGCACGCACATGCAGCCTGCTTGGAGTGGCTCCATTTGCACACGTTCCAAAAGACCGATTGGTCACAACATGCGTACACATTGGAATGGATTTTCCTTTATTACAAATACAAAGATGGTTGGGCATGGGTCTGGGTGCATCATGACTGATGCACACTGTGAGACACTCTGGCAGCCATGTTGACATTAGTTAATGTCAGTGCAAAAAGCACAGCTTGGCCTTTTAGAGCGGAGAACTTTTAGCTTTGTCAATATTTGCTGCTTGACTTGGGAAAACATTTGGGCCCCGATTGCCAGTCTGGCGGTCCACCGACCGCCAGACTAGCGGGGTGCAGCGGTGATGGTCTCTCGAATGCCCGGTTACTAAATGGGTAGTGGGACCGCCACAGCCTTGCATCAGCCGCCAAGGGACCACCGTTCCCTGGCGGTGTTGCGGCGGTCAGGAGGCAGTAAAATGCTGCCAAGCATATTACAGGTTTCCTCTCCACCAAGATTTTCATGGTGGTTCCACCGCCATGAAAACCGTGGCAGAGAGGAAACAAAGGAGGGCCCCTGGCACCTCATGCCCTGTGGATGCACACAGGGGTGCACAACATGTGTCCCCCTGTGTGCATGCTCACCAGTTCCTGCACGGCATGGACTTTTAAGTCCATGCCGTGCAGGAACTGTTTTTGGCAATTCCATTATGGTGCACATTTTCGTCAAAAACAAAGTCCGCCAGACAGGAGTAAACTCCTAATCTGGCGGTTGGTCTGACCACGGCGTCGCCCCACCACTGCACCGCCAAAGTCGTAATCGTGACCATAAAGTGTGTTTTGTCAGTGCTGAAGGACTTCCAGAGTGATGTTAGTCTTACTTAACTGGATTAAAGTTTCAGTTAGAGAAAAAGAGTCAAATGAGGGAGGTAAGGGGTCAGTGTTGAAAGCCATCTTAACAGTAAGCTTCCAATTCAATATACATCACAATACAACTGAAACTTCGACATCGTTTTTTAGGTCTCGCCTAGGCAGCGCGCATGCGGTGCTCTAGGAGTGCCTTTAGCCATCGGTCTGCTCATTTTCAAGCACACACTCGTGCTTGCGGCATCCACCTTGCGGGAGCGAGCAGCGGCGCGCCACAAGCACAAGTGCAGTGCTTGAAAATGAGCAGACTGCTCTCCCAAGCGCGCGCGCGCCACTCGCGGGCTCACCTCCTGCTCCCCTTTTGTCTCACGCGCGGACCACTCGCGGGCTGTGTATTTTCAGCAAGCGCTTCCCAGGACAGTACTTGGTTAACATAAATTACAAAACACAAAGACATGCAATGCACCACTGACGCAAACTACAACCAGAACTTGGATTGAGGAACCCCTCGCGGGCACACCTCCTGCTCCTTTACGAGACTTTACTTTCGTTTCTCATGCCGGTTTCTTTTTTGCAGATTTATATAGCGCGAAATGGACCCGAAGGTATTGGAGCGGTTTATTCGTCTTGCTTGTTTGTTTTGTTGACCTTATTTATTTAGGACGTCCTTCTCGTAATCACAGTGCTTCTTAAACACGAGGATCTGCCCCTTTGTATACTCTTTGCCAATGATTGGTCAAGAGCATGTAGAGCTCTCCTGTTATTGGATGACTAGCGCCAAGTTTTTAGTAGCAGCTGTCGGGCACAAACTTCTGCTACGAATCGGGCTTTTTAAAATAAGCCATTAACAAGATGTTTTTGGAACTAAAGTTGTCCAAAAAACTTCAACAAGCGAATGAATAAATTATAAACAAAAAGTGGGATGAAAGGAGCTCACTATCGCTTACCAGAAGCGTGGATGACAACACGGGGGCCGTCTTTGCTAGGGGCGGGTAGTTTTTCTAACCAATAGTTGGATACATGGAAACTAAGGCTTTCCTATTACTTTCCAGTCTCCTGTCAATCATAATAAAACTAGCTTTCCGATTATATCCTCTTAGCTTCACTTACTGAAGTTGGTTAGAGTCTGCAGCAAGGCAAAACCGATTGGATTTTTTTCAGCACGTTCGGAATCCGGGAGGTAAGACTCATATTTGGGAATCTCCCGCCTGATTTGGGGGTGTTGGGATGTGCTGCTTTTGGTCGACAGCTGTTTGCCGGTATTGCAGCACCCCTGGCGATTGAGGTTATCTGAAGTTTCTTTGATCTTGAGTACGTGCAGTAGACAGAACCTAAAATGTGAACATTGTTATGACTACAAGAGTGCGGATGTAGCACAGAACACAGCCGGAAGAAAAGTGGTGTATACCCATAGCGTACTTGGGTGTTAAGCGCATTATTGTTATTTAAGCACTGGTTGTGGCATCCGAATGATTTGTTTTTTTTTTTTAGAAGAAGAGTCCGTTTTACAGAAGTGCAACTTATTTTGCAACTTTTGTACTTCTTTTTTAAGCGCTGCTGCAGTCGAGGTTTTACAGTGCTGGCAGTGTACTACGGCTGGGCATCATTAAGCGGTGTCGAGGGGGAAGAAAGTGTCATGTTGCTGCATTAAAACTTTGTTATGCTTTAAACGCCCCATGATTTAACCTGTCTGACTTGTGATCTTTTAAAAGAAAGTGTGTGTTTGGCTTCATCTAAGTTAGTATCTGGTTGTCCGTATTATTACTGATTTCTTTTTTTTTGTTGCTCTGCAGCTCCAAGTTTTCAGTACCGGGGGATGTATGACAGAGTACAAACAATCTTTTCCTTTTGAATTTGGTTATTTTTGTTGCCTATACCTCATTGGAGTATTGCATGTGGTAGACATTTATCTCTAATATGTTGTGATGACACTTTATGTGACGTAACGGTGTTTCAATGAGTGGGTGGCGTCAATCTGCTATTGGAATTTCTTTGGTGAAACAAGATTGCTGCTTCTGGAACTGTTTAATTTTAGTACAGTATTGTTGTCGACTGTTATTGCTCAGTTAAATAATTTTTCTGTCTGGTACCCAGTGAAGGGCCTATATATGGGATAAAGTACCTCCTGACATACATTATAGGGATATTGCATGTCACTGAGGAGTTCCTTGATCATATCGAGGCTGAGGACAGAATTCACATATAAGGTCATTTAACTCCAAAGTGACTTGTAATCTACCTATAATGTATGGTAGGGGTACTTTATTCTGCATAATACACTGTCACACCATCACCTTTCCCACAAACCACTTAAATCCTTGGTGCGATGCTCTTTCAAATGAGAGGCCACATATTTACAAGTATGAGGAATACATGTAGAATCTCTAGTGTAAAATTAAATATACCAAAAAGCAGTTCAATTTTTGTTACGAAAATATATTAGAATCAGTTTAATATCAGTCAGATTTTTTTTTAAATATTGCACTGTAGTGAAATGTGTAGAAACATGCGAAGAGAGTCTATCTTTTGTACTTATTACCCAAGGGGTGCAAAAAATAAACATGTTGCCATAAATATCACCTTTCTGCCTACTGTTACTGTTACAATCTACATGCTTGTAATGTGGATGTTAGACGTTCATTTGATCCATCTGATAAGGTTCTGGTTTTCGCAACTTATAGTAGATTTGTATGAACTTGGGGAAGGTGCTGGCTTTGTCTATGAAAAATGAAAATGGAGGTCCGACATGTTGGGCCTGCTCTTTTTCAGGATTTTTGAATGCAGATTTCCAGTGACACTGGATGGAGGTATGTATCAACAAGCATTGGCATAGCCAATAAGTCTCGCCTTTGGGACCTTATAAGTGTTTAGTTATCCAGCACAATATCCTTGGTGCAACAACATCAAGTGTTGCATGGCTAAACACTTATAAGGTCCCAAAGGCGAGACCTATTGAAATACAATGAAGCGTCTCTAAATAATACTATAATTCGTTAAAGGCATTGTTAGGGCCTCTAAAGAAAATGGATGTCTTTGAGTTAGAGAAAAAAAATTTCTGAACCTGACCATAACCCTGTCTCCACTCTCTCTGAGTGAGGTTAATCGTGACACTAATTAGGTCAGGAATGCTGACGCCGATCATAGTTTGGTTACAGCTGACCCATCCCTGGTAATAAGCAGTGTTACCATTCCACATTTAAATGGCCATGGCCTTAAAGTTCATGCAAGGTGTAACTTCGGGGAAATGTTTATTTTTTTTAATTTTCCACGTTGAATTCATAAACTGCCATTGCCGTTTTAATGGAAACTCCTTTGCAAATCCCTCAGCCTTAAAATAGCAAACTGATATTTGAATAAACAAATGTGCTGCAGCAGTGGCTGCTGTGGAAACATTTACCTCTGTTGCTTTGTTCAGATAATGTCCATGTGTCCATTACCTCACTATGATAACAGTGAATGGTTCCACCCACCAAATCCTTACAAATATCAAATTATTGTGTTTGTGATCCTTGCTTTTTACAAACCATCAACCTTTATCAAATCTGCAACATTTTTGTGCGGCCTGTTATTTATTTTTAATAATGCTGTTCCTGTAAACTGCCCTTTCTGTTAATAAAACAGAAATGTCCGTCCCTAAGTAGCAGACATTTTAACAACTGATGTCCAAATCTAACTACTTCAGAAATATCTTATTAAATGTTAACGTCTGTAGTTATGCATGAAGCAAAAACACACCTCTTTTCTACCTATACTCCAAAGACTCACCCACATTCATTCACGTTTTCACTTGGAAGTACCAGTAAGGTTTTTTTTCCTCCAACTTAACCATCTGGCTTTTGGGCTGCCCATTTATGGCGTAATTGACTGTTTCTCTAATCTTAGGCTGACAACTTGGGGGCAGATTTACAAGCCCCTTGCGCCACATTTGCGCCGCCGTTGCGTCACTTTTGTGACGCAGCGGCGGCGTAAAGCTAGCGCCATGCTGCGACGGATTTACAATGTGACGCATCTAGGGAGATGCGTCATGTTGTAAAGCTCTGCGCCACATGAAACCTGCGTCAGGTTTCATGTGGGCGTTCCGGCGCAGGGTGGGCGTTCCGGCGCAGGAACGCCTCGGAAAAGTGCCTGAGTGAAATCTACAAGATTTCACTCAGTCACTTTTCCGACGCTACTGCGTCAAAACCTTGCGCCTGCTTGAAGCAGGCGTAAGGCGTGACGCACCATGTTGCAGATAGGCCGGGTTGGCACAGTGTTGGAGTTGCGTCGCGCCCGCGACACGACTTCAGCACTGCGCCAACCTTACGCCGGAAGATGCAACACGCATCTGCCTTATCTTTGCGCCATGGCGCGCCGCATTATAAATGCGGCGCATCCGTGGTGGCGCAAGGATAGCATTGCGTGTCGAACGTTTCCTGGCGCATCCCTGCTGATTTGCAGGGATGCGCCAGGACTCGTAAATCTGCCCCTATTTTTTCTCTTGTGGGAGATTCAAAGTTATCACAAATTAGGCCGTAGTGAGAGAAAGGTACACAATATCAGCTATACTCGCATTTTGTGAGACTGGGGATTTTGCGAAGAAAAGCATTTTCATGCGATTCTACCACCCCCTTGAATAGCATGTGGAAAACCAAGAGAATTGCCTATGCTAAGCCAGAAATAAAATATACAACTTTGACCACATTAGCAAAGCCAATCAGAGAGAATAGGCTGTGTCCTTACAAGAAGCCAGCAATCGTAAAAGATCACATTGATCAAAGGCGTAATTCTGAAAAAAGTATTACAAAATGGGTCCGGGGATTAAAAATGAGCGCAATCAAGTTGATTGAATCAACCTTATTTGCTGAAGATCACCTTGAATAAACATACATGGAGTATCACAGAAATCACTAAAACTTTTCAGAGTCCAAGCTCAGAAAGTGAAGCTAAATTTTCAGATCATGGGGATTTCTGCACGTGATTACGACTAATTAAGCAAACGAGAATGCTTATCCACTTGCACAAGAAATGGAATCAAAGACCGACACATTTGCCCTGTTAGGAGGTCCCCATAATCTCCTAAATAACTCCCCTGGCTGGAGTTCCTGATGTCAGGGCATCTGTAACTCGGAGGCAGAGTTACTATGGATTACAAGTCCCATCCAGACGGTCCATTTAGAAATTCAGGGGCATATTAACAAGGCGGCGATATGAAATTATCGCCGCTTTTGCGTCCGTTTTCGGGCGAAAAGCGGCGATAATTTCATCGCCGTATCAGCAAAGACACGCTATCGCGTGTTTTGCTGACTTAGCGCCCGTTCCCAGCACGCCTAACTTTGCATCGCTAATGAGATGCAAAGTAGGCGTGGCTGTGGAACCAAACAGGGATAATATCGCGAAGGCAGCTTCGCGATATTATCAAGGAGGGTTAGCGATTTTCTAAATCGCGTTAAGTATGCCTTAACGCAGGAATTTAACATCTGTTAAATTCCTAACTAAGGCATACTTAACATGGGGGGTGGATTCTGTGGCTAAGACCACAGGCCCTATCATCTAGGATATCGCCGTTTTCCACCATGGAAAACGGCGATATCCACGCTATCTCTGGAATTTTATCGCCTCGGCGATGCGCGTTGTTGATAACGCGCTAACCGGGCGATAAATTACAGA
The DNA here is from genome assembly GCA_963921515.1 of Calotriton arnoldi. Taxonomy (NCBI): domain Eukaryota; kingdom Metazoa; phylum Chordata; class Amphibia; order Caudata; family Salamandridae; genus Calotriton; species Calotriton arnoldi. The sequence goes on along the minus strand of CAWUFW010008485.1, from coordinate 408,860 downwards.
GATAGCCGGCGATAAATATGCATGCGCTAAGCGCGCTTTGCGATATTTAACGCCGGGCCTTGTTAATATGCCCCTCAGATTTACTGAGGGAATTGAAAAATACCGTCCCAATTACCCTAACAATGCCTAATTTTTCCCTAGTATTTCACCCAAATTTTCTACCTGCTTTCAACATGTGAAGTCTACGTAAAGCCACAGATCCGCTGAGTTGCCCCAGGTTTTGTAACTCCTCTTATCTGTTGAATTGGGATTACCAGGAACCTGGTAATGAGGCCCATCGAATGCTAAGAGCACTAACACTGGGATTGTAAACTATTTGCTCGAATATCTGGGTGCTGTCTCTGCCCCTATTTATATATCGAACGATGAGGGAATTTTGCGAATAATCTTATTTAATATATAGAATTATCTCAGCTAAGTATCAGTTTTCATAGCAGGGTCATCAACCTCATCTGTGAAGCCCATCTATGGTGGCAAAGAAGGAACTGTGACCAACCTGAATGAGAATGAAATAGCCACCTACCCTATACAGAAGGGGAAACAAAGTGCAGGACGGTTTTGCATTCCAGGCGCGTTCTTGGGTGTACACTATTATAAAGGCAGATATTGATTTTTGGGATTTTTTAGATTGACAAATTGCTCTCTTTAGAACGGCACCCTCTAGACACTTGATTATGAGTGTAATTTAATTCTGTTTTGGGTCAGTAATGGGAGTTACTGGTCCCGTTGGAATTACAAGACACACAGGGACTTCACGCACCTGTGTTTCCCTCAAAGATTTCTGGAGCCAAAATCTCGGATTGAATCTCTTTGGGAAAATGAGGAATTACCTGGCAAACGGAATGCATAATTACTAGTTACACTGGTAATCCCTCATTATCAGTGGATTTTTAGGGTCCAGCTTGCAAGCTACACTTTTTAGAATAGTGCTGAACAAAAAATTGGAAATGACTCCTGGTGCAAATGTGCCAGTAGCAGGGATTAGAAAGAGCATCGGTTTTAGGACTTTCAAATATCTGAAAAGAACTATTGGCTTAAAATCTTTAGTAAGTGATTAGCCCGACGCTTTCTGGCAGGAGATGAGGACCGCAACACCCAGAGACCTTCCAGGAGCCAAGAGGCGGGGCACATTGTCAGCGCACAAGTTGGGCGCTTTCAAGTCCCTTTACTTCCCTGCGACATGGGACGCAATTTGGCAGGGGTAGATGACTGAAACCCCCTAAGACCTCCCAGGAGCCAGGAAGTGGGGCACCTTGTCAGCGGGCCATTTGGGCACTTTTAAGGCCCTTTACTTCTCTGCGGTTTGGGACGCCCCCAGGTGCAGCCCAGGCGAAGACCAGGCCAAGAGCAGGCTCATCTTCACCCAAAAGAGGCTGGACACTCCCCCTTGGCTCTGCTGTAAGCGTCCCTTGATTCACTGCTTGGACTTAAGGTATGCCTCAGTACTGTTGACCTATTACTTTTGAATCATGGGGAAGAGGAAAGCCGTACCTACAAAAAAGAGAAAACGTGACTTCACTGTGCCAAAATCCTCTATTGCAAATTATCTGACTACCGTTATGGGTGTGATTACATCAGAACTGGAGAACGTGGAGGAAAGGATTGATGCTGCACAGTGGCAAGCTCACAAGCCACCCTTGGAATTGGAGGTCATTATTTTTAAGAGGGACGTCTAATACCCAGAATTCTCTCTTTTGAGCTGATGGAGTCCCACAGAGAGGCGCGCTGGGGTCCCAATTGCCTAGTGAGTTGAGCTTTGCCCCCCTATATTCGTGAAAACATTCTGAGGAAGCCCAAGGAGAAAATACCTCGCTGTTAGTAAGTCCCCCAATGTCAAAAAAGAGAAGGGATGCTAAGGTTAGACCACCTAGAAGGCCAGCTCCTGCGGAAAGCTTATCTGTATCAGGGGAGCCAATCAAAGTGGCTGTGGTGTACAACCCTTAGATGGGGTTAAACAAAGGAATGGTAGGGACAAAGCAATATAAGACACCCATACATTTGTTAGGGAGATATTCAATCAATTTCTAACGAAAACAGAATCACTACTAAATTACTTTTGCAATAAGATAGAAACCAGTATTGTGGCACTGATTGAATATAAGATGGGACAAGTATCTCTGTGTGTGACACTCCCAGACTATAAATCAGCTAGTACCATTGTTAGAACTGAAGAACTGACTACTGTACTCTTGACAGGTGAAGGTTTGAACTTACAAAATGCGGGTAGAAATCCAACTGATGGCTCCCAAGAAGCTGTCACCCATATCCGCCAACTAGGAGGCATGGACAACCACAGGGGTTTCCTGGGGAAAAAGGATTTTGTGCAACACCATGTCATACAGGGACAAAAAAGTCTAAATCCTAAATATCATACCCACACAGAGTCCCTGCAGTTGCCGCCTTATTGCACTCCTTATGTGATTGTGTTAGAAAATATCCCACCACTCTCAAACGGGATGGAGGAGGATGATGAGGCCTAAAAACTGCTGCAAGACTGCTCATTGGTTACGGACTAAAACCGGTCACTATGGTGATTTGCAAATTGAGATGCTACTTACCCGTAGAGTAGGGTGGATTGGACATTCCAGTTAAAAATCAAAAGGTGACTCTGTAGTGGTAAATTTCGGAGATCCAAAGCTTGTTAACCATCTTCTACAATGCCTCAACTACCTGGCCAAAAACAAGAGGGTGTTCGGGCTCATCCTCTTGGTTTCTTTTACAGGCCTGCATCCTTCTTAACAAATAATTGCATTAATGATCAGAGGGTCCAAAGACCTTAAGCTGATATGCAGGATCGTTATAATGTCCCTGTGAGAAATTGATACGATTTAATGGAAGGGATAGATATGCTTGACTGACTGCCTTCTCAGGACAAGTTGACTAAGCCTAATTGCCAGATGGAAACTGAACCCGACCCTGACCAATTGATACAGGGAGTCCATCAAATGCTGAACGTAGCAGAGACATCTTCAGATCATGAATCTTATTCATCATTGGAGGGTCTCAGTTTCATTTCCTGGAACATTGCAGGAGCACGTTCTAAGATTGTAAATCCAGACTGGATTAGTTTTGTGATGATCATCCCTGCAACGCAGGTACCCTTGCACCATGGTGCAAGGTTGCCTGCGCTGGCGCTAGGCTGCTTGCATTGTGCAGCCACAGGGGTGAGTACAGGAATGCACAGTATTCTTGTAAATATGACGCATTCCTGTACTTAGAAAATGGCGCAGCTCGGCGCAGCAAAATTGCTTGCTGCGCCATAATCTTGTAAATATGCCCCCAAGTTTGTAAAGAATCATTGGCAAGAAATAGATCTAGTAGAAATATACCTTCGAGCACCGTAGTATTCCAGATCACCTATATATGTATGTCACATCATAAGGGAGTGAGCACACAGCCCTGTTTAACAGAATAGTAACTATTGATGTAATCGGAAAATGTTTTAGTTCCAGACTATTTAATGACTGCTCATGTTTAATAGTTAATGAACTGTAATTTGAAAGGCAATTTCTATCAACCTTTGGGAGATAGGGGCTCCCTTCCAGATAGATGATACTGTTCTGTTTCCATCACACCTGAAAAAGTGTGGAAACATGTGGTGCCACCGCTCATTGGGGATTCTGAGCTCAGATCGATTAAAGGTGTTTATTCTGGGAAACAACCTCTCAATTACTTTGGATAGAACCAAGATAATGTACTATAGTCCTGGTAGGAGAAATAGTACGGAGTGCTTGGATTCCAATATGAGAGAGGTGGTTGCTAAGTAGAAATCATTAGGTGTCAAATTGATGACATGCTGTCATGGCCACCCATGGTAAAGAAAATAAATGCCTCTCTAGCAAGGAGATTTTAGCTAGGTTATATCGGTATATTAAATTATAAAGATTTAAATTAAGTCTGTACAGAAAGGTTGTTATAACTATCATTGCAAACACAAGGAGATGATGGACGGAGTGCTGAAACTTTTCAGACACTCACCCCCAGTCACAGATCTGGGTTGAATCCATCATCATTCTTTAGCTCACTTCGCCACCTGAGTTCAGACCCAGCTATATGCAAATCAGTCTATCAGTCTTGACCGTCTGCCTCATGGGAACAGTCCAGCCCGAACTGTCAAGCCAGGTCTTTCCTGAACTGGAAACAAGCATCCTGGGACCAGTTTGGCAGGGTATGCCCAGACATGGGTCCCTTGCTCACTTTGCCACTGGAATCAAGCTACCCTGTGTAATGAGGGGTGTTACACTGAAACCGGTCCCAGGATGCTTGCTTTCAGTCCAGGGAGGGCCTGGCCTGGCAGTTCGGGCTGGACTGTTCCCATGAGGCACAGGGTCAAGACTGATTTGCGTGTGGCTGGGTCCAAACTGGGGTGGCGAAGTGAGCTAGAGAATAAATGGATGGATTCAACCCAGATCTGTGACTGGGGGTGAGTGTATGAAACGTTTCAGCGCTCCGTCCATCATCTCCTTGTGTTTGCTTTATAACTATCATTGACCATAACTGGTGTCATGGTAATGCTAGTGTTCACTTTTAGAATGGCTTAATTTGTCATTCTACATTGGAGTGTTGATGTTTAATGTGGAGGCATTTGGATTGCTGTCCCTTGGCTTGGGCTGCTCCGATTCCTTGCTTCAAGGAATAATCTTCTGTCAACACTTATTGAAGACATCTGCTTGATTTTTTGCCACTACAATTTGGCAATAATCAGTCTGGTACCACACAAGGAACAAGGACACTTGTGGTGAAGGAACTCATGCGTGCAAAGATTGGTAGTAATTTATTTTTATTACGCGATTCGTGCTCTCAGTAACGTGCCTTCACCACCTCTGCCACCTTGCAACAAACTATAAAGTTAAAAGGCAGTGCTTTATAAAAATAGAACAGAGATATTGCCTCAGCCCTCGGATGCCCAGCCACACGCACGTCACTTCAATTGTTAGGGCAGGATACACACAACAAACTCTCATATGCTACAATAAAAGCTTGTTATGTACACCACTACTATTTTAAACAACTCTAAAGTATAATATTTTTAAGGTAACTTACCAGAGAATCAAAGATATGCCGCAGTCTGTGTAGATGCCTATTCAAGATCAGTGGAAAAGGTGTTCTTAAGATCCATTACCTCTCAATCAATCATTAATATGTTGAAGGAAATCTTTAACAGAGAAGGTGTACCATCCTATATTGCCACAGACAACCCAACTCAGCTAACATTAGAGGAAATTAGGGTTTTCTTTGATACTTGTGGGGTGAAACACATGCATACCACACTTTATAATCCACAGAGAAATGGACAGGTTGAGAGAATCAATAGACAGATAAAAGGTACCAAAGAAATGGCACTGAAATAGGGACTCAATCTGGAAGTATCTTTGAAATGGGAAACATCCTGAACAACGACTCCGGAACAACGAGTTCCGGAGTCACGAAAGCGGAACTCCGCCCTGCCCGAACAACGACTCAGCCTTAACCACGCATGTGCGTGGTTAAGGCTGATTCGGTCTAGTGTTCGGGCAGAGCGGAGTTCCGAGGAGTGTCGCAGAGGAGATCGTCGAGGAACAGGTAAGAGGGGTAAATTTTCAGGGGTTGGTGGGGGTTTAGGTTTAGTTTTTAGGGGTTTGGGGTTTAGTTTTAAGGTGGGGGAATTAGTTAAAATGGTGTTGTGTTTGTTTTTAGGGTGTGTGGGTGATCGTGTATATTATTAGGGAAGGGGAATTAGTTATTAGGGTTTGTGGGTGATCGTGTTTATTTTTAGAGTGGGGGAATTAGTTTTAGGAGGGCGGGGAGATTGGTGTTAGTATGCAGGGGTTGGGGGTTGGGGTTAGTTTTAGGGGTTTGGGGTTAGTTTTTAGGGGTGTGCGTGATCGTGTTTGGTTTAAGGATGTGTTGGTGATCGAGTATATTTTTAGGGTGGGAGGGAATTAGTTTAGTGTGTGTGGGTGATCGTGTTTACTTTTAGGCTGGGGAATTCGTTTTTAAGGGGTGGGGGGATCGGGGTACTAGTTGGAAAGCATTTTTTTTAACACGCATAAACATTTGAGTAATGGTAATGAATGTATAGATGAAGAAGATAGTTGTAGAAGTTGGATGTTGATGTCTGACTCAGAGATGTTATGAAGAGCAGCATATGGGCAAACGTCAGACAATGTTGAACCAACAAATGTACCAGGACTCAGTGGTTACTTCCACATGTCACATAAAGTAGTATTGTAGTAAAGTAGTATGTCACGTGTCATCAGAGAACCCCAAGGTAGAAATTGTAGACCACCTTATTGGATGAATGATTATGTTAGTAGTTAAGTATTTGATTTAGTATCTAACCCTGATTTTGTTTTATTCTAGGTTAATTTATTGTTTTATGTACATTTACCCTCAGTTGATGTGTCTGTGGTATATGTATGTCTGTCTGTGTGTAGCCATACCTGTCTCTAGTCATTACTTTTGTGCAAGAAAAGAGATGTGTTATATCTACCATTGACCATGACTGGTGTCATGGTAATGCTAGTGTTCACTTTTAGAATGGCTGAATTTGCCATTCTACATTGGAGTGTTGGTTTTTAATGTGGAGTCAGTTGGATTGTAGTGCTTGTGCTTGGGCTGCCAACACTCCTTGCTCCGAGGAATAAACTTTTGTCAACACTTATGGAAGAAGTCTGTTTGATGGGTTGCAACTATAAAGGTCTATATGGCCAGGGTGTTGTGGCCCAGTATTTCTTTTGTAGCAGTTTAAGGTCATGTAATAAACCCATGACTGTAACACATGCAAAGTTGCTTTTGGTTCCAGGGTTAAGGAGCTCAATCCTATGTGATCACCACAGCAGTGTGACACTACTCAGCCTGCACATAATTGTCCCACCTTGGATAAAGTTTCAGAGTCACAGAGGACGGGAGGCAGTGATGCACTTGTAAGTTCTGTAGAGACATGATGGAACATGACATCAGAGGTTGCCATAGAAGCGGCTCTGGGCAGGTGCAAGGTCTAGTCAGACTATGGCGACCCCTATGAAGAGTCCATAAACTTGCTGCCATCCCTTTCACATGGGTCCGTAGGTTCTTGTTCCCACCTTTCTGGTCATTGAGCAGGATCGATTAACAAACCCTCGAGGAATCGGTACTCTTCCCACTAATGGACAGTGGGGAGAAACTGACGAAAAGTTATGTTGCAGGGGCATTTATGTTATTCAGGACCCTGTAGCCAATAAGAAATAGTGGAGACATCGTTCGCCTGCCAATCCAAAGCCACGGTACAGTTTCTGTGACCCAACAGCCAATGAACAATTAAAACTCTCCTCATTCATCCACTGACATGAGTTTGATGCAGCTTAGAGGCTGCTCATTCTTTACCAGACACATATGCTTACAATGAGAATGATAACAGCCATATAAACTGAATGTGCACCTTGCACACGTTTTAGAAAATGACAATGATTATGACGAAATGTAGTACATGCACCGTAAAAGACTGCTCAGATTGTAGAAATAGTGGGAAAATATATGATGTTTATCTAATATGTCTAACAGTTGATTCACATATAAGTTTGAATCATGCTAAACACTCTAAAGTAGCTGTGCAAATGGAACCTTTTGAAATTAAATAATTAATATGAATTGATGTATGGAAGAGATAGTTATGAAACATTATTAGGATTACTCACAATTATAATGATTTCAATGATGATTTAAATGTGAAACGCTCGCGAAGCCATTCTTTTAGTCTCTCTGAAATGGACTATTGAATTTTGAAAAGTTGATGCAAAACTGTTATCTAAGTAGATAGAAAGCATACACTTTCCTGACATGATCTTTATATGTGTAGAGTCTCAAATTTTCTAAAACGTTGAAGATCCTTAAATGTATGGACATATGGTACACGTATATGTTTTGCAATGTAGTAATAGGCTATACTTGTTATTGAACAGTTTCTTGAGACAATCTGTGACAATTGACTGCTTTGACAAATGGATTAATGAATTTACACATGCTTATACATAAAGATATAATTGTACATTAACTATGCTATATTGCCTTTCTTAGTACATTAACTTGACTTCGTTCTTTAGGCCTGCACTTTCTCATGATGTCTGTGAGAAGGTATTTCATTTCAGCTCTCACTCATGTAACATTCTTCTATTTTCCCAGAGACACAAGGGGAATTGATAAATATTGTATTAAAATATTGATTCTCCTATGAGAACCGGACATTTGTAGATAGTACATGAGAAAGGTACAGGATTGAATGGCCTTTTGTGATTCAACCTGTGTACCTGAGACTGACAGTCGTTTCCTATACTTGGTGTGGGATAATTCCTTCCTGTTGCCCCTTTCGCACCTTGTGAGCGGAAGATTACCTCATGGTTGTCTGAACGTGATGGTGTAACACAGTGGATGTTACATCCAGACTGATGAACAATAATATCAAATGCTCCCAGGAGGAAAGGGGCTTGTTGTTGTTGGAGTTCTTGATGCAACTTCTTCTGATTTCTATACGCTCAGTCAGCCTTCTGCCCACACCCCTTGCTTATGCTGGGAATTTTGCGGACTCCTTCTTGCCCTTGCAAACGGCAGGAACCTCTTGCTTGGTGGACTTTCATTGGACTCCTGGCCGAACTATATCTCGTAATGTCCTGCCTAGATCTCCTTTGAACATCCTAATTTGAGACCCCTTTCATGATCTATCCTTTACTAGGGACTTTGCGAACTTTACCTTTAGACTCTGTTTTAATGTGTAGTTTTATACTGCACCTGTATCTGGCTTATTTGAGGCTTATAAATAGGCATTCTAAATGATTTTTGATAGATTGATTATTATTACTAATTATTATTAACTTTCATTGAAACTCTTTAAATGTCTGAGTCTTTTAAATTACATAACCATTCTTTCCACAGGGACTGTGCCTACGATATTTAAATTCAAATGTATAGCAGAAATAGTCATAAATTGTTCACAGAACATCAGGTTCTGTTGTTGCTGTTTTGTATAGCTGTTCACAAAGTGGATAGGTTTTGTGCCTTTGATAACGCTGATTCTTATCTTATCACCTCTAAGAATCTTCAGGTCGCCAGAATCTTTTTACCTGCTGAATAGTGTGAAGGGGAAAAACTTTTTCAAGTTTACAACAAATTGAGAATCCAGTTACCTTAAAGACCACTGACTCCGAATTCAATTTTGGGGTTTTATTACAGCCAAGAATAACTGCACATGCAAGCACCTCAACACGAAGTTAAAGAAATAGATGGGCACTAATACAAATAGCATCCTACGCAGGAGTCTCATCCGACTCAGGATAAGGAGAATCGTTAGCTCCAGAAGTATTAGACAAGCGATAACTGCTCCAATCTCTATATTATTCTTCATTTACCTAAATAAACATGAAACTATTAGCTGTCCTTACTCTATCACTAAAGTGACATACCTACTTAACGAATTTCCCAGGCAAGAGTAAAAGAAAAAGAAAAGGTGTCAGCTGTGAAGGCTTCCTAAGAAGCACACTCACTTAGCATTTCGAGCTCGTTCTAAGATGCTCCTTCCTAATAGATCTCTCTCTTGTCCCTTCTCTCTGGTCTCCTCTACCTCCTCTTCCTCTCCTCCCTCGGGGCCCTGTCCCTAATACAAAACCCAAATACAATTGAACACGCCCTTGTCACGCCTCTTCGACCAGGTCTTCCTTTTCGTACTTTTCCATCGAAGCTCTGACTTCATCCAGGGCGGTTACGATGACCTTGAGTCCCAGGCACCTTCTCCGCTGAAAGTATCATCCATGCATTCCAGAATACTCCCATCTCAGTGTCTCCCACCATCCTAACTCCTAAAACAAAGAGCCAGTCTTTTACTAACGAGGCATGTGTCCTTGCACCTGCAACAGAAGATACGTTCAACAGAAACCTTCCACTGTGCTAATTAAATCTACTGTCGGTGCCCAGAGAGCCTTTCCAAGAGAACCTTCTCTGCCTACAATATAAGCTAACATAAGAATAAACAGGCCTTTCCTTAGCGTATATGCAGTCAGGCCTTTACACAATTTAAACACACGGTTCTTAATCACTTCTATAAGCATTGATACACACATTTCATATGCGAAGAGTGAACTACACGTGCAACTTAATATGATACACGTTTAAACTACTCCATCTCGTTTACACATAGGCTGATTCAATTATACATCATTTAAACATGATTCAGTTAAGCATTACATTTGCATGATTAAAATACCACAATTATGCTTCTGTCCACTCTAATAACTGCGGGTTAAACTACAATTTACTGGTCATCCATGGGTATACAGCTGGATATATGTGGGTGCGAACTAACGGTGATTATGATGCACCCCTACAAATTTCTCGATAACATGGCGCTCTATCAGTTCCCCCCTTTGATGACTCCTGTCATCACATCTTTACAACACTCTTGGAGAAGGAACCGACCTAAACAGAGCTTGTTGCCATTCTCCCTTGTCTGAATCTCTCCAAATTCTTAAGGTTTCGATAGTGACTGTCCTGCAGTCTAGCCATTCTCGTCTCATTTTCTCTCAGAGACCTCTCAGTTCTGCCTGCTCGATACCACTTGTATGCCTTGATCAAACCCCACAGACAAACCACACAAACCACCACAATCAGGAGAGGTCTCAGAACATAGCCAAGGAATCCCTGTCCCAAATTCGCAAACCAGCTCCCCACTTGCCCGAATCCTTTTCCAACCTTCTCCCAGGCTCCCTCTTCAGTCAAATCCGCTATTTTCGTATGTATAGTAGTGATGTTACTTATATATTTCTCCAGATCCTTACTGTGGTCTGGTATATAAGTGCAGCACTCTTGAACCTTCAATAATTTACAGACTCCGCCCTCTTTTGCCAATAAGACATCCAAAGCAAGGCGATTTTGCAAAACCATTGTCCTTATCGACAACATCTCTCCCTCCACCAGTACCAACGATTTTGCTGTGTTCATTGATAGTTCATCTATCACAGTCGCCAATCTCCGGATCTTTACATCATTCAAGACCACTCCCAAACTTGGTATCATTGCTCCAAAGATATCTCCCACTACGACCCCTGCACTCGCACCTCTTCTCACTCTTGAATACTTTCCACCTTCCAAAAGTTCTAAATCTTCTGTATGGTAAATCTTTGGAAATATTATTCCCAAGTAACATGTACCATACCGGTTCGCAGGCAATCTCACATAAGCATTCCTTCCACACACAAAATACACCGTAGGTATCACTTGTACAGGGCCTTGTAGAAAATTCTTCGCTGAATCTGCCATGGTGAAAACATGATCACACGTACTCTGTCCCACTGGAACCTTTTCATAATAGGTCTGATAACGTCTCACACACAGCTTTCCCCTCTGCTCATTGTCCAAGGCTATAGGACCATAACTTCCTTTTGTTCGGTGCAATTTTTCCTCCTCAGTCCAATTTACTGGATTATGCCCTGTGTCCCGGGTCTGGGTTAGTTTTCTATATCTATCTTCTACCTGATCTACAAACTTCTTTTCTACATCTGATAATGAGCACGTCAAGTTATATCGGTGGGCATAAGCTGTGTCCAGTTCCAAAGACGGTATGAAGAACTTCCTAAGTCTATCCTCTGACTTATAGTAATCATACTTATTCAAATGTTTGTATGCTGGGACTTCAGAAAGTACTGCAACTGATCTCTTTCATAAAATATACTAAGCAACAAACTACATGAAATTCCATACGTCAGTCAAAGATGGTGATATCTAATACCCTCATCCACTGAAGCTGGCAACTGCATACACACATAGAATCTTTAGCATCCATCGCATCTACATACTCATATAGCAGCTTGGCGTAAGCATTAAGCTTGAAATCACTTCTAGACAAATCTACATGCAGCCTACGACTTTCTTCTATCAGCAAAGCCTTGTCAGCTCCTATGTTTCCCTCTTTTTGGCTAGGTGTAGTAGGTGTAGGAATTCCTGACATCCCCTCCACTGCTAGCTTGTGTGGAACTGTATATGAGACTACAATTACTATGATTATAGAAACTATCACACCTCCTATTAGTATGCCTACGATCAATTTGGATCTACGATGTGGATCTCCAGCCTCCATGATCTCGAAAGTTCTCAAAGTTCTTGGTTTCAGCAAGGAGCACTCAAAAGTCTCTGTCTTCTTCACACGTGACTTGCTTAACTAGTTCGAGCAACACTTGAAACCTCTGGAAATCCCCTTTCAACAACAGTCTCTTATTTACATAGTCCAGAAAAAGACTTCCCTAGGTTTTTGTTCCTCTTCGGTGGAAAGTCCCTAAGTTTATTCTTCTTCCACTCGGATCTAGGTTATCTTCTTCTTTAGACTTTTTTATTTACGACAGGTTATATTTCATCCACCATAAGATCCTCTGCAAGCGCTTCCAAAACGTGATACAAAAGTTCAAGACGAAGAATTACCATTTCATGTGAATACGGCTCAAATCCAAAAGACGGAAATTCGAGTCGATGCAGAACCAATTCTCGGACCTTACTCAGAAGCGGGGGGTTCGGAACCGTGAGGGTGAGAATTCCTTCGACTTCGAGCCCTGGCAACAACAGCACCACCTTCACCACCACATTCGGGCGCTTGCTGACCACCTACACAGACCTCAGCCTCCCCGTGCTCACTACCCCCTGCATCAGTCACTGCGTAAGTCCACTCAGGGGTAGAGTATCTCTGGCAAGGTACCCTTGTTCTCTTTGACCTCCTCCGACCCTCTTGAGTCTGCTCTTTGTCACTCGCTTCTGTTTCAGACGTTTCAGACACTGGAGCAAGATCTCTTTCGGGTGCCAACCTCAAATTCAGTCGCCTCTGTCTTTCAGGCCAAGCCTCCTCGATTCTGGTCGTTCTTCCGCCTTCCCCTTCTATACCCTGTGTACCACTTCCTTCTTCTGCTGAATCTGACTCCACTCCACCCACTGCACCATCTCTGTCATCTGAGTCAGAGTCGAGGTTCGGGTTGTCGGAACCCCCTTCAGCTTGCTCTGGTGCACCACCAGCTGCGTCAGCGACCCTCACAGCTTGACTTGTCCTCTCATGTGGCCCTGCCACATCAGCTGGATTTTCATTTACGAGAGGAGCTGTTTCTTCCGAGGGTGCTGAAACTCTGCGGGTAAGGAAAGCATGTACCCAGTTCGGCAATCCTCCACACTTCACTGCTGTATTCGTTACCAGTATCACCTGGTACGGGCCTCGCCACCGAACATCCAGACAGCTCTTCCTCACGTGCTTTCGGACAAGCACCCAGTCACCTGGACACAGGTCGTGGCACAGATCACTCGAGGCGGGAACAGCTACAGCTTGGACCTGCTGGGACACACAACGGACCACATCAGATAGTCCTTTACAGTAATCGAGAATCAAGTCATCAGTGATGTTTATCAAAGCTGTAGCCGGTACTGCTGGCAACCGCATTGCCCTTCCCATCAGGATTTCATAAGGGGACAACCCAGTCCTCCTATCTGGCACACTTCGCATGCTCATCAGCACAAGTGGCAATGCATCAGGCCACTTCAGAGACGTTGATGAACACATTTTTGCCATTCTTGCCTTCAAAGTTCCATTAACCTGTTCCACTATCCCAGAAGCCTCTGGTCAATAACTGCAATGGAGTCTCTGATCAACACTTAATGCGGCACAAAGTAACTTCATGATTTCACTGTGGAAGTGTTTTCCTCTATCTGATTCCAAAGAGGTTGGAATCCCAAATCTCGGGATGAGTTCCCTCAACAACAACTTAGCCACTGTGAGAGTGTCACACCTGCGTGTTGGGTATGCCTCCACCCACCGTGAGAATACACACACCACCACCAAAATGTATCTCAACCCATTGCACTTAGGCATCTCCACGAAGTCTAGCTGTATTCTATTGAAGGGCCCTCCTGACTTCCCAATATGACTCATAGTGACTACAGTTTTCTTTCCAGCATTCATCTGCTGACACGTAACGCACCTCTGACAAACTGCTTCAGCAATCGCACGAAATCGTGGGTTATACCACGTCTGTCTAAACACACGCATCATTGCATCTCTACCAAGGTGTACCGATCCATGTATTAATCTCGCCATTGGGCTCAGCAAATTTTCTGGCAGTACAGCTCTCCCATCATTGGAAACCCAAACATCCACATCCCCTCTTTCACATCCTGCTTTAATCCATCCATTCCGTTCTTGATCTGTCACCTCATCCTGCAGGCGCTTGAGTTCCTCCCAAGTGTCTGACATAGCCAACATCATGTTGAGCTCGGTTCCTTCTTGGCTCTCTCCCGTGTAACCCTCTGTGAATATACATCCTTGTTCTGCACAGAAGCGGGCGACTTCGTCCGCATAATTATTCCCCAGAGAGACAAAATCATCCCCCTTTCCGTGCGCAGTGCACTTGACAACTGCGATTTCCTTCGGACATTGCAATGCATCTAACAGTTGTCTTACGTATTCTCCATTCCTAATGGGTGAACCAGATGATGTCAAAAATCCCCTCTGTGACCATAACTGTCCGAAGTCATGAACCACACCGAACCCATACTGGCTGCCCGTGTAGATCGTGATTCGGATTTGATCAGCGGCCAAACAGGCAAGTGTCAAGGCAATGCTCTCAGCTACCTGCGCGGAGTGTACTCCTTCTAGGCAAGCAGCCTCAACCACTCCTGAAATGGTACATACAGCAAACGCTGCTCTTAGTTGTCCAACACTGTCTCTTAGGCATGAACCATCGACAAAGAAAATTTCATCTGGGTCAGTCAGTGGTTCATCGACAATGTCAGGTCTCGGTTTGGTACATAGTTCAGTCACATCGAGACAATCATGGTCCTCACAATCTTCATCATCAGTATTGGGTATAGGCATTAATGTCGCAGGGTTTAAGACAGAACACCTCTTCAGGGTCACATTTTCTGCGGCGAGTATGACTTGCTCATACCTCGTTAACCTGTTATTCGTGAGGTGCTGTGTCTTAGTTCTGGTCATCAACAATTCAACCGAATGTGGCACATAGACTGTTAAAGGGTGACCCATCACTATGCTTTCACATCTTTCAATGCTGACACCTGTTGCAGCAACGGATCTGAGACATCCGGGCAATGCAGAAGCTACTGGATCTAAAGTAGCCGAAAAGTAGGCAACTGGTCTACGGACACCTCCATGATTCTGAGCTAGAACTGCTAATGCACAACCTTCTCTCTCGCAACAGAACAGTGAGAAAGCCTTATTATAATCCGGCATTCCCAAAGCGGGTGCAGAACACAACTCTTCTCTCAGTCGTAGGAATGACATCAAGCACTCCTCGTCCCATGGTACCGGATCACTCACGTCCTTGTGCGTAAGTCTCTGTAAAGGCTTTGCTCTCAGGGAAAAATTGGGAATCCACTGACGACAATAGCCGACCATTCCCAAAAACATCCTGACTTCCCTTTGAGTGGTGGCCACTGCCATGTTCATTATTGCCTCAATTCGGTCTGGTGACACCTTCCTCTTGCCTTTTTCCAATCTGTGACCCAAATACTGTACTTCATTCAGACAGTACTGCAACTTGTTTGGGGACACCTTGTGTCCATTCTCTCCAAGATGATTCAATAGGGCTATTGTGTCTATCCTGCAAGCATCCTCTGTTTCTGATGCCACAAGCAGATCGTCTATGTATTGCACGAGAACTGAGTTCTGCTGCAATACAAGACTCTCAAGATTCTTCTTCAAGATCTGGTTAAAGATCGATGGACTTTCTGTATACCCTTGAGGGATACGACACCATGTTAACACACGATTTTCCAGCCGGAAAGCAAAAAGAAATTGGCTTTCCTCATGGAGCGGTATCGAGAAGAATGCTTGACATAAATCAATGACAGTAAACCACTCGGCTTCGCATGGGATCTGAAACAGTATCACTGATGGATTCCGTACCACTGGACAACAAGGGACCACTATCGTGTTGACCTTTCGCAGGTCTTGCACGATCCTAAACTTCCCGCTCGGTTTCTGCACTCCCATGATAGGTGAATTACATGGGCTACCCCTTATCTCCTTCAGAATGCCTTGCTTGATCATGGACTCGATAACAGGCTTAATTCCTGCGATCGTTTCAGAGGACAGATTGTACTGTGGCGTCCTAGGGAATTCGACATTCTGCTTAACCTGAATCTGCACAGGTTCAACCCCTTTGATCAGTCCTATCTCTTCTCCTGTAAAGTCCCACACCTCTGGTGACACTGTGTCTCTCAAATCCGGTGGAAGTTCTTCCACTGTCACCATTGGATACAAGTCTATACACAGATGCTGATTAGCAACCTTAAAGGTAGCATCATCATCCCTCGTCTGAACCTCCACTCCCCTTGGTGTGCAATAGATCGTGCAGTTCAATTTACATAACAGATCTCTTCCCAAAAGACAGACTGGACTCGTATCGCACACCACAAACTGATGTCTAGTTTGGAAGGAACCTATCCTCACTGGAATCGGTTCGGTCAGTGGGCTATTTATTCTTTTGTTCGCCACTCCAACAACTTGGATCGATTGTCCCGAGAGGGGTAGGTTGGGGACTACTGCTGATCTTACAGTAGACCGGGTAGCACCAGTGTCAACCAAAAGTGTGGTAGGATGACCATCAATGTCTGCCTCCACATAAGGTCCTCTCTGGTCTACCTCCAAGACTGCTCCAAGTGTGCAGTCTTCCCCCCCCCTCAGGCACCGTCAGGATAACGGGTCGGGACTGTACTCATCATACCCTTCAAAAAGGGGCTTCTGCTGGTAAGTCCGCATTCCTTGCGAAATTCTTGGTGGCTGGGGGATCTGTACTTGTGGGTTATACGTTCCCCCTTTCATCGTTCTGGGCCTCATCACAGTATTAGCTACCTCCGGTGCAGGTGCCTGAACCACTTCTACCTCCTGCTGCACCTGGTTGGCGGGGTTAAAGGGACACTCACGCTTCCAATGTCCAATCTGATGACAAAGATGACACGCAGTGGTCTTCTTCAATGTCGCCACATCCACCCCCGTCTTGGGATCTATAGGTTTCCCCTTTCCCTGTCCTTGCCCATTTTGGTTCCCTTGATAGTTTCCCTGTCTTTTTCCCAGCGTCCCTCCACTAGGCTGGACCTGAGCTGTCTGCATCTGAACGAGCATCAGCTTGTCCTTTAGCTTCTGGTGCTTCGAGTCTACTTCATCGCTACAGTACCTCGCATACCGCAAGATTTCATCTACCGGCTTGTTTTGCCAACAGATCAAATGGTGCTGTATCATGAGGCTGACCTCTGGTCTCAATCCCAAGACAAACTTTGAGACAAACTGTCCCATGTCCTTGGGGTCCAAGGCATCTAGTCCACTATACTGTTTAAAGGCTTGCAAGAGTCTTTCATAGTATTCATGCACTGTCTCCTTGGGTTCCTGCACGGTTCGATCTATCTTAACCCAATCGACATCCTGAGGTGAAATCTTCAACTTCAACCATGTAATCACTTGCTCAAATTTTTTCATAACAATGGGTGATGGACCATTCGTAACAACATCCCTTTCAGGTTCGCAGGTCGGCCACTCAACTGCGGTTTTACAAGCTGTCCACAAGTCTCCTGGTACCACTATATCGAACAAAGTGTTCAAATCAGTCCATAGTACCTTCGAGATTTTAACAAAACGCTCAACCTGTTTGTACAACTCTACGGGTTTTTCCCTCAGCCGAGGAAAATCATTTGTAAACGCAGCCAAGTCACCTCTACTCCACGGCACATGCACGTACCCTCCGTTCTGTACTTCCCGTAAAGGAAAGTTCCCTACGCCCGTCACCCCTCCCCCCGGAGGCGGCGTTTCTCCTACAATTTTCTTTGTCATCTTCTTCTTTGACCACCTTTCCTCCCATTTACCCAACATCATCCATATACGCATCCCCACAATCAGGTCTTTGGTATGCGTCCTTAATCCTATGATTCTTTTCTCCTCCAATTCCTGATCACTATACTGCAACCTATGTGACCCTTGCAACGATTTGGTGTTATTCACATCCACCTCATATCTCCTTGCCAATTCTATCAATTTCTCATGTGCGGCCCTTGCTTTTCCGAGTCACATCTTTTGCCACGAAAAGCAGCTCGTCTGGCCCATAAATCTCTATTCTCTCCAAAGGCAGGTTCCCACTAATCATTTCGTCTACCTCCGCCTTTAGTCTTACCACGTCCAGCAACCTTGCCTGTACTGCACTCTTCAGTATTTCTTGACAAGCCGCACCATTCCGCTCGTCGTAATCATTGCTTTGTTCTCGCGACCTGCTCTCTTCTATTGTATTCCTGGAACCTGGTCTGTCTCCTAAGTTGCCTTGCTCCACCTCTCTTGGCATCCTATCGCTCTGATTCCTTACAGGTGGTACCCACATCCTCAAGTCTGATCTGGACTCGATCAAGGACCTTGGTCTTACTGGTCTTACCTCCACCTGTCCAAAAGAGGAGTCTGCGGTGGCTGGCAATGACGTGCTTGTTTCCAGGGGCTTTGGAAAGTGAACCACTTGTATCCCTAAACCATTCCCTCCACCACTGGTCCCCTCTCCCCCTGTCGTCTGCATTGGACTTCCTTCACTTATTCGCTCTGGGTCATATACCGATACTATAGGACCAATGGTAACAGGTACCGTCAGGGAATCCGGTAACCGCATATTCCCAATGGAAGGCTGGGTTCCCCCTCCTTCCGTTCCTGTGGAAATTTTCCCCACTACCCTCATGTTTGCCTGATTCCGTAACTCGCCGGTTTCTACTGCTGTAGCTGATTTTCCCTCTTCTGAATCTGGATTAAATGGAGGTGGTCTCTCTGCTAGTAACCTATCTAACAGGCTGTCATCTGTATCACTGTCGTCTTCCTCGGCCCACTTCTTCTTGGCCTCTCCTACATTTATCAGCAGTGGAAACAGCCTATCCCCCTCGATAGTTTCCACTCTCCACCTTTTCTCCAATGCATCCCATCTCGCATCTTGAAATGCCCTGATCGATTTCTTCACCCTTTCCTGACTTTTGTCTCTTTTCCTGTCATACGCTGCCCTAATCCATGCATGTAGCGCCTCAAACTGTGTCGGTCTAGGCAGTGGTCGTAAAGAAGACATCACAGTTTTTAGCTGGTACAACACTTCCAACCTGAAAGTGCCATAACATGGGAAAGTCAATTCTCCTTCTCCTTCTGTCATTTTATGCCAATTCTCAAGCCAAATTATAGTATGTAATCCTACAGTTTTAGCCATATAATGTGCTAGTGTATCCTCGGGAGGGGCTTCCTCACCACCCCGAGTAACCACATGTCTATCACCTCTGCACAGTTCTCGTAAAACTTTAAAACATTTCATGATGAATCAAATTTCCGTTCGCACGCAAAATTTTGGTTATACTTCCTGATTTCCACCCACCAATGCCAGCGCAGCTCACACCAACCGACCTATCGTAGCGCGGCACTGTCTGACGTCACTCTTCCTCCGCTCGCAGCAGTTCCCCTCCTTCTCCTTTCACCCTTTCTCGCTCGCACGTGTCCCAATCACACTATGAAGCAATTGTCCGTCTCACCGAACAATTACCTCTCTGACTGTTGGTCCACCAATGACCGACCAGCCTCTCGAAATTGTTGACCTCAATCTGGCAACTGTCTGTCCGCGAACGACCGGACAATCACCTCTGACACAATTGATAGGATCCAAACGCTCAATGTTCTACACACAACAACCTACGACCAGCGTCGGTTATTCACACACTCACACATGTGCTTCCTATCTTCTGTGGGTTAATCAACGACGTCTCATGACTCCCACAACCTCTGGTCAACGATCTCAGCTCTGGGTGTCTTCTACACCACAATAATCAAATCTCTCGGTCCCGCGCGCGCATCACGGTCCGATCCTCAATCACACGACTCTCATTCCAACTCCGCAAAACATCACACAACACTTAAAACACCGCAATCTACCAAAACATCACCCTGTTCATACTCACTCTACCACGAACTGCTACTGCCGCCGCACCATCACTCTCCGTCGGTTCTCATCAACCGCCGTCGTCCTCCAATCCAGTGGATCCTCATCACTCGGGCTCTATGGGGCAAATAATCTCTTATCCTAATCTAGATCTCCCCTTACTATCAGAGGAAACCATCCTACTCTGCTACCAACTGATAACGCTGATTCTTATCTTATCACCTCTAAGAATCTTCAGGTCGCCAGAATCTTTTTACCTGCTGAATAGTGTGAAGGGGAAAAACTTTTTCAAGTTTACAACAAATTGAGAATCCAGTTACCTTAAAGACCACTGACTCCGAATTCAATTTTGGGGTTTTATTACAGCCAAGAATAACTGCACATGCAAGCACCTCAACACGAGGTTAAAGAAATAGATGGGCACTAATACAAATAGCATCCTACGCAGGAGTCTCATCCGACTCAGGATAAGGAGACTCGTTAGCTCCAGAAGTATTAGACAAGCGATAACTGCTCCAATCTCTATATTATTCTTCATTTACCTAAATAAACATGAAACCATTAGCTGTCCTTACTCTATCACTAAAGTGGCATACCTACTTAACGAATTTCCCAGGAAAGAGTAAAAGAAAAAGAAAAGGTGTCAGCTGTGAAGGCTTCCTAAGAAGCACACTCACTTAGCATTTCGAGCTCGTTCTAAGATGCTCCTTCCTAATAGATCTCTCTCTTGTCCCTTCTCTCTGGTCTCCTCTACCTCCTCTTCCTCTCCTCCCTCGGGGCCCTGTCCCTAATACAAAACCCAAATACAATTGAACACGCCCTTGTCACGCCTCTTCGGCCAGGTCTTCCTTTTCGTATTTTTCCATCGAAGCTCTGACTTCATCCAGGGCGGTTACGATGACCTTGAGTCCCAGGCACCTTCTCCGCTGAAATTATCATCCATGCATTCCAGTATACTCCCATCTCAGTGTCTCCCACCATCCTAACTCCTAAAACAAAGAGCCAGTCTTTTACTAACGAGGCATGTGTCCTTGCACCTGCAACAGAAGATACGTTCAACAGAAAGCTTCCACTGCTAATTAAATCTACTGTCGGTGCCCAGAGAGCCTTTCCAAGAGAACCTTCTCTGCCTACAATATAAGCTAACATAAGAATAAACAGGCCTTCCCTTAGCGTATATGCAGTCAGGCCTTTACACAATTTAAACACACGGTTCTTAATCACTTCTATAAGCATTGATACACACATTTCATATGCGAAGAGTGAACTACACGTGCAACTTAATATGATACACGTTTAAACTACTCCATCTCGTTTACACATAGGCTGATTCAATTATACATCATTTAAACATGATTCAGTTAAGCATTACATTTGCATGATTAAAATACCACAATTATGCTTCTGTCCACTCTAATAACTGCGGGTTAAACTACAATTTACTGGTCATCCATGGGTATACAGCTGGATATATGTGGGTGCGAACTAACGGTGATTATGATGCACCCCTACAAATTTCTCGATAACATGGCGCTCTATCACCTTCAAAAAGATCACTTCAATCTCAGGGTTAGAGAAATCCTAAAATTTAGGTTGGTGTCACAGAGACTTGAGGTGACATAGTCTGTTGTTTTGGTGTACACGAAGGAAGCAAACGGTTGTTGCAATCTTGTCCTTTTTATTTAGGATTTTCTTAGAATGCAAGTAAGAACAGAAACAGCCGTCACGTGTTTCGCCCAGTGGCCTGCTGGCCAAGACTTTTTCAAGGCAAAATGGTCATCGTCAATGGTTTAGGCTAATCGTCGAGAGAACAAATCCCAGGGCAAAACCCGCATCCCTCGATGGGATGCAATACAAATAATAATGCGGTCTGACACGAAAAAGCCTTGGCCAGCAGGCCACTGGGCGAAACACGTGTCGGCTGTTTCTGTTCTTACTTGCATTCTAAGAAAATCATAAATAAAAAGGACAAGATTGCAACAACCGTTTGCTTCCTTCGTGTACACCATAACGACAGACCATGTCACCTCAAGTCTCTGTGACACCAACCTAAATTTTGGGATTTCTCCAACCCTAAGATTGAAGTGATCTTTTTGAAGGCACAAAACCTATCCACTTTGTGAACACCCATTTCATTCCAGGTGGTCTTTGGGTGAAACCACCGACTAGGGATGTGCCAGTAGCCGTATTTGGGTCCTGACCAGTTGTGCGTGATCCTTGGTGGCACCCACTTCTTCCTACTGCAAACTTGTTTTTTATAGCTTTAGCAGAGTTGTTAGTCTTTGTGATCCTAGCCCGTTTGAATTTCTTCAGGAGATTCGGACTTCATGTTGCCATCCTGTACCTTTACCGTACGGTTCTGAGTGTATTATATCTGAATTTGATTACAAATCTATAAGTTGGTTACAGATTCCTGGTCCTCATTTGGTAGCCAACGCCGACATCCTAGTTTCCTTCACCCCTCAATGCAATGAGCAAGATCCATTGGAGGACCAAATGAAGGAGGAATAGAGACAGGAAGCAAAGGTAGCAGAGACAAGAGATAAAAGGATTAATGATAGACTTTGAGCCCGGTAAGAGGAAAAAACGCTGCAACAAGTTTTTCCATCCAAAGTTGATCATGCTTTTTCATTTTAACTAAAACATGTTTATCCCTATGCGATTGGTGGTGAGCACTTGATAGCTCAAGCTTTACCAGTGTGTGTTTACCAGTGTGTGTTTAAAAAGTCTTCTCTCCACTTTAAGGGACTGTTCGGTGCCCCTCGAGGCATAATACAAAACAAGCAGCAGCCTTCTGTGACCGCACTGCTCGTTGCACCAATCAAATTAAGATTGTTATTAGTTCTCCTGCACACACAGTGAGTGAGTGACCTGAACAGAAACTCATTTCTCACCTTCCCAGACGTAGTTTGAATTGGAGGAATGCGGAGGCTGGGTGTAGCCTTCCCGAATGCAGTGAAAGCTTGTTGGCATACCAGAGAGATGAGCGTGCAGGGCTCGGTGCACTCCCTCCCGCTGGGTCACCACTTTGCTATATAACAATTGACAACTTCAGTTTTATGAAATGATCCCACGGGGCTGGAGCTCTGGGCGCGGAGGCGATGCATACCTTTAGCCTATATGAAGTCATGCTGTCTTAATCGCATTGCATCTCATTGAAATATATGTTTAATGCAAGCCTTATTTGAACTAAAACATTAAGCGACATATTCTATGCATCTCATAAACGCACGGATTGCTGAACGCAAAAAGTCCACATAAACAGGATTTTATGCATTGAAGAACTCTAATTCAATCTATCCTCCTTTGTTTGATTTTAATATGTTTATTTTATTACTGTCGCGTTGACGGATTGGTATTAGATCTCAATGGACTGACAAAGAGAGACAGCAGAGCACCACGCACACACCCAAAGACCACACACGGTGTCTGTGGCCGAGGGATTTATGTATAATGGGAACCGGCAGTCAAAATATGCCGATCAGAGTACAATTACATGGACGGGTAGTAAAATAAACAAGAGAAATATGAAAAAGGCTGGTCCCGAGCAGATTAGTTTCATGAACAAATTCTAGTTTTCGAATACCACCCATGAATATCAAAGCACCAGACCCCATCCCTGCTCCAGCCACCAGACATCTCCTGCTTCGTCTTAAGTTGCCTCCACATGTGTGCACACTGCACAGAGCTGGTAGGCAGACTACCAATTGTATGTTTCCTGTTATCAAATTGCATAAATTCCGGTTTGCCAAATCAAATGGATCTCTTAGCCCCAACTAAATTTTATTCTGAGGGAGAGGGCAGCTGCCAAAGTTTCTCAGGCTACTCTTTATGGCCGCCCTCTTCATCGGCCCCAGTGGCGTAACTAGGGAGGGCGATCTGCCCTGGGCGGCACGTTTTTGGGGGGCGGCGGCGAGGGCAAGATAAGTTTTCCTTTTTTGTCGTCTGTCGACTCCCCCCCCCCCCCCCACTCTTACCTGTACCGGCAGTCACTGGGCAGCAAACTCAGGGACCGCCCCAGGCGGCAAAAGCTCTAGCTAGGCCACTGATCGGCCCTCATATTCATAGCAACATTCTATCTGTGGCCTCACTATGCAGATCACCAAGAGCTTTGTGTACCCTCCTCTTTGGCAGGAATATATATAGTCTAATTTGACTTTTCCACATATTGTTGCACACTCAGTAGGAATTTTAATTTTAGTTCAGACTGGAAAAGCACCCGTTTCTCCTTGGTTCAGAACATTTGCAAACACCATTTCATAAGGTAGCAGAATGTATGTATGTACGTGGTATTTGTGTTCCACAAACCTAGCCAAAAGGCCACGAACACTGTAGGGGGGTCAAAGGGAAGTTTACAGTCAATAAGTAATTAGAGATGTATCTAGTTTCTGGGAGCAGAAGTTTTACAGTTACTGCATTGTGATGTAATATTTTTAGGTCTGGCGTTAGCCAAGACCTTTTGATTTTACCAAAATTATATGTATAATAAAATATACTTCCATAAAGGGGCTTTCAGCCACCTCTGTTATCCATTGGTCTGTTCTTGTGTCATTCACATTTTGCTTCCGCCTACTACAGCATGGGGCAATGGGTCAGCCTACTTAAGCCACTGGTTAACTTCACTTTGACTGCATTTAACCCTTTCACAAGGAGCTTTTACTTTAATATTACTGTAGTGTTAACTTTTGTTTGTAGAGTCTGATGTGATACGAGGAGGATTTCTACCAGATGAGAGCATAGAGCACATTCCAGCTTTATCAGTTCCCACCTCATGCTAATACTGTTGTAAATTAATTTATTACTCTGGCTGCTGCACACATGTTCTCTGACTATAAGCTCATGAGGGTGCTGTATCTTTGCAACCCTAACTGTCTGTCATTCCTTATTTCTGTCCTTTTTTCCCTTCTTTCTTTCTTGCCATTCTCTTTCTTTTGTTCCATCTTTTTTCCTTCTTGTTTTCTTTCTTTCCTTCTTCTTTCATTCCTTCATTTCATTCTACCTTCAAGTTTTCCTTTCTTCTTTCTTTACTTCTTATTTCTTTCTTCTGTCTTTCGTCTTTCTAAATTTATTTTCTACTTCTTTCTCTTTCCTTCTTTCTTTCTTACCTTCTTTCTTCCATTATTTTCTTTTTCTTTCTTTCCTTTTTCTTTCTTTCACTTTTTATTCCTTTTCTTTAATCCCTTCCTTTTGTCATTCTTTCCTTCATTCTTCCTTTCCTTCTTCCTTTCTTCTTTCTGCTTTCTTCCCTTCTTTCTTTCTGCTTTCTTTATTTTCTTTTCTTCTTTATTTCTTCTTTAATTCTTTCTATCTTTCACTTTCTTTCTTGCTTTCTTCTGTACCATCTTTTTTGCTTTCCTTCCTTCCTTGTTTTTTCTTTCTATCTTTCATTATTTTCTTCTGTCTTTCCTTCCTACTTTCCTTCTTTCTAGCCTTCTTTACTTCATTCCTTCTTTCTGTCTCTCTACTTTCTTTCCTTCTTCTATCATCCTTTCCTTCTTTCAGTCTTTCCTTCTTTCTTTTCTTTGTTTTAATTTCTTTCCCTATTTTTTTCATTAATTCATTCTTTTCTTTCTTTCTTTTTTCTTTTCCTTCCTTCCTAACTTTTTTCTTTCTTTCTTTCTTTCTTCCTTTCTTTCTTTCTTTCTTTCTTTCCTTATTTCTTTCTTTCTCGGCAGCAAAGGTCAGACTGATTGTTTTTTTAGAGTCTGTGTTAGCCAAGAACTTTTCATTTTTCCTGTAGCTGCCAGACTTTGCTCGTTAGTCTGTGGTTCTGTCATTCACTTTTTAATTCCACCCACTCCAGCATGCATCAAGGGGCAATGTGTCAGCCTATTGCAGCCATTTGGCTGAATTCACTATGAGCTATGGCTTGCTGCCCTTTCCCAAAGAGCACATCAACACAAAAAGTAGTTCCCTTCAGTCCCAGGGAGTACTATAGCAATGTGTGCTTTTTTCAGCCCAAAACAACATTTTTGCCTTTAGACAATGTTTTTGTTTACATTGATGAGGGCCTGGCAGCTTCATAAACAATAACGCTTTTCAAACATTATGACAAAACAAGAATTGACAAAAGGTTGGTGGCTAATGCCAGACCTATTGGTTTTGCCAGTGGTTGTTTAAAAAGGCATCTCTTCAGCTATTTCCTGAATTGGAGCAGATGGATACAGGTATGTTGTTCCAGATATAAGTGCATAGGTTGAGAAGGCTTGGTGCCTTATTTTTTCATTTTTACTCTTCATTGCCTTCAGTCTGATGATGTCTGGATAGACAAGGGTGCTGAGTGTGAAGGCTTTGTAAATGATGCAGCTAGTTTTGAAGATAGCGCAAGCCGGCAAGGAGAGCCAATGGAGTTCCATCAGGATGAGGGTGATGTGATCATATTTCTTTATTTGAAATCTGTTTTATTAGTAATATTATGGTAAAGCATAAACACATACCACAGTTCAAGGCATATAGCAGGCAAAATCCAGAGGTACAATATGCACAATTTGGAGCCAAGTGCCAATGCAGGCACCCTCACACCATGGTGCAAGGGTGTCTGTGTTGTTGGCAGGTGTCCCTTGCTGCACAAAAACAATCACACAAGGCGTTTTCCTTGTTCCATGTGTGCTGCACACCTGGAAAGAGAAAAAAAACGAAGAGAAATGTAAACATTTCTCCTCGTTACACCTGCTCTAGGAAGGCGCAAGGTTTTGGCGCTTCCCCGGGATTGCGAGATATTGTAAATCTGGGGCAGCATCAAAGTCCATGTGTGTTGCGTGAGAACACCCACAGCAACACACATGGAACGCCTCTATGACGCAGAGTAAGGCAAGGCAGCGACTTGCGCTGCTTTGCCTTACTACATATCTACAAGGCCATGAAAAGCCACACAGGGTGGTTTTACGTGGCCTTGTAGATATGGCTAAACCCTGTGCTCCAGCGGAACGTCACAAAGAGTGACATTCTGGCAGCGCACAAGGCTTGTGAATATACAATATATAATATATTGGGAGAGTAGTTGGCCTAACGGCTAGGGCGATCAACCTCGAATCTGGGGAACTGGGTTCGAGTCTCGGCAATGACGCTGAACATCCTGTGATTCTGGGCAAATCACTTAATCTCCCCGTGCCTAACAAAAATGAATGTGTCCTCATGTAACGCAACTGGTGCTATGTAAAGCGCTCTGATACCCGATACCTTCGGGTCAAGTTCGCGCTATATAAAACTCCGTAAAAAATACCCCTCCATCTGGAGTGATAAATGTTGTCAAGTGGCAGGACAACATGAAATTCCATCTCATGGTAGGCAGCCCTAAGATCTAACTTAATGAACCAACTAGCCTGACCTAATTTGTTTATCGGATCTTTCCTGGGCAGCGGGAAACTTTCAATCCATATTGCTACATTCAGGCTTCTAAAATCCAAACACAATCTCATCTCACCAGATTTCATGCGTGCCAGCACAATAAGGGATAAACATAGCATGGCATACATCTGTTTGTTGATGCCCTGCGTACATATGTCACTCAGCATAACCATCAGATTGTTTCTCAAACTATGTGGTACAATTCTGATCAACTGGTGTGACTCCTTCCTTCATTTAAATTGTGTGCACGCCACAAACCCCTTAATCTTCACAAGGATCTCTTGAAAAATTCCACTGAACATTCAACTCATACATCCATACAAAGTATACTACTAACTACATTCCTAACACTGCTCTTGTCAATACAAATAGGATTCGACAACCAGGCCTGATAGTGATGTTAAACTCTGCAATATTCCCAACCCATGTGAAGTATAATTTTCGCCACTAATACTAGTTCCCTTGTATTCCCCTTTGATTCTTCATTACAATCTTCTTCCCTAAATACACATCTAATAGTGTTATTTTTATCCCCTCTACACGCCTTCTGAAAAGGCCTTACTTTTCAATGATTCCTACATTTTTGAAACATCGCAGGACAATTTCTTGCCAAAGACAACTGTGATGTCGAACCACACCTGTAGCACACCACTTTGTGCATCTGCCTAACTTGTGTATTTGTTAGACAAATGCAGTAAGCTTTGCTTAATAACCTCTATAATAGCGTTAGAAGCAGTTAGATCAGCTACCACTCCTAAAACTGTATTATTGGAAAATGACACCTCCAATTGTTTTGCTTTTTCCATTGAATTCTCAATACTTTTTACTATATCAATAATCTTAGCTAAAGTTGGGTCTTTGCACACCATCAGTATTTCCAATATAGTTTTTTATGTTATCTAGCAATCAACTAATCCCTTTTCAAATGTGCATTAAAGCTTCTGCATTCACACTGTGCGTGAACACTTTTAAAGAAGTAACATATCTATCAATACATTAAGTGCTTGTGCTCTTTTAAAGAACCGATGCCTATGCACAACTAAGGGGCATATTATCAAGGGCTTTATCGCCCTATTAGCAAGCTGTCGCTAACAGGCGTTAGCGACAGCTTTCAGGCGTTAGAGGCCGCGTTAACCATCGCCTTGCATGTCAGCGATAATTATTGCTAATGACATGCAAGAAAGGCGTTCCCTACTAAAAGCGACTGAAAACAGTCGCTAATCCCACTACCCCTATTAGCAAGGCAGGCGAGCGATATAATAATTCGCGCTAAGCGCGTTTATCGCTATATTTTATCTCCTGCTAGTGAGGATGACTTACCTGTTTAAGGTATAGGAGGTGGATTCTAATGCTGAATCCACCTTAGCGATAATGCGAGAATATCGCTGCTTTTCCAGCGATATTCTCACATTTACCGCTATCGCTGGAAATAATATCGCTATGGGGATAAACCTTACTAATAGGGTGTTATCTCAGCGATATTTTCCAGCGATAGGCGGCGTTAACCAAAGTCGCGCTAAGCGCGGTTAGCGATAAATATCGCTATTCCTTGCTAATATGCCCCTTAATTTTCTGAACCTGCTAAATGTTTGTTGAGTTGAGCAATGTCAAATTCATCAGGACCCTCTGCTTCAGGAAGATAGATTCTGGAAAATGGTCGAAAACAATTTGACCTTTCATCCCTAAGTAAGATTACATTACATTCTTCTTTTTTTTGGTCTCTATCTTTGAGCATCTAATGTAGACAAATAGGCCATGAAAGACATAGCCACAGACTCCATTCCACTTGTGAATCTCCGTAGTCCTGCAAAAATGGAGATTGTGGCATTACATTCTGCATAGTGCTTGTTCAATTTAATATGACTGGAACTCACTAGAGTTATATGCCTCAGAGAATGTCTCCCAATTAAAGTGTGCAAATCACTGATTGCAAATGCTATTCTGAACCACAGTGTTGTAAAGTAAGCATGCTATTCACTGTAGCTATATAGTGACTTGCACAGTAAGACAGATGCATACAAATCGCTGCTGGGCTGGGAAGGGTAAACATTGCCTGTAACAGTGTACTTTATTGTTTCCTTAATAAAGTGTGCAAATATCTGGTTATTGCAATTGTTCTGCACTCCTTGATGCGTAAAGTTTGGCAAACAATATGCTGAATATGAGCACGCAAATGGCTGATGCAAGCAATAGACGTGCACAATATGATAGTTGCATGCAAAATAAAGACGTACAATACAATTCGTCTTCGCCTTTTTATTTTTCATTTAAAAAGAAAAACTCTCTAGATAATCAACAAAAAACTAGCCTCAAGGTGTTTTGTCCGTTTTTTAAAGTTACACAGAAGAATACAATTTCAGGCCTTCTTCTATGCCACTGCCCTTCTCTATGGGGTAGAGTGGAAAGCACTACACATGAAGCGTCTTCTTCAGGCACTTAAGACCCTACCCACGTGTCCAATCGTGCAATTCTTGTTAGTTGGGACATGATTGCCCTCTGACCCTGAGAGTAGGGCTGCACCAAGCATAGCTGGAGAAGTCTCACAGAAATTGCTTCTGCCTTGGAACTTACTTACACGAGACATGTAATAGTTGGTAGCATTCCGACTGCTTGACTCTAATGCTGCATAGTGCTTGCGCTTCTGATAACTTAAGATGGGCGTTCTTCACTGTCAAAATGTAATTTACTATTGGTAAGACAACTACTGCCCTGGCCCCTACTATACCGCTTCACTACCACTAACAAAGATAGCACAGAACCACAAATTATGTTGCAATTTCCAAAAACTGAAGATCACTCACACTGGCTGCCTACGGGGTGGTGTTACAATAGCTGTCCAAGGGGTGGCGTGTTGAGTACCCGCAGTCATCGATCCCCTAACTTGAGGTGACAGGATTCACACGATCATTGAAGAGCCAACCTAACAGGGAGTTAAATGGGGTGATGTCTTAGGTTCCATGACACTCAGCAGAATGTTATGAAGTTTCATGGAACCCTAGTATTGGTGATATTCTGTGGGAGTCAGTTGCCGCTGAAAGAAAGAACTGGTAAAATGAAGGCTGTTTCAGTGAAAGCAAGAAAGGGTTAGAGGAGGGTATACAGAAGTAACAGTGAAAGGAAGGGAGATTAAAAAGGAAGAGCACAATGACGGTGGGATGCAAGGGTGACAGGATTGATTAATGTATGGAAAGATGAAATCAATAGAGCAATACAATGGTGAAAGGCTGGATGGATGTATGACAATAGATGGAAGGAAGAGTGAGACGATCGATCGATGAGCATACGAATGGCTGAGTGGAAGGATGAATGGATGGATGGGTAAAAAGGTAGATGAATGGTCTGAAGAGTGGAAGGGTGCATGGATGGATAGATGGGTTTGTGAATAGGTTAAAGGATGGGTGGGTGGATGGTTGTAAGGATGAATGGATAAATGAAAGCAATGATAGAATAGTTAAAGGAAGGATGAACGAGTGAACAGATGAATGACAAAAGGATAGGTGGACACATTAGTGGCGGGTGAAAGGAAGGATGTATAGAATGGCAAATCAATGGATATATGTAATGGTGAAAGGATGGGTGGATGGAAGACCAAAAGCATGAACGGATAGACGGATGTAAGGAAGAATGGAAGGATGTAGCAAACTCGCCCAGGGTGGGTTGGGCTTGCTCAATGGCATTAGAAGTATGGATCAAAGCGTGGGGAGAGATTTTAGTTTTCTGACTGCTCCCCTACAAGAGATAATCTAAGAAGCAGTCAATGTGGCACTAGGGCAGTGCATTGTCTCCTTACTCTGGAATACCTCAAGAAATATTCTGAGAAATACACAAATATATCTTTAGTATGCAAACTACTAACATTTACCCCTTTTAGAAACTTGTGCCGTGCAAAGGCTTTTTTTAACACTCACATGTATCAAACTATGAAATGAATCAAAAGGTACTAAAAAGTAGGAGTAGGAAAAGTTGTTAAACTTTCCATACTCCTACTCAGGCCCTATTTCAAGAGGCCCATTAATCTCATATCTCCATCAAACAGAAGTTTATACCCAAAACGTGTATGCCCCTGTGATTAACGTCATGAGAAACCTGGTTAAAATTGCATTTTTGTTTGTGCGCAATATGAAGCTGTCCACAATTTCCCTAGGTCCCCATTCTGTGAGGGGCAGCACAGAATTTGGTGCAAATTACGCACCTGCAATGTGCACCCATGATTGCAGGACAATTTTAATAGGTCCTTGTTAGAAATGGGATCTCTGGTTGGCTAAGGCTTGCGCCAAAGCCAGGCAGAGACCACCACTCTAGTCAGGGCAAGGGAGTTACACGCCAAAGATAACCCCTGCTCACCCCCTTGGTAGCTTGGCACGAGCAGTCAGGCTTATCCCGGAGGCAATGTGTAAAGCGTTTGCGCATGCGCACAGCAACAACATACCAGGCACACTACAAAAAGGAACTCCACACAAGGCTATTTTTGATATAACCTTGTGTGGAGTTCCTTTTTGTAGTGTGCCTGGTATGTTGTTGCTGTGCGCGTGCGCAAACGCTTTACACATTGCCTCGGGATAGCCTGACTGCTCGTGCTAAGCTACCAAGGGGTGAGCAGGAGTTATCTTGGCATGTAACTCCCTTGCCCTGACTAGAGTGGTGGTCTCTGCCTGGCTTTGGCGCAAGCCTTAGCCAACCAGAGATCCCATTTCTAACAGTCCAAAATCTCCGATAACAAATTGGTCTTCAATCATGCTTCCATTTTGTGTACTCTGAAAGCTATTATATGATGATATTGAAATCTACAGAATTGTCCTGTCTTAAATATCTTTTACAGAACTATCTTTTACAAAAATATCGCCCCAATGGAGTTAATAGAAAAGCTACACTCAATGGAGTATTTTTGCAAACGGTATTTATGAGATGATTTTTCTGTCTGACAACAATATTTTTGCTCACGATATTCTGATGGACAACACTTCAGAATGAGGGAAACTACCATGTCATAAATTCAGAGATCTGCAACTCCTAGGGGGGAGATTTACTAAGATTTTGCACTGTGTTTGCGTCATAAAAGTGACGCAAAACGGCGCAAAATCTTTTTTTCCTAATCAACTTTCCAGCGCTAAACTTGTTTAGTGCTGGAAATAACGTAAAAGTAATGCGAAGCAGCGCATTGCGCTGCTTCGCATTTCTTTGCGCCGTGGGGGCGTGCCAAAGGTGGTGCATGGGCGTTCCCATGCAACCACCCAAGGTTTCTCACGCTAAACCCAATTTACTGAAAACAGTAGATTGAGTTTAGCGTGAGAAAACTGCGCCCTTTTCAAATAGGCACCAGGAATGCTTTCATTTCTCCTTCCTTTTCCGACTTTGCATGCGTGCTGCACTGTGCAGCATGTATGCAAAGTGGGAATAGCTTTGCATTGTGCCTAGCATAGTATTTTGTACAGAAAGGGTAACCTTCCTGTACAAAACCTATGCTACACTCATGCACACACCCTAGAGCTGCGGCTCTAAGGTGTGTGCATGGCGCATGGTAGCTGAAATCAGCGACGGCGCAAGGGAAAGGGGAGGAGAGAGCCATATCTTAAAAAATATGGCGCTCTCCTGCTCCCTCCCTGTCGCGCAACGCAGCGCAGCCTCGCGGGGGCTGCGCGACTTTTTTGTAAATCTCCCCCCTAATCGGGTGCACATTGCTCACCCGCTAGTTATCACACCCATCACAAATAGCAATTAGCCGGTTCATAATTTGTGCCTGTAATTAGCACATAACTTGTACTTGGGACCTAAGTGAGTAGAAAAGTAGCTAATAGTAGATTTTTAGAGAGGAAATCTGAGCAAAGTACTATTTATAGCAGGAGGATTTCCTGATGGGAAATCCACAATAAACTTCATCCACCTGTAAAATATGCATTGTAAATACACTTTGCAACTTTAAGTGCAAAAGTGAACTTCATCTGGTGGAAAATGTTGTTCTGCTTTGCAAACTATGTGACACTGGGATCTCCAGACCAGTAAGCAACTGGCTCACCTCTTTCTTCACCAACTGTATCCAGACTCTGACTGTTCCTCCATGCCGTTCCAACAGCACTCGCATCACATGCAGTGGCAGCCGGCATGGCTCGGAGGTGGGGGGACGGGCGAAGGGCGACACGGGGGCGGTCGTGCGGTTTCCCAATTGCTAGAGGGAGTGAGCATAATTTTTAAAAAAACTTACCTTGCCGCCAGGTCCCACGTCGCTGCTCCTGCTTTCCTGCCTCCGACTTCAGGAACAGGAAGCAGGCAGCCAGGCTCCCTCCCCTAAGCCAATCACAACACTGCAATGCAGCGTTGTGATTGGTCTGAGCCAGGGGCTGGAGTGGTGGTCATGTTCTTCATGCAGGCTGTAATACAGCCTGCATGGAGAATGGGGAAAGTGCGTATGACTGGTTTGGGCGGACCAAGAGGGCCGACCAAACAGTCATTGCGCACTTAGGAGTGGGCAAACCACTCCTCCCCTGCCCTGCTCCGATAGCAGAGCATCCCCGATCAAAGCAGCACAAACATAAAATGATAATAATTGAAAGTTATTATCATTTTATGTTTTTGCTTCTCGCACTGCTTGAAATCACGGGGACATCGCTCCTCCACCATAGTGGAGGAGACGCCACTGGTCACATGTGAGGTACCACAGTGCTCATCAATCTCTATGTTCGTGTTTATTCAATATGTGACGCCCCTACTACAGCTCATTAAACAATATGACTGTTTGGCAGCTATGTACGTGGATGATACACAGCTATTGATTAGACCAGTTAGGGAAGCCCAGGGCTCCTACAATCTCAGTTCATTCTTTGTTATACAAGTATGGATGGGTGTGGTGTATTGAAGACATAGGAGACATAAGATCTTAGGAGACATACGAGCTTCATATTTATGGTCCCTCATCCACAGTCTCTCCACCAGCTGCCACCTCTGGAACCTTAGCAGACAAAGCCACCATGAGATTCCAGGGCACAGGCATTATATGACATAGTCAACATTTTGCACCTAAGATGTCACACATCTCCCTTCCTGCAAATCATATAAGTAATTTTTACACAAACGGCATGAACAATGTTTAACTGCACTAATAGATAGCAGGACAGAAAATTAGAACATAAATGTAAACCAAATCCATAGGTACAAGTTAAAGAACTACAAATTTCCAGAAACAAATGAGCAAACTTCGTTACAAGTGATGATCTCTCAAATGATGAAATTGCTTAATATCCTTCCTTGCTCTCACAATCCTCTCACATGTGTCAGCCACACCATAACATTACCCATGCTCTGATGATTGAAACTCTATTCATGCAATCCAAGGTGACCCTTTCATCAGTGTATAGTCCTACCATACACCGCAAAGCATTAGTGAGTTTCCATTTGCACCATCCTCCTTGTTGACAGCATTAATAAAAATCTCCATCAATTGTACTGGTTTAAAGAATGTTGTTCCTGCTCCCACTTTTATGCTTTTTTTGTTTGATTCTCAACCAATCATTCATGAAAATACTCATTAAAGAGGTTGCTTGCTTGAGATCATAGTCTTGTTTGCATTTCTCTTACAACCCAGTAGCGGCCCGTGGTGGGAGTGCTGCCGGGCGGTGACGTGGGGCGGGGGAGGGGCAGGGTGGGGGGTAGTAATCTACGGAATACGGCCGAATAGAGGTAAGTAAACATATAAATGAATAAAACGAATTTCGTTGCGCGCGCTGCATCGCCAAATGCGATGCAGCGCGCGCAACAAAATTTTTTGATTTATTTATATGTTTACTTACCTCTATTCGACCGTATTCCGTAGTTTACTACCCCCCACCCTGCCCCTCCCCCGCCCCACGTCACCGCCCAGCAGCACTCCCACCACGGGCCGCTACTGTTACAACCGTTATTTTGTTGCCTACACTCACGATCATTCACACTCACTTCCTTGCCCACCTAGTCTCTCATCAAACCCAGGCTCATAAAGGTGTTAGGGTAACTCCCCTTGAGAGGCTCAAATGGAGCTCTCTCCCATGATCATATGTGGTGCCGTGTGGTATGCCAATCTTTTTAACGAATGTCTTCTCCCCAGTTTATTCTACTGGCCTATGGTGACTGAATACTCACCGTAATCATGCAATGGAATCTGTCTCCTACCCTATTTGTTCCAGGTGATAAAAAGAGCATATTTATGCATGATATCTCTTTTTTCCAAATATTCTTTTATTATCTTCTAACACAGCTCTACCCCATTGTCACGTGTCAAGAAACCCCTCCCTCTCAAAGACATCTTTGAAAAATTTGACCGCACTTGTGGAACGTCTGTTATGCACACACAATACTTTTGACCATCTGGAAAAAAGAGGAATCAGTACTAGGCTATAATGAGTAGATTCCCCATTAATTTGACCCATTGAATGAAGCACTAACAGTTCTTAGGGTTTTCTCAAGAACTCCCTACAAACTATTGGAGGCCTCATAGTTTTGCATGCTTTATCAGCCAAATTGCAATCTCTTACCAACCTCTCTACCTCTAGATCTAATCCTGACCACCAAAAGTCAATTTTTAGCTTTGCCCTTGTTTTCACTTTTCCCAGACGACCAACAAGAGCCATTTCCTTCAGTCTTCAAGCCTGCAGGGCAACTATTCACGTTTCTGTGAAAAATATATCATCCTCAAATGACAGCTTGTCCCTCACTAGATAGTACAGTTGTACCTCTTCTGTTGCACCCTTCTTTTCTCACTATCCATTGTTTTCTGCCTCCATCAACTCTCTTCATCCACTCTCTTTCAGTCATTACCCATTCTGCAATGAGGCACACTTTCCCCACTGCCAAAAGCTCTTCCTCCACTTCTCCACCAACATCATCCTCTCTTTCCAACCTGGATAGACAATTACTGATACCTGGAATATACCAGACCGTAAACGTGTGCTCATGAAGCCTTTCACCCATCTGGAAATGCATGAGGAGACGGTGTGTAATATAATTTAATGCAATGTATATAGTGTGAAGTTACCTGGAAGTTACCTTGGCCCTAGGGGAATTTTAAAAAAAGCAGAAGGAGAAAGGGCATGTTAGTTGAAAAATAGCCAGGTTTTCAGTGCTTTCCGAAAAGGTCTGAGATGATAGGCCATGGAAATTCCAAAGATTGGCGGCCATAACCAAAAAGGCAAGGGCTCCGGACCCGAACTAGCAAAAACTGATTGTGAGCTATCCTATCTTCAAAAACCCTTCCCCACAGAAAACCTGTGAACATGTTGACTGCCCAGTAAACATCTGTGGCTTACTTTTCAGTCACCAATTACAACTCGCCAAACCTTGCAATGCTCTTGACGCAAATGCAATAGCTCTCTCCTGTAATTCAAATTTTTTCACAAACAATGGCCCTAAGCCTTTATTGCTGATATCTGTGACAATAGTTGTCATGACCAGGTTCAAAACTATATAAACAGGGTGCCCTATTCAGTTGCTTTTTTAATATCTTAAATTTGGCCCTACTCAGTTGCTCTTTTAATACCATAAATTTAGCCCAACTCAGTTGCACTTTTTATACCTTAAATTTGAATCACATTCATCAGCCGAACAAATGTTCCTCAGGAAAGGGGTTTAGTGGGCAAAATTCCAAACAAACTTGCAATAGAACTCTGTCATTCCCAAGAATGAGAGTAGCGTATCATTATATTTGGAGCCATCACTCTCTGTATCGTACACATCAACTCTGATATGGGTGGTATTGAACCATCTTTTGCATGGTATCCCCCCAGATTTGTGCCTTCACTACCCTATATTTGTTGAAGCCATTTCTCTTCACATTAGGACTCCTGCTAACCAGTGTGAAAATGCTTGTGACCTCCCTTCTAAAATGGGAAAATTTCTATAACTTGATTGGTCCATTTATTTGACTTATAAGTCCCTAGTATATTGTACTACATGTACCTAGGGCCTGCAGTTTAAATGCTACTAGTGGGCTGCAGCACTGATTGTGCCACCCACTAACGAAGGATGATAAAACATGTCTCAAGCCTACGCTGTTTTTACTGCTTTTAAACTGTGTGTTTTCGTTTTTTTCTAACCCTTTGCTGGGTTTTTAAAACTGGTGTGCCTACCTGCAGTTTGCAGTTTCGGGCCTCTTCCCCCACTCCCCGGTCCACCGCTGCTGATAGTCAGCTGATTGTGTGGAGGGAGTGTTTATTTTTCGGGAAGAAGGGCTTCCGGGTGTTCTTCCCACTTCCGGTGGGCCATTACCTTGCCGCCATATTGGAGCGTGACGCTCTAGTCTATAGTTAGCAGGGCTCCAGCCCCTCTATAAGTGGGCTAATGCAGCCGACACACAGCGGACGCACGCTGCGGGTGCGCCGAAGGCGCGCCAAAGGCAAGCCCGTCTGCGCCCGTCCGCGTCCGGATAGCGGCCAGGGCCAGCGATGCTGCCCAAATTTCTTTTTCAGTTCGGGCTGGACTGTTCCCATGAGGCACAGGGTCAAGACTGATTTGCATATGGCCAGGTCTAAACTGGGGTGGCATGGTGAGCAAAAGAATGATGGATTTAACCCAGATCTCTTGACTGGGGGTGAATGTTTTGATTTGTTCTGCATTCCGTCCATCAATTGTGTGTCTTTTGCTTCCTCGCCCTAAGTGCGCCGGGTGAGCCCAGACGTGGGTCCCGGGCTCACTGTGCCACTGGATTCAAGCTATCCTGGCTGATGAGTGGTGAAACTCCGAAACCGGTCCTAGGATGCTTGTTTTCGGTCCAGGGAGGACCTGGCTTGGCAGTTCGGGCTGGACTGTTCCCATGAGGCACAGGGTCAAGACTGATTTGCATATGACCAGGTCTAAACTGGGGTGGCATGGTGAGCAAAAGAATGATGGATTTAACCCAGATCTCTTGACTGGGGGTGAATGTTTTGATTTGTTCTGCATTCCGTCCATCAATTGTGTGTCTTTTGCTTCCTCGCCCTAAGTGCGCCGGGTATGCCCAGACGTGGGTCCCGGGCTCACTGTGCCACTGGATTCAAGCTATCCTGGCTGATGAGGGGTGAAACCCCGAAACCGGTCCTAGGATGCTTGTTTCCGGTCCAGGGAAGACCTGGCTTGGCAGTTCGGGCTGGACTGTTCTTATGAGGCACAGGGTCAAGACTGATTTGCATATGGCCAGGTCTAAACTGGGGTGGCATGGTGAGCAAAAGAATGATGGATTTAACCCAGATCTCTTGACTGGGGGTGAATGTTTTGATTTGTTCTGCATTCCGTCCATCAATTGTGTGTCTTTTGCTTCCTCGCCCTAAGTGCGCCGGGTATGCCCAGATGTGGGTCCCTGGCTCACTGTGCCACTGGATTCAAGCTATCCTGGCTGATGAGGGGTGAAACCCCGAAACCGGTCCTAGGATGCTTGTTTCCGGTCCAGGGAGGACCTGGCTTGGCAGTTCGGGCTGGACTGTTCCCATGAGGCAGAGGGTCAAGACTGATTTGCATATGGCCAGGTCTAAACTGGGGTGGCATGGTGAGCAAAAGAATGATGGAATTAACCCAGATCTCTTGACTGGGGGCGAATGTTTTGATTTGTTCTGTATTCCGTCCATCAATTGTGTGTCTTTTGCAAAAAATTTTTGGAGGCACGAGCGGCTGGGACAGAGATAAGCTTTTAGCACTCAGACCTCCCATCTGCCAAGGGCAACCGTGCTCGTTTCTCAGTAGTTGTGCTGGGCTCTTTTATTGCTCTTGTTGCAATTTCTCCCTTACCCCCGGCAGTATCTCCCAGATGGATAAGGAGGCGCGTCCTTTTCCCTTAAAACCCTGCATGACCAGGGACTTAAAAGCTTGCCTCATTAATTGCAGGTCGTTGCCAAAACACGCACTTGACATTCACCAATCCCTGGTGGATAACAATTGGGATCTTATGTTCCTGACGGAGACGTGGTTGCGCGAGGATTCTAACCTAGCTGTAGCCTTGGCTATTCCTCAGGGCTATCGTATAGTCTGTGCGAGTAGGCTAGATAACAAACCGGGGGGTGGCCTGGCGATCATTCATAAAGACATCTGGGTTACGTCTACTACCCATTTCGGTCAGATAGGCAGTATTGAAGGACTCCTCTTTTGCATAAATCTGTCCTCCTCTGAATCTTTTACGGGGCTCCTTTTCTATAGACCCCCTGGTTGTGGCCATAGTTTCACCCCCATCCTGGCAGACTATATCGCCCAGGCTAGCACTCGATACTCCAATTTCACAGTTTTAGGTGATCTAAACCTTTATGTTGACGATCCTGCCTGCTCTCATAGCGCCAACTTTGTATCGTCAATGGCGGGTTTTAACATGACCCAACTGGTCTCCTCTCCCACGCACAAAGCAGGCCATTTACTGGACCTTATTTGTTCCAATTTACCGGAGGTTACGGTTGATACGCCTACCCCGGTGATTTGGTCAGATCATTTTTTGATCCCTTTCCAATTACATATGAAAGTCAAGGCCAGGGTTACCTCTCGCCTGATGGAATTGCGGAGGAACTGGAGTAAGGTCTCTGTGGAGTCCTTAACCCCTTTTCTTAAGGGCTCTGAGCCCCTCCTCACTAATAATCTTGAGGACAGCATTTCTAACTTGAATGCCTGGTTTACACAGGCCCTGGATAAAGTTGCGCCACTAAAGCTTGTAAACTCATCGAGAGCTACCCCCTCTGCTCCATGGTTCACCGAGGATATTAGGGCAAAAAAAAGTGACTGTAAAAGTCGGGAGTGCAAGTGGAGGAAATCCTACGCCACGGAGGATAAGACTGACTATAGAACGGCTCTAAAAGAATACCGCAAACGTCTCATTATTAAGAGAAGAGACTTCTTGGCCGATCAGATTGCCAGGGCTAGGAATTCCTCTAGGGAAGTTTTTAAGATGGTGAAATCTTTCACCAACCCTACGGCACTTCAGCATCCTGTGGCTCCTTCGGTGGATATGTGTAACAATCTTTCTAATTTCTTTGAGGAGAAAATATCGCTGATCTATGCCTCCTTCCCTGTAGACCTTCCTCCTAGGGAGGAGAATGCGGCTGAGGACCTAAGCCAGACCCGGCCAGTACTCTCTGAGTTTGCCACTATTTCGGTTGAGGCCTCTCTGGCTGAATTGCAGAAATGCAAATCAGGGTCACCTAGTGATCCCTGGCCAGCTAGACATTACAGCGGCCTGTCAGAATGGCTCAATCCCTACCTTAATTCCATCTGGAATTCCTCTTTCAAGCTAGGGGTCTTTCCTTCTGCTTGGAAACATGTGTTTCTCCTCCCCATATTGAAGAAACCAAATGCCGATCCGGAGATCGCCAGTAACTTCAGGCCCATCTCCCTCCTCCCGGTCCCGGCTAAAATATTAGAAAAATTAGCGCATCGGCAGCTGGCGGCCTTTGTTGAATCTAACGGGCTTCTGCATGATTCCCAGTCTGGCTTTCACGCTGCCTACAGTACCGAGTCGGCTTTGATTGAGATGGCTGATGCCATTCGATGGGCAGTGGATGAGGGTGCAGCGTCCATGCTGGTGCGGCTTGACCTGTCGGCAGCGTTTGACAAGGTGTCCCATTCCATCCTGCTTGATTGACTTAAGCATATTGGCATCCATGGGACGGCGCTGGACTGGGTCACTTCTTACCTTCATGGCCATGACCAGCAGGTCTTTATCCACCCTTTCTCCTCTGAGACCAAGCCTTTAAGATGGGGGGTGCCCCAGGGCTCTGCCCTTAGTCCTCTCCTTTTTAATATCTATCTGGCTCCTTTGGATAAACTGATCGCCAACCCTGGAATCAAGGTGATGTCCTACGCGGACGACACCCAACTGATGTTTTCCTTTGGGGAAGTGTCAGCATCGGCCTTTGACTCTTTTAGAGAGTGCCTTAAAAATATCTCCGTCTGGATGAGTAGCAATTTTTTAAAGCTCAATCCCGACAAGACGGAGGTTCTGTTTTTCAACAAAGCGGTACCTCCCCCAGCGGCCTTGTGGTGGCCGGTCGAATTGGGAACTGATCCCACCCAGAAGGATTCGGTCAAGAATCTCGGTGTCCGTTGGGACAACATCCTATCCCTTTCCACACAGATCCAGCATGTTTCTGCGGTCTGCTTTGGCAAGATGAAGATGATTAGGAAATTCATCGACTTCTTGCCTGAGTCAGTGCGTAAAACTGTGGTGCATGCGTTAGTCACCTCCCATCTTGACTACGCCAATGGACTCTATCTGGGCCTGCCCAGTGGTTTGATCCGTAGGCTGCAGATAGTACAAAATGCGGAGGCTAGGCGGGTCCGAAAGGTCCCTCTCCGGCATCATATTTCCCCTCACCTCAGACAACTTCATTGGCTCCCTGTGGCCAAGAGAGTTGAATTTAAGGCCCTCACATTTGCCTTCCGAGCCTACCAGGGAAGAGGCCCTAAGTACCTGAGGTCGAGACTTCACCCTTACCTTCAGGACAGATCCCTGCGGTCTAACTTGAAGTGCTACCTTTGCGTCCTCCGTTTTGCCAAAGCAAGATTGGGGGGCAGAACTTTCGAGGTGGGAACCTCTAGATGCTGGAATGACCTGCCCCTCCAACTTCGTATGATGCACTCTGAGCAGGAGTTTAGAAAGGCCTTGAAGACCTGGCTGTTTACCCGCAGAGATTAGTTATCCGCTGGCATGGTTATGTTGTTATCTGCGTTAGCGCCGGGACACCTCAGTTGAAGTAGCTGCGCGCTCTATAAATGTCTCTTATTATTATTATTATTATTACCACTGCAGCCTGTAGTGCGGGTTATTTATTCTACCATGACAACCTGGCAAAATAAACTCTTTTCAAGGCCTAAACCTTCCCTTTGAATGCTAATAAGGCACCCCTAATGTAGACCATAAAAACTATTAGGGCAGGGTGAATGGTATTTAAAAAGTGGGGCATATGTACTTATGTTTTACATGTCCTGGCAGTGGAATAAACCCTAAAGTTGTTTTTCAGTGCAGCAAGTCTGGCACTTCCATAGGCTAACACTGGGTTACATTATTACATTTAATGTGATAACTTCAGCTAGAGAAATATATCGTCCACCCATTTGAATTGTAATTTAATATCCTATTTAATAGTAAAGTTGGATTTTGAATTAGTGTTCTGAAAATGCCACTTTTGGGAAGTTGCGTTTTTCTGCCTAAACCAAATGTGCATTTCTGCCAGTGTCCAGGGTCACGTGACTGTTGATGGCGCTCCTGTGTTGTGATATGTAGTTCTTTCAGACAAGGGACAAAAGGGAAGCGTGTTCTTCTCCTGGGCAAGATGGCCTGGAGGATGTAACCAGGCCCTTTCTGAGCTTCAAAGGGTAACCTGAGGGCTGTTTCCAGCCCCTTTCTGACTTCACAAGATGCCTGCCCTGTTACTGAAAAATGCAGCCGACACCTGGCTCAGCCTGCCCTTTGTTTCCCTAGACAGATTAGAGCGAAACCAAGGAAAAAGGCAAAAACTGACCAGAACCAGTTTAGGGTTCGATCAAGGGGGTGTCCCCCTCACTCAGGCTGAAACTGGGTATAAAGGTGACACCCTCAGAACCTCTCTTCAGAACACTCCTGGACCTATGATGATACCCTGATGTCTGAAGAAGGAAGACTGCCTCTGCTTGCCTTGAACCCAGGACCCCAGAAGTGACTCCCAGGGGGATTTGGCTGACCTCCTGTTTGAGCTTCAGGAATCAACACACTTCCAGAGACCTCTCCTGCTTTCCAGCTGCCCAGATCCAACTGGACCGGATGTGGTCTTATTTGCTGGCCTCCTGCCCACCCCAAGTGCTGTCCTCAAGATCATGGTTCCCCCCACCCTCCCCTGGAGTCAGAGTGTACTCCTCCCTGCTCAACTGAAGGTTTTCACCAGGTTTAACTCAACACAGTGCAGAACGATGCAGGGCCTCACATCGCTGCACAGCGCAGCTCTTGATTGGCAGTTTCACCGGATCCGATGCAGAGCGATGTAGAGCCTTAAATTGCAGTACC
Organism: Calotriton arnoldi; assembly: GCA_963921515.1. Classification (NCBI taxonomy): domain Eukaryota; kingdom Metazoa; phylum Chordata; class Amphibia; order Caudata; family Salamandridae; genus Calotriton; species Calotriton arnoldi. Next base: position 365,639 of record CAWUFW010008485.1, on the reverse strand, counting down.
GCACAACTCCTGATCGGCAGCTTTATGAACCTGACGTTGCACGATTCAGAGCTTCACAGTGCAGCACCGCACTGCCCCCGCACCAAGGACAAAAGGTACAACTGACTGGATTTATTAAAATTAGTCTCATTTTATGTATTAAAATGTTCACTCTTTTTCTAAAATTGGTTTGGGGTGTTCGTTCTGTTGTGTTTTCACTTTATTACTGTTTGAGTGTTGCATAAATACTTTACATATTGCCTCTGAGTTAAGCCTGACTGCTGTTGTGCCAAGCTACCAGAGGGTTAAGCACAGGTTTATTTAGTGACTTATGTGGTTCACCCTGACAAGGATTATCTTTATTACTTGAGTGAGGATCTCACCCCTCTCAATTAATAACCCAGTTTGGTACAGGTGTGCTGCCTTCACAAGATATCAGATGACCTAAACATGCAAACTTCTTCCCGCCAAACTTTCTCTGCCTTCCATGTCAAATCACTCTCTGCAAACTAATACCCACCTGATCCTAACATCATGCTCTTTTTTCGAGACACCAAACACAAACACATCAACGTGGAAAAACCTTACCCTTTCTATGCCTTTCAACATATGTGACATTTCCCTATGAAAAACAGAGGTTGTGAATACCAAATTAAAGGCATCTGTAACAAGGTAAACATAGGTATTATGAAAGCAGTCAAGCCTGTGATTCTTTATGTAGGCTTGACCGAGTGGTATGCTGATGAGAGATCTAATGCTGTGAGCCTCTTTTCTCCTGAGAGTTGTGTGATTATTTCCAAAATGAATGGTAAAATAAATGTGCCCACAACTTCCCTTTTGCTGAGTTCCCTCAATTTGGTGTACATCCAATTTTGTTACTCTTTTGTTGTACCACTACAATGGGTACCAACCACTCAGTAGCCTCTACAGGTTGAATGACTCTCAGTTCACACAATCCTTCTCACAGGCTCATGCATACTCATATGCAACTACCTCAGTTTAAAAACAACTGTTGTCAAACTCTTCCTGAATATGATCCTTTTTGTGTTCCCTCATAAACCTCCAAAACCACTCTTGAAGACTTGGATATTCATCTTCCCATCTCTCGTTTTATGGCGTATGTCACTCACTATCACTTGAGAATCTGCATTGGGCTACAACATCACATCCAGTAACTTCTGATGTGCCCAGTTTAACAATTTCCTTTAAACGAGGCTTACACTTTACCCAGAATATATCTGTGTTTAGCTCAATGCATGCTGTGCAGTACCCCTTCATATTGATGGGCTACCTGGGCACACACCTGCTCTCACATCCAGTCTCTACAGAGCAACTTTGTCCTTTAATGAATTCTCATATACATCCCAAGGTATAATATTAAATTTAGAACATGAATCAAAGTGGAGGATTGTCCCTATTTATAGGATACATTAATCACATATCTCATTAACTTCCTGCTTACCTTTAGTCCTGCTACTCTCTAAACATTTTGCTCCCTTTTTCCACATTTTTTACAGATGGCTCATAAAGCAGGACATTGCCCCTTACATTTCTATTGTTTAGTATACTTTCTTTCAATCTTCTCAATTCTTATTTTGCTAATCTCAACTTTCCTGCAAATATCCTTTTTGATCTCTGCTACACATGCCAACATATGTTCCATTCTCTTAGCAGTTATCAAAACCTCATTCAGTGAAGGGGAATCGTTTAACCAGATTTGGGGGCATATTAGCAAGACCGGCGATAATGGGCTTGCTAATATGCGTTATTCCAATAGAAGCCCAGGTTAGATGTGCAGGACATCCCCTTAGGGGCATATTAGCAAGACCGGCGATAAAATTATCGCCGGCAGGAAACTGCCGCTAAAACGGCGATAATGGGCTTGATAATATGCGTTATAGAATTCCAATAGAAACCCAGGTTAGATGTCCTGCACATCTAACCTGGGCTTCTATTGGAATTCTATAGGGCATATTAGCAAGCCCATTATCGCCGCTTTAGCGGCAGTTTCCTGCCGCTAAAACGGCGATAATTTTATCGCCGGTCTTGCTAATATGCCCCCAAATCTTTTAACTTCTCACTACCATATTTAAGTAAAACTGACCACTTTTCGTTTGCCAAATCTTGAGGATGCATCCAATATTTTAAAGCTGTTACAACTTCTTACACCATCTTACCCTCCCTTTGAGCTCTCATACCACAATGCTATCTTTTAAGAAGTGATCATCCATTTTTGTTATATCAAACTTACTCTGATAATGAGTTGTTCTTTTCAGACTCAGGAAGATGTTCTAACTCTTCTTGTCCCTCCATTCATAGACAATGCAAGAGCAGCAAATTTTCCTTAAATTTGTGCCATACACTCTTGCAGGGTTTAGAAAAACTTTTTCCAATTGCTCTATTTAATTTCAGGGTGCCCTGACAGACTTCGACAGAACAGTGGGGATATGAAATTCTGCATTGTGTTGTATCCCAGAAAAACAAAAGCCCTAGTCAGGATGTGTTGCGGCATAAACAGTCACCTCAGCATCAAACCAATAGCAAGGCCCTGAGCAGGCTACAATAACATACTAACAAGAAAAACTCATTCAAGTAAGTAAGTCAACAGTACTGCCCTAGGGAAACCAGAGAAAACCGTTAAATTTAACCCTGCAGGCAACAAACCACTTAACACAGTTCTGTCAGAATTACCCTTAAAGAAATAAGAGGCATGTTTACAAGGGCTTATCACTACCAGAACGTCAAGTTTTATGGCGTTCTGGTGGCAATAAGCCCTTCGCCTTATTTACAAGACTAAGTTAAGCCACTTAGCATGGCTTAAAGTCGCCTTGTAAAAAAAGGCCCCCTTTAATGCAGCACTTAGCGTGAAAGGGGCGGGTAATGGGTGTTGCAATGGGTGTTGCGGTGGGTGTTCCACTGCACCATCCATTGCTTTTGATGCCGCCCCCCCTGTTTACAAGGGTGGCGTAAATAGGTGGCAGCGCTAAAAATAAGACCAGGGAAAACCTGGTCTTAACCTGGCGAAACGAGGAGAAATGATTAATTTCTCCTTGCTTTTGCTCTTTCTATGTATGCTGCATTATGCAGCACACATAGAAACAGCAAATCGTCATTAGTGATTGTTCATGTGCAGGAAGGTGTACCTTCCTGCACATAAACAATCATGTAAAAATGACGAGTTGCAACTTCTATGTGTGCTGCACAAAGCAGCACACATAAGGGTATATTCACAAGAACGTGTGATAACTACCGCAAGAGTAGCGTAACGCAACTTTCAATAACGCAGCCCATCACGGGAAAATAACCCCGTGTCAACGTGGAATTCACAACAAGGCGGTACCATGCAATAGCCTGCCGAAACCGCGGACAAAGTCCGTGATACAACCACCTCGATTGAGATAAAAACACAAACCACAACACCAAAAAACACGCGATGGGCCAAAGCGCGATGAGGAAACCAGCGACAAGCAGCGCCAGGCCTGCAGCACACACCTGGCAGGCATCAGAAACCACCATAAAAGCAGGAAAAAAAAACCACACACAAACTGACCAACACCCAAGCACCATGGAGGCAGCCGGAGCAGGCGCAGAGGACGAGCGCAACCCCACAAGCACTCCGGACGACCAGCCTGGGACCTCGGGGACAGGGAAGGGCAAGGACAAGAAGACCAGGAAGACCAAGTTCAGTCCGCAGGCGAACCGGATCAAAGTCACGGAGGTGATGGACCACCATCAATAACTCTTTGTCACCTCCAACGTGTCATTGGGCACCAAAAATGGAATATGGCGGGACATCGTCGACAAGGTGAATGCCGTCGGAGAGGACAAGCGGACAATGGACGAGGTCAAGAGGCGATGGAATGACATCAAGCGGAAGACCAAGGATAAACTCTCCGCCAACCTGAAGGCAGCAATGCAGACCAGAGGTGGGGGCCCAGCGCCACAGCTGGAGCTGGATGACATGGAGGAGCTGGTGTCGACAGTCATCAGTGTGGAGACGGTGGCCGGAGTCAGGGGACCGGACACTGCTCAACAGGACACAACACAACCGCAACAGGGTGAGTAACCACCAGGTACTGGGGGGACGGGGGGAGATGGCCACAATGGCACACAAGCACAAGCAAGCAGGGCACAGTGCACACCCACAATCACTCTGGGTCCTCGCCCAGACCCACACACTGTCACAATGTACAATGCCATACTGTCTGAATGTCAACCTGTACCATGCGGCTACATACATGTGGACACATTGTAATACACCATCTCCCCTTCACATCACAGGGGCATCTTCAACACCTCCTGCAGAGTAGTCACAGCCACTCTTCACTGATGACGAGGAGGAGGACAACACCAGCATCGACATCTAAACCATCCAAGACCTCATTGACCACCTCCGCAACTCACCTCCAGGATCAGGGCAGCCCAGCTACATCCATGAGACCCCACCCACCACCCAAACCACCCAGCAGGAGGCACCCACAGCCCCGGCACCCTCCCAAGACCCCCAGGAACAACAAATGGCCTTCCAACGCCATCTGCTGGAGGGCCAGAGGGAGACGGCCGAGCAGGTCCGGGTGGGGTTCGAACTCATGGCTAACAAACTGGACCCCATCCTTGGGTGTCTATGTCCGCCCCATGGTCTCCAGCGAGCCTGACTGACATCTCTGGAGTCATGACGCGGAGGGAAGAATACCTGTCCGCTCACAGTGGCCCCAGCGATGCCAGCCTTGAGCTGGCACACATGCGGAGGCTCATGGAGGACATGGTGCGGATGGAGGCGGAAAGGATGGCAGCTGCCGCTGCACATCAGCGAAATGTAGCTGGGATCTACCGTGCCCTGCATGTCCTCGTCATGGCATTGCTGCCACAAGGCGTGGCGATGATGAATGCTGCTGCCCCCACACCATCCACATCTCCGCCCCTGGTGTGTCAGTGCCTCCCAGTGCGGCAGGCGTATCCACTCCGGCACCTGATGTGTCACTGCCACACAGTGCGGCCGACAATCCTCCTCCGGCCCCTGAAGAGTCAGTGGCACACAGTGCCGCAGCCAGCACTGCAACACCCACAGGTGGGGCAGGGCACACACCCGGGGACAAGGACGTGGATGGGACTGTGGTCAGGAGGACCAGGCACCAGCATCCATTACCGCCACCTTGCCTGTTTCTGCTTGGTGCCGCACATGGCCTCAAGACCTACCACTGACCCCCGATACACTCCGAGGCACTCACCTTGGACAGCGACATGGACTGCCACATGCTGTTTGACGACCAATGATACGGCGGACAGACTGCGGACTGTACCGGGTCTTCCTCTTCCGCAGCACAGGTCATCCCGGGATGGACACTGGCTGGCCCTCCTCGGGCCCATATTGTGTGGTATGCTCGGCATTGCCCTGTACCGCTCCAGCTGCATGACTGCACTGGATGTGCAAATAAACATCCAGTGACGCACTGCTGTGTGATGTCTTACATCATTCCTGTGTGGATGTGTGGATGAATGTGGGGACAGTGCCTTCCCTTGCGTCAATGATGTTCATCCTGTGGGATGCCAGTAAGGGGGTGCGACATTGCATCTTGTGTAGCGGGTTCCGTGAACACTGCAGCAGGGACACACGCATCAGTCACTTCCTTGTCCGGACATGGACTGGACCACGCCCAGAGCCCACGAGTCATTGTTGCAGGCCCTGCGCTGGTCTGGCGTACGGTAGGGCAGTCCACTCCGCTTACGCACCGAGGGGGGGGCCCTCATTGCTACCCGTCGCAGCCGTACTCGCTGGTGGTGTGCGGGTCACTGGTCTAGTCGTCAGCATGTCACAGCCACTCCCTGAGGGCAGGTTTTCACACACACCACACCCATCCAGCACAGGCATCACAGGCCATGTGACTCCACCAACATAAGGGTCCGACGACGTCACATACCCCTCTTCCGATGGTGACTGGATGACGGACGCCCCACGGTTCGCACTCATATAGGGCCCATGAGTTGCTGCGCACAGGGTTAGTGGCATCCGAGGCCTTGCGGACGGCACAGGCACCCCGACACAGGATGGTGACTTTGGGTGCACTGAGTCAGTGGCACCTTGAGCTGCTGAGCGGGTGTGCAGCCTGCGATGATGCCCCGTCCCGGCGGTCCGGACAGCTCAGGTTTTGTGTGCCCTGCTGGACCGCAGTGTAGGCCAGAGCCAGCGGGCAGCGCGGGCCTACCGCCCCGTGACGTCGCTTCCGGGATGCCAGAGTTGGTGGCACCCATTGGGCTGAGCGGGTGTGCAGCCTGCGATGATGCCGGGTGCACTGTAATGTCCTCTGCCATGGAGTAATCAAGACCCAGCACCAAACGTGAGACCTGGTGGCCTGCGGAGCTGGGCTGCATGATGTGGAGGGTGCCATGTCCGCGGGCTCCGGGCTTGTGGCTTGCAGTGGCACGTGGTGGGACCTCCTGTCTACGCGCCGGGGGCGGAAGGTGAGCATTGAGGCCTGGGTGTGCATGGGCGGGCATGCTCCGATGGGCGGTGGGAGGGGTTGGGGGTGCCTCTGCCTGGGTTTGCATGGGCGGGCAGGCGATGTTGTCTTGTGCAAGTGTGTGTACTGTGCCAGTCATGTATCTGGGCTCTGTTTCAGCTGACGGCTCTGAATCAGATGTGTGACCTGGTGAACTGCCGTACATACCGGCACGTGGTTGGAGACACACCGGTGGCAGCAGGTGAGCAGTGTGGCCTGGGTGCGCAGGGGCGGCACTCTCTCGCTCCCTCTCTTCCTCTCTCTCTCCTCTTCTCTCTCTCTCTCCCTCCCTCTCTTCCTCTCTCTCGCCTCTTCTCTCTCTCTCTCTCTCTCTCCCTCTCTTCCTCTCTCTCTCTCCCTCTCTCTTCCTCTCTCTCTCCTCTTCTCTCTCTCTCTCCCTCCCTCTCTTCCTCTCTCTCTCCTTCGCTCTCTCTCTGTCCTCTGATGTGCGCAGGACACACCTTCTCATCATGTTTTTTGTCTTACAGGCTGTGACCTACGTATTGTCCGGAGAGGAGCGGCCATGTGTCTTCATTTCATTTCGTTGTTCATTTTAATAAAGTTTCATTTGTTGCTTCGAAAGTGAATGTGTGCTGGTCATTTCTGTGACGACACATCCATGTCACCAGTTGTGATTGTGCGGCATCAGGCGGAATATTTTATACATGTTTAGGTGTGGCTGATGTGGCATGTCTTTGGTCGGGGGGGTGCCAGGGAGGGGTGGTCCTGGGATGGTGGCGGTGGGTGTTGTGGCCCTCTTGGGTGTCCGGGCCGCATGATGTGTGGCTCCATGGCATCTGTTGCCCTTCGGATGTGGCCCTGGGCTGTGCTCCCTTTTTTGGTGCTGGCTGCCGTCCGACTTTATACTAGGTCAGAGCTGGTGTAGATTTCCTGGTGCTAACGCGCCTTATCGCCTGTTTTGTGTTCTTATCGCTGATGTGGCTGGTCGTTGTGAATGTTGAGGTGTGATGTTGTCTCGACTTTTGTCACGGGAACGCCTACTCTGCATCTCATTAGCGATATTTGCTGGGGTCCTCTGTGGCGATGTTTTTTGCGGCTGCTATCGCGGGTAAACTGGTGCTGTGGGCTGTTTACACCGGCTTGTGAATGGGGGGGTAAATTTATCACGACTTTGGCTGCGATAAAGTGCGGTTAATTCGGCGATAGCTCCTTGTGAATATGCCCCTTATTATTTATGCATCACCTTTATGGATTGTCAATGTGCAGGAAGAGACACCTTCCTTCACATGAACAATCATTCCCTGCAACGCAGGCACCCTTGCACTATGGTGCTAGGCAGCTAGATTTAGTGCCAGCGCTAAGGGAAAAAGGGGTAACGCAGGGGTGCGCCGCATTCTTGTGAATACGGTGAATCCCTGCATTTTTAAACTGACATAGGCGGGGTTAGCAATTTTGGAACTACACCGTGCTCCGTCAGTTTCTTGTAAATATGTTCCTTTAAAAATATGTCTTTAATGTTACATTCACATTGGTGTCCGTATCACCGTTGTACTGTAAGTGGTGAGAACACTTTTCCCTTATTATTGAATTCATAATGCACATCTTACAGCAGAGCATGCATCAACACCTGTGCCTTAAAACAGAATTAACTGGAAATGTGTGTGTAATATATTTATTTTCATGTGCACATCACCGTTGTTTTATTACCAGTTGTTTCTCCTTTTACTCTGTAGCTGTCCAAGAGATTTGTTATAGGCGAATTTGTCTTACGCATCAAAATGGTTTCCATATCACCGTCAGTAGAAGTTAATGAAGGCTAACACCTCCAACATCTAAGTAGTATTGGCTTGCATACAATTGTCAATATGGTGTATGCAGGGCCGGCGCTAGGCATGGGCAGTGTGGGCAGCTGCCCAGGACCTCACACTCAGCCCACCAGCATGGGGCCCCACACCGCTGGTGTGTCCTGTTGTTTCCCTGGTGATCCATTTGAAAGAAATGTGTCTCCTTGCAATTAGGGTCCATGGGAGGTGCCCCCCTTCTTCGGGATTGTGTCGGGAGGGAGACGCTTCCTCTTGTCCCAAATGCAAGGAGAGCATTCAGAGACACTACGGGACGCCCATTGTCAGCACTTTAGCGCCCCCATGGTTTTCACTTTCAGCCCGCAAACAATTCTCACACCTTCAACTCGATAGGAGCTGTAAAAGAGGTGCTTGTAGGAGGCTAGGAGGAGCTGCAGCCCGGGAAGAGTCTGCACAAAGCAGCTTCCAGATCTCTGTCACTTATGTGAATTAGAGGTGCCTCGCATAATCCCTTTTAGCCCAGGGCCTCGCAAATCCTAGAACCGGCCCTGGGTGTATGTATCACTGTCACTAATTCTCTGAAGATGGCCACCCCATTGATGATAAAAAACAGTCCTTTCTCCACTGCAGTGGTAAAACTGGACCATAAAGATCACCTAAAATGGCCAAAAAAGTGATATCAGCATCAGCAGTTCTCCTTCCTCTGTTTTGACAGGTGAAGTTTACCTAAGATGGCCACCAACGGTGATGTTAGTGGCATCCTTCCTCGGTTTTGATGGCACTGTAACCATCCTGCGTTGTACAGTTGCTGGGTTACACGAGACGGGTAGGGGGCCTCTCCTCCACTGATCTGACTTCACTGTCTCATCACTAGCTCATACAACTCTGCGTCCGTATTTGGGTGCCAAAATCCCAGCCAGCTGTCTGCTTATTGTGTCTCCAGACATCCATGAATTCTTCCCACCTCTGTATCGTTGCACCACTATGCCACCAGACACTTTTCTCAGAACCTCTTTCTTCGGAGTTGTCTTCCAGTCCCTGAAGGCAAAATGTGCCTAATGATTACCAACTGCATGTACAATCTCCTGTCTTTGGAAGCGTTGGGGCACACTAGGACCATCCCTTGTCGCCAGCATATGTGGTGTATTGAAGACGTAAGAGACAGAAGGTAGGAAGAGCCTCTTATTCATTGTCCCCATCCACAGACTCTCCACCAACTGTCACATCTAGAACCTTAGTAGAAAAAGCTCCCATGAGAGACCATCTCATTAGATTCCAGAGCGCGCGCCATATCTGTTCTAGTGAACATTCTGCACCAAGATGTCACAATGGGCCAAGCTCAATGGAAACCAAACTGAGCTTTTACTTTCAGGAAAAAGAACACATTGATGACACAACTCAATCTAGCCTATATCGGTGAGGACTCCTACTACTCCCTCACTCGAGGTTAAGTCTCTTGGTGTATGGATAGACAGAGAGCGTATGGAGAGAGTAAGGATAGATCACAAACTCTCTCTTAGGGATTAAGGGGCACATGCATCAACATTGAGATTTGCGATTCTCAAATTGCAATTTTTACCGAATCGCAATTTGCGTATCGCAAATTGAAATTCATTAAAAAAATTGCTACATTTTTGTGAATCACTTCCCATTATCCAATTCAGCATGATGATGTCAGAATCAGGAAGTGACCACGCCCATGCTGTTACCTGTGTGTTGAGAGTGAGTAGGAGGAAGCAGACTGTTGGAGAACAGCATTTTGGAAACCTTTGGGACTTTTAAACCGGTGCAGTTACCAGCATGGTTTCAGAAACACCACAGAAGGAGTGCAAAAGGAAGATGAAATTTAGTGAAAAGGAGTTGGAAATACTGATAGAAGAAGTGGTGAGGAGCCATGAAAAACTGTTTGGGAAACAGTCACTGCAGGTCCCAGAGCCTGAAAAAAGAAAATTGTGGCTGGGAATCCAAAGAAAAATCAGTGTAGTGGGTGTTACTCAGCGCAGCATATCTGATTTGCGCAAAAGGTGGTATGACCTGCGGAGTCGTGCCAAAGAAAGGGTTGCTGAAAGGCTTGCTGAAGCAAAAAAAACTGGAGGCGGGCCATCCACCCAAACATCACCCACAGCCTTGGAGCACCTTGTGGAGTCCACCCTTCAGCCGGCGCAGTTGTTGGAGTGACATCAATAGATCCCTCAGCACCACCCAGTACCTCCCAAGGTAAGATGCATGCAAATTAACATCCAATTTTAGTATTAGCAAACAAACTCCGTAAGTCAGATCTGGCTTAGTGTAGAACTTAGTATTCCAGACCATGTTTTACTTGTAACACACAAATGCATTATGGGAATTGCAGTCAGCAAATCCACATGGGAAGGCTGGAGGGTAGCAAACCAGAATAGTCTCAATCAATTGTGACAAGCAAGTCAGTCTCCACACACAGTGTGTTTCAATATAACTTTATTTAACAATACAATGTACAAAAGTGAAAACATGTCCAAATATGCTAACTAATAATGCACTGTTCAACATCACAGATGCACCTGAGCAGGAGTCAGAGGACAGTGAAGGACATGCACCCTCAGAGAGTGAGTCTGAGTAAGGAGAAGACATTGAAGTCTCACCAGCACCCACAACACCAGCTCCAAAAAGATGCAGGAGCACAGTGGCACCATTGCCTGCACTTGAAACAGGGGATGAGGGACAACCTGAGCCTACAACAGCACAGCCTGTGAATACACCCACATCAAGACCACGCGTACAGCTGCAACGTAGGAACATCAGAATCAGGAGACCCAGGGCAGCTGCAATGATGAGAGCTGACGAAGGCGAGAGTTCCACGTCCTACGATGATCTTAAGAATGCTATGTTAAGGGTACAGCGCCTGCAAGTCAAATACATGCGGTCAATGCAGGCACACCTTTCAACTCTTGCAAGCAACATGGGGGAGATGAGTGACAGCATCAAGCATCTCACAACAGCTGTGCAGGAAGGTCGCAGGGAAACCAATGAACACTTTGGTGAGATGACAGTAGCACTCAAGGACTTATGCAAGGTATTGAAAGATGACCAGGTGTCCCATCGCAAAAGACAACACCGATTTCTTGGATGCTTGGATGGGTACACTAGGGCCATCAACCGGCTTAGCACAATAACTGCACAACTATCCCGACGTGCAATAGGCATGCAGTTGGAAATGACCCATTGCTGCGGAGATGTTGCCAGGGGACTGATCCAAGTCACCAATGCTGTGGAGCAGATGCAAACCAATTCTGTTGCTGCCAGTAGTGTCATGGGTGGAGGGAATAGTGAGGATGCCTCCAGCTGCAGTAGCAGCTTGGCACCAGTGACGGAATGCAGGAGGCGCAGCACACGTAATACTCCAGCATCAGAGGGCTCTAACAGGGATGTGTCTGAACACCCAGAACGGGCAATGGGATTGCGCGGACACAGAAAATAGTGTGGACATGTCCACAGGATTTGTTTTTGGTGAGGTAACCAGAAACTATATTTGTCTGGACTGATGTAAAGTACCATGTCAAACATTTATATTTACACATCATAATATTTCTGCTTGGCCTGTGTGCAATAACACTAAAGTTTATTTTTGGGTTCAATAAATCCAGTTGTCAAAGTAACAATGTTGTGTTGGATTTGATAATTACCCACCTCAGAAATAATTCTGTGTTATTTCTGCACGTCGCTGTCTTCCTTCTGCTGCACTCGATGTACTTGCTGCTTGTTGTGGTTGTAATGTCTCCTCATCCTCGTCGGGTTCAGTATCCGATTGTTCAAGTGGTACGCCTCTGGCAGTTGCTATGTTATGCAACATGGAACAAGTGGCAAACATTTTACAGCAGGTGTCTGGCCTGTACTGCAATGCACCGCCTGTTTTATGTAGGCAGCAAAATCGACTTTTCAGTAGTTCAAAGGTCCTCTCAATCACATGGCGCGTTGTCCTGTGTGCTGCATTGAACCACTGTTCACGTGGTGTACTTGGATTCAGGTATGGTGTCAAGATGAATGAGCGCACAGCATATGCGCTGTCACCTATGGTGTAACAGCCAATAGATTAGTCACTGCTATGTTTCACACGGAAATGATAATCTGCATAAGAGAGTGACATGTGTTTACCAAGCAGGTATCCTTCACCAAATTCACCCCCAAGAAGACGTGTATGTATGCCGCTTTGTCTGAAGATGTAGGAACCATGCGTTCTCCCTGGGTATCTTGCCACTATGTCTGTGATGATGTTCTTTGCATTGCAAATGACTTGTATGTTCAATGAATGATATGACTTCCTATTCCTGTAAATGTACTCATTCACTGAGGGGGGACATATAGCTACATGTGTCCCATCTATGCAACCAATTACATGGGGGATGTTGGCTATCTGGTAAAAGTCCATTTTAGTTTCAAGCAATTCCTGTGGGGTAGTTGGAAATCTTATGTGCTGGTGCATCCTCAGCAACATAGCGTCCAGGAACACGTTAAAGAAACACGATAGTGAACTTTGTGAAACACCTCCTGCTGCAGCTATTACACCCTTGAAGCTACCTGAGGCTAGGAGGTGCAGTGAACATAGGACCTGCACATGGGTGGGGATGGCATACGTTCTGCGAGTCTGACGCTGCAGTAATGGATCCAATTCAGCTATCAGATCATATATCATGGAAGAATTCAACCTATATTTCTCATATATCTCTTCCTCTGTCTGCCCCTACAATGTAATGCGCAATCTAAAAATGCGTTCCTGTATCCTCCTTCTTCTCTGTGCTGTAGCTTGTATCCTCATCCTCCTCGCCAGGACGTACAACCCTGCCATTGTGAAACATTCTGAGGCATTCTGAGCCTGTTTAAATAGTTTTCAGTTGGTTACCACCTGATGTGAATTGGTGTTATTTTGCTTGTGCAAAATTGCGATATTTTGTATATTTGCAATTTGCGATTTTTGATGCATTGAATTGCGAATCCATATTTGCGAATTCGCAAATATGGAATCGCAATTTTGAGGTCGCAAAATTGAGAATAGCAAATTTTGTGAATTTTAGACAAATTTTGCGATTTTCAGTGATGCATTGCATTCTGCTATTTTGCGATTGCAAACAGCTGTTTTTAGCGATTCGCACTGTTTGTGATCGCAAAATAGCTTGATGCATGTGCCCCCATATTATTACTATCACCTTCACTTGCATTTGCGTCCTGTGAGAAAGGGCTGCCATTCATTCCCACGTCCATCCACACCAATGAAGTTTCAGCTTGTGTGCTCTCTCAAATTGGTTACTGTAATGACTTCCTGTGACAACACACTTGACAAGCTTCAGTGATTCAAGCGTTTTGCTATCAGAGAAGCTGTCGGGCATAGGAAATTCGACCATACAAATGTTCCCAGGAGAAGATTGCATGGGTGCCTCCATGCACCCTAAGACCCAGCTCTCAAATGCTCTTTCAGGTGGCCAAAATAACAAACAAAAACAGTTTGGGGATGTCTGCTGTACCACCTGGGACACAAAATATGGAATGGAATTCTCTTGCTAATGCATTTCATCAACAGAAAAATAAACTACTCTTTAGGAAGTCTCAGAGGACTCTTGTTTTGTTAGACTTGGTTCTATCTTCTACTGTCTTCTTCTTCTCCCCTCGGGCATTCCTTCCTGAAGGTCTCTGACTTTACGGCCACGATACTCCTTGGAGTAACTGCATGCTCTACAGATACACATGTAACACATTTTTAACAAGTTCATTATCATAGAATGAGATGTATCTGCAATATCGAAATATCTTTCAGTTTGATTTGGAATGTTTGTATACTTGAGAGTACCAGATGCCAAAATACCCCCCCAGCTACAGTACCTCATCTTTGAGCTTTCACTTACAAACTGACATGATCTGGGACTGCAGTAAAATGCACGTGCCTCTCTCCTACAACTCACAAAATGTATTCATTTGTTAAATGAAAGCTTAGTGCTGGGATGATTGTATGCCCAGTGACATGGGGCCATCTGCTACCCCTATATTTAGTGCATTTCCTAAAAAAATAACATTTTAGTCACTTTGGATATAGGTCATGAGGGCAATTTTCCGGTGAACAGTACTTTCAAACAGCTATTCTGAAATCACACTTTATCTGTCTAGGAATTAGTCACAATGACTACATAAATCACAGGATAAGTACAAAGTAATTGTGTTGTTAAAAATGAGGTCACATGGAACAATTGGACACACATGGGCTACTTTACAAAGGTTTTACAAGGTCCTATTTAGGTCGAGCCTAGGCAGCGCATGCAGTGTCTCTCTGAGACAAGCTGTAATCAGTCTGTGGGCTTACAGCCCACCCACTGGCTTTTGATTGGTAACTTCGATTGTAGTGTAAAAAATCTAGTGGCTAATCTGTCTTCTTAGTCCCTCCTTTTAGTTTCTTGTTAATGCCCAGAGAGCAGCGCCTAACTACTGTTAAGTTTCCACCAGTATGTTCAAGTATTTGGTCTTGGAACTATTTATTTTTCCCTGCTTATATCGAACGTGTATGCAGCTCCTCCTTGCTTGGGTCTGAAATTGAAGATCCGTTTGTTTGTTTTCAAAAATTTTTGGTGGAAGCAACACGTTTTAATTTTGTGAATTTGTGAGCAATGAAAGGCTGCCTTTCTTTGCGATTATATTAAAAAAAGTTTTTTCATGGTATTTGAAACACCTTAATCAGTAGGGCAACCTACACTTTATCAGTGCGGCATGCTGCGCTTTATCTTCAAGCATGGCAGCCGTGTGCCTTTCTCTTGTTCTGCACCGCGCAACTCGCCCATCTCTATTTATTTACTTTGGCAACATTTATTAGATGCAACTGTCAGTGGTGGCAGCTGTTCAACAGCCCGTCATGTTTCTGCCGGACAGCATCTCCAAGGGCTTAGTGGATGATTTAGCAACGATGTTTAATTCAGCGTAGAAATAAGCTCACACGATTGCTCTGGAGTTTTTTGTGGCAGTGCGGCACACCACGCTTGATCTTTAAGCGTGGGGGGCGTGTGTCTTTCTTTTGTTCTGCACATATGTAGCTTTCAAAACTTTGGATTGCTTGCAATCTGACATTCCATATGTGTGCAGTTTTTTTACAAATCACTTATGTAACATGATACTTTTCTACCTACTCATCGGATGCCTCAGGATAATTTATGCACTATATCAAACCACATAAATAAACAATGCTAGAGTTCACAAAAATAATTGGCCTTTCTCTCCTCTATACCCCTGGCCCGGCCACAGAAGAGGTTGGCACAGTCTTTCTTTCGCATGCATTGAGTCTGTTGCCAAATAGGCTTGGAGTTTCGAATGACGTGCGTACGAGTCTTTCTATTCTGTCTATGGTTTGTCACAATCGCAGCACAATGATGATTCGTTTGAGGGTGGAGTAGTGTAATACTCATAAATGCTAGGGAGCATATTACGCAGTAAATGAAATGTGTTTTGAGCAAACATGCAGGTTCTGGAGCGGAGACAGCGAGCGTTCCCCTAGTGTTAAGCCAGCAGACTGAGTGATTTAGAAATGTCTGCCCCGTGGAGCTGGGGCTTGGCTTGTCCTCCCCTATCAACCTGGCCACACAACTCGCGCAATAAACACAGCCCCACTATTGTTCATTATAGCAGAAAAGGCCACTTTATTAAGACAGTTGAAAATTTCCCAATCGCATAACTATAACAGTATGACATCATGAAATAACTTGCATTGTTTTTCCACAAAAACCCCCAAACTTTATTCCAACAACTCAATCAAAACTTCATATAATACACCCCATGTCATTGTAAACCCCAACTTTTCTCTTCCCCACCACCGCGTTCAGACATTTCCCCCCCCGCCCCCTAGGAGTGGGTAAGGCCGCTCCAGACTTACCCCCCCAAAAAACGCCACCCAGGAAAACCCCCAGAGTTTTCCTGGCCCCACCCAAAACTGAGCTGAAAAGTAGAACATCAAAAACTGTGATTACACCATAGATTCTCATTCCATAAATGTGCAACTAAATCCCTCATTTCTAGCAAATAATAGGCCTGCCCCAGTTGTGATAAGTGAACACCATCGTTCCTGAATAAGTGGCCTTCGTCCTTTGTAATGTTATCGTTAGACAGTACTTTAATCCCCATTGCTTGACAAAAAACCTTCATAGCGCGGTTGAGTTTGCGCCTGGCCTTTTCAACTGCCGCGTGAATCCTGGCCCCCCTCCAATGTTGCCTGGAAATGAATTTAGTCCAAACGAGACAAGTGCCCGCCCAATTGTTTTTTAGAACAGCAAGATCCAGCTTCATTTGTTTGATTAGGGACAAACCGGACAATGGCACCAAATCATTTTCCCCCAGATGTATGATTAACATATCTGGAGGACTCCCCCCCGGAAGAAAACAAGTCAGTCAAAGTAGGAAACAAACCCTCCCACCGCATGCCACTTTTACCCTTCCATAAAACTTCATGCCCTGCACTGGAAAGTCAGAGTGATCTGCCATAGATCTGTTGCTCTGCGAAAAGCGCTGCCCACTTTATGAATGAATGGCCCACTATCCAGGTGTTCATTTTCGCTGACAATGGGCCTTGTATGCAACCTAGATGGAAAAACAAAATTAGCAAAGAAGGAAAACAAAACCCAATCACTTCCTAACATAACGAGCACAACAAGAAGATTTCCACCTCCCAATGCGCCGAATGTCATTCCATGCCCAACCCAACCTTGCCGCTTCTGTAGCAGCCCCAATACGAAAGGAATGTGTGCCAAACAAAGCCGGATTGTGACCTATCCTAATGAGGGCTTTCCGTAAAACTGCCAGCATGTGAGCACTAGAGAACTTGGAGCCATCCTTATGACAAAATATGGCACCAGAAACAGGACCTACTGTGCTGCTAAAATGTTCCCACTCCACCACTGGGCAACATCCCTCTACACCACTCCTGTTCAGATGAACCCAAGTGCCCCTACCCAACTGGTCTGTTTTAGATGCCCTCAGCCAAATCCTAAGTTTGGACTGCTGCAAAAACACCTCGTTAATGCAAATGCCGGGTTGGCCACGCAATCCCAAAAGCTCGGAAACCCTGAATGCTCCAAAAAATTGCCAAATCATACACAAACGAAAACGAAAAACTTCCCAATCTTCGTAGCAACAAACAGGCAACTGAATCAAAAGTTGTTGTAAGAGATCAAAAGTCACTGGCTGACGTAAAGACGCTGTAGGTTTCCGCTCCCTGCTAAGGCCTTTTAAAACCTTCTTTACCAAACAACCTACAACTGGATCGTGCCCCCACCACAGCTGACCATAAAATGAAATTCCTGCCAACTTCCCCGCGATAGTGGAGTGAGATAGACCCCTGTTAATTAAATGCAAGACGAAACCCAGAATCAACTGTTCAGAAATAACCACCCTCCCAGACTGAAAATCAAAATTGCCATAACTTATGAACTCCATCCAAGCCTGACGATAGCTTCTCCTAGTAGAGGGGGCCACAGATTTCTCCACTAACTCTGCGATCTTCAATCCCCCAACTCCTAAACGTTCTGTGGGATCGAAGTCTTGATGAGGGCAGCCCCTGGCGCCAAACTGTGGAACTTCTGCCAATGAAAGCGAGACAAAGCATCTGCTATTGAGTTATTGGTACCAGGTATATGCCGAGCCTTAAACACAATGTTTAACTGTAAGCTCTTTAACATAAAAGACCGCAAGAGACGCAGAACTCTCAGATCTTTAGCCCTTTGTCTGTTGATGAGCTCAACCACTGCCATGTTATCAACGTGAAAAAGGACCGACCTGTCTCTGAACTCTTCTCCCCAAACAAAAAGAGCCACAATCAGAGGAAAAAGTTCTAGGAAGGCAATGCTGCGTCCTTGCTGCAACCAATGGGAAGACCAGCGTTCTGCACACCAAGGTCCCTCCCAAAACAGGGCAAACCCATGAGCCCCCGACGCATCAGAGTAAAGTTGAACCTGCCACAACATGTTGTCTTCAACAAAATAAAGGGAGACTCCATTGAAATCTTCCAGAAATTGCAACCAGATACGGAGATCGTCCTTGACAGCCTTGGAAATCCTGACCTTATGATGCGGGAGGAAAGCCCCAGACATGGACATCCCCAACCGTCTGCAAAAAGTCCTGCCAGCCCTGACGACTCTGCACGCAAAGTTTAAATAACCTAACAGGCGCTGAACCTGCCGGAGTTCCAAGTTTGGCTGATCAAGGACCGATATCAAGAAGGACTTAATCTCTTGCACCTTCCCTGCGGGCAACATGGCCTGCAAGTCAAACGTGTCAATTTCAATCCCTAGAAATGTTAGCCTGGTGCTGGGACCCTCCGTTTTCTCAGGAGCTAAAGGGACACCCAATTCTTGAGCCATATCCTGAAAACTTTTCAACGCCAAGCTACACTGATTAGACTGCCTGACACCAATGAACATGAAGTCATCCAAATAGTGGCATACGAGAGCGTGTCCACTGCACTGTGTAAAGCACCATTGTAAAAAATTGCTAAACAGTTCAAAGAGGGCACAAGAAACAGAACATCCCATGGGAAGGACTTTGTCAAAATAAAAGGCGCCATCAAAAAACATGCCCAGTAGTTCAAAATCTGAAGGGTGGATCGGCAACAGGCGAAAAGCCGATTTAATATCGCTCTTGGCCAACTCTGCCCCAGCCCCCGCCGACCTCACCAATTTCAATGCGTCATCCACAGAGGCGTATGACACACTGGTGTCTGCTGGGGAGATGAAATCATTGATAGATTGACCCTCTGGCCAGGATTAATGATGGATCAAACGATAATCTCCTTCTGTTTTCTTGGGGACCACTCCCAGGGGAGAGACAATCAGATTCGCAAAAGGACTCTGCAGGAAGGGGCCAGCTATTCTACCTGCCTGTAATTCGGCATGAAGTTTTTGTTGCACCACCTGTGGAAGTTCCTTAGCAGATTTAAGATTGTCAGCCCATCGCCGCTGACGTGGCCCTTGGTATCCAATTTTAAACCCTTCCTTGAATCCCCAGTACAAACTAGATGCCGCTTCTACATCTGGATAGCAGCCCAACCAATGTTCTAGAACTTCCAGTCTAATTGGGGTAGGAGCCCTTTGGTGGATACTGAAAAATCGTCCCTCTCCCCATCTGGAACCTGCCTTGATCGCCGACTTTAAGACCTGCGAAGCATTGAGTGACTGGGTGCTTTCCCCCACATTGTGAGCATTCATGCTTGTAACAACAAAATTGTCTGCTACAGAATCCTCTATTAAAATTCCAGCAGGCCACTGGGACCGGTGGTTGTCCCCTCCCGTGCCAACCCGCCCCATCCTGGGCGGGACGAGGTTGAAAGGGCCGGTAGGTAATTGGTAAACCACTGGCAGTGTGAGTCGTTGCCGGCGGGTGAGTGGAAGACATCCATTGGAGCCACAGTTCGGAATCCACCTCCCCCCATGGCTTGTCATTAAATATACTGAGCCGGGCCCTGAACTCCTCATCGTAGCTGAGCCACGCATAGCCACCAAAGTGCATTTGGGCCTTGCGAATTATATCAATATATTTGAACAAAGCCACTGCCCTGTCCTGATGACGCTCACAATATACACTCGCATATATGAGGAAAACGGATGTCCAGTTGTCAATACTTTTAGGAACCCTAGGCCGTTTGGCAAGCTCCCACTCTTCTTCCTTGGATCCCTCCTTAGCCTGAACGTCCCTATGTAATAACTTAAAAACGTCCACGAACTCATGCTTCCAAATCCTAGCCTTAGTTTTCTCGGAAAGGTGGGACCCCAAAGGCATTGAAAGACCCATATAAGGCAGCTTTTTATGAATATTCCGATCTTCCTCCTGGACGTCTTTCCCAGAATGAATTAACTCAGCCCCTTGTTTGGGTTGACTAGTGGGAACCACATCTAATGTGACACTACCCATAACCTTGGCTGGCACAACAGAATTCTGTACTCCCACTTCAGTTTGAGGTGTCAAGTCAGCAACCAACAACCCATCCCCAACACCAATAGAATGTTTACTGGGCTGTCTAAGATCAGAATGAGTCCACGTGTCCCACCATTGTGACTTACCTGATGGTAATTGTGCGGAGCGTTTCTGGAATTCCTTAGGGTCATCCCGCTGACGAGGGCCGGTCGTGATCCGATGTCCTGTCCGCTCTAGACTTCTGTAACACACTAAGCACAGTTGTTGCCCCCAAAGAACCTTTTTTAACCCCACTCTTTAAGTGCGGAACCATCAATGATTCAACACCGCCAACGTCTCTCAATTCCCCTTCTTCCAGTTCATCACTGTCATCCCCATAAACCATATTATCATCATACATATCCAAATCATTGGTACTCAACCCCGGCTTTTCCCCATGCCCCACACCCCCATCATACGACCCCCAATGATATGCCGCCATCCGCTTCTGATGACCAGCAGTAGAAGGAAAATCCGCATGTGGACTTCGTTGTGCGTCAGACCAGTTCAGCAAAGCCGCGTCGTGCTCAACCGCCTGACCTGAGGAGCCACCATACTCCGTCGTCAAAGATGAAAAAACCTGTGTCTTCAAACCGCTCGTGCTTGAAGAAGGTGTTGTACCCCGTGCGCCCCCTGACCGCCGCAAAGCCGAGCTCCCAGACGCTGCTGAAGAGGCCCCAGTGGAATGTTCCACCCAAACCCACTGGCCAGACTGAGGACCCATGCGCGATCCAAAAGAATGAGGAGGCTGTGAAGGGACCGCATAATTTGTAGGTAACTCAAAAGCATCCCCAATAGCCAACCCCACAGACGAGGCACTCGCCACACTCGTACAATTCTGACCTTGGGAAAACACCACCTGCTCATTATCTGCGCCAACATTCCGGTCGACATACATCAAGTCATCTGACCCCACCACTGATTGAGGGCCCACAAATCCCAAACCATGGAACACCCCTTCACTAGTGAACACCGTTCCCAACGGCTCACCACCCAGAGGAATATTATTTGCCAATGCAGACTGGTGCAATAAAGTGCCAGTAGTCTCCTCAACACCCTCCTCCCCGCTGTCACTAGAATAAGCCACCTGCGAGGAGGGGTGGCGAGAATAACATGGACTGGGCGCAATGTTCACTTTTTGTAGCCCAAAACTGACTCCTGCCTGTGAAATTCCAGCTGGTGCAGCCTTTGACACATTGTAGCCTGAAAAAGAGGGCGTCTCCATGTCTGAAACTCGAGGAGACTGAATCCTCAAACCCCGCCCCCTCCGAGTCAAACCCCGAGATAGGGAACCAGCGCTCTTGACCCTGGAAGCCCTTCCTCCCCGGGAACGAGAACGCCTCAGTCTTCGACCCACACGTGAGCCGGGCAGACCTGAGAGCTGTTCGTCATCATGTGGCCTAAACGGAGCTGCCCTAACAACGTCCCTCTCTGCACTCAGTCCCAACGAAACGCTCCGGACCGTGCTGAGCACCGCACCGGTAGGCAGCACCAGCGCAGGACGCGGCCGCTCCGGCAAGCAAGCCGCTACAGCCTTCTCCACCCCCTTAGCCGCTTGCCGTTTAGGGCGGGCACAACCCACCAAGCCTCGCCAGGGACCCCAGGCCGCAACAAGTCCTCCCGCCCCGGGTCGCACAAAACGCGGATAGCCACGCGCACCTCCTCATTGCCAGCCATAATTAAGAAGACTGGACACAATAATAAATATGCCCCCAGTAAATACCTGGCGCAGTAGGCACAACGTGAAAAGCAGCGACGAACACCACAACTGGAAAAACCAGCGACGAACACCCCAGGGCACTGCCGATGCAAGTGCCTTCCCGCTAAACTGCCTCTAATTACCGCCACCTGAATCCCTCCCTCCTGCCTAACTATCTACACCTGACCCCTCGCGCGGCCGTTTGCTATGCGCGAAATAGTCCAGGTGGAGACTGGCTCGTGCCCTGCTCCACCTGGGTTCCCATTGCCATCCAGATAGACATTTATGTAGGATTTTACCTCAGAGACATATCACCTTGTCAATCTCACTTTTTACCCTTAGACCATTTCAGCATTTTACTACACCATAGCCCCACCAGCAGAGACATACCTGCACCTATTATTATTGGTAAGATCTCGGGAGCCCCCATCGCTGTATGATGCACTTCCTAGTCTGTTTTGTGAAGCAGTCCATGGAAGGGCAAGTGTTTCCCAGCAATCCTGTGCTTTTCTCCCGCCCCACAAGTTTTCACTTTCTTTTGTCATCTGTGTGTTTTTGTTTTCCAACTGCAGTTCTCTCCCCCACTGGTCCTCCTTGCCGACTTTTTACGCCGCCTGTTCTCCCATCCTGCTTCCACCCCCCACAGGCAACCTGCTCCCGTTTTCATTTTATTTATTTTTAAAAAGCACTTTGCCAATGCTTGTTTTTGTAAGTTTGAAGTGTTAAATGAGTTATGAGCAAATAAAAAGTAACAAGGAACGTAATTGTTTGTTAAACTTTTTTTGAGTGACATGTAACCTTGCATCCCAAAACCTCATAGACCAGGAAGATTTTGAGTCCCCTCCCCTCACTTCACTATATATATTTTTTGTTTTACAAACTCTTCTTATTGCATGGAAAACAAGCAACTCAGACTGATTTTCTTGCAGTGTCTTACACTGCTTCTGTGTATTGCCATAAATTCAGGTCCTACCGTTTTTGTATGATATGCCCTGGTGTTGAGCCCCATTACACTGGTTTAAACTGCTGCCCTTGTTTAACATTTATTAGTCCATCCAGTGTCCAGTGCTTATGCGCCCCTAGATGTTGAGACTTGATTTAGCCAGGAGCAATGAACTGCAGGCGTCTGGTATGGGTTCTCATTCGGTACTTGCTTTACTTTTGAAGTCCTCCTTGTCCATTAGCTCACGGTCTGCTGTTGACACACGTGTGTCAAAGTTTTACTCAATACAGGTTACCATGTATGAGTTAAGGTGCAATTAGGTTTGTTCAGTGCAAGTGTTCAGATTTCATTCATTTGCACTGAACAAAGTTTTGTTATTTATTTAATAAAGCGTTTGTATAGCACCAATAAAAGTGCCTCATGTCCACTTTATGACAATACGTAGTATGTATATATCAGTTCTGGAAATGGAAAAAACATTACCCTGGGAACCCATATATTAGGGGTCATAGGTTGAGCCACTAGGGGCGAAGCCACAAAAAGCATCATCTGACAGTCAACATATACATTTATTTTTATAAAAACTCTGCCGCAACGCAATCGGCAACAAGGACATATGTGACAGTAAATCTTTCATGGCTTAATTAATTGGTCACAAACAAACTGCATTTTAAAATATGTTTTGGAGCTAAGGTTCCTGCTGCAGAGATCTTTGTGTACCCAGCAATTTTCAGAGGCTAATACTAAGGGTAAGATAACTCTGATGGTTAATGCACTTGCTGGAGAGAGCTGTTACTCTAATCACAGTTTTGAGTCAGCAGCACAGAGGGTTAATGTGCCTGCTGCAAAGTACATCATGTAACATGTAGATAATAGATTTGTATTTTTTGTAGATAACCTAGTAGGTTAGAGAGAGCCTTCTGTTACTGTAGTTCATAAGTTGCAATCTTTCAATAATAGCACAGTGAGCCATGAACTGGCATCAAGCAGCTGCATGGAAACTGCAAAGGTGTAGAACATTATTGCTTTTCTCAATCTTTCATCATTTTAAAGTAGGTAAAAAAGGGTTCTTTGGATATAATCAGGCTATCCTGTTTTAGGTTTAAACCTATAATAACTGATAAAACCCCTACCAAAAAGGAAATAGCCCTCACCAGTGTAAACATATAAACACTGATAAACACCTGCACAACCACAAACTAAATGCCATTCAAAGAAAGGAAAAGGAGAGTGAAAGAGTAATTTTTATTTCTTCTTAAAGGGGCCAACACAAAGTATCTTTGTTATACAAGGTAGGAGCAAGAGAGACTGGGCTAACATTATTCTGTGTTAGTTTTGTTGTTTAGGGATGTCACTGAAATATTGTTTCTTCTTCCTTTTGCTTTTTCAATTTTGTGGTCTTTGGTCTAAAGATGCAGGGCTTAGAATAATGTTTTAGGTCTTATTTAATTATTTTATAAAATGTGGAAAATCAGGAAATATCAAAATCATGTTTGATATTTTGGCTCCATTTGATTCTTTTACTGATAGGTAAAATGGCTGGTTTAATAACAATCTTTACCAAGATGTACCATCACATTTACCCACAGACAGAGAACGGGTGAAACCCTTTGATACATCAGCCCCCTTTTTTAGTAAGTGAGTATTGATAGTAGGTGAATTGCCAAACACCCCAGGCTTTAAACATTCAATGCAAGGTGTAGTTACAGGTAAATGTGAAAAGAGTGCTGTCACCAAGCATCTGGGATAGTGGTGAAAGCATGACACCAGACTTTTGGAAAACATGGAATGCAGTGTCTCTTGGAATGCTCCTGCAAAATGTTCTTACCAAGTTCAACAAAGATTGGAGTGATTTTGTTTGTATTTGCAGTGATTCACCTACCTATGTGATGAAGTTGTGTGATGACCTGTCAAAATCGATACCTGAGCAGAAGTGCTTCCCTGTAAAAGATCCTTGCCACTTGCTAGATGGTATGCTGAAAGCATCTTTACAATCTTCAGAGTTAATAAAAAAGGCTATTGACTTTGTAGTCCATTCTGGTGCACTGTTTCATTATGCGCAGGAACTAAAACCCAAATATGTCTCATTTTGTGCTTTGTGTGGCATCAAAGAGAGAGTCATCCCAACTGTGTCATTTAACCGGTGGTTGTCAATCTTAAAGGCCGTGAATGCTATATTATCCATGTTGTGACCGCTTACAGAACTTTTGCTTAGCGATGATGCCAAAAGCAAGAAATGTGAGGATCTTCGTTCGCATATTGATAGTGATGTGAAAAAAAGTACACTCTACTGCATTCTTAGATGTTTACAGGAAGACATGACTGCTGTAGTGGACATAATCAAAAAACAACAATCTGAAAACACCCTTGTCGAGCAAGTGTTCAGCGTAATTGGTGTAGATGTGAAACATCTCCTTGAGAATGGGCTGGGTGACATTTTTAGTGACTTTGGCACTGCAACATGTTCCATGTTAGAATGCTTGCCATTTGGTAAGCAGAGAAATGTTGAGGAGCAATTCAGGAACTTTTATTTTACAATGCATGAGAAATGGATTGCAATGGTGCATAGAAATGTCCCTTCACCAACCATGGCATTTGAAGTCAACGACGCCTCACTGTGGTACCCTGCACAAGTTCTAGATCCCCTACGTAAAGGGGAATTTTCTTCAGACTTTGAAAAGTACTGCTTCATTTTTGACCGCTTCAAGAACTCTGAGGGCATATGCGCCCAGTTCAACGCATATGTTGCAGAACCTGTCTCAGAGAATCGCAATCTTCAGGTGCACCAGTATTGGCATGGAAAGCTATGTCAGTGACCAGAGTTAACAAATTGTGTACTGGCGGTTTTGGTGTTGCCCGTCTCAAGTGCCAATGTTGAAAGGGCCTTTTCACAGATAAAAGTTTACATGGGAAGGAAAGAGCGAGTGCGCATGACCAGAGACTCACTGAAGAAGTATTGTATGGTATACTACAATAAGTTTGATTTGTAAAAATGTATTTGAACCTCATATACACTTTACGTACACTGTCTATATACAATGGACTATCAGTGCAGAAAGCAAGCAATAATAAAAGCAAAACGTTCCATAAACACCGGAAAAACACTGTTTCTGTTGTTTTTAATGGCGCGAAAATGTGTAATCACTGATAAGCACGGTTTTTTTAAGGTATTAAAATCACTTGAAAACACTGAAAAAACCCCACCAGAATTTACCAAAAATGGAAACTCAAAAAGGAAAGCCTAGTTATAATATTGTCTTATTATTATGGACAACCCCAACCATTGTGTTACATTTTAAATCCTGACTTTGTATTTCTACAGACCATGCACTCTTAATATATATATATATATATTACCAACCAATATGGAGGATATGTGACTCCTAGACATTAAGCCCTCATTGTCTTATGTATAATTTCCTGTATATTGATTTACATACTTGTATGATTAATTTTCTCTGTATGATGTGTGTGAGATGTAAAGTGCAGTGACACACTAGATTGGGATAGAGCAGTATAAAAGATATTGCTACGGTGATTGCTGTCTTTTGTCCGAGCCTTCATTTTGTTGTCCATCATTCATGGTTCCTTGAGCGCCTTTTATGTGACACAGCACCCACTGAGGAAACATTTGTGTCATCGTTTTCTGTGCACTGCTATCGTGTGTTTCCGACTTTTGGCAGAAGGTTAGCTTGCTCACCCATTTCGGACACTCTTCCTCCTACACTTCAATTCCACTAGGCACCAGATGTGGCCTTTCTGATGGCACTCTTATTGTTTTAGCGGTATTTGTTCTGATGCTGCAGTTTTTCTTTGCAAATAACTGAGCAGAACGTTTCCCTTTATGTTTTTCTCTCATGCTAGATCACGTTTTCTCTATTCAAACTGCACCTTTCATCCTGTACTGTTAGATTGCAGTGGCCATATTAGGGCAGGTGTTTCTTTCATGATGCGCAGCTAACGGAGTGGTGTGAAGGTGAGAAGTAAGCAAGAAATGCCAACTAACAATAGGCAAAAGTTAAACCTTTTAACATTTCTCGTTTCATATCGACTTTAAAAAAAGAAAAAACTTGTACGATTATTCAAAGATGTTGAGAGTGTGTGGGCATGTCAGTGGGGGATCATGTGCTGCACAGCTAAACACTAATAAGGTCCCAACGGCGAGACCTATTGGCTATGCCAATGCTTGTTATTTTCTGATGATCATCTGCCTTTGGGTCTTGCCCAGTCAACCACATTTTTCACACTCAATCTAGGTTGCATACACTTGTTAGATTTGAGTATTCCTCCTGTTAACTGTTCGATTATGGAAGGAAGGTCAGATGCTAGAATATCAGAGTCTGAAGGTGGTGAATATTCTCCCCGTCGTAGCCTTTTAAGCTGGAATGTTGCTGGCCTAGCTTCTAAAATCCAAATTGAAGGCTGGCAATCCCTTATCTTATTTATTTATTTATAAAGTTTTTGTATAGCGCGAACATGACCCGAGTGGGTATCAGAGCGCTTTACATGACAAGAAGTAAAGTAACAATTGGACTGGTAAACAAAAACATGCACAAGAGTCAAACATATAAGAAAGTAAGTATGATAAAAAAAAAAAAAATTAAATTAACAAAAAAGGCTTGGTCTAGGTTAAGGTCAAACAATATGTTGGTCGTTCATCCCAAGAGGGTTGATATGCATACATTTTCATTGTCACCAATATGTTCTCTTAGGGTAAAAACTTAGCAGAAAAGATTTTGCTTCTTTTTTGAAGGAATCTTTGATTATGATATCATTTTCATACAAGAAACTTAAGACCTGAAAGAGGTAGCCTTCAATGGATATACAAGTTTTTCTGTGCCAGCGATAGCATCACCCTCTGGACGGGCCAAGGGTGGGCTATCAGCCTGGTTTATACTTAACATTGGCTGTAAAATTACTCCCCTCCTTTTAGACAAGTGGGAGGTGCAGGTGTTTTGCCTTGGCTGGAACGGTAATTATAGGGTTTACATGATACATTTTCATAATACCAATTTTTCCGGCAAGGACTTCTGTAACTCTCAGGGTTTGTTTTCTGCAATTGACCTGTTAACGGAAAAGGAGGCGCAGGCTAAACATCCTTTTAACCTGCTGGTGGCAGGGGATTTTAACGCTAAATTAGGGCATCAGCCTTCCCTAACATCAATCATTTTTGATCCCTTTACTTGAGAAGTTGACCACAAGGATATGGACACTCGGGACGCATATTGTCTTCCTGCTGGCTGAGCGTGACTTTATTAACAAGGCCCATAATTCTGCTAGCCCAGATTTTCCAACCTTTATAGGAAGGAGTACTGGGAGTATTATAGACTATGGGGCATATTATCAAGGGCTTTATCGCCGATTTAGCTGCACTTTTTGCCGCTAAATCGGCGATATTTTTAACGCCCTATTAGCAAGCTGTCGCTAACAGGCGTTAGCGACAGCTTTCAGGCGTTAGAGGCCGGGAATTACATTGCCTTGCATGTCAGCGATATTTATCGCTAATGACATGCAAGGTAGGCGTTCCCCACTAAAAGCGACTGTAAACAGTCGCTAACACCACTAACCCCTATTATCAAGGCAGGCGAAGCGATAAAATAAATCGCGCTAAGCGCGTTTATCGCTAGATTTTAACACCTGCTATTGACTATGACTTACCTGTTTAAGGTATAGGAGGTGGATTCTAATGCTGAATCCACCTTAGCGTTAATGCGAGAATATCGCTGGTTTTCCAGCGATATTCTCGCATTATGCCGCTATCGCTGGAATAATCATCGCCATAGCGCTAATTGTTGCTAATACAGCGTTAGCGTGGCGATATATTCCAGCGATAGCTGGCGATAAAATATTTCGCGCTAAGCGCGCTCTGCGATATTTATCGCATTTTGTTGCTAATATGGCCCTATGTTTTTACCTCCCGGTGTAAGTCACCGAATATTTTAATTAGTGAGGTGCTTGCCCAAATATATAGTGATCACAACTCTATTGCAATACAAATAACTGTTCCTTTAAAGCAAAATAAGCCTAAGATCCTGCTTCCTCAAGTGTTAACCGGGAGGGATGTTGGATGAAGTGTGGTATGGCGAACAGCGAATCTGAAGTATATTATGTCCCAAGTGGTCTGTAGAAGCTCAGCTTTGCTAGACGCCTGTAATTTAGAAATAGGAGTCCCACTATCTACACTCAGCCATTTTATTGATCTTTTAACATGGATTAAAGGGACGTTATCTAAACCTTGTATTCATCCACATCCCTATGCTAAATCCTGGTTTGATAAGGAATGCAGAATGGCAAATTAATCCCTGTGTAGGGCCCTAAAACAATCTCCCAGAGACCAGGTTGCATTTGCAGCAAATAGAAAGACTTATCAAATGGCCCTAAAGAAAAGGAAATCGACTGTGAAGGAGGAGAAATGGGAGTCTGTAGTCAGAGCATGCCAGCTTAAAGACCCTCAAGCCTTCTGGAAGGCAGTGCGGTCAGTCTTATCCCCCTCAACCTCCCAAGACTCTGTAAAGGTTCACATTACGGCGGAGGTCTGGTTGGCGTATTTCTCTAGGATGTATGTTATTGGTAACAGGACAGCCGATGAAGTGCCAATGGTCGACTACACTCGTCCAAAACTTGACTTTAGTGAGGAGGAGGTGTTCAAGGCAATTATGGTGCAAGAAGGCGCCGGGCCCAGACGGCGTCCCTCTTGATTTATTCAGGGAAAATCCGGGGTTCTGGACCCCTGTCCTCACCTGTGTTTTTACTCTGCCTGCTGTTCGGGCATACCTTCGTTGTGGCGCACCTCTATCATCATCCCAATTTTTTAAAAGGGAAATGCCCACGATGCAAAGTATTACCGCCCAATAGCTCTCCTAGATTCTACAGTAAAAATCATTGGGAGAGTAGTCTTGGATCGCCTCCTCATCTGGATAAATAAAAACAACATTCTATCTCAATCTCAGTATGGGTTTAGAAAGGGACTTGGGACAATTGAACAGTGTTTTAATCTTCATCTTATTGTGGTAAAATATAAATATGCAAAGGACACCCCGATACATATGGCGTTTATAGATTTGTCAGGCGTCTTTGACTGTGTATGTAGATCTAAGTTGTGGGCCATCTTAGACAGTATGGGAGTTAATGGGGATCTGGTCTCATTCTTGAGACTTTTACATTATGATCTCACGCTTCTGTAAGATTTGGTAATAATGGCGAATGTACTGAACCCTTTAGAGTTGGGCGTGGGGTACGACAGGGTTGCGTCCTTGCTCCGATTCGTTTTTTGCTTTACACAAACGACTTGGGAAGAGTATTGGCATCTGTTGGGGCCAATGTCCCCCACGTCGAGCAAAAAGCCGTACTTGCGCTCTTATACGCAGATGATGCGGTTCTCTTGGCAAGGACGGCTAATGGCCTTAAGAGTTTAATCTCAAGTTATGTCAGTTTTATGCGAGGACTGGACCTGGAGACAAACCTGAACAAAACATTTACAATGGTTTATGGTCCTAGAAATACCAAAACCCGTACCCTAAACATTAATGGCAAGATATTGGATAGGGTAACCTCATTTTCTTACCTGGGTATGGATTTTGATGAGAGGTGTTCCTGGTCCACTTGCATTAGCAATAGGGTTACTCGATATACTCGAGCTGTAGGCACTACCTTTTTGCTTGCCACATCCATTGGTAAAAAGCCTATTGCTCCAATTGTGGAGATATATAATAGGAAATGTTTGCCAATCCTAACCTATGGAGTGGGGATTTGGGGATGCAAGGATGTGGGTGTCATGCAGCTGGAGGAGAATAGATTTTGTTGCCAGTTATTGGGCGTCCCCCCCTTGACCCCGCATTTTTGGCTGCATCAGGAGCTAGGCATGGAGTACTTGCAGGATACCATTAATTCTGCCCCCTTGGTTCTCTGGTACTCATTATGGTCAAATAAGAAGCTGAACTTAATCGGGAAGTCATTAGACATTGCCTGTCTTGCGAGCGTGGCCTGGCCATTCCATGGCTAAAATACATCAAGGATTGCTTTTCAGCCCATGGCTGTGTACATTTGTTTGAGCACCCGGAGACCAACACGAAAAAGGATAAAATTTGGGTTCAGGATGGCTTTGTTAAGCATAGATAGGCCTCTTGGGAACTAATGCAAGTGGCCAAACCCACGGTAAGGGACTATTGCATTATCCAGACCATGCCAACGATTGCCCCTTATCTTTTATACGTAGAAAATGTGTACGAGAGAACACTACTGGCTAGATTCAGGCTAGGTTCTTTTTGTTGGTTAATATGCTTTCCGCTGGGCCAATACTCTTCTGATACTATTAGTACTTGCCCATGCGATGAGCTTTCTAGCCAAACTTTACAGCATTTCCTTCTGTCAATAATATTTGCCGTTCACAAGGAGGTTTTTATTACCATTGTTGCGCAGACATAAATTTCCCAAGTGCAAGGCTTCTCTTTTCTTCTTATTACAATTGTACGATCGAGATACATGTTACCTAGTTGCCAGTTTTCTGAAGTGCACTTTGGCCCTAAGAAGGAGCATGAGGTTTTAAAACTTTTTTGCATAGAGAGCTATATGTATTAGGGATTGCTAGCTCAGTTGTATGATGCTATTTTTGAACTAATGCACTTAATTTATTCTTTAGTGGCTGATAAGGGTTGTAAGTTTATTTGAATAACATATTGTTATTCTAGTATTGATTTTTAGATTTTTGTATCTCTTTGTATGTCATCATTCATGAATATAATCGTAGATGTGTTTTTAAACATTTTTATTTTATCTTTCTCATTTTCAATGGTTTCTTTATGTGTATCTTTTATGATCTACTCTTGGTTGATCGAATAAAGATTAAGACTAAGAGTATTCCTCTGTCTTTGATGAAAAATAACAGAAACTACTTTTACTTTTTCTGGTTTTCAGTGAAGGCACATTTGCCTGTAGATATTGCTGTCCACATGTAAGATGCCAACCTTCATTCTTGTTTATTCATTCCATGTTTCGGCATTTAGTTTTCACACAACTTTGTAATGTGCAAGTCATTCAAGCACCAGCATGATTTGAATGGTTTCATTCAATTTCCATAGTATTATCACACACTATACTAAGATGCAGATTGTCTCCACGGCCAAAAGCATGAGCTAGGTGCCACTGAAAACAGAATTATGTAACTCACACAACACATGTATTTAACTCTTATATGATAATAGTAATCTTTCTTTTTCTAGCGTTTCTGCTGATTGTTTTTAATGGTTTACTCCATTTCGAATTTGAGAAGCTTGGAGCATGTCATTTTGCTTGGGTTTGTAGATCTCTTTATTCCAAGTAAGTCTTGCTACAGACAACTATAACTTGTGAAAGGCCTTATGCTCTGGGGTTGTCCCCTTCAGCCACTGACATTTATGTGTATTTTATTCTTTGCCATTACTTGGAAGTGTTGTCCACCAAGGCTATGACATTTTGAGGATGGTTACATTGTCCCATTAGACTTCCCTATTAGGTTTTTTAATGATGAGGCTTCAAGTAGCTCTTTTGTTAGATTGCTTATGTGACAAGCAGCTTGTAACTGAGGCCTGGTGTGTTCTTTCATGTATTTACTTTGCTAACACAACTAAATTGTAATTGGTAATTTATGGCTTTTTGGTTTAGGAAGCACTTGCTATTTGAATGCTATAGCCTGTCATAAAGACACAGGCACAGTGCTATTCACTAATCACCCTTGCACATTTACTTATTTAACTATGCTTATTTGCAGCTTTTTAGTTAAAATAAGAAGGAAAGATGTGCGCACACAGGCTTTCCATAAGGTGCTATGAAAATAGTGTCTGTCAAAAGTATTTACTAGGCAGTAGTTTGTTGTGCAAGCGTTTTACATTCACCACTTCCAACATAAACTTTTTCTTCAAACTCCTTTTCATAACACTCTTCTTTGATGGTAGAGCATAACTCTGCTAATGCGCTCTGTTCAGCAAAGTGGCATAACTCCCAGCTTCCAGACTGTTGTAGCCTAACACGCAGCTTCAGTATAGGATTTACTTCCAGGGACAGTTTGGGACAGCGCACTCAATGTCATGCAACCATTACCAAACAATTCCACTAACAAAGAGTCACTGCTTGTTTTTATATATATGGCAACATATTCTATTAAACCATAACCCAGTGTATAGGTCTGCTAACGTAACACTACATAGACCAAGACCACACAGCTAGGTCGAATAGGAAACATGGAATTCAGGGGCATATTTACAAGAAAGTGGCGAAGTGTGTCGTTAAGTTAAGCCAAGAAGGCTAACGACACGCTTCGTCACTTTAGAAATGCAGGGCTGAAACATATTTACTAGAATATGGTGCAGCCCTGCGTTTCCCCATGAGCTGGCGCTAAATTTAGCTGCCTAGCGCCAATGCAGGCACACTTGCACCATAGTGCAAGGGTGCCTGTGTTGAAGGGAAGATTTTTTATGTGCATGAAGGTCCCCCTTCCTACACATAAACAATCTTTAAATGCCATTTTGTAACTTTAATGTGTGCTGCTTTATGCAGCACACATAGAAGTTGCAAAACAGCATTTTATTTTATGCTGTTTTGCAAGGGGGACCTTCCTGCACATGAACAATCATTGGCGATTTGCTGTTTCCATGTGTGAAATAAAGCATTTCTCCTTGTTTCGCCTGTTTAAGACCAAGTTTTCCCTGGTCTTAATTTTGGCGCTGCCTCCTATTTAAGCTGCTCTTGGAAATTGGGGGCAGCGTCAAAATCAATGGGTGTTGCTGTGGAACGTCCACCACAACACCCACTATCTGCCCCTTTCAGCGTTAAGCCATGTTAAGTGGTTAAACGCTGCCTTGTAACGTGGCCTAACGCTGCCTTGTACATAAGGTGAACCTCCTATCGCCGTCACTAAAAGTGACGTTGTGGTGGCGATAGGGGCTTGTAAATATGCCACTCAATCTCATCTCTGATGTTACATCAAAAGACAAAGTTTGTGCATAGTCTTCTTTCAAGAGCAACATTTAAATTACTTCATTCAATAAAGCAGACCAGCAACTAAAGAGTTATATAATTAATAAACTCAACAGTAGGTCTCTTTATAGAAATCTGTCAGCAAAGTGACTATGACGTTATAATAAATAAGGTTAAAACCATACTAGAGAACAATTATTTAAAGAATATTTTAAATATTATAAATATTTCCAATAAATGATGGATGAAATTAAGAATACATTTGCTCTGTTCTACTCTGCACCAAATCAATATAAAGACGCCAAAACATTCTAATATATACACCTTGTGGTCTCCATGGTGCAACCTCCTGCTCTCAGGAGACAGGTCAGCTAGTGTTAGCTGATTTTCAGGATGCCGCATATACTTTGCTTCCAAAAGTGGTTAAGGGAAGCAATCCAGTAAGCAATTCATAAATGCTCAGTTCGGGTCAGCTCTTACCCCTTTTAAATGTCAGACCAAAGCAGAGCCGAGCTGAGGCAAGCTTCACCCCCCTTGGCTTGCCAGCTTCCCTGACTAAGTATGAAGTGACTCTGTCATAAATCAGCACAAAGCAATTAAATAAACTAGATGCCCATTTCGCCCTCTATTTTGGGGTGTGGTTTTACACTCGTGAGCTATTTCCAAGAGAAAGCGAGGTTCCTCTTTCAATTCCTCTATGCGTTTCCTTTGCGAAAAGAGAGGAAACCATGCAGGTTGCAGAGAGGAGGAAATGACGTTCGTCTCGTGTCACCAGGATGTCAGCCTATCAATGGACTTCGCCAGAGAGGAAGCAGAGGAACTTGAATCATTCTGAGACAGATGTGGAGGAAAAAGAGGAGACAGAAAGTTAGATTCGCATGACACAAGTATATAATTAGCCAGGTCAACAACAACAAAAAAGCGGCTCTGTAAGTTGAACTGCGCTATAGATGCAAATACTTGCTACTAACAAGAGAGGAATGGTAAACCAGTAGCAGGAAACAAATTCAACTGTTTGCCACATTACTGTATTCATCCGAACAAGTAAATGCGGGTTTACCTTTATTGAACGATGAAACGGTGAGATACTGGACATGCAAATAAAGGGAAAAACATACACTTCTCAATGCCAACCGATTTGTGCCATTTTGTAGCATTGTCAATAGCCACTGTTGTTAGTAATACCCAAACCAATGGTACTCTTGTTATCGGCCTGGGTAGAAAGAAGGCCGAGTGGGCCCTGGCGTGACTTATCTGCAGGTGACACACATGAGTAAGCAGCAATTACTTAATTCTCTGGCACATTTGCTTTTCACCATAATGTTTACGTTCAGTCAATTGTTACTCTACTGAAAGGCATCAATCTGCATTTCAGTACAAAAAGCTTTAAAAACTACCATTTTGCATTTAATAAAAAGATTGATATGTTCATCGAAAGCCCACACAGTAATCTAAAAAAATGAACAATCCATTTGGGGTTGATGATCTTACAAACATTTCTGTAGATGTGTGTGCAGGGTGTTCCTCACTGACACAGACTGGCCTTCTTTCAGTGATACAAGTATGTGTTAAGTACCTGCTTTTTCATGAGGCAAAGCCTTGAGACCTGCACTCGCTGTCCCAAGCATTGACGATTGTCAGACTGCACAGCTGAATCCTCCAGAGAGTGATGAAGTAACTGCAGAACGGTTGGCAGGAATAGGTCAGAGAGAAAACAAGCAATGGCAAAGTCTAGCAGTTTTGCTTTTCCAATATTTCTTTGTTGGCGATGTATGGCATGCCAATGTGTTACAAGCACTGGCAAAGTCAATAGCAGGTGTCAGCAAATTTAAAATGGTATTTTCTATACTTGCAAGATGGCGTAGTGTCAAGTGTCGACACAACGTGGCTGCCAACTTGAAAGTATAGAAAATAGCATTTTAAGACGGCCGAATGCTTTTTCCTATACATCAAAAATGCCTGCCCTGTGGCTCTACACCGAATATGACCTGTCTCTTAGAAGTATAGAAAATACAGCTCGAAGGTATAAATAAAAGGGATGTCGACCGCTTGTAGTCTGTCCAATACAGAACACTCGTGTGTTCATGTCTACATTGTTGGGTGCATGGCTACATTGTTGGGTCCACACCCGGACATCCTTGCATCCATGCCTGGGACCTGGCTGGCCATTTACAATGGCAGTGAGGCAGAGACGAATGCCGACGTGCACGCCAAGCTGCCCCCACTTGGGCTCCTGCACT
Organism: Calotriton arnoldi; assembly: GCA_963921515.1. Classification (NCBI taxonomy): domain Eukaryota; kingdom Metazoa; phylum Chordata; class Amphibia; order Caudata; family Salamandridae; genus Calotriton; species Calotriton arnoldi. The sequence goes on along the minus strand of CAWUFW010008485.1, from coordinate 329,622 downwards.
CACTGCTGCTACTTCCAGAGGGAGGTTGGCCCAATGACCCTAGTGCGCTGATGGGGGACAAGGCGGCCTGCCAGAGCGAAACGGCACAGGTGCCTGCCCAATGCTCCCGCCTGCCACCAAGACTGCATGCACTGAAACCCTGGCGCCTCTCTGTGGCTGCCTCCTGCCACTGTGCGTGGAGACCATGAAAGTTGCCTGTAGCACCAGCATTTGTGGGCACGTGCTGCCTTGGAGCGACCTTACCCCACCGTGCCCTGCCCTGGCCCTGATAGTGCAGCAGTTGTGAATCAAGGACTCTACTACCAGGTATGAGGTGCTCGAGAAGGAGAAATCAGAGGGCCATCAGTGCGCTGAAGGACACTAAACTTAGCCTGGGGTCCAGCGGTGGTGCTCCCTCCCACCTATACAGTAATTTGCATCACACTGTTTGTGCCCTGCACATCAGCCACATTCTGGGTACAAAGGCCCCAGCATCCCGCACCATGTACAAGACACAGCACCCATATACCCACACAGCCAGTGGGCCAATTCACAGGGCTTGGCCGATGATGCCAATAGTGCACCTGTAGGAGCCAATGCCTCTGCTGCGGTTACCCACCAAGCAGGTGTGGCAAGCATTCAAAACTCTCAGACAAAACTCCCAACACAAGAAACAAATTCACTGCCTGCATGACTGAAGTAGCCAACTGGAGGAATCCAACTGTGTCAAGCTCAACTGTGACAAGTCAGAAGTAGTGCACCATAGGACCCCTACAGGTGTCCAGCCAGTATCGGACCCACACCCATGCCCAGCACGCAAGCCAGGAACCTCAGGATAATTACTGACAGCAAACTGAACATCGGTACACAAGTCAACACTGTGACAGCATCCTGCTTCCACACCCTGAAGATGCTGAAAAAGATCTTCAAATGGCTCCCAAGCAACTCCAGAAAAAATATTTTAGAATATTTATTTGCATGAAGTATTCATTTCTTTTCTACTTGTGTGTTTTGCATGACATATTCCGTTCTTTTCTACTTGTGTGTTTTTCAGTTATATTTTGTGCCCTTGCCTTTACCATTTTCATTTCTGCACTGTAGCCCCCTCTGCACCCTTTGCTATGTTTTTTCCCCTTCTGAATCTCTAGGCCTATTAATGCCCTTCATACATTAATGATTTTGCCATTTCTGAAGCAGAGTGTGCACACCATGTTTGTGTTTCCTACTCTGACAAGAAGGATTAATACTCTTAATTTTCCCAAACCCACCAAACATCATTAGGCAGGTTATTTATTAGTAATATATTTCGGTTATGCGGCGACTGGAAATATGTTCCACAATTTTATGATTCTGATTCAAGTAAGATGAAATGCTAAAGCGCACAAGAGAGAGCTTGGAGTTATGGTCTGTATTATCTTCATATAAATATTTGAGGCAGTGTTTCCTTCTTGTAATATGTTGTTCAGTGGATGTTTTGCTAAATCTTTGGCCTGAACACTAGAAGGGATGCACTATAAACCTCTCAGCGGTTAGAGGGTTGCGGTGCTGTGTGTTTGTAAACCACAGGCTCTGTGTCGAGCATTGAAAGAACCCAGCAGTGGCGACACACTCTCTTCATGCAGAGTACCATGTTACACTCCACTGTCCCCAGGCATAAAAGAATGGAAATGAGAGAGGTCTGTGGTGGTGGCTCAGATGTCAGTCTGGGGACCCTGTAAAGTAATTGTGAATATGTGAAAAGCAGTGTCTTAGAAATAAAAAACAACACACGTTGAAGCCTAAAGTCCAAGCGTTTAATGCAAAACAGCAAGAAGAAAAGACAAAGATTAAAGACAATTGTCATGTTAACTGACCAGGGCTCTCGCTAGAAAACGCTCATTTAGAGCTATGCATAAAACACATGCAAAGCCAGCCTCATATATATATATATATATATATTATCTACTGGCGGTCGCCAGTAGATAGTTATAGTTACAACCTATTATCCATAGGAAATCCGCGACATTCTATTTGAAATAACTCTCTTGCCGGTTGACGTATCTTCGCAAAATTTTCAAACTTTGTGGCCCGCTCCGGTCCGCTCCTACCCTGAAAGTCTCGGGGATTCGTCAAGCGGGGCCGAGAAAAAGGGGGGTCCCAAAACGCGTTTTCCCCATGCAATTTTCCATAGGAAACTTTAGACACGGCTACAGCCCGAACTGCTGAACGGAATTACACCAAATTTGGCAAAGAGGTAGTTCATGGTTCAGAAAGAACCCTTTTGTTAAATGGTGTAAATCCGTTCAGTAGTTGCTGAGAAAATCAAAAGTAAAAAGATAGTGATATCTATGGCCGAGTAGGGTCCGCGTACCCTCCCGATCACGAGCTGCATGTTAATTGGTTGTCAGCTGGCTGTCAACATTCCGATTCAGGAAATGTTGGCAGCCATTTTGTCCCTCGGTAGAACCGAGGGACAGAAACAAGTGCGCAAAGCGCACAAAGGGGGCAGGGTAGAAACACCCTGACCCCCTAGGTTTGCTCAGGGGGTCCCACAAGGACCTCCTGGGCAAAAAAAAATAAAAAAAAATTTTAAAATCGGCAGGATGCGCTCAGGGTGCGCGAATCCTGCCAAAAAATCGAAGCGTGGTCTCCCGCGCTTCGATTGTATTTTGCCCCGGGTGGCCCAAGTCCCGGGGGCATGGTGGGGGGATAATTTAATGTGTGGGGGCCCTCAAGGGCTCCCCAAGCCCCGGGGACCGCCACCCCCGGGGCTTTTTTAAATGGTGCGGGAGGGCTCTGAGCCCTCCCGCAGCCCCGGGACCACCACCTCCCCGGGGCTTTTTTATTAATTAAAAAACCTGTGTGGGGGCTCCAGCCCCCCACACGTCCCGGGACCGCCACCTCCCGGGGCACTAAACATTTAAATATGGGGGTCCGTTACGGACCACCAGAGCCCCGGGGACCACCACCTCCCGGGGCTGTGAACTGAATGGGAGGGGGCCACGCGGCCCCCTCCTGGAGCCCTTGATGGCCCTGGGGACCACCACCCCCAGGGCCGGCTCCTGCAGTGTCCCGGGGTGCCTACCCCCGGGACAGTGCTGCTTGCAATGACAGGACGGAGCCTCGCGGCTCCCGTCCTGTCATTGCAAACTGCTTTGGATATTGGAAGAGAGAGCAGGGAAACCTGCTCTCGCTTCCAATATCCAAAGACAATTGCTTTTCCACACGGGGAGCAGCATGTTAGCTGCTCCCCATGTGTAAAGCAATGCCGGCTCCCGTAGGACACGGGGAGCCGGCGGGACTGTGGGGGATTGGGGACCCCCCACAGTCCCCAACGAGAGGGCCAGCCCCGGGGGATGGGGTCCCCGGGGCAAGTAGTGGCTCGGGAGGGGGCCACGCGACCCCCTCCCCCAAAAATAAAAAAATAAAAAAAAAAAAACGGAAAGGCCGGCCCCGGGGATGGGGTCCCCGGGGCCTTAAATGGCCTGAGGAGGGGGCCACGCAGCCCCCTCCCTACGAAAAAAAAAAAATCGAGGCCATGCCCCGGGGGATGGGGTCCCCGTGGCCAATACAGGCCCAGGGAAGGGGGCCACGCGGCCCCTTTCCCGTTTTTTTTTTTAATTTGTAATTTAAAAAAAGGGGTAAGGCCCTGGGGGATGGGGTCCCCAGGGCATAAAAACTGGAAAAAGGAAGGGGGGCCACAGAGCCCCCCTTCAGGGGACAATTTTTTTTTTTTTTTTAAACGATCGGGCCCGCAGGCCCCGCCCCTTCCTTCACCACTCTGCAAACGCGCCCTGGCGCGTTTGCAGAGGGGAACGAATTCCCCTTGAATACTGGGGGTCCCTGGGGCCAACTAGCCCACCAGGAACCTCCAGTATGCGCCAGGGGGCTGCCTTGCAGAGAGGTGTACAGAGGCCACGCCCTTTTACACCTCTCTGCAACGCAGCTCTGTGGCGCTTTTGGAGGTATATGGTGGGCTAGTTGGACTCCGGGGACCCTCAGGATTCAAGGGGACTTAATTCCCCAACTTAAAACGCGCCACGGGCGCGTTTGCACAGTGGTGAAGGGAGGGCGGGGCTCAGGTGACATGTGTGCAAACAGGCCCCGTGGCGCGTTTTAAGATGGGGAATTAAATCCCTTCAATCCTGAGGGTCCCTGGGGCCAACTAGCCCAACAGGTACATCCAGAAAGCGCCACAGAGCTGCGTTGCAGAGAGGTGTAAAAGGGGTGTGGCCTCTCTACACGTCTCTGCAGCGCAGCCCCCTGGCGCATATTGGTGGTTCCTGGTGGGCTAGTTGGCCCCTAGGGACCCTCAGGATTCAAGGGGACTTAATCCCCCAACTTAAAACGCGCAACACGGCGCGTTTGCACAGATGTCACCTCAGGCCCCGCCCTCCCTTCACCATTGTGCAAATATTCTTCTAAAATCATCCGAAATACGAATTCCTATTTACTCACCTGTTATAAGGAGAGACCTCAGTGCTGCATCTTTCAGCCCAGTACTGGTCCTGAAAAGTAATTTTAACCGTACTTACCAGTAACTTGAATTTCCTTCCATAGGATATCATTGCCTGCTTTTTGTTGAAAAAGTTTCTAAGTGTTGATTTTTGAAACATACAAATATTCCTCTAAAATCAGCCGAAATACAAATTCCGATTTACTCACCTGTTATCAGGAGAGACCTCAGTGCTGTATCTTTCAGCCCAGTACTAATCCTGAAAAGTAATTTTAACCGTACTTACCAGTAACTTGAATTTCCTTCCATAGGCTAACATTGACTGGTTTCACTTGGAAATTCTTCTAAGTGTGGAGTTTTGGAACTTTATAATATTCCTCTAAAATCAACCAAAGTACGAATTCCAATTTACTCACCTGTTATCAGGAGAGAACCCAGTGCTGCATCTTTTAGCCCAGCACTGACCCTGAAAAGTAATTTTAACCGTACTTACCAGTAACTTATATTTTCTTCCATAGGAATCCATTGTCTGGTTTTCAGCAGAAAAGTTTCAAAGTGTCGATTTTCACAAACTACAAATATTCCTAAAAATCGCCTGTATGACTTAAACGCATTCTTTCTACTGTTTACAGGAAATGCACCAGTGCTGGATCCAGGATCCAACACTGAGTAAGAAAAAGTAATGATAACAGTTTTTAACTTCTAAGTGAATTTCCTTCCATAGGATAACATTGGTGATTCTATGAGAAAAGTTTCTAAGTGTGAACTTTTAAAGTACAATAATATTCCTTAAAAATCACGACTGTAACCAAAACGCTTTTACTCAACTGTTTACAGGAGATGTCCCAGGACTGAATCTAGGATCCAGTCCTGTGGTTAGAAAAGTAATCCATAAAGTAACTAATTGCATTTAACTAGAAATTCACATTGAGCTGAATGTTGCATTGTGTTTGAAAATGTGTTGCCCATTGCAACAACTGTAACTACTGTACTTAAAAGTCTATTGCCTATGTGCAAAGTATTTAAACTAAAGTAATTCATTCTGAGAAAGTATTTTTGTAATGTAATGTATAATGTAATTACAATGTAATTTAAAAAATAAAATATTTTAAAAAAATTGTTTCTAAAAAATTTGGAAATCAGTATGAAAATTTTTATATAACAATTAATACATTTAAAAATTGTCATTTACAAAACCTTTGAAATTCACTGAAAAAACCGTAGGTTTCAGACATGTTATAGTTACAAATTAGCATTTAAAAAACCTTTGAAATTCACTGAAAAACCATAGGTTTCAGGGACGTTATAGTTACAAATTAGCATTTAAAAAACCTTTGAAATTCACTGAAAAAACCATAGGTTTTAGGGACAGTTATAGTTAGTTGGACATTGCACTCGTACAAAACCCGTGAAATTCTCCGTTATAGTTAGTCCAGCTAACTATAACTCGCGCTCCCGCAATGCACTGCTGATGACGTCACATATTACATCACTCATGACATGGTCAGTGACATCACTGATGACATCACTGATGACATCTCAAATGACATCACTGATGACATCATCCACGTGATAATCTGATGCACCTCCTCACACCCCAATATAACCTTTGATACACCCACTCTAAATTACAGACTGCCATTCGCAAAACCATAGACACTCCAACACCAATAACTACATACCCACTCACTGATTCTTAGGTCTACGCACACATCCACTCACTCACCCGTACAGTCACTCATACTTACGGTCACTCAGTACAGGACTATCATATGCACTCATACTCCTATATAGACACTCAAACACCGCCACTCATCCATAGAGGTACTCACACACCTAGTCAGTCATGCAAATAATTAAACACACTACCATTTACTCACCTATACAGTTATACACACACCAGCTCACTTACTCATACAAATAGTAGCACATTCTTACGCTCTTATACAATCACTGATACAAGCACACACTCATCCATACAGCCACTATCACAATCACTCACTCTCGCTTATAGCTATTTATATACTCCAACACACATATATACTGCCTTTCACATATGTAGTTACTCACACATGTACCACTGGGACATACATTCACTCACTAACACACTCTTACACACACTTACCCACCCATACAGTCTATCACAGATGCACTCTTGAAACCATCCACCCAGTGAATCACCCACTCACACATCTATGCACAGAGTTGCACACACCCCTCCCACACAAACACTCAGGCACCCATACAGATACTCAGACAAGCATTCAATAACTCATATAGACACTCATGTAGCTATTCACAAACACATGCAGCCACTTACACAGCAACAGACAGACGGATACAGACATTCACCCAGTTTAGTCACTAACCCATGCATTCAGTAAGATACGTTAAATCACTCACTTATAGAGTCAGTCACGCACCTACTAAATCATCCATACAGACACTTACACACCCACTCATTCTTCAATACGTCTTTTCCTATATATATTAAAAATATTTAAACTTTACAGAAACACACAGTCACTGGATGATGTCATCAGTGATGTCATTTGAGATGGTTATTGGAGACTTTCATTCTTACACTAATCATGCCTTTTCCCACTTTACTAACTTGCCTTGCAGAGGAGGTAAAGGCAGTGTCTTCTTAAGCCAAACACTAGGGGCCTCATTTATGAAAAGTGTTGCATTGCTGCGGTAAAACAGCGATGCAACACTTTTCAGTGCGCCCTCCTTGCGACACCATGGATGGGCTGTATTTACTGTACGGCAGTCCATGGCGCAAGGATTTACAGATACATCACTATTCCTGATGTATCTGTAGGGGCAAAAGTGACGCATTGCTGGGGTGTGTCTGAAAACAAACGTAACTCCAACAATGTGTCCTTTCACATGGAGCAGGCCCCATGTGAAAGAGCCTGCATCAGTCTTACGCCTGCTGTGAGGCAGGCATAAGGATTTGACGCAGTGGCGTCCTAGAAGTGTCACAGTGAAATCTCATAGATTTCACTGCACCACTTCTACGAGCTTTTTTTTGCGGGGGAACGCCCACCCTGCATACATTTTACCTGACGCAGGTTTAATGTAGCGCAGGGGTTTACAAAGTGATGCATCTGCTTAGATGCGTCACTTTGCAAATATGGTGCAACATGGTGCATTTTTTACGCCATCGCTGCGTCGCAAAAAGTGGCGCAACGGCGGTGCAAAGGCCTCATAAATAAGCCCCTAATGTTGGTTGCTGTCAAACTTTCTAACACAAGCCTCCTCCTAGGAAGACCTCAGAGCTCATATCACAATGATATACCGCCTGTCTAGCCTCACACATTCTTTCTTTGACGAGGACAATCCCATTCTTAACCTACTACTTCTCTTTAGCTTGTGACTTATCCTTAGCAATATGAACCTTGATCCAAAAAAACATACCCAAAGCACTCCCTTTTCTTATCTCATTTTTCATTACTCTGTCCAGTACACAAATATTTCTTGCCCATTTCGACAGTATCTTCCAACCTTGCATGGCAGTCTAAACCATCGTCCTGAGAAGCATTAGTGATTAAAGATACAGTGATCCTCAATTCTATAAAGCAGATATTTGGTCAGTGGATACAGCGACCACTGCAGAGATCTGGGTGTATTCTGTTGGTCACAAAATCAAATTCCAGCACGTCTGACTCACCCGTTCACTCTTTTTCATAAAATAAGTGCTATTGAGCTTGGTGAAACCACACTGTTGGCATGGAAATGTCTCTGCATTGTATTGCAGGCATACAAGCTTGTTCTCAATTATCAAAATGCAAGTTTTAGCTTCCTTGGACAAGGGACTGCCAGTTAATATAAACTGGGCCCTCCTACATTGGCAGAGTGGTGGAGGGGGAGGACTGCTGCGCTCAACAGGAGTGGCCCATCTATGATGCTCGGGGGCTGCCCTCGTAGGCATGATAAGATCTGAGGTGGGCTCACCATGGACTGGATGCAGGCACAGCTGATTGTTATTGATTTCTTTCGCCAATTGCCTGTGTGTTCTCCGTAATCCTTGCTGGCTTGATGGGCTGCGGTCTTTTGTTTGTTTGTTTTGTTGTGCAATGTGAAAAAAATCAATAACATTTGGTTATAAAAAAAATTAAAACTGGGCAGAGTTGGCAGCGTATTTTAGAATCATAGATGTAGGACAGGCATTTTTCCCTGTTCCCTGTATTTCCAGGTGTCTTTATGGCCCCTTTATGGCCCATTTTCCAAAGCTCTGTCCAACGTATGTATCCTGGTCCTTTTGCTACATTCCACGTGTATGACTAATACGTGTATATGATGATAAGTAGATGTAGAGTTAGCCAGTGCAGCGTGTAGACTGTGTGAGTATCTGTTGGAACTGGCCCTTTCTGGTTGGCTGAGGCGGTGTCCTAACCAGGCAGAACCTGCCGCTCTCATGAAGGGTGGGTGATTACACTCACTGTATAACCTGCGCTCACCGTTGGGTATCTTGGCCCTGAGCAGTTAGGCTTATCATAGAGGCAATGTGTAAAGCATTGACACAACACTCTCACACAATAAATTCACTAAGCGTCACAAAGAAGACTTCACATGTGATGTATGCAAATAAAGTTTGGGTTCAACACACATTAATTAACACAACATGAACATCATGCATTTCTGGGCATAAATCACATTTTGAAATATTACTAGCAGTACTAGGCCCAACTGTATTAAAATTACATCAGTAGCATGCACACTTGGGAACGATCCTACTTTACCCCCCAGAACCCTTATGCAGTGCGAAACGTTGTCAGAACTAGGCCCATCCTAGCAATTATTACAAATCAATACCACACAGTTATAGGGTGCACCCCAGATCACAACGATATCAAGAATATGTACACACAGATAATTGCTACACTTTTAAACAACACTTGGGTCAAGACTGCATGGGTAAAAACCAATGTCAAACATTGTATTCTTTTGGCAAGGAAGGGCGGTGTAATTAATTACAGGCAGCCCTCATACAATCACTCCCACACACTCACTCAGCACCAATACGCAGTGCCATGGATATCAGGCCGTTCTGAATGGAGCGCCCTAGCACACACACATCACCGTAATGCGGTGCAACTGATATCCGGCAAGTCAGTTGATAATACAAATGCAAACCCTGTGGCCCAAGCCCTCCTCCACCTTTCAGCTAACCCTGACTACCCTACGCCTATGGGTTGGAGATAAAGACACCTTCCACCTGATACTAGGCCCATTGCGGCCAGAGTCACACTTAGCCAAAGTCCCAGGGAAGAAGGTGGGGTTAGGTAGCAGGGCTAATTAGGAGGCAGGCGACAAATGGGAGTTTTGCCACCACTCAGGAAGTTCACCCACGGGATGCAGGGGGGCAGCAGGCTGAGGGCGATAGTTGGTCAATCAAAGAATTCAACAATGTGCTTTCCGGCACCAGCCCAGTTCTGCGAAGCACAATGGGGTCATGCAGTCCCTTGACCCGCTTCCTATTGCTCTCGGAAGCGTTCGTTAGCCAAGTCAATTACTCTGCAGCATGATCCCATAGCGCCTCGAGACCCTCATGGGTGAAGCAGTCACAATCTCCAAATCCTGATTTATTGATTGGCTCTCACCACCCAGGCCCAATCTGGGCAAGATTACCTGGCAAAACGGAGTCATTGGGGCCGGGTGAGGAGAGGGCAGTTGATCCGCCACACTGAGGGCACAAAAGAAACAATCGATGAATGGGGGGTGAAGCAGGGGAGCCTCTCAGTAGAAGAAGGCACGCTGTCAGACACACGTCGGTCAAAGCAGCACGCAGGCAATCCAGGCACAACAGAACATGAATAAGCACTTCCCAGGAAATGAGGCACAACGTCTGGTGTGCATTGATACGAGTCGCACCAGACAGTTCCGGTCACACACGATGAAGAGTCACAAACTCAGTACCTCCCTAGAAATGAGGCACAACGTCTGGTGCACGATGATCTGAGTCGCACCAGACAGTTCCGGTCACACCCAATGAAGAGTTGCAAATTCCGTACCTCTCTGGAAATGAGGTACAGTGTCCAGTGCGCGTTGATACAGGTCCCACCAGGCAATACCGGTCACACTCAATGAAGAGTTTCAAATTTCGTACCTTCCTGGAAATGAGGCACCACGTCTGGTGCGCGTTGATACGGGTTGCACCAGACACTACCGGTCACACACAACGAAGAGTTGCAAAGTCCGTACCTCCCTGGAAATGAGGTACAACGTCCGGAGCGCATTGATATGGATCACACCAGAGAATACCAGTCACACACAATGAAGAGTTGCAAAATTCCGTACCTCCCTGGAAATGAGGCACCACGTCTGGTGTGCATTGATACGGGTCGCACCAGACAATTCCAGTCACACACACAGGTGCAAGTTTAGCAGTGCCGCACGAGGTAGAATGAGGCACTACTATGGGTATGCCCTCCTTCCGATGGTCGCAACCTGTGAATCGGACACCGCCACAATGAGCATGCAGTTGGCGTGTCGCACGAGAGAGATGCGGCACGATCGACAAAACAGGCCATGCTGGATCCTGCAACAGGTGAATCTGCTCACCACCAACAAGACGCTTATGCGTGTTGGGGCCCCCACGATGCAGGCACAGCACTCCTTAGATGTGGGCAGTACTTTTGGGGCTCTGCACAAGGCAATCTGGCCAATACTCAGTTCCACACTCGCGCCGTGCTACCAGTTGGGATCCAGCAGACGATGTGGACACTTAAGAGGGCACTGCTGTCCAGGTGTCACAAGTAGATGGTATGGGTCCCTCACGGGAGGTCTTTGATGTCCCCGAGACCTCCACCAGAGAACAGGGGGCAAGCCAACAAGCCCTTGGAGAGCACACTTCAGGGTGCTGCATATCAGCAGGTAGTCAGCCCAGGCCAGCCACTATTCAGGAAGGGTGCACCGTCCCTTCCAATGGCAGTGATCCTCCTTGTGCACAACAGATTCCTCTGGCAGTGTGCACCATGCAGTTCCAGGATGTCCGGTCCCTCATCCCCACAACTGTATCTCTCCCCTGCCAAAGTGTGGTCCCAGTAGTTATACTTTGAAGTTGGCGGTGGTTCAGAGAGTTCCCCTTTGAACCACAGATGTATCCCCTAAATCTCAGGCCTGCCTGCCATGAGGCCATGGAATGCAAATCTTAATCTTTAGTGGGGCATTGAGATGGCTTCCCAGAGGCCAAGTGTCAAAACCTCTCTCTCCAATCGATCTAGCCAAGCCCTCAAATGGCAGTGGTCTTTCATTCCAGTTGCATACCCAATGTTTAGAGCTGTCACTGGGGAATGCACAGATGTGCTCCCCCAGCCTCCAGTGTGAACTGGAGTCAAGCTAAAAGGAACACAAAGAGTTTTAGAGCAGAGAAATGCCCTCTTTCAAGAGGGGTCCAAACTGGGGTGGCGTGGTGAGCAAAAGAATGATGGATTAAACCCAGATCTTTGTGACTGGGGGTGAATATTTGCATTGTTCAGCATTCCGTCCATAAATTGTTACTTTTGCTTTTGTCACCCTAACTGGGAAGGGTATGACTAATGCCTAGACATGGGTCCCATGCTCACTGCGCCATTGGAATCAAGCTAGCCTGGCTGATGCCCTGAAACCGGTCCTAGGATGCTTGTTTCCGGTCCAGGGAGGACCTGGTTTGGCAGTTCGGGCTGGACTGTTCCAGTGAGGAACAGGGTCAAGACTGATTTGCATATGGCGGCGTCCTTTTGCTTTTGTTGCCCTAAGTGGGAAGGGTATGCCCAGACATAGGTCCTATGCTCACTGCGCCACTGTATTCAAGCTACCCCGGGTGATGTCCCAGGATGCATGTTTCCGGTCCAGGGAGGACCTTGCTAGGTAGTTCGGGCTGGACTGTTTCCATGAGGAGCAGGGTCAAGACGGATTTGCATATGGCTGGGTCCAAACTGAGGTGGCGTGGTGAGCAAAAGAAGATGGATTACACCCAGATCTTTGTGACTGGGGGTGAATGTTTCCATTGTTCAGCATTCCGTCCATCAAGTGTTCCTTTTGCTCTTTCTAGAAGTGGGATTTCTCAGGAGTGGGTTTGTCATTGTGAATCCAATGATAGTAAACATAATGAGGCTGCACCACTACAAGCCATTATTGCAACGTGAAGTAATTTCAACCATTCCCCTATGTTAACCTATGGAAAGAGCAAACCTCATAGGTAGTGAAAACACACATGGGTATTCTTCACTACCTGGGCAGGGAACACACATGTGTACCTGCCCTGCCTTTCACCTACCACTTGCTTCATCCCTCAAGACTTATCCTAGGAGTGCTCTAGTGGTAATGAAAGGTCCCCTCAGGATTGGTCAGTGGTTTAGAAAGGCCAGCCTGAGCATAAGCGCAATTGCGCACACACAGGCCTGCAATGGCAGGCTTGACACATGTTTAAACACATCATAGGTGCAAGTACGCACACACAGGCCTAAAATGGCAGGCTTGAGACATGTTTAAAAACATCAGGTAAGCACCACTTCCTAACATGTGTAGGAAGGGCGCACGCACTCTCACACTGTATTTACAGTGGGAAAGTGCCCAGAGCCATAAAGCCACAAGCAAAGAATCAACAAAAACCCATGAGGAAAAAGCAAAACGTTTAGGGAAACACTACCTCAAGTGTATACATTTTGTATTGCCACTGACTGAATACTGCTTAAGATGGAGATCGGTGTATTGTTAGCATTCCTGAAGTTTTTGTGAAGCAACAGACTCTGAAGTGGGGGTGGGGAGAGAGATAGGGTTCCTCTGCACGTGAAGCAGTGATAATTTGGTGGGGTCCCGTCTCCTCTACTTTGTCAATGCTGTCAGGATCTGATGAAGTGCATCACCACAATTGTGTATGCACTCACTCTCATTGAGAGTGATTGGATGGTGGCCAGTGTTGCCTATGGGAGGATGCATGGCTCAATTCTGAAAACAAAAAGAGTCAGTCTCCATCACTTAGGCTAGAAGTGTGCTGCACCAGACGCAAGTGTCGCCGCATACCCGCAGTCAACCTAAGACCTGTTGTGCACTAGCAGCAAGCAGGGGCGGCTCCTCCACTAGGGTGGAGTAGCCTCGCCCCACTGCTTTCTAGCAGTGCGAGAAAGCCAAAACATAAAATGGTAATAAATAAAAGTTATTACCATTTTATGTTTCCTTTGCACATTGCGGGCGGGCGGGTGGGCGGGGCTGCTCTGCTCTTTGAGCAGAGCAGGGGAGGAGTGGTTTTCCCACTACTGAGTGCGCAAAGATTGTTTGGTCGGCCCTCTCGGGCCACCCAAATCAGTCATGTGCACTCTGCCCTTCTCCATGCAGGCTGCATAGCAGCCTGCATGGAGAACATGGCCACCCCATTAACCCCTGGCTGGGCGGTGTCTCGACCAATCACAACGCTGCTTGCAGTGTTGTGATTGGAATAGGGGAGGGAGCCTATCTGCCTGCTTCCTGTTCCTGTCGGAGGCAGGAGAGCAGGAGCAGGAGCCAAGAAGACGCGGGATCCGGCAGAAAGGTAAGTTTAATTTTATTTTTTTATTTTTTTTATTTCCCTGTGACCCCCCCGCCACACCCCCTGCGAATCCCCCCCGCACGCCCCCACCACCCACGAGCAATGCCGGCCGCTACTGGCGGCAAGTGGTGCAAAGAGGAATCAGTAGCCATTGTCTGCAGTGAACTTAGCAACCTTTACTGGTGCTGGAAGGTGCTCCCCTGTTACCTGTGGCCACCAGCATTGTGTGACTAGGCCCTGGGGCGCAAGTCCTGGAACAAGCTATAGCCCTCCCTACAGACTCATGTGAATTTGAAAAATAGATCTCTGGGTAGGTGTTTCACCTCGGGTAATGTGGTGGGTTTTGATGGGCATGAACTACACCGGTGACAGCAACTGCTTCCCCAGCATTACCGCAACATATGCAATCTTTCTGCCCACGTCTATGAAGAAGCAGAGTCGGGCACACTAAACAATAACTTGAAGGAATTCACGTCGAAGAGCTGCTGCAACCCGCAGATAAATCTTCAGTCACCGGCAATGCTCGAGAGCCTAAGGGTACTTCAGAATCTTTGTTCTGTTTCTAGAACTATTAGCTAGCGGAATACAAGCACATGAGACTGACCTACCAGTCAGAGATGCAGTAATCTGCTTGCATCTTCATATGTGAGCCTACACCTGTGAATGTCCCTCTACATGTCATTTAATACGCCTTTCTTGTAGCATCATGGTTATATTCTGTATTGTGTAGAATGTTGAACTCTGCGGGCTTATTTACAAGCCCCTTGCGCCGCCGCTACGTCACTTTTTCCCCATGTTAAAAGTGACAAACCGGCAGCGCAAGAGGCTTGTAAATAAGCCCCTGAGGGCCTCATTTATGACACACTTTTTGTGATGCTCCGGCGGCACAGGAGCCTGCTCCATATTTAACCAGGCAGCACTAAGCCACTTTTCTTTGCTTAACGCTGCCTTGTAAATATCATGCAATGGGTGTTGCTGGGGGCGTTCCCAGCAACATCCATGGCTTTTTGACACTGCCCCAGATTTACGAGAAATCGTAACTCTGAGGCAGCGCCAAAAACGTACGCCTCCCCAGGGGAAGCGTAAGGGAGGCACAACAATGAGAAATATCTTTATTTCTCCTCGTTTTTCCTTTTAATGAGGAAAAAGCTTCTTGTGATTGTTTTTGTGCAGGAAGGTTTCCCTTCCTGCACAATAATAATCATCCCAGCAATGCTGGCACCCTTGCACCATGGCACAAAGGTGCCTGCGGTGTAGCACAGCAGCCCATTGTGCACCAGCGCTGGGGAAAAGGACGGCAATGCGCCCTTTTCTTTTGCCGTAGGGCAGCGCAGCAGGAAGGCCTGCAGCGCTGCCCTATGGCAAAAACCAATAAATGAGGCCCTCTGTATTTTATAACAATGCACTGCATTTACATTTCAACTTGAACAATGATCTCTAATGCAGCATGAGTGTGGGAGCATAATATTGCTGCTCGACAGATAACAGATATTTCCATATAATATATGTGTTCTGCTGCCCACTCTCTAATAAAAAATACTATTGTTCTACCTTAAGCTGTTGCCGCATTAGATACATGCAATAGAGGTAAATATAGTGCATCATTTTAAAAAAATTATCTATTCTTTATATACCTTGTTTCAATTAACTTTCTTATCCACACTTATAAATGCACAATGTATCCTAATTTCACACATTAATTCTAAGCAAGATGACAGGCGTACATCAATTATTTTTAGAACGAATGGAGGCATTGTTATATACTATAAATGCAATGTATTTTTGGAGAAAAAATTCCAAGTGATCGCCATCAAAATAAACACATGTAATATATAAGTTATCACAATCTTTCTGTAGAAAAAGAGGACATAAATATTAACCTACTTTAAGGTTGCTCAGAGATCACATCTCTCTGTGCGTAGCTTTTGTCTCATTCAAATTATATTATGTTTAATTTCCCATGCAAATAACGTGTGTTCTTTCCATTGGGAAGCACAGCCCAGAGATCTAATCATTCAAGTGGAAAAAACACAACGTAACTATCCCACATTTACATAGCAATGGCAGAAGTTGAATTGCTGAACCACTGGAGGAAGCAATATTAAATAATGCAGAAGTGAGCAGTTCCACATTCGTATTCTACTACAGCATGTTCTATGGGCCACATGTACGACCGTCAGATTTTGCGACTCACAAATTCAGATTTTTAGCGACTGCAATTTGGGAGTTGCAAACCTGATGTACAACAGTGTTTCACACACTGTTTGCCATTCCCAAATGGGTCAGAAGGGACCTGCCTCATTAATAATCATGAGGCAGGTCGCAATTTGCGACCCATTGGAAATGGCTGGCACTCAGAGGGATGGTGGCCTGCTGGGGTCAGCAGACCACCATGTCTTTGACTGCTTTTTAAATAAAGCAGTTTTTTTTTTTAATGCAGCCCATTTTCCTTAAAGGAAAACAGGATGCATTTCAAAAATGAAAAGTTTTCTTTTCATTTTTTCACACTGGGCTGTGAGACCACTGCCTGCTCTGAAAAAATGTTGGCGCCCCTATTCACAAAGGGGAAGGGGTCTCTTGGGGACCCCTTCCCATTTGCGAATGGCTTACCACCAATTTGAAACTGGTGGTAATCTGCGAATGTTTTGCAACAGTATTCCCGGTTGCAAAACATTCATACATACGAGTGTGACTTGCTATTAGGAAGGAACACCCTTACACGCCCCTTCCTAATAGCGACTAGCAAACCCTATTTTGCGAGTCGGTAATAGGTTACCGACTCGCAAAATAGGGTTGTTACATAGAAAAATGCATTTTACCCGTCCCTAAAGGCCCGATGGGCCATTTGCGACGGATAAAATGCATTGTACATCTGGCCCTATATCTCTATAGATGTGCATTAGATGGTCAGGGCTAAAAATTTCTAAGCTGTGCACTTGGGTTTGTTGTTTTTCGAAAATAAATCATTGTTTACAGCCACTCAATGTTAATGTTCTCATTCCAAGTGTCCATGGTGCAATGTTTTACAGTGTCCATCATGTGTCCTACTTATGAATTGGGAGCAGCGTCTCCATGTAGTTTGTTATAAAAAAAAGACTACAGGTGACACTGTGGTCACGTAGTGACCGAGATGGTGTCCTGTCATGGACAATGAAAAATGATTGATACTTTTTGGTAGTCGTACTTACATGTGTATCTCCATAATGTTCACTTGTGCGTGAGATGAACAAACCGTGTTTTGTTAAACCAGTCTGTTTGATGCATATGGTCTCGGTGTTAAGGGCTGATTTTTGGTGAATATATATCTTTCATTTATTAGTAATCCTCGTACATTATGAAGCCATACCTAGTCATAACTAGTCTAAAATAAAGGCCAATAGGCATCAATTTTATACTGTGACATCTACTATGGTGTGCTTTTTCATAATCTAAATCAGTGGTGCATATAATCGTAGGTGTAAATATGCACGAGAATCCACATTAGCAGGTGAAGAAACATTACAGTAGTATCTGCAGAACGCAAACATTATTTTTGTACTCTAGAATTACACTGTTTCACTTATTTCAGCCAGTATTTGTCAAAGTCTCTTTCAACACACTAGAAATGTGTGTGTTTCAGCTTCCTGGTTGAGGCCAGGTGCTACAGTTTTTAATCTGAGTATCCACTTGATTACAGTTTGTTTTAGCGGTAATACGTCATCACCATCTCTTCATTTGTAGTCTGTTAATTGCATTAAATTGACATCAGAACTTGATGGGCCTGTTGCATAGCGGCTTCTTCTTTCCAGGCACTAAAACACTTTCCATCTTCTCTGTTTCCAGTGCAGGATGTCTCCCCTCCTGCCTCTACCACACAACATTCCCATAGTCCCACTGGATGGTACATCATGATATAAAAAATGCAACAGATTTTATGCAGGTTTCCAGCCAAATCTTTTTTTCAAACTACATCAAGTCTAAAGCATGCAGTATGCATTGTCTTGGGTATGAACTGATCTGACTATATTTATCCTTTTTTATCAGCTAAACAGAGAGTAGTCAGACTACCACAGTCTAATCAATGATTTGATGGGAGATCCCTTGCTCCTCAAGGCTCTATCCATCCTTTGGAATCTCTGACTTTTGTGCCTATGGCTCAAATCCTGAAATTCTGAGGAGTGCTGAAACCGTACCTCTTCAAATTAGCCTATCCCTTGTCAGGTTTGCAGGTGTTCTGTCATAGTATTGAGGTTTTAATATCCACATACACTTATATCACTCCACGATATTAATTACCAACATATTGTCAAGGCAAATAGACATAGAGTTAAGAATAGTAAATCCATACTTGCCTATCCGTGTGTTTATCTTGGTAATATATTAGTTTTCAAGACTATGACACACAGTTATATCTTTTCCTTTACTTCTGTGTTTAACTTCCTGAAGCAGCTGCAAAGCTGTTTACGCACAGTCCAAAATCCAATGCATACATTCATAAATATGTTCCTTTGGTACTTCAAGATCAGAGGCATACAGCATACAGCAGAAGAGTGTCAATAACACTGGCATTCTCTGTTATTTTCTCGGGGTCTATCTGATTTTCAATGCCAAGTAATCACTACTTCTACCAGGAGAGGTTAGAGATTGGACAGAGATCAGCACAGTAAACTTTCCAGAAATGGGAGACCTGCGTTCAGAGGTGATATAGCACACCTCCTTGAAGTACCCTTTCACTCACACACACTATCACCTAGCTAAGCAATACCAGCACCAGCCAATCACAAAAGATTAGCTCAGCTAGCGGTGTAGCCGGAAATCAACAAACACCACCACTATCAATTTAAGAGTCAGAGATTAATACACATCCTGCAGGATGTATAAAATTAAGTGTTTTATTAATAAGAACGCCTATGCACATACAAACATACCTACATACACTGATGCAAAAAGGCAAAATGTACATAATAATTTTAACCGATCTAACGTACTTAAATTGAGATGATTCTTTAAGAATAAAGGGCCTTATTCACAAAGAATTAATGCAGCGCGGTGCCGCAAGCCATTTGGCAGCGCAGCACTGAATTAATTCCGAAGCAAAGGGATGCATCATATCTACAACGATATGACGGATCCGATGGCTCTCCCCTGCGGTGGTGCACAATTAGCTGCCATGCGCAAACGCAGGCACACTTGCACCATGGTGCAAGGGTACCTGTGTCACGGTGATGATTGTTATTGTGCAGGAAGGGACACCTTCCTGCACAAAAACAATCACAAGAGGTGATTTCCTCTTCCTATGTGTGCTGCAGAATGCAACTCACAGAGAAAGAGGAAAAAAACAAGGATAAATGAAAACATTTCTCCTCGTTGCGCCTCCCTACCCCTGCCCTGGGGAGGCGTAGCATTCTGATGCATTTCCAGGTTTATGATTTCTCGTAAATCTGGAAATGTGGCAGAAGCCATGGGTGTTGCGTGTGAACACCCATAACAACACCCATGGCACGCCCCTTTCACGCAAAGTGTTGCGTGTAAAGGGGCCATATTTGCAAGAACACGAAAAGCCACGCAGGGTGGCTTTACGTGTCCTTGTAAATATGGGGCAGCAGTTTGTGAAGCCGGTGTGTCACAAAAAATGACGCATCGGCGGTGCAAGGGGCTTGTAAATAAGCCCCAAAGTTTGAGGATTCCCATTTAAGTCTGTGGGAAGGTGCAAATGGATGGAAAATTAAAAAGTCCCTTTCTGTGTCTTTCCAGTGGAACTGAGACTCAAAGTCGTGGCTGAGTTAACCTAAACTGACTGGCTATTTTAAAAATGCCATCTTAGCATACAGAGTTTGGTAGATGGGATATTCTGTCACAAATGTGACGGCTATTCTGTCCACCATATTATGGGTGCATTATAGCCTAAGGCACTTATAATATGGCGGACAGGAGCATCACGTCCATCAAACGTTAAATCTGGCCCATAGTTATTTCTGTAGAGCCCAGTCCGTCCTTGTGGCTACTGTCTCAAGGAAGTGTGCGAGGAGGCCTTCACAGGGCCACATCCTGGAAGAACAGCTTCTGATTACAGAGTCATGCAAACCCGGAAAAGCGTGCAAAGTTAATGATGGTAGTGGGGTGACTCTGCCCTCATCGAATTGCTGGCGTAGCCTCAGATCAAGCCTTCAAATTGAAGTGGTTTAAATTAAAGTTCTGTGTTTGTGGAGGTTTTCCACTGAAGATCTGTCTTGTGCAGGCTTTTGCCTACACTGGCGCCTCTACGAATCTTCACCTCTGATCATCCTTTGATCAGAATGCCCTTTTAGTGCACCAGTATTAAACCAGTAGTTCAGTTATTAGCTCCCCTTTGATCCAGAGGACACAGTGCCTCGAAACTGGCCTCTTAGAGATGGAAACTAGAGTGCTGCTCTCTTCTTCTTCCAGAATCCTGAACCTCCCTCTCACACTCCCCTCTGGTGGTATTTGTTTCCTCAGTCCCTGCTTCTCTGATTTCCAAACTCTAAGGCGCAATCCATCTATGGTCAGCTCCGAGTTGAAGGCGGCTCACTAAAGCCAAACAGCAACCCACTTGCACATTTAACCAATCCAGTACCTATCCTGATAGTCAGGAAACTTACTAGTCTCTACCAGTGTTGGGTAAAAGCCAACTTGGTAGACAAATTGCTTTTGCTTTTGAAAATGCCAAGGCTTGTGTACAAGTTGCACTGTCGGCACTCGTGCAAAAGTGGGAAAAGTGAAAGAAGACCCAGTAGCCACACAATGCCCCACACGTATAATTAAAAGCTCCCATTAGTACAATCTTATATTTGGAGCAAGGGACACTCAAGGAGAATAATCACAATGATGCTCTTAATAATTATTGAATATAATGTTAAATTAATTTATGGAAATGTTAACGCTGCGAACATGTGTTCCTTGCCACAGCAGAAAATTAAAGAGATGCCATTATACCATTGGATCTACCATGACCAATGTGACAACAAATCAGCATGTGAGTCCTTTTAGGCACTGGACTACATAGATGCCTGCAAACAACAGTCAATGACCAGGGAGGAGCAAGGGCTGCTGCCCACTGTAGCGAGGTAAGGGCACATTTGTTGTGGTTTGAAGTGCCAGGCTGGGCCAACAACTATTACTATCCAAGGATATTCCAACAGTGGACACCCAACCTAAAAGCGTCTGAGCGAAGCCCTGACTCTCAGCGGTGATCAGGAACAGCACAGATTCAGGAAAAAACATATCTGCGATGCCACAAGCAGATGGATTCCTAATACTACCCATTGACTCACAGTTATCCGGTGGTAATAGCCTCTAAAAGCTGTTTATGACAGAGTTAAATGTTCCTGGTGGAAGATGGATCTGGCCCACATATAGTGCCCAATCCAAGATGGTGGTTTCTTCAGTGGGAATCACATTAACTTCCCAATCCAAGATGTAGCAGAGCCGAACATTTTCCTCTAGGTCACTTCCTAGTTCGGCATATACAAGACAGTGCTTGTATCACAATGCATTTTGTTCCCTAATTTTTTGCCACTCTCAACCTACCCTTGCTATACATTTTTGTCCCTGATTTTTCTCCGCAAAATTCCTGGTGAATCTTCTCTTTTCTCTTGACTAATGTGGCTTTTGCTATTTTTGGGACTTTTTCTTCAGAGCAGTTTTGAATCAACTTATCTGTGGATTGTGTGACTCTGAACCTATTGTCCCGCTTAGCTCATTTCTCCTCCCTGGTGTCAGAGGGGAGGGTTTGGTGCCTGGCTGCTTATCACCAAAGCATAAATCAAAGTCTACATAGATTGCCAAATTAGCTTTTTCATTTGTGGGGTTTTCCACCTAGCTGTGACCCTTTAAAGGAGAAACTTGTCAGTCTTCACCTGTATTATTCCATGCAGGGAGGCTCTGTGGCTACTGGGGGGAGTCACATTTTCCTTGGGCAATCTCGAAAGGCACTCAACAGACCTATATCGTGTGTGATCCTGGACACCCAGCTATGCTAGCACCAATAAATGGCAATACATGCAAAGGCCTCTAACACAGAACAGAGCAGTAGACTAAAAATGTGCAATTATAGTAAGGAGATAGTAAAAATGTGAAAAGATACTATTAAAACAAGTAGTATAACATGACATATGGAGCTAGTGAAAATGTTAAAAGACCGCAACAAAACTAGAATAACAACTGATAAATATAGCTGATCAGACATTAAAAACTGACTCCTCAAACTGACTATTGTTGAATCCAGAGTGATCAGAATGCTTTGTCATGAGACCCTACAAGAGGTTGGGTCATATTGATATAATGCTGCGTCCTAAATGGGAAAAAGTATACGTTTCCTGATGGCCACCCTGTGTACTGTGTAATGTTCGCCTGCCAACACTCTTACTTGTAAACAATGTAGACACCATCTGCACATCTAACAGCGCCATCTAACACATTCTAAAGTGCACTTTCACTGGAGAGCCTGTAGCAAAAGGATGGCATGATTTTAATGGTAGCAATAAAAGGGATATCACTAATTCTTCCTCGTCTATTATTACTACTGCCACTACCTAGCACAAAAGAGGAACTGCGGTCCTGATGACATTATGAGGCATATTATCAAGAACGGCGTTAAATTATCGCCGCTTTAGCGGCAGAAAACTGCCGCTAAGCGGCGATAATGGGCTTGATAATATGCCCTTGAGAATTCCAATAGAAGCCCATGTTGACACCAGAACATGGGCTTCTATTGGAATTCTCAAGGGCATATTATCAAGCCCATTATCGCCGCTTTAGCGGCAGTTTTCTGCCGCTAAAGCGGCGATAATTTTAACGCCATTTCTTGATAATATGCCCCTATGTCTCATCCCACCCTACAATAGCAGTCTACTGCCACCATTACCGCAAATCTTATGTATGGCGTTTAGACTATTGCAAGACACTGAAACTGCTGGGCACATCCTGCAACATTAGGTGGGGCAGTGCAGATTGAACCTGCCATGCAGCATCTCCACTCAGCTCACCTGCACTTGTACCAGAATTTCTTGGGCTAGCACATTATCATTCTTTGGATACTATTTATAGCAACACCTCCTGTCCAGTTGCTGCAGGATACATTGGCATTCACACCATTACCTGAACATCTGCAGAATAAATCTGCACCATTACACCTCTGAGTGAACAGTCTAGTTAAAAAAAACTAGCACTGTCCCCTTCCCTCCATGTACCATAATGCTCAAACCTCAAGTGAGATGAACACCTCAATTGTATTTTTTGTGCCTTGGATTATAAAACATCTGCAGATTTATATCATATATCTTCCCAGTTTGAGTGATGGTGCTCTTGCACGCTATGCAGACAGTTAATCATTAACCTATATTAATAGATATCATGTATTTTAAGAATTTGAGTGACTGGTGCCCACAAAGCGTCTATGTCCTGTGAGGCTGTAACCTGTGCCCAGCTGTATCCCACATCACCAATTTGAGTGATTATTACCCAAAATCCCTTCTGGTGTATAATAATATACTCTGTCCTAAATTGTACACTGTACCCACTAATTGAGACATTGCTGCCCCCCTTGCACTCCCCCCATGTTCTGCGACACTACACCTGCCCCTTGTGGCACCTTATATTCCCTAAGTTGAGCATATGTTGCCTGGGCATCCCAATCAACAGCTATAGTTTGTACTGAGTTGTTGCTCAACCTTCTTTAATTCTGCAACATATCATCTCTCACACTTCGAGGAACCCAGATGCCAGTGGCGGCTCGCCCACAGATTCATATTGTTACTTTACTGCCCCCAGGTAGGTAAATCTATTTCCTGGGTTTAAGGTGAGTGGTGTTGGCTTCCTAAAATGGGGCTATCTCACTACCTGCGAATCGTGGAGGCTGTAGGGTAGCAGCTCCTCACTCAGGGGGAACCAATCTCAGTGGAGAAAATGAAAATAAACTGCTGTCTGATCCACTGCAATTAATCCAACCTCATAGACACATAGGGCTGGCGTTGGCCAGACAGGCCTCTCTCAATCCGGCTAACTGGCAAGGGAGGATTATGTTTGACCACCACAAAAGCAGCAGGGTCAAACGAAAAAGTAAAACAACAAAGGTGGTGCAGTCTAGGAGTGCAGCTACCAGGAAGAGTCACCACTAAGTTCACCTGCTTTTGTACTAGTATCTCTTGGGTAGCCCTTCTCCAGTCCCTGATGAGCAGGGCCGGACTGGCTACCAGGCGTTTTGGTGTGATGCCAAGCTGGGGGCTGATTTCGTTGATGGGGACCTGCGTGTGCTTAAAACCATTCGTTTTGCTTTGTTTATTTAGAAGCACACGCAGGTCCCCATCAACAAAATCAGCCCCCACCGCAGTGAAATCAGCCCCCAGCTTGGCAGCACACCAAAACGCCCGGTAGCCAGTCCGGCCCTGCTGATGAGTGATAAAGGAGGCTTCTAGGCACTGTCTCTGCCTCAGAACTCCTTAAACACAGGCAAGTTCAGCAGCAGCAGGGCAGACCAGTATAGCTTCAGCAGAGGCCTTCAGTCTTCCGCCTACAAAAGAGGAAACGGGCAGCACTTAGTCCCAGATTCTGGAAGCATCAACAGCAATGGTGGGGTGCATGCAGGTCTGTAGCCAAGAGGTGTTCAATCAGCTGGAGAGATGCTTCAGTTTCTATTTCCAATTTCAGGCATTTGGGCCATGTCCTACTACCAATTTGACTCGGTGCATCCTCCACTTTCTATTCAGCTAGTAAGGGGACGCCAATGTGGCATGCCACAAGAGAAACAATTTGTAGTTGATAGATCCTTCAAGACTCAAGATCAGCGGACCGCAAACAGTTACCAAAATACAAAAAGACAGCGCAATTTTAAGGGACAAAGGAAATAGATAAGCATGGCACAGTTCACCTGGTTATTGGAGACTTTCATTCTTACACTAATCATGCCTTTTCCCACTTTACTAACTTGCCATGCAGAGGTGGTAAAGGCAGTGTCTTCTTAAGCCAAACACTAGGGGCCTCATTTATGAAAAGTGTTGCATTGCTGCGGTAAAACAGCGATGCAACACTTTTCAGTGTGCCCTCCTTGCGACACCATGGATGGGCTGTATTTACTGTACGGCGCTCCATGGCGCAAGGATTTACAGATACGTCAGTATTCCTGATGTATCTGTAGGCGCAAAAGTGACGCATTGCTGGGGTGTGTCTGAAAACAAACGCAACTCCAACAATGTATTCTTTCACATGGAACAGGCCCCATGTGAAAGAGCCTGCGTCAGTCTTACGCCTGCTGTGAGGCAGGCATAAGGATTTGACGCAGTGGCGTCCTAGAAGTGTCGCAGTGAACGCTCATAGATTTCACTGCACCACTTCTACGAACTTTTTTTGCGGGGGAACGCCCACCCTGCATACATTATACCTGACGCAGGTTTAATGTAGCTTATGGGTTTACAAAGTGATGCATCTGCTTAGATGCGTCACTTTGCAAATATAGAGCAACATGGCGCATTTTTTACGCCATCGCAGCATCGCAAAAAGTGGCGCAACGGCGGTGCAAAGGCCCCAAAATATGCCCCTAATGTTGGTAGCTGTCAAACTTTCTAACACAAGCCTCCTCCTAGGAAGACCTCAGAGCTCATATCACAATGATATACCGCCTGTCTAGCCTCACACATTCTTTCTTTGACGAGGACAATCCCATTCTTAACCTACTACTTCTCTTTAGCTTGTGACTCATCCTTAGCAATATGAACCTTAATCCAAAAAAACATACCCAAAGCACTCCCTTTTCTTATCTCATTTTTCATTACTCTGTCCAGTACACAAATATTTCCTGCCCATTTCGACAGTATCTTCCAACCTTGCATGGCAGTCTAAACCATCGTCCTGGAAAGCATTAGTGATTAAAGAGACAGTGATCCTCAATTCTATAAAGCAGATATTTGGTCAGTGAATACAGCGACCACTGCAGAGATCTGGGTGCATTCTGATGGTCTCAAAATCAGATTCCAGCACGTCTGACTCACACGTTCACTCTTTTTCATAAAATAAGTGCCATTGAGCTTGGTGAAACCACACTGTTGGCATGGAAATGTCTCTGCATTGTATTGCAGGCATACAAGCTTGTTCTCAATTATCAAAATGCAAGTCTTAGCTTCTTTGGACAAGGGACTGCCAGTTAATATAAACTGGGCCCTCGTACATTGGCAGAGTGGTGGAGGGGGAGGACTGCTGCGCTCAACAGGAGTGGCCCATCTATGATGCTCGGGGGCTGCCCTCGTAGGCCTGATAAGATCTGAGGTGGGCTCACCATGGACTGGATGCAGGCACAGCTGATTGTTATTGATTGCTTTCGCCAATTGCCTGTGTTTTCTGTAATCCTTGCTGGCTTGATGGGCTGCGGTCTTTTGTTTGTTTGTTTTGTTGTGCAATGTGAAAAAATCAATAACATTTGGTTATAAAAAAAATAAAAACTGGGCAGAGTTGGCAGCATATTTTAGAATCATAGATGTAGGACAGGCATTTTTCCCTGTTCCCTGTATTTCCAGGTGTCTTTATGGCCCCTTTATGGCCCATTTTCCAAAGCTCTGTCCAACGTATGTATCCTGGTCCTTTTGCTACATTCCACGTGTATGACTAATACGTGTATATGATGATAAGTAGATGTAGAGTTAGCCAGTGCAGCGTGTAGACTGTATGAGTATCTGTTGGAACTGGCCCTTTCTGGTTGGCTGAGGCGGTGTCCTAACCAGGCAGAACATGCCGCTCTCATGAAGGGTGGGTGATTACACTCACTGTATAACCTGCGCTCACCGTTGGGTATCTTGGCCCTGAGCAGTCAGGCTTATCATAGAGGCAATGTGTAAAGCATTGACCCAGCACTCTCACACAATAAATTCACTAAGCGTCACAAAGAAGACTTCACATGTGATGTATGCAAATAAAGTTTGGGTTCAACACACATTAATTAACACAACATGAACATCATGCATTTCTGGGCATAAATCACATTTTGAAATATTACTAGCAGTATTAGGTCCAACTGTGTTAAAATGACATCAGTAGCATGCACACTTGGGAACGATCCTACTATACCCCCCAGAACCCTTATGCAGTGCGAAACGTTGTCAGAACTAGGCCCATCCTAGCAATTATTACAAATCAATAGCACACAGTTATAGGGTGCACCCCAGATCACAACGATATCAAGAATATGTACACACAGATAATTACTACACTTTTAAACAATACTTGGGTCAAGGCTGCACGGGTAAAAACGAATGTCAAACATTGTATTCTTTTGGCAAGGAAGGGCTGTGTAATTAATTACAGGCAGTCCTCATACAATCACTCCCACACACTCACTCAGCACCAATACGCGGTGCCACGGATATCAGGCCGGTCTGAATGGAGCGCACTAGCACACACACAGCACTGTGGCGGCTGGTGACATTTGAAAGTGGTGAGGCGTAAAATTAGTGTGGGAGTTGACCGTGGCGAGCGAGCGCAGCGGGCGAGCACAAACAATCTAAGAAGGGTTTAGGGGGGTTTTCCCCCCGAGAAAATTTTGAAAAAAGAGTGGGCAAATGGTGCATTTTCAAGCAAATTTGAGAAAGCACATGTCATATGGTGGTTTTGTCAAGGGTGTCAGAACCTTAACAAAACCATGCGCGATAGGCCATAGAGTGACCGTTGTTGAATCCACTCAGGTAACTTTGTGGATTATTTGGGAGGGGGGGCAACATTAAAACTGCATGCTATTTCAGCAAAACTCTTTGTTATCTACTGAAAGGCGGCCATACTTTTTAAGTGGACTTTTTCAGTGGAAAGCAACATTTAATCATGTGTACCTTCTAAACCATTATCATAAAAAAATTCAATTTAGCTAAACCTCCTAAAATGGTTTATATTGTTTTTTCCGAATTAAAATGTTATCACCCGCCTGAATGATGTTGCTAAAAAGCCGGGCCTGTTTATTAACAGATTCTAACACACCATGTGAAGGCTCAGGAAAAAAGCTTGCTCTTTTTGGTAAATAATGCTCTTATCCACAGTAATTTCCGGTATTGTTGAAAACCCTGCCATGGCAAATTTTGCAGAAGATTCTAACACACGCATCCCTTTGAATAGGAACATTTCACTAGTAGATTGGCAGGGTTCTCTGCAACTACAGGACATTTTCTTTTTCAATGTTGTGCCTTTTAGCTGTGAAATAAGACTCTGGGCATCTGTTATTAATTAATAATATTCTTTGTCCTCCCAGGATGTCGCCAAAAGGATGTACAATAGGTTGAGTGATGGTTCTCGACTGAGTGCACTTAGGGTGAGCTAGGACCTTCAACGTCCCTCTCCTTTGACTACAAGCAGTCAGTCTCAAATTATATATTTGAATCATAGTGTCCATCCCACCAGGTGCCATAACTGTTTCTTGGATGTTAGGAAACGTTTTTATGATGGCAGAATTCTTTTTATGTATAAGACTTTAACATCAATTTGGAATAATAAATATTTTGCTGTTTAAAAGAAACGAGTCTTGTCATATGGGAACTTTTGTCAGAAATATTATTTAGTGCTGAGACTGTTCCTGAACAAAATGGCCTCTGTTGTGGGCAGTGCCATCTGCAATAGTGCCCTCATCAGGGTACGTGGGAGCAATTCCTCTCGTTTGCAGCAAGTTGGGCATTTTTGCAGCAAGTTGGGCGTGTGCCTAAAATAAAGTGTGTGCACGAAATATACTACTGTACGTCCAGCAGGCATATAAAGCATCAATAACAATGGCTCAAGGGTGTCCTTCTTTAGAAAGTTGTCATTTTTTTGTCTGTTCAAAACGATATTTGATTCAATTCAGGAAAGCATTGTTAATATGTAATATTTTGTGAACCCCGGTTCCAGTCTGGTTAGCATGGTCGACCTATCCTGAATACTGCTGGCAAATCTTGCCCCTCTAATAGGATGAAAAGATCACCTCTTGCAAGCACCATGCCTAGTGAAATAACAAGAGTTATTTAACACAATGCCAAGTTATAATGACCCTCGCTTTTCTTTCCTGTGCCAGTTAAAAGTCAAAAGGTGTGTGCGCGGAAATAAAATACCTTCAGAATGAATGCTAGAATACTTCCCTCATATGAAATGGTAAATATAATTTAGATACACAGGTGCACACGCGCACACAAACACTGCTCACATTTTCAGGGATTTGGGATATTTTACTAAGGTGGCACACAGGTATCTATTGGAGGCAGTGCTGGAAATGAGAGGAGTCCTGCCAGGTCCCTGATCCGGCAGCTGTTATTGAAAGGGTCCTGGGCAGGGCTGTCCCCAGTGAAATATGCTGAGCCTTTGCCAACATGCATGTGTTCTGGTGTCTAAGGTAAATTCAAACCACATCTACTTGGGTCTAGGGAGGACAAGCTTCTCACATGCCCCCATGCCCCACCTGTATACTTTAACTTCTCATACCAAACACATTTAGATATATCTTAATTTTAACCCCATAGCTGTAACGCTGTAACGGGAAAGTCCCAGGATACAGTGTGCTGATGGCAAAAAAGATAAAGTGCTGTTCGAAAGTGCCGCACTTAGCATACAGCAACTTGGTAGCATCTGCAATCTGGCCTGTCACAGCGAAAGAAAACAACATATGTAAACTCAAATCACGACTCAAAATGGCGATTTTTCCCATCAAGACAAGAAACCCAGGCAAAAGTGTTTTTTGGAGCAAATATCTTGAATAATGAATGATTTTAAACTCATTGATAAATGGAGAAAAAGACATGCAGCACCAAGCGATGGATAACGCGAGAGGATAAATACGGCAATTAGTTCAATTACTGTCTACTCCACAGTCCACACAGCAACCGTATTCACCCAGATAACTGAAAAAAGAGCTGCAATTAGGCGATGTGTGGAGAGGGGCCTGAGGGGCCGGAGACGGGGGGGCACGACTGATCACGGACGGGTCTCGGGCTGTCCCGGAGCCCTGCGGAGACAGGATTCCGGCAAATCACCACGCACACGGCAAACAGCCACCTGCCAATAGGGCGGGGGGGACTCTGGCACAGCCAGAGCCGAATGATTCCTTTCGCAGGCACTGTGTCAGGAGGTCGCTCATAACCGGCCCTCCTGGCCCATCAACCGCAAGGTGCCAAGCAATGCTGACTCTGGGAACACCGGACAACAAGCACAGGCCGCACAACCTGTGTTTCCCACTCCAGATCAGCTGCTCAAAATGAAGAATGTCTAAACTTTTTAAAGTAAAATTCCCGTAACTCACATACGTTAACTTTAAATGTCACGATTTGGTATTACTTTTTAAAGCAAGAGGGATTAAAATGGTCTATTTGTGTTAATAACAGGCTACAAACCCCCTGAGATCTTTATCAGTCAATCATTGAATACGTGAAGCCCCATGCTCTTCTCTGTAACCAAGTGTGCAAATTGGACAAATGGGGCCTTTTGGGGTCTAATTGAACGTGAGAGAAGGAGCTGCCTCCGTTAATGAGGTCTGAGAGAGTTCCCCTTTCATGCCTTCAAGAAGACCCCACTTCAAAATCAGTGCCTATAAAATCACAAATCACATGATATCGCAGAATCGGTCGTGACAGGCGCGCGAAGCCCGGTATCAGGAATGTTAATTAGTTCAGCAATTGTTTCTCTCAATTGATTCCCCACAGGGGCTGTCTTTGAAGGCACGGGGGTTCACAGGTAGCGCACACAGGGGCACAGCGACACCTCAGAGGGGCCGAGCAGAAGCTGCTGGTTAAGATGCAGGCTTCACGATTCACGAACCTAGTGCAACAGCCGCGCGATGTTATTACAACAGAGGTAAGTTAATTGCAGGGTTATGTTTTTGGGGCCAGGCGGGAATCCGTTAGATAGCTCCCGTCCCTGCCTCGTTTGCACGTGTCCGGTGTTCTGCCCGCACAAGGCACGAGTAGGACGCAACACCGGTGCCCACTGCCACTGGAACACCTCAAGCCTGTTACACCCCTTGCCGCTGGCTGTGGTGCACATAAAATGCCTCACGCTTGACTCGGTGTACACTATAGCAAGTCACATCTTTGCGTGTTGCACGTGAGAGCAGCTCAGTCGAGTCTGTCAGTGTTAAACTATGTGGCGCATTACATCTATCTACAAGTGGTGCACACTCGAACAGCTTTAAAATCAGAAGTGTTACACACGAGAAGACGCAGTCGCGGCTCGCGGGGGGGTGTCGGGTGGGGGCCAGGGAGGGTAAATAAAATTTAAATGATCTTACCTGGTCCGCGCCGCCTCGGGTCCGCTGGCGCCTTCAACAGCCGCATCACTGCGCAGTGCTGGCAAGTGAGTGGCAACCCCTCAGCCAATCCTGGCGCTGGAGCAGCGCCAGGATTGACTTAGGGCACGGTAACTCTCCGCCCGCCAGCCCATTAGGAGACCGAGGTTTGAGCCTTTGCTCAACCCTCACTCTCCTAATGGGCATGCGCCAGCCTGAGCAGGCACCAGTGCGCATGACTGGGCACGGGCGAAAAATTCGCTGACCTTCCCCGCTCATGCGCACTTGTGCTGCTGCCTGCCCCTGACAATGCCTGTCAGTCAACATGACGCCGGACCGCCCACCCCTTCAGACTCTGAAGGGGGTGGGCGGTCCAACGTCATGCTGACTGACATGCATTGTCAGTTCTCCCTCGGCGCCTCTGAACGTAAGTAAACTGAGAGTTTACTTAAGTTCAGAGACGCCGAGGGAGCTGCGGGCGCGGGCGGCTGGTGGGGCAACGCCCCAGCGCCCTAATGGACGCACCGCCCCTGCCGTAATGCGGTGCAACTGGTATCCGGCAAGTCAGTTGATAATACAAATGCAAACCCTGCGGCCCAAGCCCTCCTCCACCTTTCAGCTAACCCAGACTACCCTACGCCTATGGGTTGGAGATAAAGACACCTTCCACCTGATACTAGGCCCATTGCGGCCAGAGTCACACTTAGTCAAAGTCCCAGGGAAGAAGGTGGGGTTAGGTAGCAGGGCTAATTAGGAGGCAGGCGACAAATGGGAGTTTGGCCACCACCACGGGATGCAGGGGGGCAGCAGGCTGAGGGCGATAGTCGGTCAATCAAAGAATTCAACAATGTGCCTTCCGGCACCAGCCCAGTTCTGCGAAGCACAATGGGGTCATGCAGTCCCTTGACCCGCTTCCAATCGCTCTCGGAAGCGTTTGTTAGCCAAGTCAATTACTCTGCAGCATGATCCCATAGCGCCTTGAGACCCTCATGGGTGAAGCAGTCACAATCTACGAATCCTGAATTATTGACTGATAGATTGTTTGATTGGCTCTCACCACCCAGGCCCAATCTGGGCAAGATTACCTGGCAAAACGAAGTCATTGAGGCCGGGTGAGCAGAAGGCAGTTGATCCGCCACACTGAGGGCACAAAAGAAACAATCGATGAATGGGGGGTGAAGCAGGGGAGCCTCTCAGTAGAAGAAGGCACGCTGTCAGACACACGCCGGTCAAAGCAGCACGCAGGCAATCCTGGCACAACAGAACATGAATAAGCACTTCCCAGGAAATGAGGCACAACGTCTGGTGTGCATTGATACGAGTCGCACCAGACAGTTCCGGTCACACACGATGAAGAGTCACAAACTCAGTACTTCCCTAGAAATGAGGCACAACGTCTGGTGCGCAATGATCTGAGTCGCACCAGACAGTTCCGGTCACACCCAATGAAGAGTTGCAAATTCCGTACCTCTCTGGAAATGAGGCACAGCGTCCAGTGCGCGCTGATACAGGTCGCACCAGGTAATACCGGTCACACTCAATGAAGAGTTTCAAATTCCGTACCTCCCTGGAAATGAGGCACCATGTCTGGTGCGCGTTGATACGGGTTGCACCAGACACTACCGGTCACACACAACGAAGAGTTGCAAAGTCCGTACCTCCCTGGAAATGAGGTACCACGTCCGGAGTGCATTGATATGGATCACACCAGACAATACCAGTCACACACAATGAAGAGTTGCAAAATTCCGTACCTCCCTGGAAATGAGGCACCACGTCTGGTGTGCATTGATACGGGCCGCATCAGACAATTCCAGTCACACACACAGGTGCAAGTTTAGCAGTGCCGCATGAGGTAGAATGAGGCACTACTATGGGTATGCCCTCCCTCCGAGGGTCGCAACCTGTGAATCGGACACCGCCACAATGAGCATGCAGTTGGCGTGTCGCACGAGAGAGATGCGGCACGATCGACAAAGCAGGCCATGCTGGATCCTGCAACCGGTGAATCTGCTCACCACCAACAAGACGCTTATGCGTGTTGGGGCCCCCACGATGCAGGCACAGTACTCCTTAGATGTGGGCAGTACTTTTTGGGCTCTGCACAAGGCAATCTGGTCTCCAGGCACAATACTCAGATCCACACTCGCGCCGTGCTACCAGTTGGGATCCAGCAGACGATGTGGACACTTAAGAGGGCACTGCTGTCCAGGTGTCACAAGTAGATGGCGTGGGTCCCTCACGGGACGTCTTTGATGTCCCTGAGACCTCCACCAGAGAACAGGGGGCAAGCCAACAAGCCCTTGGAGAGCACACTTCAGGGTGCTGCATATCAGCAGGTAGTCAGCCCAGGCCAGCCACTATTCAGGAAGGGTGCACCATCCCTTCCAATGGCAGAGATCCTCCTTGTGCACAACAGATTCCTCTGGCAGTGTGCACCATGCAGTTCCAGGATGTCCGGTCCCTCATCCCCACAAGTGTATCTCTCCCCTGCCAAAGTGTGGTCCCAGTAGTTATACTGTAGTGTGCCTTTGAAGTTGGCGGTGGTTCAGAGGGTTCCCCTTTGAACAACAGATGTCTCCCCTAAATCTCAGGCCTGCCTGCCATGAGGCCATGGAATGCAAATCTTAATCTTTAGTGGGGCATTGAGATGGCTTCCCAGAGGCCAAGTGTCAAAACCTCTCCCTCCAATCGATCTAGCCAAGCCCTCAAATGGCAGTGGTCTTTCATTCCAGTTGCATACCCAATGTTTAGAGCTGTCACTGGCGAATGCACAGATGTGCTCCCCCAGCCTCCAGTGTGAACTGGAGTCAAGCTAAAAGGAACACAAAGAATTTTAGAGCAGAGAAATGCCCTCTTTCAAGAGGGGTCCAAACTGGGGTGGCGTGGTGAGCAAAAGAATGATGGATTAAACCCAGATCTTTGTGACTGGGGGTGAATGTTTGCATTGTTCAGCCTTCCATCCATAAATTGTTCCTTTTGCTTTTGTCACCCTAAGTGGGAAGGGTATGCCTAATGCCTAGACATGGGTCCCATGCTCACTGCGCCATTGGATTCAAGCTAGCCTGGCTGATGCCCTGAAACCGGTCCTAGGATGCTTGTTTCCGGTCCAGGGAGGGCCTGGTTTGGCAGTTCGGGCTGGACTGTTCCCGTGAGGAATAGGGTCAAGACTGATTTGCATATGGCAGCGTCCTTTTGCTTTTGTTGCCCTAAGTGGGAAGGGTATGCCCAGACATAGGTCCTATGCTCACTGCGCCACTGTATTCAAGCTACCCCGGGTGATGTCCCAGGATGCATGTTTCCGGTCCAGGGAGGACCTTGCTTGGTAGTTCGGGCTGGACTGTTTCCATGAGGAGCAGGGTCAAGACGGATTTGCATATTGCTGGGTCCAAACTGAGGTGGCGTGGTGAGCAAAACAAGATGGAGTACACCCAGATCTTTGTGACTGGGGGTGAATGTTTCCATTGTTCAGCATTCCGTCCATCAAGTGTTCCTTTTGCTCTTTCTAGAAGTGGGATTTCTCAGGAGAGGGTTTGTCATTGTGAATCCAATGATAGTAAACATAATGAGGCTGCTCCACTGCAAGCCATTATTGCAACGTGAAGTAATTTCAACCATTCCCCTATGTTAACCTATGGAAAGAGCAAACCTCATAGGTAGTGAAAACACACATGGGTATTCTTCACTACCTGGGCAGGGAACACACATGTGTACCTGCCCTGCCTTTCACCTACCACTTGCTTCACCCCTCAAGACTTATCCTAGGAGTGCTCTAGTGGTAGTGAAAGGTCTCCTCAGGATTGGCCAGTGGTTTAGAAAGGCCAGCCTGAGCATAAGCGCAATTGCGCACACAAAGGCCTGCAATGGCAGGCTTGACACATGTTTAAACACATCGTAGGTGCAAGTGCGCACACACAGGCCTACAATGGCAGGCTTGAGACATGTTTAAAAACATCAGGTAAGCACCACTTCCTAACATGTGTAGGAAGGGCGCACGCACTTTCGCACTGTATTTACAGTGAGAAAGTGCCCAGAGCCCTAAGGCCACAAGCAAAGAATCAACAAAAACCCATGAGGAAAAAGCAAAACGTTTAGGGAAACACTACCTCAAGTGTATACATTTTGTATTGCCACTGACTGAATACTGCTTAAGATGGAGATCGGTGTATTGTTAGCATTCCTGAAGTTTTTGTGAAGCAACAGACTCTGAAGTGGGGGTGGGGAGAGAGATAGGGTCCCTCTGGAAGTGAAGCAGTGATAATTTGGTGGGGTCCCGTCTCCTCTACTTTGTCCATGCTGTCAGGATCTGATGAAGTGAATCACCACAATTGTGTATGCACTCACTCTCATTGAGAGTGATTGGATGGTTGCCAGTGTTGCCTATGGGAGGATGCATGGCTCAATTCTGAAAACAAAAAGAGTCAGTCTCCATCACTTAGGCTAGAAGTGTGCTGCACCAGAAGCAAGTGTCGCCGCATACCCGCAGTCAACCTAAGACCTGTTGTGCACTAGCAGCAAGCAGAGGCGGCTCCTCCACTAGGGCGGAGGAGCCTCGCCCCACTGCTTTCTCGCAGTGCGAGAAAGCCAAAACATAAAATGGTAATAAATAAAAGTTATTACCATTTTATGTTTCCTTTGCACATTGCAGGCGGGCGGGTGGGTGGGGCTGCTCTGCTCTTTGAGCAGAGCAGGGGAGGAGCGGTTTTCCCACTACTGAGTGAGCAAAGACTGTTTGGTCGGCCCTCTCGGGCCGCCCAAACCAGTCATGTGCACACTGCCCTTCTCCATGCAGGTATGCAGCCTGCATGGAGAACATGGCCACCCCATTAACCCCTGGCTGGGCGGTGTCTCGACCAATCACAACACTGCTTGCAGTGTTGTGATTGACTTAGGGGAGGGAGCCTGGCTGCCTGCTTCCTGTTCCTGTCGGAGGCAGGAGAGCAGGAGCCGAGAAGACGCGGGTCCCGGCGGAAAGGTAAGTTTAATTTAATTTTTTAATTTTTTTTATTTCCCTGTGACCCCCCCGTGACACCCCCTGCGAAGCCCCCCCCACGACCCCTCACGCCCGCCCCCACCACCCACGAGCAATTCCGGCCGCTACTGGCGGCAAGTGGTGCAAAGAGGAATCAGCAGCCATTGTCTGCAGTGAACTTAGCAACCTTTACTGGTGCTGGAAGGTGCTCCCTCTTACCTGTGGCCACCAGCATTGTGTGACTAGGCCCTGGGGCGTAAGTCCTGGGACAAGCTATAGCCCTCCCTACAGACTCCTGTGAATTCGAAAAATAGATCTATGGGTGGGTGTTTCACCTTTGGTAATGTGGTGGGTTTGATGGGCATGAACTACACCGGTGACAGCAACTGCTTCCCCAGCATTACCGCAACATATGCAATCTTTCTGCCCACGTCTATGAAGAAGCAGAGTCGGGCACACTAAACAATAACTTGAAGGAATTCACGTCGAAGAGCTGCTGCAACCCGCAGATAAATCTTCAGTCATCGGCAATGCTCGAGAGTCTAAGGGTACTTCAGAATCTTTGTTCTGTTTCTAGAACTATTAGCTAGCGGAATACAAGCACATGAGACTGACCTACCAGTCAGAGATGCAGTAATCTGCTTGCATCTTCATATGTGAGCCTACACCTGTGAATGTCCCTCTACATGTCATTTAATACGCCTTTCTTGTAGCATCATGGTTATATTCTGTATTGTGTAGAATGTTGAACTCTGCGAGCTTATTTACAAGCCCCTTGCGCCGCCGCTACGTCACTTTTTCCCCATGTTAAAAGTGACAAACCGGCAGCGCAAGAGGCTTGTAAATAAGCCCCTGAGGGCCTCATTTATGACACACTTTTTGTGATGCTCCGGCGGCGCAGGAGCCTGCTCCATATTTAACAGGCAGCACTAAGCCACTTTTCTTTGCTTAACGCTGCCTTGTAAATATCATGCAATGGGTGTTGCTGGGGGCGTTCCCAGCAACATCCATGGCTTTTTGACACTGCCCCAGATTTACGAGAAATCGTAACTCTGAGGCAGCGCCAAAAACGTACGCCTCCCCAGGGGAAGCGTAAGGGAGGCACAACGAGGAGAAATATCTTTATTTCTCCTCGTTTTTCCTTTAATGAGGAAAAAGCTTCTTGTGATTGTTTTGTGCAGGAAGGTTTCCTTCCTGCACAATAATAATCATCCCAGCAATGCTGGCACCCTTGCACCATGGCACAAAGGTGCCTGCGGTGTAGCACAGCAGCCCATTGTGCACCAGCGCTGGGGAAAAGGACGGCAATGCGCACTTTTCTTTTGCCGTAGGGCAGCGCAGCAGGAAGGCCTGCAGCGCTGCCCTATGACAAAAACCAATAAATGAGGCCCTCTGTATTTTATAACAATGCACTGCATTTACATTTCAACTTGAACAATGATCTCTAATGCAGCATGAGTGTGGGAGCATAATATTGCTGCTCGACAGATAACAGATATTTCCATATAATATATGTGTTCTGCTGCCCACTCTCTAATAAAAAATACTATTGTTCTACCTTAAGCTGTTGCCGCATTAGATACATGCAATAGAGGTAAATATAGTGCATCATTTAAAAAATTATCTATTCTTTATATACCTTGTTTCAATTAACTTTCTTATCCACACTTATAAATGCACAATGTATGCTAATTTCACACATTAATTCTAAGCAAGATGACAGGCGTACATCAATTATTTTTAGAACGAATGGAGGCATTGTTATATACTATAAATGCAATGTATTTTTGGAGAAAAAAATTCCAAGTGATCGCCATCAAAATAAACACATGTAATATATAAGTTATCACAATCTTTCTGTAGAAAAAGAGGACATAAATATTAACCTACTTTAAGGTTGCTCAGAGATCACATCTCTCTGTGCGTAGCTTTTGTCTCATTCAAATTATATTATGTTTAATTTCCCATGCAAATAACGTGTGTTCTTTCCATTGGGAAGCACAGCCCAGAGATCTAATCATTCAAGTGGAAAAAACACAACGTAACTATCCCACATTTACATAGCAATGGCCGAAGTTGAATTGCTGAACCACTGGAGGAAGCAATATTAAATAATGCAGAGGTGAGCAGTTCCACATTCGTATTCTACTACAGCATGTTCTATGGGCCACATGTACGACCGTCAGATTTTGCGACTCACAAATTCAGATTTTTAGCGACTGCAATTTGGGAGTTGCAAACCTGATGTACAACAGTGTTTCACACACTGTTTGCTATTCCCAAATGGGTCAGAAGGGACCTGCCTCATTAATAATCATGAGGCAGGTCGCAATTTGCGACCCATTGGGAATGGCTGGCACTCACAAGGCTGGTGGCCTGCTGGGGTCAGCAGACCACCATGTCTTTGACTACTTTTTAAATACAGCAGTTTTTTTTTAATGCAGCCCATTTTCCTTAAAGGAAAACAGGATGCATTTCAAAAATAAAAATGAAAAGTTTTCTTTTCATTTTTTCACACTGAGCTGTGAGACCACTGCCTGCTCTGAAAAAATGTTGGAGCCCCTATTCACAAAGGGGAAGGGGTCTCTTGGGGACCCCTTCCAATTTGCGAATGGCTTACCACCAATTTGAAACTAGTGGTAATCTGCGAATGTTTTGCAACCGTATTCCCGGTTGCAAAACATTCATACATACCAGTGCGACCTGCTATTAGGAAGGAACACCCTTTACACACCCCTTCCTAATAGCGACTCGCAAACCCTATTTTGCGAGTCGGTAATAGGTTACCGACTCGCAAAATAGGGTTGGTACATAGGAAAATGCATTTTACCCGTCCCTAAAGGCCCGATGGGCCAT
Organism: Calotriton arnoldi; assembly: GCA_963921515.1. NCBI lineage: Eukaryota > Metazoa > Chordata > Amphibia > Caudata > Salamandridae > Calotriton > Calotriton arnoldi. Next base: position 290,657 of record CAWUFW010008485.1, on the reverse strand, counting down.
TTGCGACGGATAAAATGCATTGTACATCTGGGCCTATATCTCTATAGATGTGCATTAGATGGTCAGGGCTAAAAAAATTCTAAGCTGTGCACTTGGGTTTGTTGTTTTTCGAAAATAAATCATTTTTAACAGCCACTCAACGTTAATGTTCTCATTCCAAGTGTCCATGGTGCAATGTTTTTCAGTGTCCATCATGTATCCTACTTATGAATTGGGAGCAGCGTCTCCATGTAGTTTGTTATAAAAAAGACTACAGGTGACACTGTGGTCACGTAGTGACCGAGATGGTGTCCTGTCATGGACAATGAAAAATGATTGATACTTTTTGGCAGTCGTACTTACATGTGTATCTCCATAATGTTCACTTGTGCGTGAGTTGAACAAACCGTGTTTTGTTAAACCAGTCTGTTTGATGCATATGGTCTCGGTGTTAAGGGTTGATTTTTGGTGAATATATATCTTGCATTTATTAGTAATCCTCGTACATTATGAAGCCATACCTAGTCATAACTAGTCTAAAATAAAGGCCAAAAGGCATCTCTTTTATACTGTGACATCTACTATGGTGTGCTTTTTCATAATCTAAATCAGTGGTGCATATAATCGTAGGTGTAAATATGCACGAGAATCCACATTAGCAGGTGAAGAAACATTACAGTAGTATCTGCAGAACGCAAACATTATTTTTGTACTCTATAATTACACTGTTTCACTTATTTCAGCCAGTATTTGTCAAAGTCTCTTTCAACACACTAGAAATGTGTGTGTTTCAGCTTCCTGGTTGAGGCCAGGTGCTACAGTTTTTAATCTGAGTATCCACTTGATTACAGTTTATTTTAGCGGTAATACGTCATCACCATCTCTTCATTTGTAGTCTGTTAATTGCATTAAATTGACATCAGAACTTGAAGGGCCTGTTGCATAGCAGCTTCTTCTTTGCAGGCACTAAAACACTTTCCATCTTCTCTGTTTCCAGTGCAGGATGTCTCCCCTCCTGCCTCTACCACACAACATTCCCATAGTCCCACTGGATGGTACATCATGATATAAAAAATGCAACAGATTTTATGCAGGTTTCCAGCCAAATCTTTTTTCAAACTACATCAAGTCTAAAGCATGCAGTATGCATTGTCTTGGGTATGAACTGATCTGACTCTATTTATCCTTTTTTATCAGCTAAACAGAGAGTAGTCAGACTACCACAGTCTAATCAATGATTTGATGGGAGATCCCTTGCTCCTCAAGGCTCTATCCATCCTTTGGAATCCCTGACTTTTGTGCCTATGGCTCAAATCCTGAAATTCTGAGGAGTGCTGAAACCGTACCTCTTCAAATTAGCCTATCCCTTGTCAGGTTTGCAGGTGTCCTGTCATAGTATTGAGGTTTTAATATCCACATACACTTATATCACTCCACAATATTAATTACCAACATATTGTCAAGGCAAATAGACATAGAGTTAAGAATAGTAAATCCATACTTGCCTATCTGTGTGTTTATCTTGGCAATATATTAGTTTTCAAGACTATGACACACAGTTATATCTTTTCCTTTACTTCTGTGTTTAGCTTCCTGAAGCAGCTGCAAAGCTGTTTACGCACAGTCCAAAATCCAATGAATACATTCATAAATATGTTCCTTTGGTACTTTAAGATCAGAGGCATACAGCATACAGCAGAAGAGTGTCAACAACACTGGCATTCTCTGTTATATTCTCGGGGTCTATCTGATTTTCAATGTCAAGTAATCACTACTTCTACCAGGAGAGGTTAGAGATTGGACAGAGATCAGCACAGTAAACTTTCCAGAAATGCGAGACCTGCGTTCAGAGGTGATATAGCACACTTCCTTGAAGTACCCTTTCACTCACACACACTATCACCTGGCTAAGCAATACCAGCACCGGCCAATCACAAAAGATTAGCTCAGCTAGCGGTGGAGCCGGAAATCAACAAACACCACCACTATCAATTTAAGAGTCAGAGATTAATACACATCCTGCAGGATGTATACAATTAAGGGGCCGATTCCTATTCGGGCCGGAAATCTCTCCGACCGAGCCGGACCCGGAGAGATTTTCGACCGAATCGGACCCGTGCAGCCCGACCGAACGAGTACGATGCGCACGTATGCCATCGGACTCGAGTCGGTCGGACTCCCATTGAAGTCAATGGGAGCCTGTCGCACAACGCGTACGCGGGCTCCCATTGACTAAATGGGTGCGAGGCGGACAAGGGCTCCCCTACAGCGTGTACGCGGCGAAGCGACTCGCGCCATACACGCACAGGTAGGGGGACCCATGGGTCCCCCTGTGTGCGACTCGCGCGGCTATGCGTACAGGGGGGTCCGACACGGACCCCCGAAGTACGGCTCCGACTGCTCTTTCGAGCCGGAGTGCGCGGCTCGGTCGGACTGCTCGCGGCGCGCATCGTACTTACCCGGCCGGGGAACGTCTCCATTGCACGGTGCGAGTCGAGTCCGAGCGAGTCGGTCGGTGCGGTTAGACCCGGGAACGAGTCGGTCGGAGTGGTCGGGACGCCCGGACGAGTCGGTCGGCGATTTCGCATCGTACTCGCTCGCCCGGACGCGCGTACGAATCGGTCGGGAAATAGGGCTCCGAATCGGATCCGGTTATGCCGAATCCGATTCGGAGCCATACCGGCCGAGATCGGAATCGGCCCCTAAGTGTTTTATTAATAAGAACGCCTATGCACATACAAACATACCTACATACACTGATGCAAAAAGGCAAAATGTACATAATAATTTTAACCGATCTAACGTACTTAAATTGAGATGATTCTTTAAGAATAAAGGGCCTTATTTACAAAGAATTAATGCAGCGCGGTGCCGCAAGCCATTTGGCAGCGCAGCACTGAATTAATTCCGAAGCAAAGGGATGCATCATATCTACAACAATATGACGGATCCGATGGCTCTCCCCTGCGGTGGTGCACAATTAGCTGCCATGCGCAAACGCAGGCACCCTTGCACCGTGGTGCAAGGGTACCTGTGTCACGGTGATGATTGTTATTGTGCAGGAATGGACACCTTCCTGCACAAAAACAATCACAAGAGGTGATTTCCTCTTCCTATGTGTGCTGCAGAATGCAACTCACAGACAAAGAGGAAAAAAACAAGGATCAATGAAAACATTTCTCCTCGTTGCGCCTCCCTACCCCTGCCCTGGGGAGGCGTAGCATTCTGACACATTTCCAGGTTTATGATTTCTCGTAAATCTGGAAATGTGTCAGAAGCCATGGGTGTTGCAACACCCATGGCACGCCCCTTTCACGCATAGTGTTGCGTGTAAAGGGGCCATATTTGCAAGAACACGAAAAGCCACGCAGGGTGGCTTTACGTGTCCTTGTAAATATGGGGCAGCAGTTTGTGAAGCCGGTGCGTCACAAAAAATGACGGATCGGTGGCGCAAGGGGCTTGTAAATAAGCCCCAAAGTTTGAGGATTCCCATTTAAGTCTGTGGGAAGGTGCAAATGGATGGAAAATTAAAAAGTCCCTTTCTGTGTCTTTCCAGTGGAACTGAGACTCAAAGTCGTGGCTGAGTTAACCTAAACTGACTGGCTATTTTAAAAATGCCATCTTATCATACAGAGTTTGGTAGATGGGATATTCTGTCACAAATGTGACGGCTATTCTGTCCACCATATTATGGGTGCATTATAGCCTAAGGCACTTATAATATGATGGACAGCAGCATCACGTCCATCAAACGTTAAATCTGGCCCATAGTTATTTCTGTAGAGCCCAGTCCGTCCTTGTGGCTACTGTCTCAAGGAAGTGTGCGAGGAGGCCTTCACAGGGCCACATCCTGGAAGAACAGCTTCTGATTACAGAGTCATGCAAACCCGGAAAAGCGTGTAAAGTTAATGATGGTAGTGGGGTGACTCTGCCCTCATCGGATTGCTGGCGTAGCCTCAGATCAAGCCTTCAAATTGAAGTGGTTTAAATTAAAGTTCTGTGTTTGTGGAGGTTTTCCACTGAAGATCTGTCTTGTGCAGGCTTTTGCCTACACTGGCGCCTCTACGAATCTTCACCTCTGATCATCCTTTGATCAGAATGCCCTTTTAGTGCACCAGTAGTTCAGTTATTAGCTCCCCTTTGATCCAGAGGACACAGTGCCTCGAAACTGGCCTCTTAGAGATGGAAACTACAGTGCTGCTCTCTTCTTCTTCCAGAATCCTGAATCTCCCTCTCACACTCCCCTCTGGTGGTATTTGTTTCCTCAGTCCCTGCTTCTCTGATTTCCAAACTCTAAGGCGCAATCCATCTATGGTCAGCTCCGAGTTGAAGGCGGATCACTAAAGCCAAACAGCAACCCACTTGCACATTTAACCAATCCAGTACTAATCCTGATAATCAGGAAACTTACCAGTCTCCACCAGTGTTGGGTAAAAGCCAACTTGGTAGACAAATTGCTTTTGCTTTTGAAAATGCCAAGGCTTGTGTACAAGTTGCACTGTCGGCACTCGTGCAAAAGTGGGAAAAGTGAAAGAAGACTCAGTAGCAACACAATGCCCCACACGTATAATTAAAAGCTCCCATTAGTACAATCTTATATTTGGAGCAAGGGACACTCAATGATGCTCTTAATGATTATTGAATATAATGTTAATTTAATTTACGGAAATGTTAATGCTGCGAACATGTGCTCCTTGCCACAGCAGAAAGTTAAAGAGATGCCATTATACCATTGGATCTACCAAGACCAATGTGACAGCAAATCAGCATGTGAGTCCTTTTAGGCACTGGACTACATAGATGCCTGCAAACAGCAGTCAATGACCAGGGAGGAGCAAGGGCTGGTACCCACTGTAGCGAGGTAAGGGCACATTTGTTGTGGTTTGAAGTGCCAGGCTGGGCCAACAACTATTACTATCCAAGGATATTCCAACAGTGGACACCCAACCTAAAAGCGTCTGAGCGAAGCCCTGACTCTCAGCGGTGATCAGGAACAGCACAGATTCAGGAAAAAACATATCTGCAAGCCAAGAGCAGATGGATTCCTAATACTCCCCATTGACTCACAGTTATCCGGTGGTAATAGCCTCTGAAAGCTGTTTATGACAGAGGTAAATGGAAGGAAGATCCTTTTGGTGGGATTAGAAAGTTGACGGAGGGCAACCCCAACTGTAAACTTTGTTTCAACCCTAAGCATAGTGTGGGAATCAAAGTCTAGTCAAGGAGTAGAAAGATACGTTCAAATATCAATCGTAAAATGAGTTGGGCCTTATTTAGAGTTTCTCTGATGGAATTCCCTGTCAAAACGGGATGAACATGGAGCACAGAACATCCGCCATGTTTGTTACGGGGTATCCCATTCGCCAAACTCTAAAGAAGGCCCTGACGGCCAGTTGTACAAATATCTTGTCAGAAAATACTGGTCACAAAAAAATACTAGTTGCAAATTGTGACCGGTATTTTTGCACCCAGGAAGAATTTTAAAGACCTGACCTATGTACTAATAGGTTGGTTTTTAAAAATCCGAACCTAGTGGTTCACAGTCCAAGCTACCTCATGACTATGAAAGAAGTAGGTCACAAATTGCGACTCACTGTGATTGGAGGCCTCAGGAGGGATGGTGGCCTGCTGGGGTCAGCAGACCACCATGTCTGTGATTGCCTTTCAATAAAGCAAACTTGTTTTTTTAAATGCAGCCCGTTTTCCTTAAAGGAAATGGGACAGCGTTGAAGAAGAATGTTTACTTAGTTTTTTTTGTTTAAGAGTTGGCAATCACCCCTGGACCACTGTCTACTCTTCAACCATGTTTTTTTTACATTCACAAAGGGCTTCACTTTTGTGAATTCATTACCATTTTATTTAAGGTGTTGGTAAAATATTAATGTTTTGCGACCAAAATACTACTATTACGATTCGGTATTTGGAAGGGACACCTGAAGCACTCCCCTATCAAATACCAAATTTGTATGCACTCACAATCCCAATACAGTAGTCGGAAAACAATTCTGACTCCTAAAAAGGAATTAGTACATAGGAAAAAGCATCTTAATGATTGCAAATGCTGAAGTGGAGCCTTTGTGACCGTTAAATTGCTTAGTTTCCACTTGGCCTGTAAGCTGTGGAACTCCATGCCATTCTCTTGAGGTCTCAAACAAGCATGCTGGTCTTCAGAAAATCCTTGAAGACTTGGCTCTTAGTTTCTAGTGTCTAAAGTATGTCTCTCGGTCTCTCGATCAGTGATAGCACTCTTTAGCCCTAAGACGCCTTGTCATTCACACGCTTTAGAAAAAATATTACTTACTTAGTACATCTGGCCCTTAGTTCTTAAATTAACTTACCACCAGGCCGAATTTATAAAACTTCCACCATATGGAAGTGATGGGATGAAAGTGCGAAAACAGGACAGAAAATGTGCGTGACAGACACAGAAAAGCGGCAGTTGAGTGAATATCAAAGTAAAGCTGGAGAGACAAAAGAGGCACGTGCAAGGGAGTGGAATGTTAATGAATGGCAGTTTTTAGGACATTCATTTGTATATATTTCTGTGTAAAGAGAACTGATCGAGAGGTGCTAATTACCTGTTTTATTCAGGCCCTTTATGCCACAATTTTTCAATCTTCTGACACATGGTTTCCAACCACAAGCCTCACCACGACTGAAGCATTGCATGACAGGGAATGGATTCACCATGTTCACAGCCTTAAAGTACTGTCCTGCTCTGCGTGTTCTTCACATAGCGGTCTGAGATAATACTGCCTGATGTTTTTTCTATACGCATTATGGCCTGGTGGTATCAATTTCACTGCCAACGGTAAACAGTGAGTTCATCCCTGTTTTACTCCTGATCTGTCGTGTGATGCAACTACCATGGTGGATGTTGGACTTGGCCCTTTTTGGCTAAAGTTCCTTAAACTTTTTGCCTTCCTCCTAGACCTTTTTCTGACATAATGTTGCCGACTTAGATGCTTTGGGCACTTTGCCACTGCTGATCAGTGTCAAAGTGCAAGTGTTCCATGTATAAAGTGTTATGGTAATTGGTTGTCCATAATTGGTATGTTTGCCTACTAGTGAAGTCCCTAGTAAAGTGCACTATGTGTGCCAGGGCTGGTAATGCAAATGCTACTAGTGGGCCTGCAGCACTAATTGTGCCACCCACACAAGTAGCCCTAAAGAGAGATCTCAGGCCTGCCACTGCAGTGCCTGTGCGCAGTCTGTTAACTGCCTTGTTGTCCTGACAAGTGCACCCACTTGCCAGGCCTTACCTTCCCTTTTTATGTACATCAGACACCCCTATAGTAGGCCAAGGTACCACCCTGGGCAGGGTGCAGTGTATGTGAAAGGTAGGACATGAGGTGTGTACCATGTCCTGACAGTGAAGTACTGCCAAATTCGTTTTTCACTGTTGCAAGGACATCTTGCCCATAGGACAGAATGGGGAATGCTGTGTCCCATGTTTTCAGCATATCTTCCCATAGGCATAAGATGGAGAGATGGAGTTTAGTGTGCCTGAACTCAGAATTTAATAACACATCTTTTTGTGAAGATGGTTTTTGAATTGTGTGTTTAGAAACCATGCTTTCAGAAGTGGCTGGCTTCTTGTCTTAAACCATCCTGTGTGCCTCTGCCTGGTTGTATATTGCCTGCCTGGGTTTACACGTGACAGGGTCTGGGAAGTGTCCTGACCCCAGGGAGGAGAAGGTGAGACAGCAACAGGCTGGCCTGCATTTGATGTGATGGGGAGGAGTAGCCCCCTGGATGTGAAGAGGGCTGTGTTGCTGCCACAAAAGGATGGCTCCACCTCCTGCTGAGCGTCTGGGCCCCAGACCCTGACTATCAAAGGAGGAGGGTGTGCACTGGCAGGAAGACACCCAGGTCTGGTTTTGGACCGAGGTCAGAGCCCCCTGAACACAAAGACTTCAAAGGTATTTAGGGGTATAAATGTAAGAGCTGAAACCCCTGAACTCAAGACTGAAATCCCTATTGAAAAAGGATTGAACCTACTTGGTGCTCAAGAGGAACCTCTGCCAAAGAAGAACAGCTGAAGAGACTGAAGAGAAGGACTGCCCTTGCTTTGTGTTCTGGGGCTGGCCTGCAGTTTGCTGGTTTGACGAAGGAGAGGACAAGGGACTTTGCTGTGTGCTGTGTCCCCCTGCTGTGTGCTGTGTCCTGTGCTGTGTGCTGTGTCCTGAAGTAGCGTGTCTCCAAGGGCCCGAGGAGAGCTGGTCACCTGTTGTGGAAACTCAGGAACACAAAAGTTTCCAACCGTGTCTCAGCGACGCTGTGTGCGTAGTGCTCTTGCATGCCTGAGACTGCCGTGTGGTCCGTGGTACTGTCTACGAGGTGCCCGTGACCGCACTGCCCCCGCAGCGTGAAACAGCGTCCACGCTGCTGCCTTGCTATTGTGGCCAGAGCCGTCATCGTACCTGAGGCTGTGAGGAAGGATCACCCCCGCCGGCCCGAGCCGCAACGTGCCAAAGGATTGTGTGAAACTAACAACCGTGTCTCAGCGACGCTGTGTGCGTGGTGCTCTTGCACGCCTGAGACTGCCGTGTGGTCCGTGGTACTGTCTACGAGGTGCCCGTGATCGCATTGCCCCCGCAGCGTGAAACATCGTCCACGCTGCTGTATTGCTGTTTGTGGCCCGAGCCGTCATCGTAATTGAGGCTGTGAGTAAAGATCGCCGCCGCCGGCCCGAGCCGCAACGTGCTAACGGGGCACTTGAAACTGAGGACTGTGTCTCAGCGACGCTGTGTGCGTGGTGCTCTTGCATGCCTGAGACTGCCGGGTGGTCCGTGGTACTGTTTACGAGGTGCCCCGGGATCGCATTGCCCCCGCAGAGTGAAACATCGTCCACGCTGCTGTATTGCTGTTTGTGGCCCGAGCCGTCATCGTAACTGAGGCTGTGAGTAAGGATCACCGCTGCCGGCCCGAGCCGCAACGTGCTAAAGGATTTCTTGAAGCTAAGGAAGCTACAAGGTGAAAGGGATCGTGATCGTTGTTCGTCGAAAGGAATCTGCCCAAGATCATCAACGACGGAGAAGGCCGCGCCGTAACCTGTCCGGCTACAGCGTCGCCTAGTAACAGAGCTGCAACGTCATCGGGATCGCCCAGCGGGACGTCCGACGAGCGGGGAGAGAGAGAGAGCGAGGCAGCGCACTCCCCCAGGTAAGGCTTGGACTTCGGTCGGGAGCCGCAAGCGTGTGTGGCCTGGGGAGGCGTGCAGGAGGAGTACAGGAGTGCTCCGAGCTCTCTCCTGCTGCACCGCGTTAGACGCGCTGAATCCCCGAGCGGCCCGGACCTGCCCAGCAGGACCGGGGCTGCCCTTGTAAGCCTATGACCATTGACTCTGCTGTTGGGGCCTAGTGGTGCCCGAGTTGACCGCGCAGATTGCATTACGAACAGCATTATTATTGCATTACGAACTGCCTAATTCTTGCATCACGAACCGCATTATTATTGCATTACGAACTGCCTGATTCTTGCATCACGAACCGCATTATTATTGCATTACGAACTGCCTGATTCTTGCATTAAGAACCGCATTATTATTGCATTACAAACTGCCTGACTCTTGCATTACGCATCGCATTATTATTGCATTACGAACTGCCTGATTCTTGCAGTAAGGACTGTCCTAGGATTACATTACGAGCTGCATTACGAACTGCATAGCATTGCATTAGAGATCGTAAATTGCTCATTAATACCACAAGAAGCTACAAGTGATTGCTGGCCTAATAACCGGCCAAGTGAATTATTACGAATACGCATATGTTGGTTTTCTATCATTTGGTCTCATCGTATTCCTTTTTATAAAGATACTGCTATTTTTATGAAACCAGTGTGGTGTCCATTTGTGGTGTTATCACTGTGTCACTGGGAGTGTGGTTGCAAATACTTTACACATTGCCTTGGAGATAAGCCTGGTTGCTCGTGCCAAGCTACCAGGGGGTGAGCAGGGGTTATCTAAGGGTGTGTCCCTCCTTACCCTGACTAGAAGCAAGGGTCCCTATTTGGACTAAGGTACATACCTCAGCCAACTAGAAAACCCCCAGTTCTAACAGTGGAACAGAATCAGTCTTTTTTATTCCACCTCGAGAATGGATTTAGTTAGCTAAAATTACTTCAACAAATGGACTAAAATAAAGAGTCAGATTGTACTTATTGTGCATTGGAAAATTGCTCATGCTCATGCTGCTAATGTCTTCTTGAACTGCAAAATGCCAGTCTAGGTGATGTAATTTGCCATCATCTAATATCATTGGCCTTTCAACCAGTCAGAATTGTCTTTGTAGAGGCCGAGATCATTCTGACTGCCTGTTGGTTAGTCAATCACTATGGCCCTGGAATGTATTGTCCATCACACAGCAAGTAGCTTGGCAATCTCTCTTCGATTGCTGGCTGTGGTGGCTGCCATGAAATAGTATGGGTGGGGTAGGGGCAGGGTGTAGAAAAAAAAACTCACCTGCTGCCGGCCAAAGCCTCTCCTCCATCCTCTTCCTTTGACACATGGATGCACACAGGCTCCCAGACTCCCCTAAGCCAATCACGACGCTGCTGTCACTAGCATGACAGCAGAGTCGTGATTGGATGTGCAATACAGCCGAGTGGAGAAATGCTAAGTGCGCGTGTCTGTTTGTCCGGCCAAGACCGCCGGCCAAACTGTCATGTACACTTAAGTGCACCGACCACTCCCCCCCTGCTGGCTGTGACTAAAGCCAAGCTCTGCCCCGCCCCGTAAGATAAACAAAACTGCCTCAGTCCGAAAAAATAAAACGATAATAACATTGTGTTATAATTTTATTTTTCCTTTTTGCACTGCTCAGAGACCAGTGAGGCGGCGCTCCTCCGCCTTAGCGGAGGAGCCGCCACTGACCGTCCCTTTGAATGATAGCTCTCACTCTTTCTACGTGTGTTTTCTGCAGACGCCCTGAGAGGAAGATTTTATTTGGGATCTGCTTCCACTCACCACAGACAGAAAATACAGATAATCACCAGATACTTATGATATCCACACTTTCTGAGCACCTTTAAATCTGGTAAAACGTGTTTGTAACAAATTAATAAAGCAGTTTTCTGTATTTCAGAGATCTCTTGCTCTAAATATTATGGCGTGTATATTGCCATATTGGTATGAAGGACCCAGCGCATGAAGCATAGCATGAGTAAGATTCGTGATAAAAGAGCATTTTTTGAAAGTGACTTGTCTGAGCAAGGTCGGCAAACGTAACATTCTTTACAAATAGAGCACAGGTCATGGAAGTCCCTTCAGCAGGTTTACAATATGAGGCCCTCGAGCCAGCGCTTGATTGACACGCTGCAGCGGTGCCGTCGCCTTGACACAACTAATCCAGATCTGGTTGCGCTGGAAAGCCTGAACTCGCCGCCGCTGCTGGAGTGTTTCTGGTGCTTGCTTGCACTTGCCTACTGCCGTCTTTTGCAAGCTCAGCAGAGTTTCCGATTGATATAAATAATGGGTTTGTCGGTGGGAGAGGTCTCAGGAAGCAGGGTATGGGGCGGAGGGTTCCTGTCGGACCAGCTGCAGGTCTGGGTTTGAACAGTGGGAAAAATCCTGCGCAGGAATTCCTTCCTCGCCCCGCGCTGAGAGCGCGAGGAACAATGCTGTGAAAGGGCTCGCGCCACGCCCGGGCCGCGCGCTGAAAGGCACGTTCATTCAACACAGGACTGCGGCGTAGGAGAGCACGCCTGCCCTTCCAATAACATTCACAGCGCTTTGCCCCTTCGCTGCTTCGAGGCACCTGGCCATAGTGAACCAGAAAGGCCCAAAGCGGTAGGAATTCAGACTAATATATGAGCAGAGAGGTGCCAGTGTGCCAAAGGAGTCACAGGTTATTCCCTTATCTGTCCAGGCCTTGAAAAGGGCAAAGGGCAATGTACATACTACGGGTCATTGCAAATTGTCACTGTCAGTCCGTTTCACAAGGTGCACATACATCACAAGTCCTTGGGAACACCAAAGCAATGGGAGCAGCAAAGCGGTATTTCGGTTTGTCGAGCCCCTTCTCTTGACCCGGGGGCTCTGCAACCCTGGTGCAGTTTGGCAGTTCTCTCAACGAGTGTTATCAGTGTCTTTTGAGACAAAGGAACCAGGCTGTACTGTGAGCTCACTCAGTGCTTAATTTGTAAAATATTAAGTGCCAGGGCTCTGACCAGGAGGCCACTGCAGCTTGCACCACCCATTGCCCTTGTCATCGCTGCCAAAACAACCATCTCTCTCGCACGTAAATGCGACAGTTCAGATTATTCCAGGTCCCCAAAGCTAAAGGAATGGCTGGGGAGGTAGGTGTTAGCAATTTTAATGTATATTGTATTCCTAAACAACCGTTGTTCTGCTCATCTCTAAATTAGATGAGCATCGTCACCATGTGGTAGACTGTTCTATGCATGGTGTTGACAATTAGGTGCCGGTGCTTAGCACCGGAAAGCCCCGGCTCAAATTAAGCACTGCTCACTGAATTAACAAGTACCTTGGGTTTGTCTTTCAGTCAAAGCTTAGCCTTGAAGGGCGGTATGGGGTGAAAACCTTGTTCTGGTAGCACATATATCACTCACAGCAAATATAATGTCCCAGCAGTATTACTCTTTTTAAGAAAAAGATATACAATTTTATTTACATTTAGACAATATGCTTAGTTTTAATAAATCTAATAGCAAAGCATTACCACTGAATACACTTCTATATACTCTCTAACTTCCATGCACCTACCAGGGACTATGTATCTTTTGGAAGGAATTTAGGGGCATTTGTTTAAAAAGCAACGTGCGGTTAGAAACAGCCTGATTCGCAGAATCGGGCCGTTTCTGACCGCAAAATGTTTTTCCATATGTGCATCGAGCATAAATTGTGATTCGGTAACATGTTACCGGATCCCAATTTCTGTTTAGCGATTCAGTATTTGGAAGGGGGGTGTTTAGGTCGTCCCTTTCAAATACTGAATTGCAGTGCTAACTCAAGGGTGGTGGTAGCCATTCGCAAATGGGAAGGGGTCCCCATGGGATCCCTTCTCCTTTGTGACTGTTGAAACAAATATTTTTAAGATCAGGCAGCTGTCCACTGGACCACTGTCTGCTCTTAATAAATGAAACTTAAACGTATCATTTTATTTTTTGAAACACTATTAATTTTTCTTTAAGGAAAATAGGCTGCAATAACAAACAAGCATTTGCAATGCAACCGGTCTCCCATTTGTGAAAGTTAGAGCTATTGGTATTGTAAATGATAATGTTTTTTACGTATGTTTATTTGTTTGCAGTGGAGTGAATGTATGTTTGTATTGGAATTGTTAGTTGTGGTATTGTGTGGGGTGGAATAGTGTGTTTATTAGGGTATCTGTGTTTTTTAATTATGTGGTATGGTGAATAGATATTGGTGAGCGTTATATAGAATATATTGACAGTAATATGGAGAGGAATGTAGTAGATGAGAGGAAAGAGCAGAACTAACTTAAAGAACAAGCTGACACCTTGGGTAAAATATTTGAGTATTTAGAGGACTAGAAGAAGACCGGTTAAAAAGGGCCTCTGGTGCTGGTGAACGGCAGTGGAATGATGAACGCAGTTATAAGACAGGGGAAGGAGGGGGAGGTGTGCAAGGCAGAGGGAAAAGAAGGGAGAGCAATTTACTGTGAAAAGGGGGAAGTGGGAAAAGATGAAAGTTGACCGTAGTGCGTATGTTATATCTTAACTATAGATGACCGGGGCCCCATGTTATTTGTGATATTTTCAGTCAGACGTGGTTTTTAGGTAGTAGCACGTTGCGCTCTGGGACTTGTAGTTTTTATATTGTACGGACCAGCTCAAAACCCTTGGCCTACAGTGGTGTGAGGCCTCTAGGAAATGTAATTGTTGGACTGAGACTGAAAGAGCGCTGTGATGTAGAAGTACTATATAAGTGATCACAGAGCAACGGCAAAACTTAAAATGGAGCCCCACCTTTCAACATTTTGTGAGGCTAAATACCCAACTTATGGCCACTCCTACCTTTCAGGGCTCAAAGAGGAGTGCCTTACTCAAGTAGGAAACAGGAAAGAGCAACGAGGGCAGGGCTTAATTTGAGCCGGTGGCTTCCGGTGCTCAGCCCCGGCACTTAATTGTCAACACCGGTACTTATGGGGGGGGCGTGACTTAGCCGGCTACAAGATGGCCGCACTTTGAGTGGGCTCTGCAGGCCAAGCTCATAATCCGGCATAATCCTGCGGACTGGCATGGACCTGATGACCCACGCACAGTGATTCGGGCTCCCTGCACCCTGGGGCACAAGTTGACCGCTTCACCCAGGAGCCACTGCTCTGCGGCGAGGAGATCGGACACCCGACACGTGGCGGGGGCCGATGCACGATCGAGGGGCTGACCCGGCGGTGAAGCAGCAACGGTGAAGTAACGTGACCGCGGAGTGCTGCTCCGGTGTACAGACATAATATCGAGGTTTTTTTTGCGTAGTACAAAAATATCGAGTTGGAAATATCGAAGGGACTGAATATCGACATCAAGAATATCGGTGACCAGAATATCGACATGAAGGTAAGAAATATCGTTTTTGTTAATATCGAAGTCAGTAATATCGTTTGTAAAAATATCGTTGTTAATAATATCGATGTTTATATTAGTGTTATGTATTTTAGTATGTATTTTAAATGTATGTGTTCTATATTTTTTGTTAAGTATTGTATTTTTTTTTCAATATATGTATTAAATTTTTAGAAGTTATTAATGTTTTTAAAAGTAAATTTTGCGTTTTAGTTCCGTAGCGGGTCGTGGGTTTATAGGGGAATAGGGTGAGAAGTAATTTAATTTAATTATAGTACATTTAATAATAATTTTTAGAAAATATTAATCATTTTTAATTAAATTTTGTGTTTTTATTCCGTAGCGGGTTGTGGGTTTATAGGGGAATAGGGTGGTAAGTAATTTAATTTTAATAAAGTAATTATTAATTTTTATTTATTGGTATTGATAATTAATTTATTGTTAATGAATTACTAATTGGTAATTAATTTTTATTAATTGATTAATTGATAATTATATTAATTGTGTAATTTTTTTTAGGAGCGGGTTGTGGGTTTATAGGGGAATAGAGTGGGAAGTAATTTAATTATAATGAAGTAATTATTATTTTTTTTTGTTATTATTTATACATAATTTATTATTAATTAATTATTAATTGGTTATTTAATTAAAAAAATTATTTAATTGATAAGTATGTTAATTTTGACCCCTTCGCTATCCAACACTTTCCCTACTGTTGCACTCTCTGGAGTGGGAATAGTAATTTTTACCCCTACGCTATCCAACACTTTCACTACTGTTGCACTCACTCGAGTGGGAATAGTAATTTTTACCCCTTCGCTATCCAACACTTTCCCTACTGTTGCACCTACTGGAGTGGGAATAGTAATTTTTACCCCTATGCTATCCAACACTTTCCCTACTGTTGCACTCACTGGAGTGGTAATAGTAATTTTTACCCCTACGCTATCCAACACTTTCACTACTGTTGCACTCACTGGAGTGGGAATAGTAATTTTTACCCCTTCGCTATCCAACACTTTCCCTAATGTTGCACTCACTGGAGTGGGAATAGTAATTTTTACCCCTACGCTATCCAGCACTTTCCCTACTGTTGCACTCAATTTTAGTGGGAATAGTAATTTTTACCCTTACGCTATCCAACACTTTCCCTACTGTTGCACTCTCTGGAGTAGGAATAGTAATTTTATCCTCTCCGCTATCCAATATTTTCTCTACTGTTTTAGTTAATGTAGTGTATAATGTATTTTAAAAAGATTAAAAATATTCAAATTTTTTAATTTGTTATATATATTTTTTATATTTTTATTTATATTATTGGTGTTTGTGTATATATATGTATTTATAATTTTTAACAATGTATAAGTTATTAAAATAATTATTTATAAATATTATTAAGTATATATATTATATTTTATATATATATATGTTTAATTTATTTTTACATTATATGCATTAGTTATAATTTTAAACATTTTAAAATAATTTTAACTGTTTCTTTTAATTATATGTATTATTTACTTTATTTTACATTATTTTTTAAACATTAAAAAAACGATATTTTTATCAACGATATTTTTGACAACGATATTTTTCTTCGATATTTTTATACTTACCATTATGTAGATAGGACTTCGATATTCTTGACCGATATTTTTGTGTCGATATTTTTTTACCTCGATATTCTGACTGTTGATATTCTGTCAGTGATCCTGCTGCTCCGCCTGAGCCCTGGGCTGCCGACACTGGCCCTGCAGAGGCGGCACCCTCCAGCAGCAGACACCACGTAAGTGAGGCGACTACGGTGGGAGGCAGTTTGTGGCGGCGTGGTGCTGTAGCTGGGGCTCTGGTCCCCTTGCGGCAGATCGGGGCCTTCCTCCGCGTGCTCCGGGCCCTGTGACGGGGGCTCCGCGCCCCCCTCATCTCGCCGCTGCGGTCTGTCCCCAGGAAGCGGTTTGCCCTTTCGGCCCACTCCCTGAGGCCTGCAGGCGCGGGCGGGAGAAGAGAACCGGCGTAAAGCACCAAGACAGCCGCACGGACACACGGAACTACTAGACCCGGGTTAGCCATACACCCGGAGGAGCACCCCCGTACCCTACTGAGGGCTCTGTGCCTCATTTCCCCCGCATATCTTCTCGCGCGGGGGGCTTCCCTGCTTGTTGGCCCCCGGGAATCAGTCACCCGCTGCGGACGGCCTAAACTGTATCGGGGGTGTGCTCATCACTGCACGGCCGAGGACCAGTAACGGAGGCCCATCGAGCACTATACTCCCCTGCTGGAAGTGCAAGCACCGTGCGCACCCACTCCCTAAATACCTTGGTAAAGGCGTCGGACTACGCACTAGTGCACCTATTGGGAGATTGGCCTACCGCCCTGCCTGCTGCGCGGCGACCGCCGCCCCTGTGGTTGGCGCCATTTCAATCGCTGCGGCCCCGAACTGCATTTCTGAAGTCTCACCGATCACTGTCTTAGACTCTCCCGCGCCTTCACGCCTTTGGCGCAATCTGGTCGCCCCTCAGGGCTCCTAATCGACGGGTGGCGATTCCCCCCCCTGCTTGGTCAAACAATCTAAGTTTGCCTTTGAACAACGCAGGCAGACTAGGCAAGAGGAGTCGGCCCCTGAGACCGGTGAGCTTGCTACCCAGACTGAACCTGGTACAGCACGTGACCACGATCTGAAGGCGA
The DNA here is from genome assembly GCA_963921515.1 of Calotriton arnoldi. Lineage (NCBI taxonomy): Eukaryota > Metazoa > Chordata > Amphibia > Caudata > Salamandridae > Calotriton > Calotriton arnoldi. Next base: position 273,446 of record CAWUFW010008485.1, on the reverse strand, counting down.
TACTGCTGGACGTCAAGGCTAGCATCGGCGGTATCGCAACCAAGCTTGACTAACTGTCCGCCAGCCTAGACAGCGTTAAGCCAAGGGTGGACACACACGACTCGCAGATCGCGCAATTGGAGGCAAGGGTGTCGGATGTAGAAGACACAATGACCGGCGATAAGCAAAAGCTGCTCCAAATGGATAGAGTACTGGAGCTAATTAAAGCCAAAAATGAAGATTTGGAGGCAGGCTCTCGCAGGAGCAACTTCCGCATCACGGGCGTGCCCGAGTCCTCCAACATCTCGAAAATGGAAGAATTTGTTGAGGAACTACTGCGTGACCTCTTCGGAGAGGTGCTTTCATCTGTCTTTATTGTGGAGAGGGCGCACCGATCTTTGGGACCGCGGCCTCCCCCGGACGCGCCGGCCCACCCGATAATCACCAAGCTCCTGAACTACCGCGACGCGGTTCTGCACGCCGCTCAAGACAAAGGTGAGGTGCGACACCAAGGGAACACGTTGGCATTTTACCAGGACATCACACTGGCGGTGCAGGCTGCCCGGCCGGAGTTCCTCCCGGCTAAGAGGTTACTCCAGAAGCACGATGTCTCATTCTCCCTGGTTTACCCTGCCAAGCTGAAAATAATAATGGGGGCGCAGACACAATTCTTCAACGGCCGAAAGCCGCCCTGGCATTCGCCAAGAAACTGGAGAAGCAACAGCGTCATTCACCGAACAACTCACAGCAAGCTGAGGACGGAGGAATAAGTGATAATGGCTAATGGAAGTTCACAGTTATGTTCTTGTCACTCTCTCTGCGGGACAAAGATGCCTTAACTGTTCATTGCCTAGCCACATCTCTTTTGGGGCGAGTTGCCTATGTACCCCCTAAGGATCTGTTGTATCAATGCCCGACTACCTGAGCGGCTTGGCCCCCTATCTCCGTTAATGAACACTACAGTGTCAATGATTGATTTACTTGTGGGGCGCAACCCATCGCCTTTACACTACACTGCATTATGGCTATTGGGCCTGTTGAAATGACTTTGTTATAGACTCGCAGCTGATTCCTTTTGGGGCGGGTTGCCTCTATGCTTCCTAATGCTTTGGTTGTCAATGCCCGACTACCACTGTGGCTTGGCCACCCTGTCCTAATGGCAGGGGTGTACACCAGGTAGAACCACGCCCCCTTGGGATGATTCCCTTTCTCATTTGCGTTGCTAATTCTCCAAGTTGAGGGTCCCTGGGTGGGGTGGGTTTGGATGCTCAACCTAATTGGGGGGTTGGAGTGGGTGGTGGGCGGGGGGGAAATTCCCTTTCGGGGTTGATGCCTCCCACGAGGGGCTTGTTCCTTTCACTGCTTGGTTTTGCTCTTGGCATGCTGTTGCGGTATGTAATTTTTAAAACACTGTTCACCACGACACCTACTGCAGTCACTCTTACGCTAAACCCTGCTCTATCCGCTACTCAACATCTCCATGATATCACAAGACGGAAACCACATTCTGGACCTGGAACATCAGAGGCCTAAACGACCATCGTAAGGCACGCCTCATGCACGCACAACTTGTCAGACATCAGGTGGACATTTGTTTCCTGCAGGAGACCCACCGCCTCCCTGCTACTGCTTCCAGACTGCAATCACGGCACTGGGGCAAATCTTGCTCCTCTTTCTATTCTAATTACTCCCGTGGTGTTTCTATCCTCTTCCGGAAGGGTCTTCCCTGGCACAACACTCACTCCATCATTGACTCTGAGGGTAGATATGTTATCCTCGCTGGCACTCTCTTCAGTCAGCCCCTAATCCTAGCGGCACTATATGGCCCCAATTCTGATGACCCTGACTTTTTCACACACCTCTGGCAGCTCATATCTTCCATGGGACCCCACTCCCTGATGTGGGGAGGCGATTTTAACATAGCTCCCGCGCTAGAGCTAGACCGCTCTGGAGATCGCGCCCTACGCCCTCAGGCCACTTCCCTTCTTCAGTCCATCATGTTTGATAATTCCCTGCTGGATATATGGCGACATGGGCATCCTGATAGGCGCGAGGGGACCTGCGTCACTGGCTCGCGGGGCTCATGGTCTCGCCTCGACCTTTGGATCACTACCCGAGACTTCTCCTCCTGGACCACATCCGTTGATGACACGTTGCTCGTACCCTCTCCGATCATACCCCTGTACGCCTGCGCTTGCGACTCCTGCTCACGTTGTGCCGTATGTTCGCGTGACGATTGCCCCCAATGCTCTCCGAGACACAGTTTTCCACGATGAAATTCGCGCCGCCATAATCGCCTACTTTGAACACAATGTTGGCTCGGTGGAGTCTCCTTCAACCCTCTGGGAGGGCTTCAAGGTTGTAATCCGTGGGGAGTGTATCGCCAAGCAGTCTGGGGTGCTGAGATCCATCCAGGGTACCCTTGAGCGTCTGGAGAACGAGATTAAAACCTTGGATCTCCTGCAGTCCCAAGACCCCAGTCCTGCCACCCTTGCACTGATCAGAGCCAAAATTACCGACTTCCACGAGGAGGCAGATCGCATTTTTGGGCAGAGAGGCGCACGCCCGCCGGTATGGCGAATGTGGTCGCCCCAGCAAAACCCTTGCCAATCTTCTCAGGCAACCGCATGCCTCCTCCTATATACCAGCTCTGCAGGATGAGGCATCTGGTAGAACGACATCCCCTACGGAGGTTATCGCTAGCATCTCAACCTTCTACTCCCAGTTATACACTGCTGGCGAGGCGGCCCCGCGCGAGGTTATGGACCAATATTTTGACACCATCGAACTCCTATGGCTCAGCAACAACCACCGGGACTACCTGGATGAACCATTTACTCAGGAGGAGGTCTCCACTGTTATCGCGGGGCTCCCGGGTGATAAGGCTCCCGGATCAGGTGGCCTCACTCCTGCATTCTACAAACAATATGCGCCTCTCCTTGTCCCGCACTTAGCCGCCATGTATAATGATTCTCTCGAATGCGGAAGTTTTCCCCCATCTCTTCGCGAGGCCTTGCTCACCCTTCTTTTGAAGCCGGATAAATCCCCCGAATGCTGTGATTCATATCGTCCTCTGTCCCTCATCAACACTGACAATAAAATCTATGCCAAACTGCTGGCCACCCGCCTTCTCCCACTCATGTCACTAATCGCTCGCCCAGATCAATCTGGTTTTATTCCGGGGCGCGCCACCTCCCACAACCTTCGGACCATCTTCTCAGTTCTCCACCAGATTAATCCCTCTCTCCCGGCTGTGGCTGCACTATTAGACGCAACGAAAGCCTTTGACACTCTTGAGTGGGTCTTCCTCTTCTACCTCCTCCCGCGCTTGGGTTTCAGCCCAGACTTCGTGCGTAAGATACGACTGCTATACACGCTCCCCACGGCTCGCATCAGAATAAACGGGCAGGTCACCGACCCCATTTCCATCTCGTGAGACACCAGGCAGCGGTGTCCCCTCTCCCCCATGCTTTTTGCCAATGCCATGGAACCCCTGGCAGCCCGTCTACGCCAACACCACACCCAACGGGGCATCGGCTTCTCGGCCCGTGCCCTTGTCACTTCCATGTACGCGGATAATGCTACGATCTACGTCCGAGACCCTCAGGAAAATCTAGCGCCCATGACGAGGGAGGTGGTGCGGTTCGGTTGCTTATCCGGAGTCCAAGTCAATTGGAGCAAGTCGGTCCTCTTCCCCCTCACGGACGCTACAAAGCCCTTCACCCCAGATTACCCCTTTGTTTGGGCATCGGGCCCCACCAGGTACCTCGGCATCTGGCTGAGCAGGGACGTGGACGAACTCTGGTAGTCTAATTTCGGCCATAAGATGGACTGGCTGGAGACCAAGATCCGCTTGTGGCAAAAACTCCCTTTATCGTTAGCCGGACGCATTGCCATTGCTAAAATGGTGGCGCTCCCAAAATTCTTGTACCTCTTTTTAAACATCCCCGTCCCTCTCACTTCACATTTCTTCCACAAATTACGCTCCAACATCATAGCTCTGGTCTGGGCAGGGCGACAACCTAGAATTGCTTATGACATTCTTACACTGCCCTTGGTCCGAGGTGGTATGGGTGCCCCAGATTTTAAGCTCTACGCGCTGTGCGCCCAAGCCACCTTCCTCCACTTTTGGCTCCATCCCATGCCTTTTCAACCCCATGTGGCGGTCGAGGCGGACCTTGCTGCCCCATGGCCGCTTCAGACCATGCTATTTCTCCCTCCCAAACCCCCGCGCGGTGAGATTGATACGGTTGAATGCCTGCGTTGGGCTTGGGATGGGCTGCGTAAATACACAGGCGCCGACACACTGTATGCCCCCTCCATAAACCTTGCCAGCGATCCAGCATTCCCTCCGTTGCAGACAGCAGGCATGGCCCGCCGCGCAGCCCTCCTAGGACTCAGCACTATAGCGGACGTCTACCCTGAAAATACGTTTTTCACCATTCACGAAAATGCTGCGCCAATGGATAAGTTATTGTACTATCAGATTAGAGCGACTTGCAGAGAAGATAACCCCGCGTTCCCTCAGGCCCCCAAGCCAATGCCACCCTCGAATTAGTCCATTCCTCTAGCTCCCTGCGTAAGCTGGTCACTAGACTGTATGCGCTCACACTGGCCGCCTCTTCCACTAGCACTGAGCGCGCCCACAATGCGTGGAGTGTAGACTTAAATAGGGACCTTCCTCAGGAGCATTGGCTCTACTGCTGCAACCATACCAAGCGCCTCTCCCCCAACTATCGCCTGCAGCTTATACATTTCAAATATTTGCACAGACTCTACCACTCGCCTGTATCCCTACATAAGATGGGCCTACTCGAAAACGACAGATGCGCGCGGTGCTCCGCTCCCGGCACGGACTTTGCCTGGTTGTGCTCCAGGGTTTCCGTCTTCTGGCAAGAGGTATGCGCAGCCATTAGTGACATCACAAATGAACGTATCACTCCTGATCCCCTGGTGTGCCTCCTTGGTTTCATCAAACATATATCAGACGCCAGACGCAAACTCACCGCGATGCTTCTAGTGCTTGCTAAGCGCAGGGTGTCCATTCACTGGGGGCGCAAACCGGCGCCCACGGTTAAAAATTGGTTGGATGATATAGCCCATTGCCAGACACTGCTAGGTGAATTTTGGGATTTGATGCCGGCAGCCAGCAGACCCCCAGACATATGGGCCCCTCTCATCTCCTACCTGCAACATTTGGCTACCCCAGATGACTCACCAACGGTCTCCCCCATCAGGGACACGCCAAACGCCAAAGATAGTGCCGCAGATAGTACCCCCCACATCGAGTCGGCCTATTTGTGCCTCCCCCAATGTGCCTTAATCACCACCTATCATAGCTGGGCTGTGTATTGTGCTTCTTTTGGCCCGTCATCATTTTCCAATGTGGAATGAAAATGTAAGTGTAAATGTGCCTGCATTACTGCTGCAATGACAACCTGTAACATGTTGTGATTTCCTTTTCAATAAAGGTTTTGGAATTGTTTTTTTTTAAAAACATCGGTACTTATGACAATCTGTACCATGGTGGCGCTGACTGTCTAATTTAGAGATGAGCACAACAACTGATGCCTATTAATTCAAGATACATTAGAATGACTATAACCAGTTCTGATGCCATTCTTGTTGCTTTGAGGGCCTGGAAAAGTCTGAATAGTCACACTTTTAGGGGTGTGATAGTTAATTGTTGGTTCTGTCATTTTGCAGTGCTTGCCGGAGCATTGCGTGGTGCAAGCTGCAGTGGCCTCCTGGTGAGGGCCCCAGCAGTTATTTATTTTACAAATTAAGCCCTGAAAGAGTGTGTCAGAAGAGCAATATAATAGGAGGGACTGTAACATAAAAGAGGGACAAGAATGAAGGAGAGAACTTGGCTCCCACTGGAGGCATGAGGTTCAGCAGAGGAGAGGACAACGAAGGTTAACACTAGATGGTGCGCTGTGGTCCAAGGGAGTGGTTGAGATCGGGGAATAGGTTCATGGAGCGATGAAGAGGTGCATGTGCCCTGGCCCTTGCGACATTACACTGGAGGGTCTGTCATGTTGCAAGTCTTCCATTTAAAGGATTGTGCTGCTGTGATGGCACCTGCCTTTCACATGAATTAAACTGTGGGCTTTGCTTAGTTTTTCTTTTAAAATAAATGATATTTTCATCGTAAGGCGCATTGCCACAACTTGAGATTATATTTGGTGTTACTTGGTGGTTGGCCGTGTCAAAGGCTTGTAAGAGCTGAAGATGGATTTGTCAGTGTTTAGTGGATTGTTATCAGCGACTTGTAAATTTGTATTATCAGTGAAAAAGCAAGGGTGGAAAACGGACTGACAGGTGTACAGCATGTATGTTATTTTGGTCGATATGCATTGGTTCTCACGTAGAGCAGAAACACATGACTATTTTGCACATTGGTAGAGTACGTTAAAAATCAAATTGAGTCAAATTGAACAGTAGTAAATAACATAGGGGTCTGTAATAATACTGCCCCAGTCTGGTGGAGGGCACAAGAGCAGCTATGCAGCAGTGGTACCATGGCCCAGGGGGGTGAGAGGCCCACTGCACTCCAATTATTTTTGCAGTGCACTACCCTTCAGGGTAGGTCGACCTGATGGCTTCAAGTCACCGGAACAGCCAATTTTCTCATCCTGGACTTTCCTTTTACATGTCAGTGCATTCTGGGAGTTGTAGTCTTGGTTCATAATATGTAAAAGCAAAGTTCTGGAATGAAAAAGTGGTCCCCCTATGCCAGGGTACTGGGCCATTTCTTTTAGCACACATCAGAGCCCCTTACATCTTACTGTGCCACTGTCTGCAATCCATAGGAGCTCCTAGGCCTAAGGAGGTAGTACAGATTTGTGCCCATGGGTGCTGCAAATTCTGCAAATCGAGAAGCCTTAGAAGGATGCTCTGTGCCGCGCCGCCCTCAAGTACCGTCCAGAGCCGGGCTGTTGCTCAGCTCTATCAATGTCTCATTCTCCTCCTGTGTAAAGCGGCGCATGGTGGCTGCCAGGTGAGGAAAGACATTGGGTGTGCTTCACAGCTCTCCCGGTTCCATGTGAGGGCTGAGGGTAGAAGAGAAGCTCCTGTTTCTCCAGAGCCCATGTTCTATTGTGAGGCCAGCCTCAGGCTGCTGCCTCCTCTTTGGATGGAGCCTTAAAGAGTGGCAGACCTGGCTCCGGTTACTTTCTGTCGGCTAAACCCGGTGCGTCTTTAAGGGGCACTTTGCTAGTGTGTGCTTGGAAGGAAGGGTGCATGTAGGGACAGTGGATCTCTGGAGTCTGGGTTCTTGAGTCGTTCAGTGCATGTCACACAGAAAGGACATGGGCAAACTTCACGAGCAGAGGCTTGCAGCAAGTGACTTGTGTTTGCATTGAGAGGAGTGAAGTAGGTGTTTTGCCATGTTTGGAATGTTCAGCTATGTCGGGTGTCTGTGCACCAGAGTTTATTCTCAAAAATGCTGCTACTTAATTGTCTGAGTATAATAATCCCTGCCGCACTAGAGAGCTGTTAATGGTTAACTTGCCTCCCATCAGGATTCCTCAGCTCTAAATCATGGGACTTGTAGGGTACACAGCCCCTTCGCCCTACAGCGCCCACTTTCCAGGAATCTAGCATGAAAGCTGTTGCTACGAGTAGAATGTTCCCGAGCTTCTCTCCGACAGAAGGAGAAGGCCCTGTGAGTTATAAGGGATGCTGGAACAGGGCTGGGCTGTTTCCAAACAAGGGCAAGGACAGAGGAACGGAGAATACTAAATTGGGAGCGGTCGGGGGGATTACGAGGCAATACGAGGTAGTAAGTTATATTTTTTAGAACTGAAAAAACAGGTTACAAACAGTATTTCTGCAGCTTCATGTTATTTGTTCTGTAGCCGGAGAGCCTGAAAATAAACAAAACAAGGCGCTCCGATAACATCAGAGCTTTACAGGACAAACGTGGGTGCTCCGTTTAAGGGGATTAGGGTAATTACGGTGAACATGCTGGCCGCGTCTCCGATCTAGCAATGGAGCGGGTGGAATGAGGACAACTGTTTTAGGGGTACAGCGTGGTGGCACCCAATGTGAGAGGGGTAAAGTCCTTGTGTTCCTTGTGTGCCGGTTCCATGAATGGTGCTATGCAGATCCTGGTGACCGCAGTACCTCTGGCGTGTTGTTTGTTGGTGAGCGGGTGCAGCAGCCTCCCTTGGCGGTGATTAGAGGCGGAGCTGCTGCTTGCTCGGGCTCAGCCTTTGGGTTTGCAATTCGCGGGCTCTTTAAAGCATTCACATTGACGGCCCCCGGGGAGAGCAGGACGCAGTCTAGTCTTTCCCCGGGGGATTCGCGCCGGACAGGGAAGGCTGGAGGGGAAGGGGAGGGAGCAATAGGGGCTATAAGGGAGCAGGAAGGGGAAACGACTTCCTCTTCCTGTTTCCTAGCGCCAGCGGGAGGGTCGGAGAAAGTTGAGGTGAGGGGAGTTAGGTAGGGAACTCGGCCTGAAAGTATACTCTGGTGCCGGTCGGCGCCCGGGGGCAGTGGGGAGTAGGATGGCAGGAGCGGACACGGAGGCAGTGCGGGAGGCCCTGCGAGTCCTCGGCAGGGCGGGGTGGGAGGACCTTCTACACCCAGGAGTACTTGAGGAGGCGTGGGTGGGGATGACGCGGACCCCCCGGTCCGCGTCGGCCGGAGTGGCGGTGGCGGTGGCAGCATGCCGAGAGTCCCCAAAGCGGACCCCCCACGTGGCCGGAAAGGGGGGGGTCTGGGAAAAGCCGGGGGGAAGCGCGGGGGTGGGAGGAAGAGCCTGCCTCCTGTACGTGTGGTCGAGGCTGCCGGGAGGGGGGCATGGGAGAGTTGGAAGGACGGCCCGGGGACTGCAGCAGGCTTTAGCCAGAGGCACAGCAGGGCTCGGCGAGGCCCAGGTGGGCCAATTTGAGGCAGCAGGGAGGGAGGGGGGGTTGGTTCAGGATTTCAGCGGGGGTATACGGGGGTGGGGGGTGGTGTGGGGTCTCAGGACCTGTTTGGGTCGGGGGCTCGCACCACGAGGGGGCTCCTGGGGGAGTCCCCTCTGGACCTTTCACAGTGGAGGGTTCGCAGGGATAGGGGGTGCCCCTCCGGGGGACACTGAGGGCAGGGGGTGGGGGAGGGGCCTGGCTGCACACGCGACGAAGGCAAAGGCAGGGGGTGAGGACGGGGGCAGCCCTCGGCAGCCAGAGGGCGGAGGTGGGAGTGCATGACCCTGGAGGAAAAATCCGGGACCAGAGACGCGTGATCCAAGACACGGAAGCGCAGTGGGCGGCGTTGTGCGCGGCCCGGGAGGCCAGGGGGGAGTTGGAAAGGGCGGAGGGGCCCCCCACTCCCACATCAGAGGAGGAGGCCTGGGCTGAAAAACTGGGGCAGGAGGCCCCGAAAGGGGGCAAGTGGGTGTGGGCGGAGGAAGATAGCTCCCCCCAGACAGGGGTAGGGGTGGCCGGGACGGCTTTGAGGCCCGCTGGCGCTGGGACCCTCTCAGGTTGGAGCAGCCTGGGGGGGGGGGGGACCAGCTGGCGGCGGCCGGCAGACGGGGTGGGCCGGTGGGGCGCAAAACGGCCCCAAGACGCCGAGCAGAAGCAGCAGGGGGGTCCGCGGCGGCCTTCCCTCCACCGAAAGAGCGGGCATCAGCGAAGGGGGCAGGGGAACGGGGAGTGGTGCATGCCAAGACTGGAAAAGGTGTAAAAAGAGCGGTGCAAGAGTTGACTTGGATGCCTGAGGATACGGAAGCGGAGTTGATGTTGGATTACGGGGAGGACAGTGATGAGCTTGAGGAAGGCGAGTTGCGTGAGGAGGTTGAAAGGCCGGCCGGGATGCCTGTGGGGGGGGCGGCAACGACGAAATGTGTTGATATTTTCCAGGCACCGGCGCCGGCCAGAACACAGGCCAAGACGGCCACTGCGAAGAAGAGCGGCAACAGCAGGTCGGAGGAAGGAGCACAGACCACCTTGTCAGGTGAGGGCAAGTGGTGGGAGGCTTGGGACGATGGGGCGGGACGGGGTAGGAAGAAGTCCTGCCGGTCGGTGGGCGTGGGGGAGGGGTCAGTGCGGGAACCAAAGGGTGCGGCACCCGGGACGGGGGGCAGTCGGCAGAGTCGGGCAAAGGGGGGGGGGAAGAAGGCGGTGGCCAGTGTCCAGACGGACAAAGAAGAGGGGAAGGACGACAAAGGGGACGAACGACAGCACAAAAAATTGCCGTACATGGGGTTGGCTATGCCGTTGGGGTCGCATCTGTCGGAAAAAATAAGGGCCAGAATATGGCGACACGAATATGTGGACGTTTTTAAACTGCTCCATAGGGAGATACAGGCCAAGGAGGGTTCCAAGGAGGAGGAATGGGAGCTGACTCGTAGACCCCGGGTGCCGGTGACCATGGAAAATTGGACGTCGGCCTTTCTGATTTATGCTAGCATATATTGCGAAAAGCATCAAGAAAGGGCTATAGTGATGTTAAAATATATGGACATCATTAGGAAGGCGCAGATGCATTTTGGGGGGTTTGCGTGGCTCAGCTATGACGAGGAGTTTTGGGCCAGAATTGGAGCGAATCCTGACAAACCCTGGGGGGAGGTGGACCAGGAACTGTGGATGCAATGGATGTCGTCCACGCAGTCGTCAGCAGCAACGCACACGGCGAGCGGGCTGCCAGTGACGTATCGGACATTTCCGACGCGTCCCGCTCAGTCTGGGGCGGGTAGTGGACAGGCCAGTGCAGGGACTGCGGGGGGCGGACAACAGAAGCCAGGCGGGAGCAACACAGGAGCGTGTTGGAACTACAACAAAGGATACTGCTCCAGGTATCCGTGTAAGTTCAAACATGAGTGCTCCAAATGTGGTGGGAAACACGCACTCACCCAATGTTTTACATTGGCTACACCATCAGAACAGTGGCGGGCCACGAAGGGACGGGGTCAGCCTGGACCAAAGGGCGCCTACTCCGGTCCGAATTGAGGCCATGGGCCCGTGGCTCTCGGTATATCCAGACAGAGAGGCAGCTTTGAAGTTGCAGTGGGGATTTACGGAGGGCTTCCGGGTGGGGTATCAGGGTCCAAGGGAAAGGAGATGGGCGGACAATTTGAGATCGGCCAAGGAGTTGCCGGAGGTGGTGTCAGCAAAACTAAGAACGGAAATTGAGGAAGGTAGGATAGCGGGCCCGTTTGTCGAATGGCCTTTAGCAGACTTGATTATTTCTCCGCTGGGAGTGGTGCCCAAGAAGGAGCCGGGCGAGTACAGGATGATACACCACCTGTCCTGGCCAGAAGGGAGGTCCGTGAACGACTTCATCGCGGAGGCGGACTCGAGGGTACTGTATGCTTCAGTGGACGACGCGATCCGCCTTGTACAGAGGTGTGGGCAGGGAGCGGAGCTGGCGAAATGTGACGTGAAGTCGGCGTTCCGTTTGCTGCCCATACACCCGGCGGATTTCGCGTTGCTGGGCATGCAGTTTGAGGGGGCCATCTTTGTGGACAAAGTTCTACCCATGGGCTGTGCGATTTCATGCGCTCTCTTTGAATTGTTCAGCACCTTCTTGCAATGGGCATTTCAAAGGAGCAGTGGGCATAAGGAGGTGTCCCATTACCTGGACGATTTCCTTTTCATCGGACAGCAAAGGTCGGGTGACTGTGGGCGAGCGTTGGCACAGTTTCAGGAGATGGCCCGGCACTTTGGGGTCCCATTGGCGCCGGAAAAGACAGCTGGGCCCAGCTGTCAATTGACATTTTTGGGCATTGAGTTGGACTCAGTACAGTGGATAGCCCGGTTGCCGGCTGAAAAAGTGGGAGACATACAGGCCTGTTTGTTGGGGGTGATGGGAGAGAAAAAGATTGACCTGAAGACGGTCCAAAGACTTTTGGGGCTGTTAAATTTTGCTTGCAGGGTGGTAAGAGCGGGGAGAACTTTTTGCCGGGCGCCTGGGCATGGCCATGTCCGGGGCGGTGCTACCGCATCACAGGGTGCGGATTTCCTTGGGAGTGCGAGCAGACCTGAGAATATGGCAGACTTTCCTGACAAACTTTAATGGGGTTTCGCTGGATTTCGTAGAGGACAGAACAGTGTGGCAAGTGCAGATTTTTTCAGATGCAGCGGGGGCGGCAGGTTTTGGGGTGTTCAGGGACGGGAGATGGTGCGCGGAACGCTGGCCGGCTCACTGGCTCAAGCAGGGGAGGAGCATTGCGTTTCTTGAGTTTTTTCCATTGTTGGTGGCTCTAGCGGTGTGGGGCAGTGAATTCAAGAACCGTTCCGTGTTGTTCCATGTGGACAACATGACAGTGGTCGACCTGGTCAACGGGCAGAGAGCAAGGGACTTGAGGGTGTTGAGGTTGTTGAGGTATTTTATGCTACAGTGTCTGCAGTTAAATGTGGTTTTTCGGGCAAAGCATGTGCCGGGAGCGAGTAATGACATCGCGGATGCTTTGTCTCGTTCGCAGTGGAGCAGGTTTCGCCGCATGGCACCTGGAGCGGAAGTCCTCAAAACGCAGTTGCTGGACGGCATCTGGACCTGGGGGGAATGAGAGTCTGCAGCCTAGTGGAGAAGTCGATAGCAGAGACGACACGGCGCACTTACAGATTGGCTTGGATGGAGTTCGGGGTCTTTATGGGCTGGACCACTGACAGTGGGCACATGTCCGTTCAAGTGATGGAACAGGGAGTGATCCGTTTTGTCTTGCACTGTATTGAGAGGGGGTTGTCCCATACCACGATTGCAGGGAAATTGGCGGGAATCTCCTTCTATTGTAAGTTGTTTTGGGGATTTGATCCGGCGAAAGATGAGATTATAAGCAGAATGCTGAGGGGGTGGGGCAGGGAGAGACAGGAGGGGGTTACGGGGGGGCCCCGGGAAGCCGTGACTTTTGAGGTGTTGCAAGGTTTATTGGGCATGTTGCCCATCTGTTGTTACGATATCACGGAGGTGGCTTTGTTTCGTTTGAGCATGGTGTGGATGTTTTTTGGAGCATTCCGGGTGTCAGAGTTGTTGGGGACGAAAGGTAGGGCAGGAAGAAAGTATGAGGATGTGAGATTGGATGGGGGTCGGCTGGGGATATGGTTGGGCCACTCTAAAACGGATCAGGCAGGGAGGGGGAAGTGGATATGGTTGAATGAGAGTGGGTGCCAGGGGGTGTGCCCGGTAAAGGAGTGGGAGGTTTTTTCGCAGGATGGGGCCAGCAAAAACGGGGAGATATTCCTGCATGGCTCCGGCGATAGGCTGACGGCGGCGCAGTTGCTGGCAGTTATGCGTATGGCGTTGAAGCGGTTGGGGCGGGACCCGAAGGGATTTGGGACGCACTCTTTTCGGATTGGGGCAGCCACGGCGGCGGCACGTTTGGGGTGGTCCTGGGATCGGATTCGACAGATTGGGAGATGGAGGTCCCGTTGCTGCGAGCGCTACGTGCGGAAGTGACGAGGGGCGCTGCAAAAGAGGGGAGTAGAGGGGTTTTAGTGGGGCCAGGATGGTTTTTAACACCTTTTTTCTTATCGTAGGTTGTGTGAGGGGCCTAGGGACCAAGACGGTCACCTGGATAGCCGGGCACTCTTTCGTGCATTGGGCGGCACAGTATGCAGATCGTCAGGTTTACGGCCGTAGCCTGGGACTGCGGAGCAGCCATCACGAGGTACAATGGTGGGGAAAACGAGGAATGCGCTGGGGGGCATTCTTGCCCTGGTTAACAAAGATGGTGTCGCAAAAGGATGTCCTGACTTGCTGGTTTTACACTTGGGGAAAATGACTTGGTGCGATTGTCAGGCCTGGCAATCATGCAACAGATGCAAAGGGACTTGGACGTGATGAAACAACGGATGGCGGGCACCTGCTTGGTGTGGACTGAGTTTGTGCCACGTAAAGTGTGGAGGGGAGCGGTAAAACCAGCGGCAGTGGAAAAAGCCAGGAGAAAGTTGAACAGGGCGATGAGGGTTTTTTGCGACAAGAGAGACATTAAAGTGATTGCACACAATGGGCTGCGGCTGGAGGAGCCGCTGCTATTCAGGGATGACGGGGTGCACCTTTCGAGGATGGGTAATGCCTATTACATGATGGAGATGAGGGACACGATCAGTAAGCTCTGGAATGAGTCTATTTGGTGTCGAAGGGTGTGAGGGCGAAAGGTGCATGGCTGCAGGGTGGGGCAGGTAACCGCCCAAAGGGGGTTCCCTGGTTGGCGGAACTTTGGAGGGGTGGGGGGAGTCCTGGACGGGCCCACCCACCTCTCGGGGGAAGAGTGATTGATGGGGGTGCGGGATGCAGGAGTGCGATGGCAGGTGATGCAAAAGAGGATGTCAGGAGACAAATGAAGAAGGATTGAGAACGGAAATGGGTTGTTGTGGAACGTGAAGAGAGATGGGGTGCAAGGGGAAAGAATGGAGCAAGTGAGATGAAGAAGTGGGGGGGGAAGTTTGTTGGGGTTATTGTTAATATGTATTATGGTTAAAGTTATGTTTACAGCCTGTCCTAATAAATGGCCTTTTACGCTTCACCGACAGCGTGGACTGGTTATTTGGCGCGATGACGGCCCCCGGGGAGAGCAGGACGCAGTCTAGTCTTTCCCCGGGGGATTCGCGCCGGACAGGGAAGGCTGGAGGGGAAGGGGAGGGAGCAATAGGGGCTATAAGGGAGCAGGAAGGGGAAACGACTTCCTCTTCCTGTTTCCTAGCGCCAGCGGGAGGGTCGGAGAAAGTTGACCACCCACCCACCCTACAGAAAATAGGGAAGGGTTAACTAGGGTGGATGGAGCATGCCAGTTTAGGGCAGGTTGTAGGGAGGTAGGCGGAACTTTGGAGGGGTGGGGGGAGTCCTGGACGGGCCCACCCACCTCTCGGGGGGGAAGAGTGATTGATGGGGGTGCGGGATGCAGGAGTGCGATGGCAGGTGATGCAAAAGAGGATGTCAGGAGACAAATGAAGAAGGATTGAGAACGTAAATGGGTTGTTGTGGAACGTGAAGAGAGATGGGGTGCAAGGGGAAAGAATGGAGCAAGTGAGACGAAGAAGTGGGGGGAAGTTTGTTGGGGTTATTGTTAATATGTATTATGGTTAAAGTTATGTTTACAGCCTGTCCTAATAAATGGCCTTTTACGCTTCACCGACAGCGTGGACTGGTTATTTGGCGCGAGGGCATCGGAGTAGCCATGGTGGAGGGGAGGGAGGAGATCAGGCAGAGCAGCGAATGCTGCGGGAGGAAGAGGGAGGAAGTGTTGCCACCTGATAGTGCACGACTCAGCCTGAACAGCTTCATAATCAAATGCGACTCCCATGATGCCCCCCCTGTGAAGCACAGGTCAGAGCAAGCAGGCAGCATGAGTGCTAGGGTAAGTGCGCAGGAGGCAGAGGACCGGGGCAGATCTAGCTAAGGAAAAGTAAACACTCCCCCTCCGGAAACCATGTGTGACATTTGATCACTGTCTGCACATGACCAAACCAGCACAGCGCTAAGCCAGGGAAAACGCTCGTACAAATAAAATGGATGTGAAACCCAAAAGCTTTCTGGAGCCACTACTAAATGAAACTAGCCAAGGAATGAAAACAACGAGGAGGGGCCATCACACGCTGTACAGTGTAATGGCCAAACAAAATGTTCTCTAAGTGAAATTGCCAGGGACAGAACTAAGCAGGCAAAGGAGGGGCATTTACACAAATGCACCAATAACAGGCCAGCCTTTCTGAATGGCACAGATAGTAACCAATGGCAATCGGTGGGTTTGCCAAACCTCACAGAAGAGATATAATAGGTCGATCGAAACTCAACCCAAAAAAAGATTGCTTTAATAAAAAGCAATCACAGACTTGGTGGTCTGCTGACCCTAGTAGGCCACCATCCCTGTGATGGCAGCAATTCCTAATGGGTTGCAAACTGCTACCTACCTCATTAATATTCATGAGGTTGGTCTATTGCGACCCCATTAGGAATCGCTATTATTAACTTTTACATTATTGTACATCATGAATTGTGATTTCCTAATTGCGATTCACAAAGAATCGCAATTAGGAACTCGCAATCCCTAAATTCTGTACATATGACCCATAGTTACCGGTATGCACCCTGAATATCGACCCCCAAATATCAATGGGTCACAATAGCGAGGACAAAATGTCTAAATAAAAATTCAACAGGTAAGTAAATCTAGATTTTCCATACCTAACTCCACATACATATGCCTATGCTATACATATATCTTCAAGGTACGTAGATTTGGAGTTAGGACTCGGAGTAGTAAATCTATATTTCCCTATACGCACTTGCCTTTTGATATTTTGTCCCTCAATATTCTGCCCTCGATATTCTTGTACCACAATATTCGGGGGGTCAATATTCAGAAGTACAATCCAGATTCATTTTCTTCAGGGCATACGACTCTCTTGGGTCATGCTCAGATTGGAACCATCAGGTTAAGCAGGGGTGACACATTCTCTTGAACAGGAGCTGTTGGGGGATGACACATCTGTCATATTTGTGGTATTTGAGGGTATGGCAGCAAATGGGAATAGGCCCCCATACTCACCAGGGCAGTCACAGCACAGATTTGGGAAGTGCGACGCATGCTTCAGACTGAATCATCGCACTTCGGCTCTGCCAAAACTGGCTGGATAACAACTGTAGCCGTATGACATCCTGATAAAGCACTTCTATCCTGAAATGGTATTAACTTAGCAGAAGTGCCACAGGCACATTTACATTATCAGAAAATCACCATCGCAATGGAAATTTCTCCCACCAAAGCTGTTTCTTGTGGGATTTTTCACTTTTGTTTCCCAAACTTCACCATTCTCTTGAAGTTCACAAAGACAACAAGGTTTTAAAAAAAATCTTTCCCAAGTTGTTAAACGTCACATCACTTTAAAACTTCAAGGAATCTCTACACAACTATTCGTGAAAAGATGTGACCACTCTTCAATAGGCTTTATTTGTTCACGTCCATGATTGAGTCTTGGGTCAACGATTTCAAATGGTTGTAACCCAAATGAGAACTTCACCAGTATTTGTGTCATTAGAAGGCATACCCTGGGCTTTATATGATGACAACATCAGCTATGAAATGTCATAACTTTCTTTGCAAATTTATAGCACCTGATAAATAACGGTATCGGGGGTATGTTATTTATTGGGTGCGATAAAGAAAACATATTCCAAGTCGATGGGTAATGCATGCAGATTTTGGTGTTAAAAGCACCATAATCTGCATGATATGGTAAATACTGTACGATTTTCCCGCATAAACTTTCGGCATGTTTGACCTGCTGAAATGTAACAAAGGTTGAGGTATTTAATGCATCCGATAATTATCCTATGCAATAAATGCTTACAAACTCATAATTCCAACCCGTGCGTAAGCAGGGGTTTATGCACATGTCAGAATATAATGGCTAACTTGTAATCATGGCCGAGGCTGTTTGCAGGGGTTTACAAAGGGAATGTGTTCGACACTGCATGAGTTGTGGAAGGTGGTCAATGGCTTCTATATTTGCAATACATCCTAATTCCAATTCATGGATTTGTGAATTGCCCAGAGTGTGGGAATAAAGCACGCGAAGAGGTGTCTCAAAGGACCTCCTGATAGCACCGATTCTATTTGCCATAACACAGACATATAAGATGGAATACTGGTAAAGAGAGATGACAAATGCAATGCTGATTTCCATTTTCCAGTGTGGAGATCATATTTGCATGAACACTTTTCATAGCCTGCTCCATGTCCTGAGAGAAAGGCACTAGAACATTTGTGTCTGACGTCATCCTGACACCACCTATCTAATGCCTCAAAATCGACATAATATGACACACTCTTAAAAAGTAATGACAAGTAAAAGTGCTCATTATTTTCCAGTGTGGGGACCATATTTGCATGACTGTTCCTGACGGACTGTTCCATTCCCTGGCCTGTGGTTGTGTCAACAGCTGCTGGAATGAGGCAGTATTACCCCACACATCAAGGACGCAGTGCAGTGGCTACAGTTATACCTATTCAGGGGATGAAAACAACGCTGTAATTATAAGTTGTACTAGACATTTAAGCCTCTTTAAACTGCACACTGAGCCCAATTCATTACATCTGTTATTTGAAATGTGCATAATCCACTTCTATCAAACCTACATTTTTGCTAATTGTTTGTGGTAAGTGGAGCAAGGCTGGAAAAAGCTAGAAATTCCCCAATTCTTCTTTTTAAATTTATTTGTAAGAGGACTGGCTTGTACTCTAGGTGAAAAAGCAGAACCGTATGGCGAACTGTAAGACATTGGGGGATATTCACAAGAACGTGCAATAAACATCGCCAAAATAGGCTAACGCAATATTTCATATCGCCGTCTATCGCGGGAAAATAACTCTGTGTCAACGTCGTATTCCCAACATGGTGGTAGCATGAGATAGTTTCCCGAGAACGCCACAAATGTCCGTGATACAACTAACGCGACGGCGATAAAAAAGGAAACCCGAACGTGAAAAAAGCTGCGATGGGCCCAACTGCGATAAAAATCCAGCGAAAAGCAGCGCCAGGCCCGCAAGTCCCACAAGCAAGGCGGGAACAAACACTACAAAAGCTGCAAAAAAAACCACCTGCAATACACAAACAACTGCGAAGCACCATGGAGGGAGCCGGAGCAAGTACAGAGGACAACTAGAACCCCACAAGCCCCACGGAGGACCAGCCTGGGACCTCGGGGACAGGGAAGGGCAAGGAGAAGAAGAAGAGGAAGACGCGTCTCAGTCCGCAGGGAAACAGGATCCTCATTACGGAGGTGACAGAACACCACCACCAACTGTTCATCACCTCCACTGTGACATTGGCAACTAAAAATACAATATGGCAGTCCATCTTGGCCAAGGTGAATACAGTTGGAATGAAGAGAAGGGAAGTGGACGACTGCAAGAAGCGCTGGACTGATGTGAAGCGCAAAACCAAGCTGAAAACCACTGCCAACCTGAGAGCAGCAATGCAGACTGGAGGTGGGAGTCCAGCAACACACCAGGAGCTGGATGGAGGAAATGGTGACCCGAATCACCATTGGGGAGACGGTGGCAGGAGTTGGTGGACCGGACACTGCACAACATGACCTGAGCCAACAGCAACAGGGTGAGTAATGACCAGGGACTGGTGGTGCGGGGGGAGATGGGCACAATGGCACACATGCACAAGTAAGTAGAGCACATCTGCGGACAAACCATGCCCAAGAGTCACAACACCGACCAAGAGCCCAATTTACCCAAGTCTGCAACATCTCAGCACTGTATAAGCACAGAAGTGAAAGGCACACCACCTGAAAGGGAAAAGGGCCAGCCAAATCAGAGCTGAAGGGGCAACACACCCACAATGCAGCACACACACATAAGAATCAGAGCACCTCAACATTGACAACAATGTGGCACAAACTGCAACACTCTCACAACAGAACAGAGGACACAACTGCTGCCGCTTGTTTATAGAAAATGGCCATTCGCATTTGGCATAGCAGGAAACTGTGAGATGACAATGGACAAGTACAACCACACATCCCTGATGGTGTAGAAATGTCAACTGTCCCGCATCAAATAGGCATCTCATCACAAACAGTCACAATGTACATTGGCATGCAGTCAGTTAGTAAACTTGTACAATGCGTGGACATACATGTGAACACAGTGTCAATCTGCATCTCCCCTTCACATTGCAGAGGGAGAATCAACACCTCCTGCAGAGCAGACACAACTCAGCACTAATGACGAAGAGGACCTCCCCAACATCGACACCGACGCCCTCCAGCAGCACATGGACAGCTTCGGCACCCCACCTCCAGGAGCAGGGAAGCCCAGCTGCATCGAGGAGACCCCACCCCCTGCACAGACAATACAGCAGGAAGCACCTACCACCACGGCTGCCTCCCAGGACCCCCACGACCAACACATGGCATTCCAATGCTGTGTGTTAGGGTGCCAGGAGAAGATGGCTGACCAGCTGCGGGTGGGGTTCGACCTCATGGCAGCCAAACTAGATGCCATACGTGGGTGTCTAAGTCCCATCAGGGTCCACTTACAGTCCCTAACGGACACCCACTGTCCGCTCCATGCTCTCCAACAATGCATGGCTGACATCGCTGGAGTCATGACTCGGAGACAAGAACAACTGTCTAGTCAGAGTGGCTCCAGCGATGTCAGCCGGGAGTTGGGGCACATGTGTAGGATCATGGAGAACATGGAGCGGATGCATGCGGAACGATTGGCTGCCACGGCTGCACACCAGCGAGATGTAGCTGGGAACTTCCATGCCCTGCAGATCCTCATCATGGCATTGCCGCCACACGGCCTGGCGCGGATGACTGCTGCTGCTACTCCATCCACCTCTCCGCCCCCTGAAGTGTCCGTGCCACACAGTGCGGCAGACCAAACACCACCACCCACATGTGAGGCACCTGACACATCAGAGGACGAAGATGACAATGAATCTGGCTTGGTGGCAAGATTGAAGTGGTAGCATACATCACCGCCATATGGCCTGTTTCAGCTTGTTACTGCCCTCTGCATCATGCCCTGGAATAACATCTTCCACTGTCCCCCGTTACACTCAGCGACACTCACCTTGGACCTCGACATGGACTGCCATATTTGGATTGGTTACCAATGACACAGCAATCACACTGCGGACTGAAGTCTTCCTCTCCCGATGAACCTGTCCATCCCTAAAGGACTCTGGCTGGCCCTCCACGGGGCGACAATGTAAAGTGGGGTTTGCATGGCACTGTACTGGTCCAGCTGAAACACCCCACTGAATGCGAATAAAACATTCAAATTCACACTAATGTGTCATGGCCTTGATCAATTAAGCATGAAAGTATTGATGAATGTAGGGACAGTGATTCCACATAAATGGTACTCCCTGGGTAATGCTATCAATGCGCATGTATGGCCGTGACCCAGATAGGCAGTGAGACACACATCGTCATTCAAAACAACTCACATCACAGTTGAAAACAAGTGAATGTGCGTAGACTTTATTAGCATATGCGTGCCAGTACGGGCAAGAGAAGTGCCACAACATGCGGACCAATGCAGCAGTATGTCAGAATGAGGAACGTTGCCAAGCGCCGCTGTCCACTCCGGGGGAGTGCCTCACCTTTCACAGGTGTGTGTTACCCCGCGTGGTTGTCCGCCTACGTATTCGGGGTCCAGGCGAATGCAGCCATGTCCACTGTTGTCGTGGGATATGTGACCAGAACCCCAAGATGCAACAAGTTGTCGGGACATGTGCAATGGGTTCCAAACTGTTGTGGCTGCAGGTACGTAGTTACACGTCCATGAAAGCGAGTGCAGCTTCGTAGGCAATCATTTCCAACATGAGGTCGTTGTCCACTCCATCGAACAGGATGGCGAGGCTAGCCATTAGCAGGTCCGGACAGATGTGCTGCGTCCACCCCCTGTCACCAATTAGCACTACAGCCCAATAGGGGAGCGGCTCAATGTGGTCACTGCACACGAGGAGTTCTGCAATTTCCCAGGTCCAGCTGCCAGCATGTATGCCAAGTATCCAGGCATCCCATAGACGGGTATCACGGTGACACTCCTGGTCGTGGGCCAACAGGGGGCGCACACACATGTCGAAATCCAGTTCGGCTACCGTCCTGTTGGATAGGCAGACATCCATGGACCACTCGAATATGCACGATCAACAATGCAAAACAGGCTGAACGCAGGTGACGTTGGCAAGGCGGAAGCTCAGCCGGTAACTGACCCGCAGCACTACCAATGGCAGTGCCCCCAGTAAATGCAGCATACGTGCACAGTACAGTTCCACGTGACAGGGGTTGTGCATGTGTCCGGGATGTTCTGCTATTGCGTTAGTGGCCCTGGTTGAAGCGGCACTGTTCTGACCTGCGCCAGTCCTGTGGATGAAATGCCACAGCTCGGATCAATGAGTTGTTTAAGTGTGCAACGGTTGTATGCCTGGGATGGAGTGGGAGTAAGTGTGAAGGCCATTCCATGCAAGATAACTCCGAGAAAGGACTTCTGTGTGTGGGGTGTGTATACTTTGGTCTGTCGTCGGGCTGTGCGTAGTGTGGGAGTCGTCCTCAACTGCTATCGTATCTGTCAGGGGGTGCCGGGCACATTTAATTCCGAGGTCGGATGTGCAGATGTGCTTCCGCCTGATAGTTCAGACAAAGGAGCTTTCATCCCTAATGTCAGTTTGTCATCTGCTTGCATCCATGAAGTGTGATGTGGCTTGTTGGGTGTGGGGTGGGATGTGTGCGACTTTGGGATTCATGTTTGGCATGACTTGCATGTGGCAAGTGAGCGGCATCACTGTGTGTTACGTTGCCTCACAGCTGCTCCTCCCTCCCCCCGAGCCTATTCACTTGTGTACGCTGCGCGGTTGCATCACTTGCACTCCAACGGCAAACCATTGTCATGCCTGTCTGCGCATGTCCACAAGCCTGACAACGACACTGTGATGTTGGCCGTTGAAGGTAGGCGGCCACGTGAGTGTAGGCCTATGGTAAGGATAGTGCGGACACAGATGTAGAGTTCATGCCTGGCTGAACTCGCGCTGCGATTAAGGCTAGGCATTTGGCTCATGCTGTGGCAATGCAGATACACACAACACTTGGCATGTATGAGCCAAGACCCCGAGCGGTCTTGCGCTCCTTCATTTCTCCATTCGTGCGAGACCGCCCTGCGGGTGCAACATGCCGACTGCCATGACAGACATATCCCGGGCATTCCGCCCTTGATTTACTAGAAGTACGATTCGAAAACCGGACCACTCGGGACAAATTACTGTCCTGTTTTGATTCTAATACGCCCTGAGGAAGCCCCAGGCTGGATGGCCATGTAAAGGGGGCGAAACACGTGATGGCTGTTACCATTTTCTATTCACCTGAGAGAAAGTCTCAGACAAAAGCCACTGCATAAAAATACTGCACATGAGCAATCGTCTATTGGAATTTTTTCCGTGTTGAACCAAGACTTTTTAAAATTTGTCCTGACACTTACTTGGTACATTGCAACATTGTCAATTGCGGGCCGGGTGGCGCCGACACTACAACAGAGACACACGCATTAGTTACTTCCTTGTCCAGGCCAGAACTGAACCACGCCCTGAGCCCCGGGCTAATCCTACACACCCCTGCGCTGGACTGATGTACGCCGGCCAAGCCCACTCCGCTTACGCTTACAGGGGGGGAGGAGAAAGCTACATGTCCAAGGTCTTACCCACTGCCTGAGGTGACATGCTTGAGTCCACTGTCCACAGCACGATGTGATGTGGTAGGGCCAGGGCCAATACGCATACATAATGACCACACGGACACACTTAGATGTATGGTGGAACTGGCTACGGGCACGTGCACCAGGCCCCTTTTTATTACCAGGGTCACATGTCCAGTGACGCCTGTGCTGGATGGGTGTGGGGTGAGTGTAAGCCAGCCCTCAGGGAGTGGTTGGTGCTGGCAACAACTAGAACAGTGATCATCGGATCACACACACAGATTCAATCATAAAGGGTCCATGACTTGCAGTGCACTGAGGTAGGGGCACCAGAACTGACATCACACACACGAGACTCAATCATCAAGGGTCCATGACTTGTGGTGCACTGAGGCAGGGGCACCAGCTCTGACATCACACACAGAAGATTCAATCATGAATGGGTCCATGACTTGCAGTGCACTGAGGTAGGGGCACCAGCTCTGTCATCACACACACGAGACTCAATCATAAAGGGTCCATGACTTGTGGTGCACTGAGGCAGGGGCACCAGCTCTGACATCACACACAGAAGATTCAATCATGAAGGATCCATGACTTGCAGTGCACTGAGGTAGGGGTACCAGAACTGGTCTTACACACAGAAGATTACATCATGAAGGGTCCATGACTTGAGCTGCACTGAGTTTGTGGCACCGGAAGCGCTCGGCGGGTGCGCGGCCTGCGATGATGCGTCGTCGGGGGGGCCGCCCTGGAAGCAATGTCTGTTGCCTACTGGACTGCGCCATAAATAAATAAAGACTCAATTTGAATTGTGAGCCCTGCTGACCGCAGTGTAGGCAGAAGGCAGTAGTCAGCGCACACATTACTCCGCGGTGCTGTGCCGCTGGGTGCGCTGGGGGCCTGTGTCGCGGAAGGCAGCGATTGGCTAAGGAGGCTGGCGGTCACGGCGGCAGACTCATGGCAGGGTGAGGGGCGCCGCCCTGGTAGACGCGTTGGCCATCCCGGAAGTGAGCCACGCCCAAAGCCCCGGTCTATTTATTCACACTCCTATGCTGGTGTGGCGTACGCCGGACCAGCCCACTGCGCTTCCGCACAGGGGACGACGACACAGCTACATGAGCGAGGTCTTCCCCACTGCCTGAGGTAAGATGGTTGCGTCCACTGTCCACAACACTGCACACACCAGCAGTATGTGTCCACAGCTGCATACTGGAGTCTGTCCAGCACATCACCGCCACACTTGGCATTGTGTACATTCTTATTCATGGGTGACTTGCCTCCTTTACACATACTTGGTTCCCGCCTCTCCCCACATTCTGCAATTGTGTGGTTGAGGGGCCATGCCGTTTTCGGAAGGTCAGCTGTCTTGTTCTGCGCTGCCTCAGTGGTAGTCCGGGGGGGGCCTGGGGGTGGGTGGGGGTGGGTGTTGTGGACCTCTTGGGTCTCCGACCTGCATGATCATTAGATCCATGACATGTGTTGGTCTTCAGATGTGGCTCTGGCCTGGGCTCCCTCTGTAATGCAGGTTATCGTCCTACTTAAGACCAGTATTGAGCAGGTGTTAAGTCCCTGCTGCTAACGCGCCTTATCGCCTGTGTTTGTCCAGCATCGCAGATCTGGCTGGTCGTTGAGAATATCGCGAAGTGGTGTTTTCGTGTGTTTTTGCACGGGAACGCCTACTCTGCATGTCATTAGCGTTGTTTGTCGCTCTCATCCGTGGCGATGTGTTTTGCGGCAGCTATCGCAGGAAAACTGGCGATGTCGACAGTTTGCACCAGCTTGTGAATGGGGCGATAAGTCTATCGATACTTTTGCGGCGCTAAAGTGCCGATAAATCGGCGATGGCTCCTTGAGGATATCCCCCATTGTCTGGTGTAAGAGTCTAACAACAACCAGGAGATAATAGGAGGGAAGCAGCAGAGCACACACAGCAGACAGGAGAATGAGAGGTTTAGTACACCGAAAGAAGTTGGTGATTGAGAGCATTTGAGGATCTCTGGGGGAAGAGAAGGATGGCGGAGCTGTGGTGCTTATGACTCAGTATGCTTCTAAATGTTAGAACACATGGAAAAAGTTTCCTGACCACTATATATAGGGAATTGCATATTAAACAAACGTTATATAACCCTTTCTGTGGTATGCTTTTATCTAGCTTCCCCTCCATTTTAAATTTTCTATTCCCATTCCCATTTATTTTCTGTGTGTGTTCATCTACAATCGTCTTCTACCCTCATTTTTAGTATCAGTTGAGAACAGAGTTCTAAATATAAGAATGTATACGAGATAGGCTATACTATAACCTATAGATTTCCTTATTATTGTCACATACAGTATTCTAGCTATATGTTGTAATATTTCAATGTCCTTTTTATATAGTTTTGGTTTAAACTTGACTTTTATTATCTATACATTTATATGGAACTTATCCTTTATATACTGGAACATATTCATAAAAAAATTAAAAAAATAAAAGAGAAAAGACCTTGAGGGATTTCCAGTGATAAGATGGGATGGGTAGGTGTTTGGTGAAATGCGTATGGACATATATGTATGGGCATGCATAGTATAAGGATGAGTTAATGGCGGGAGAATACTTCACAATACTGACTAACGGGAAATAAATCTGTCTCGAACCCCTGTCGTACTGAACCTTACAACCAGATTAGAAACAGACAACTCCCGACAAGCTCTTGGATCCCGAGGGTTATTTTATCCATTCTTTCTTTGCTTGCCTACTGTGGAAGTCTAGCCATGACACATAAATGGTTTTGGCCATCTCCTCTCCCATGGCCCAACTAAGGGAATTTCTTAAAGAATGTATTCCCAGGGCCATTGTGTTATACATGATGAAAAAGCAACATGAAACATCAGCCAATAAAATAAATCATTAAAAAAAGCATCATACAAGGTATAACTAAAAGAACATGTCACCCAATTCTTAGAATGCATCTTCAAGGGCAATACATATTTTCACTCTAAAACAGATAAGAATACCACACACAGCTGTTAAAGAGAGTAACAACACAGTAGTCCATCTAGGAAAGAAAATAAATGACTACAAACTGCTCATTAAAACTTCAGCCCAAATTGTAATACCATTTAAGCCATCTCTTAGAAAGTATAGTGCCGATTCAGCAAAGGTAGAGTCAACCCTAAACATGAGTTAACAAGCAACTTGACTCCAGTTATGCCAGCCATGAATTCACTGTTGGATTTGTGGTAGATGAAAACCCCTTTATGGGTGCAGAGATCTCTGCCGTGGGTAAGAAGATTTCTGTACTCATAGAACCCACTCAAGGGGCGGGCTTGGGGACCTTTCTGCCTCGAAAGTTTGTGAATGGTGAAAACAGGTAGATTTGTGGGCATTCACAAACTGGTATCATTCCATGGGAAGGGTTGTATATTTGCTTTAGCCATGTTCTGGTATAAATACCCTTTCCAGAGTGGGAAGGGAAATGGATTGCCGCCAAATTTAGTTAGAATGTATGGTAAGGAGTTCTCAGTGGGGAAAAGCATGTCCCAGGTGGAGAAAATAAATGTGCATTTGCACAGGAGAGTCCATTCCTCCTGTGCAGCTGTCTCTGCTGGGAGAGCTCTATACAGAGGGAATGTAATCCCAACAGTGAAATCACATGATTTCCTAAATAACCTCCATGAACAACACAACTGTGCTTTGTGCAGCTTTCAATGTGGATTTCTTGAGATAATGAATTAGAAAAAATAGTACAACTACACTCGGACGTTGATAAATCAGCATCAGATTATCTATTTGTTTGTGAATAGGCCTCAAAATGTTCATTTTAGCACTGAGTTTGAAACGGGCAAGTGGAAGAATGCACTGGGCTCGGGCTGACTAGCCATGGAAACTCCCCAAGAGGAAAATGCCGCCACCCTTTGCTGCGAGCAGTCACTGGTTTGTAAACTCAAGCCCTTTACCCAACCCTCTCTGAGAGTGAGGAGGATCTCACTGGGATAGAACACTTCCAAGATCTGTGGCCACCACGTTCTGTTGCATATGATGGGGGGGGGGAGTGAAATTGGACTGCCTGCTTATTTCTGTCTACTGTCCCTCACCCACTTCACACCTCTCCATAATACTATCTGTCATTGCTGATACCTTCTATAACAATGTGTCTTTGGAACAGGGATAGACAGAAATGTAAAATCGTGACTGTCACTTTAAAGGGTGCTTCTGTGTGCTTCTCCCTGTCTTCTCTGTAATAACAGCTAAAGAAAACAGTCAGGGATCCAATCACGAAACCTACGTGTGGGTGCAGATCTAGTGCTTTTTGTAATTCACCAGTTCTGGTTGTAATCAGCATGGAAAGCTGCGCCTGGTGCATGTTTCCATGGGAGATCCTTTTAGAATCACGTGAATCCATTCCCTCTGTACAGGGTTCTCCATGGCAGAGAACTCGGTACAGGGGGAATGGCTTCCTTCATGCAAATACATTTTTTGTTTGTTTTTTACACCAAGCCTATGCTGAAGAAAATCTCTGATAATTTCCAGGATGGGAAGGGGTAGGATTACAGTTTGGGAATGACAACAAACTTCCTTGTTTGTGGGCACCCCTAAACTTTCAATGCAAGTCACCCCTTGAAACGCCCATTTTCCCGTTAGTGGATTTATGGCTGCTGAGATATCTCCACTCGAGGTGGACAACTCCGCCCCCGTAAATGGGCTAATGCCAGACAAGAACCTCTTTATAAATTCCGGGCACACGAAGAAGAGGTACATTTATTTGGTCATAAAACTACGGGGGATATTAGCAAGACCCACGTTAAAATTATCGCCGTTTTAGCGGCAGGAAACTGCCGCTAAAACGGCGATAATGGGCTTGCTAATATGCGTTATGGAATTCCAATAGAAGCCCAGGTTAGATGTGCAGGACATCTAACCTGGGCTTCTATTGGAATTCTATAACGCATATTAGCAAGCTTCATTATCGCCGTTTTAGCGGCAGTTTCCTGCCGCTAAAACGGCGATAATTTTAAAGTGGGTCTTGCTAATATGCCCCTACGTTTACAACCACATTTATAGTTGTGAATAGGGCCCTGAGTACCAGCACAGACCCCTAGTCGATATACTAAATCATCACAATGAAACCATTTAAGATCACTATAATCTCATAGACGTATGGGGGAGGTCGGATGTTCGGCAGTTATTCACAGGATCATACTCCATACTCCTGTATTTTCTCTTCTCTATTCTGCATAAAAAGGTTGTGCTTAGGCTTACTGCCATATAGAGTCAAAAAACAAGGATAGGAAAAAGTCAATCGAAGATCGGTGTCGATCAACTATTGGGCACAAGAGGACAATTACATCAAGACTTACCATTATATTGCATTGCATAGTGCCAAATGCCTGATAATGCATGCAAAGTGCATGTATGTACATTGCAAAAACCATCAACATCAATTCAATTCAACTTAATTTTTGCCTACCTTACGCAATGCAGTTTTACCAATTTCATCCCTTGCATCTGATTACTTTGGGTACACAGGCCCGCAGCCCAGCATACATGTCCCCAAAGGGGCTTCTTAATGGCAATACGTGCTGGATTGTCCACCAAAACTTCCTTGATGTCCAGTAAGGGGTCTTCCGTTTGAGCCGTGAAGGAGCTGTGGTACTTTGCTTGCTGGGCCATTGCGTTCAACAGCTTATGGTTATTTTGGAAGGCTTCTATGTATGCATGGATACCAGGGAGGTCATCTTCCACAACAGTTCTAGTTGTGGAAGATGACATACCATATTTCCATTATGTTACGTTATGTTAATTTAAAGTCAGGTCTTTAGATCTTTCCTGAAGAAGACATAAAAGAGGCTGTAAGGATATAGGGGGAGAGTTCCAAAGGGAGGGGGCTAGAAAAGAAAAGCTGCTGCCGCCCATGCCTACCTTCCTGAATCTAGGAACAGCCAACAATAACGAGGATGAGGAGTGAAGTTACTGAGCGGGACAATGTTTGTCAATTCTTTTTGCTAGGAATTAGGTTGGGGGCCCTCACTTGAAATTGCTTTAAAAGTGACACATCAAACCTTGAATTTGATTCTTTGTTCCAAGGGCAGCCAGTGGAGTCCCCTAATTAGACCAGTAGTGAGTGAATATCATCATTTTTGGGAGGCCAATTTGGAAGGAACTGACATAGTCTAGCTTAAATATAACTAATGCTAGCATTACCATTTTAGGGTGTCTTGGGTGAGAAACATTGCAATTTCTTGAATCTTTCTCAATGTAAAACACAGGAAAAAATGACTGCTCTAACCTTGGCGTAGATCACCATGAATAATAAGTCTAAGACTTTTTGCTTGGCACTTAGGGATGGGAGCTAAGCCCAACTCTAAAGGCCACTATAGTTAGTTACAGAGACAGTTTTTATTGTTTAAAATAGCAATTTCTGTCTTGACTGCATTATGTTTTATCTGATTACTGGACATCAACTCCCAGATAAAATGCATGGTACTTTAGAAGTTTACCTGAGAGGCGGCAGACCCATCCAATTGGAATCGAATATTGGAGTCATTGGTGTATATACACTCCTTATTCCTAAGTTCTTTAATTAAAAGCCTTATATAAAAGTTAAAAAGGTGAAAAGACAAGGAAGACCCCTGGGGCAACTCACCCTTCGCAAGTACTGCAGAGGCTTTTAAATGCAGAGTATGTAAGAACGCAGAGGAGTATGCACTGCAGAGTGATATGCAGTGGCATCGAGTGGTGTTTGGCTGCGCTATTTTCTTAGCGCAAAATGCATCTCTGCACCATTTTTGAATGCAAAGTTGCATTTTCCTCTAAGGAAATAGCGCCAAATGCCCACTCCTCCACGTCACGTAATCTCGCAGAAGTTAATTGGAATTCCACAGAATCAAACTCCACCAATTCCACCCACCCCTAATGCATATATGGAAGCTTACCAAAATAACATTGAATTATCCTGTTGTCAAAGTCATCAAAATGTTCTTGAGTGTGCGCATCCTGGCAGGTGACTATTTTGGGGCACAGCTTTTCCAGTGACTGACATGGATGTTGATGTAGGTGTGGCTCTAATGCAACAGGAGTGTTCATTTGCACTTCTAGAGATTTTGTGATATTCTCCACCAATAACTTCATAGTGTCATCATAATTGAATGGTTTGATTGTTGGCTGTGACATGGCAATGTCTTCAGTCTGCTGTACTGGTTCCACCTACATAGAGGGGGACATTAGATTCTGAATATTGCTGTTTTATTTTGCACATCATTATTTAAGATATACATTTACAGATGTTTTTGGATATGTATGAAGTTCTATAAATAATGATGGACAAGGTAACCCTTGACATGGCCAATGTAAACTCAGCATTTACTGTGTGATGTGGTGTGTTCTATTATTTATATATAAATTGGTTATTTACACTTTTCAGTCTATAAACGCAAAGCACAATATAAAAACATATTACAATATTACAACATTACATGTTATCTGCCTGCTCTGGTGTGATGGAATACGGGCACACAAATAGTGCATTGTTAGAAATGGGATCTCTGGTTGGCTAAGGCTTGCGCCAAAGCCAGGCAGAGACCACCACTCTAGTCAGGGCAAGGGAGTTACACGCCAAAGATAACCCCTGCTCACCCCCTTGGTAGCATGGCACGAGCAGTCAGGCTTATCCCGGAGGCAATGTGTAAAGCGTTTGCGCAACACACCCACAGCAACAACATACTAGGCACACCACAAAAAGGGAACTCCACACAAGGTTATATATAAAAATAGCCTTTGTATTATCATAAAACACATTAGAATAGTACTCACATAATGTACATCGTGCCACCTGGCACTAGGTCATATTTACAAGGTATTATTTACACCTGACAGGGCCAACTGGACCACTGTCAGAACCAGCACAAAGCGAACTTAGTATATGTAGAACTTATAATAAATGTAGAACACATCATAAACGTACAACCAGTAATCACTGGTAATCACTGTACTTAGCATCAGCCTGTAACATAAACCACATTATGCACAGCATCACATTAGGCGCGAATTACATTCTGCGCCAACCTCACCAGCATAAATACATTATGCAATCCTCTCATAAGTCTAAACCCATTAGACCCTAACCTCCTAAGTATAACTCACATTAGGGGCGTAAAGCACAGGAGAGAATAACTCACAACCTAAACGCATTAGGTAATAATAAAATCACAAGCATAAACACATTATGCAAAACCTCATAATCCTAAAAGACCACATTTAGAGGTATAACGCAGGGTGCGTAAAACACAATATGGGAATCACATTTCCTAGCACCAAAATCACATTTGCACATCACCTCCTAGTAAAAACCATATTAGAGGCATAAAACAGGGTGCGTGAATCACGGTAAATGCATCACATAATCATATTAGGGCACATAAATCACATTAGGGCCTGGCGCCCTATCAAACTCATAGTCCCCCTGGCCAACTGGCCATCTCAAAAAGGGGCTCAAAGATGCCCTGTGTCCAGAATGTCAGGGCGGCTGCCAAGGCAGCAGAACAAAAAGCGCGCCATTGCGCTAGGGCAAAGGAGTGTATCTCACTCCTATCTCACACACAATGATGCCCCCAAATAACTGTGCCTAAACGTTGCAGCTGGCACTAAGTGCTGCGCAGCTGTGAACACAACTTGTAGGCACTGGCACTCACTGTGCCACATAAGCCCCACTCTGGGACTCTCTGACACCATTGTGGCCCACGTTGCAGCTGCCCGCCACGGCGGCGCAGCTGTGAAGATCAGCAAAGGCACTGGCGCTCACAGTGCCTCCTCGGTCACGCTCTGGGACTCAGGGAGCTACACCACAAGATTGCCCCCCCCCCGGTGCAGCTGTCCGCCACTGCGGTACAGCTGTGAAGATTAGCGGAGGAACTGGCCACAACGGCCTCTCAGTCCCACTCAGGGACCGCTACAAACATGCCCCCAAAGAGGAATGGCACTAACGGGCAAAAGTGGAGCCCCACTGGGTCTCCTCACTAATCACTCCCACGTTGCAGCTGCCCGCTCTCTCTCGTGGAGCAGCTGTGTCCTCGACTCGGCATCCCTGTGCCTTGGAAGCCCCCACTCGCCGCGGCGTCTCAGAACTCCTCAGGCTGGCCCACTCACGGCCGGAGCTCCCCCTAGCAGCCTCAGTTCGGGCACCCGCAGTGCCCGGCACAGCTACTCACCAGGGTCTTCTTTGCTGCTCGCAGTGCCTCCTCCGGTCTCCTCGGGCAGGTCTCACCTTCCGGCACCATGTGGACTGCTTTCCTCGCCGGCCGCAGGCATTACTCCTCCCGGGCTTCCTGCCGGTGTGCAGCTTCTTCCTGCTTCCGGGGCCACTCCCGCCCACAGTCAGGCGGGGGTGCCTGGCTTCCGGTTTTGCCGCCCGATCGCGGCGGCTGGCGGCTTCACTCTTCACTCGGCAAAGTGCAGGGTGGGCACCCGCTTCAGAGGAAAGCAATTGCGGGGTGGGCACCCGCTCTCAATAAATATGCAAAAAGCGGCAATGCGGGGTGGGCACCCGCTTCCACGTAAAAGTATAAAGCGGGGTGGGCACCCGCTCCCCACGCTGCGCATGGGAATCCCCACGCTGGGATTCCCTCCAGATGCTCTGGCGCTGCAGAGCACACACGCTCTTCCTTTGCCTGCAGTAAAAAGATAGCGCTCACAGGGCGCTGGGTGCACAGAGGTCCTGGGGAATCCAGGACAGGAAAGGTCCCAGCAAGGAAGTCCTTTAGGGAGCAAGGGGGCAAGGCTGGGCCCAGGGAGGCAAGCCCTCCTGGGCCCCAGCAGCAGCACGCCCCCGCCGATTCAAGCACAGAACAAGAACTGAACACTGAACATTTTCATGGGGTCACAGCCCCTTCTTTTATACACATTTCCCTTTGTGTCACAGCACAGGGCTGGGGAAAAACCAGACGCAACTGGTTTGGGGGAGCTTTGGAGCACTTTGTTTTGCTCAGCTCCTCTCTCCTTTCACAGGACAGGCTAGGGACATCAGACGCACCACAGGGGGTGGAGCCAGCATTGTAGAGGGAAGGCACAGCCCTATTCAGGTCCCAGGTGCAACTCCTCCCTCCCATCTAGATGCAGATCTCCCTATTCACCACTGCGCTGACTCACCCTGCCCCTGTCACTCACAAGCCAGACATGCAATTCACATCAGGCAGGCAGACACAGAGCACACATAAATGCCAACTTCTAAAAGTGGCACTTCTCCACTAGTCACAATAAATCTGCGCACACCATTGCGCAGCATTTATTCTCACGAGTTCGCACATACTAAACTCGCCCCTGCACTCCTCTCACACCAGGAATTACCATGGACACACATATCCCCCATGCATTCCTATGGGAGGGCAGGACAATCTCACCACACGCACTCAGCGCGCACGCACTTTACACTGGACCACAGTGCTAAAGTGCCCAGAGACTTAAAACTACTGACATACAAGGCAAAAAGTTTAGGGGTGAACCGGCCAAAAAGGGCCAAGTCCAACACAACCCCTTCCAGCCAAAACACAGGGCAGACCAATCACCACCGTGATGGGCTTCCCTGCTTGGGGCGATAGAACACGGACGCGGGCCCGCACTGCAGGGACACCCTCCGGTTCTACGCCACTTGGAACCCATGGAATCCATCTAAGAGAAAAAACTCAGGACCAACTAGGCTACCCCACCGGTACTCCTTAGTTGTCCACGGCTAGGACCAGGCCCTAGGCCACCCAGATGCCACTGGTCCTTGCCAATCCAGAGTGGGGGCAGTAACCCCTGGCATACAATAGCCATTCTCCACTCTCCCTCAGTGTAGTTCCAAACTACCACTGATCCTTCAACCTAGGGTCCGTACCCTCAGGCTGACCAGAGGTCACGGGCGAAGCATCTCCTCACCCTACCTCTACTTCTGACGTTTCGCGCTCTCCCAGGAGAAGCACCTACCAGAACACAACTCTCCCACCAGTTCAGGACCTCTCTCCATCACTGGTCTACCACCTGGGAAATAAATTCACCGGCTGCACCGGGGTCAGAGGTGAGGACTCCCTCCCTCTGCACCCCCTTCCAGAGTCCGATACCCTCCCAACTGGAGTGGTACCCCCTAGAAGGCAAAACCGGCCAGGACACTGATTACAGTCGCCCTACCGTCCAGATCAGGAAACACCTGCTACTGGCTCCCCAACCCAGGGCGGTACTCTTGGGTCAGATGCCCGGCGAACCAGGACTTCACGAGGGTGACACATAACTAATGGGTCGTGTGACAGTCTGCCCGGCGCAAACCCAGGGCAGAAGTGGCATCACCATGGTCACTCATTGGCGACTCAGCCCTGCTGGCTGGCCCCTGACCCACTGGCTCTTCCACTGGGTACTTTTTCCCCCTCTCACCCCTCACTCTGGACTTCTGCACCCTCCCAAGGGGAGTGGCACCACCAGACACCAGAACTACTGGAGCTCTGCTTACAGAGGCTCCACGTTCTCTAGACACTGGGAGATCCTCCTCAAATGGCCTACAAGTACAGCCTAGGCCCCCAACCTGGTGTTCCCTGAAGAAACCATCCAGGCCCTGGGACTGGATTTCGGGCACACTCACTCCTTCTCCTCTGAGACAGGACGTAAGCCCCTACACCCCTCCCGCTACACTGGGACCTAGCTGGGCTACACTGAACCTCTTCTACCACACAGGACCGGAAGATACCCGAGCCACTCTTATTGGACTCACTCCCCCATGCAAGCTCCTTATTTCAGAGAACTCACACCCAAGTATTCAGCAAGCTCCTTATTTCAGAGAACTCACACCCAAGTATTCAGCAAGCTCCTTATTTCAGAGAACTCACACCCAAGTATTCAGCAAGCTCCTTATTTCAGAGAACTCACACCCAAGTATTCAGCAAGCTCCTTATTTCAGAGAACTCACACCCAAGTATTCAGCAAGCTCCTTATTTCAGAGAACTCACACTCACTCGTCCAGTGCAACACACCATTCATCCACACACACCCCCCCCAGACCGGTGAGGCAGTATCTACTGCCCCTGAATCTCAACCTGCACCCCTCTTACTGAGCACCAGGTACCATTCTCTGGGAACGGGACGGGGAATTCATGCACTGGACACACTTCTGTTGCCACCACTGGATCCCACCCTTACTGGGGAATCCAGAAAACTCACACTGCACTTAGGGGATAATCTACCCTCCCGAGCTAGTGACTCCATACCAATTAAGTCCCCACTGTAGGCCAACCCAAGAACTAGCAGACAGCACAGGGGCAGTCCCTCCCTCAGCTGCAGGCCAACCCAAGAACCAGCACAATGGCTCAAGGGCAGTCCCTCCTCCAGCTTTAGGCCAACCCAATAGCAGTCTGCACAAGGGCAGTCACTCCTCCAGATTCTCTGGTTTCTGTCCTTGGCAGGACACTCAACTCATAGTGCAACAAGAACACACATTTCAAAGAAATGACTCTTAAAACAAACTCAGAAACAATAATCCCTTTCCATGTGACTATCTAAAATGCAGAGTTTTGTAATGCAGCCAGTTGTCGCTGTGGTACTGCGCAAATGCAAGTCCTATCCCCACCGCTGACAACCAATGTTAGAAATGGGATCTCTGGTTGGCTAAGGCTTGCGCCAAAGCCAGGCAGAGACCACCACTCTATTCAGGGCAAGGGAGTTACACGCCAAAGATAACCCCTGCTCACCCCCTTGGTAGCATGGCACGAGCAGTCAGGCTTATCCCGGAGGCAATGTGTAAAGCGTTTGCGCAACACACCCACAGCAACAACATACTAGGCACACCACAAAAAGGGAACTCCACACAAGGTTATATATAAAAATAGCCTTTGTATTATCATAAAACACATTAGAATAGTACTCACATAATGTACATCGTGCCACCTGGCACTAGGTCATATTTACAAGGTATTATTTACACCTGACAGGGCCAACTGGACCACTGTCAGAACCAGCACAAAGCGAACTTAGTATATGTAGAACTTATAATAAATGTAGAACACATCATAAACGTACAACCTGTAATCACTGGTAATCACTGTACTTAGCATCAGCCTGTAACATAAACCACATTATGCACAGCATCACATTAGGCGCGAATTACATTCTGCGCCAACCTCACCAGCATAAATACATTATGCAACCCTCTCATAAGTCTAAACCCATTAGACCCTAACCTCCTGAGTATAACTCACATTAGGGGTGTAAAGCACAGGAGAGAATAACTCACAACCTAAACGCATTAGGTAATAATAAAATCACAAGCATAAACACATTATGCAAAACCTCATAATCCTAAAAGACCACATTTAGAGGTATAACGCAGGGTGCGTAAAACACAATATGGGAATCACATTTCCTAGCACCAAAATCACATTTGCACATCACCTCCTAGTAAAAACCATATTAGAGGCATAAAACAGGGTGCGTGAATCACGGTAAATGCATCACATAATCATATTAGGGCACATAAATCACATTAGGGCCTGGCGCCCTATCAAACTCACAGTCCCCCTGGCCAACTGGCCATCTCAAAAAGGGGCTCAAAGATGCCCTGAGTCCAGAATGTCAGGGCGGCTGCCAAGGAAGCAGAACAAAAAGCGCGCCATTGCGCTAGGGTAAAGGAGTGTATCTCACTCCTATCTCACACACAATGATGCCCCCAAATAACTGTGCCTAAACGTTGCAGCTGGCACTAGTGCTGCGCAGCTGTGAACACAACTTGTAGGCACTGGCACTCACTGTGCCACATAAGCCCCACTCTGGGACTCTCTGACACCATTGTGGCCCACGTTGCAGCTGCCCGCCACGGCGGCGCAGCTGTGAAGATCAGCAAAGGCACTGGCGCTCACAGTGCCTCCTCGGTCACGCTCCGGGACTCAGGGAGCTACACCACAAGATTGCCCCCCCGTGCAGCTGTCCGCCACTGCGGTACAGCTGTGAAGATTAGCGGAGGAACTGGCCACAACGGCCTCTCAGTCCCACTCAGGGACCGCTACAAACATGCCCCCAAAGAGGAATGGCACAAACGGGCAAAAGTGGAGCCCCACTGGGTCTCCTAACTAATCACTCCCACGTTGCAGCTGCCCGCTCCCCTCGCGGAGCAGCTGTGTCCTCGACTCGGCATCCCTGTGCCTTGGAAGCCCCCACTCACCGCGGCGTCTCAGGACTCCTCAGGCTGGCCCACTCACGGCCGGAGCTCCCCTAGCAGCCTCAGTTCGGGCACCCGCAGTGCCCGGCACAGCTACTCACCAGGGTCTTCTTTGCTGCTCGCAGTGCCTCCTCCGGTCTCCTCGGGGCAGGTCTCACCTTCCGGCACCATGTGGACTGCTTTCCTCGCCGGCCGCAGGCATTACTCCTCCCGGGCTTCCTGCCGGTGTGCAGCTTCTTCCTGCTTCCGGGGCTACTCCCGCCCACAGTCAGGTGGGGGTGCCTGGCTTCCGGTTTTGCCGCCCGATCGCGGCGGCCGGCGGCTTCACTCTTCACTCGGCAAAGTGCGGGGTGGGCACCCGCTTCAGAGGAAAGCAATTGCGGGGTGGGCACCCGCTCTCAATAAATATGCAAAAAGCGGCAATGCGGGGTGGGCACCCGCTTCCACGTAAAAGTATAAAGCGGGGTGGGCACCCGCTCCCCACGCTGCGCAGGGGAATCCCCACGCTGGGATTCCCTCCAGATGCTCTGGCGCTGCAGAGCACACACGCTCTTCCTTTGCCTGCAGTAAAAAGATAGCGCTCACAGGGCGCTGGGTGCACAGAGGTCCTGGGGAATCCAGGACAGGAATGGTCCCAGCAAGGAAGTCCTTTAGGGAGCAAGGGGGCAAGGCTGGGACCAGGGAGGCAAGCCCTCCTGGGCCCCAGCAGCAGCACGCCCCGCCGATTCAAGCACAGAACAAGAACTGAACACTGAACATTTTCATGGGGTCACAGCCCCTTCTTTTATACACATTTCCTTTGTGTCACAGCACAGGGCTGGGGAAAAACCAGACGCAACTGGTTTGGGGGAGCTTTGGAGCACTTTGTTTTGCTCAGCTCCTCTCTCCTTTCACAGGACAGGCTAGGGACATCAGACGCACCACAGGGGGTGGAGCCAGCATTGTAGAGGGAAGGCACAGCCCTATTCAGGTCCCAGGTGCAACTCCTCCCTCCCATCTAGATGCAGATCTCCCTATTCACCACTGCGCTGACTCACCCTGCCCCTGTCACTCACAAGCCAGACATGCAATTCACATCAGGCAGGCAGACACAGAGCACACATAAATGCCAACTTCTAAAAGTGGCACTTCTCCACTAGTCACAACAAATCTGCGCACACCATTGCGCAGCATTTATTCTCACGAGTTCGCACATACTAAACTCGCCCCTGCACTCCTCTCACACCAGGAATTACCATGGACACACATATCCCCCATGCATTCCTATGGGAGGGCAGGACAATCTCACCACACGCACTCAGCGCGCACGCACTTTACACTGGACCACAGTGCTAAAGTGCCCAGAGACTTAAAACTACTGACATACAAGGCAAAAAGTTTAGGGGTGAACCGGCCAAAAAGGGCCAAGTCCAACATGCATCAAGGAGGAATGAAGCATATGAGATGGGAAGTCAGACTGAGAGCTGAGCTACTCACATCAACTGCAAGAAAGTGCCTTGTGCATCATGCAAAGTGTCTTAAAAAAGATCTGTTTATTCACTGTTAACTTGTGGAGAAAGTCCAACTGGGATATAAAAGAAGCACACTGAGGTAAATTAAGTAGCAGCTTTGGCAGCTGTATTTTGTACAATCTGAAGGTGACAGACATGATATTGAAGTAAACTAAGAGACAACATTCTTATATTCCTGACAGCATGTGATAGTTGCCTGAATCACCAATCTTTTCCCTTTAAGTAAGAGACATGAAAGAATTTTCATTAAGCTCTTCAAAAGGTAGAAACATGTACCAGTCATCTGGTTGACATGCAGGCAGAAGGTGCAATCAGCAATGATAGTGACACCAACATTTTTAATCATAGGAGCAGGGGTTGGATGTGGATCAAGAGCCAGCGAGTACCAAAAAGAGGTCCAGGTGTAAGGATGGATTCCTAGAATCCGCACCTCCAATTTATTTGCCTTAAACTTTAAAATGTTATTGGTTATCATACATGTGCTCAATCAATCAATCAGGTTTCAAAAAGCATGGCTAATGACCCGATAGGGTATCCAGGCGCTTACAGGTACTGGAGGCTTATTTGAACAGCCAGGTCTTGAGGGCCATTAGGAATTCCAGAAGTGAGATGATGGTCTGGAGTTGCGTGGGGAGTCTGTTCAAGGTCTTTGCTGAAATATGGGAGAAAGAGCGTCCTCCACTTCTGCTTCAGTAGATGCGGGGAGTATGGGCAAGTGAGAGAGAGGCGGAGCTTAGTCTTTTTGATGGTTGGTGGAAGTTCAGGCGGTGGTTAATGTAGGTGGGTCCTTGGTTGTATAGAGCGTTGTGTGCGTGGGTCAGCAGCTTGAATTGGCATCTCTTCTATTGAGTTGCCTGAGGTAGAGTGTGATGTGAGTTTGTCGAGGAAGGCCAAGGATGAATCTGGCTGTGGCGTTCTGTATTGTCTGAAGTCTCTGTAGGAGGTGTGCGGTGACTCCTACGTAGTGGGTGTTCCCATAGTCCAGTCAGCTGGTGATGAGGGCCTGTATCACGGTGCGTCTCGTGTGTAGGGCTAGCCACTTGAAGATCTTACGTAGCATGCCCAGATTGAGGAAGCAGGTGGAGTAGATGGCGTTGATCTGTGATTTCATGGTGAGCTTGTTGTCAGTGATGATTCCGAGGTTTCAGGTGTGGTCGGAGGGAGTGGGTGTGGATCCTAGGTCTGATGACCACAAGGAGTAGTTCCATGTGTTTGTGCTATTATCAAAGATCAGTACTTCCATCTTGTCTGTGATCCGCTGCAGGCAGTTGTTCTTCATCCAGTCAGCCACACTTGTCATGCATCTGTGGAAGTTGGTTCTGGTGGTGGTGGGGGTCGTTGGTGAGTGAGAGAATGAGTTGGGTGTCATCTGCATACGAAATTATGTTGAGACCGTGGGATCTGACGATGTTGGCCAGCGGGATCATATATGCGTTGAAGAGCATGGGGCTGAGGGATGAGCAATGGGGGACACCTCAGGTGATCTCCTTGGGTTCGGAGGTGAAAGGTGGGAGGTGGATCCTCTGGCTTCTTCCGGTGAGGATCCATCTGAGCACGTCTCCTTGGATGCCGATGTGGTGGAGTCTTTCAATCAGCAGGAGATTGGATACGGTATCAAAGGCTTGTGAGAGGTTGAGGAGGATCAGAGATGCTGTTTCTCCTTGGTCTAGGAGGGTTCGGGTGTCATTGGTGGCTGTGATCAGGGCAGGTTTGGTGCTGTGATTGCTGCTGAAGCTGGATTGGGAGGTGTTGAGTAGCTGGTTCTTCTCCAGGTGTATCATGAGTTGCTTGTTGATGATCTTTTCCAGTACCTTCACTGGAAATGGGAGCAGGGAGATTGGCCAGTAGTTTTTGAGTTTGCTGGGGTCGGCAGAGGGTTTTTTGAGTAGTGGTCTGACTTCAGCGTGTTTCTAGGCATTGGGAAATGTTGCAGTGGTGATAGAGATATTGAGCAGGGTGGTGAGTTCCTGGCCCATCCTTTGGTTTTCAAAGTTGAAGATGTGCTGCAGGCATGGGTCTGTGGGAACTCCTGAGTGGATGGATTTTATAGGGGGTGGTGGTGTAATGAGTGGAGAGGAGGTTCCATGTGGTAAATTTGTAGTTCGTGTTGGTTGCGGGGGTGGCGAATCTGCCAAGAATGTTCATAGGTGTGGGCTGGGGTTCGAACTTTCTGCAAATGGTTGCGATCTTGTCGTGGAAGAAGTCAGCAAGGTTGTAGCACAGCTCCTGTGAGGGTGTGAGGTTGTTTTCACTGGTAGCCGGGTTTGTGAATTCCTCAATGATGTTGAAAAGTTCCTTGGTGTTATCGGCGCTGGTTTTGATGCGTGCAGCTAGGGCTGTCTTTTTTGTTGCCCTCAGCAGGCGGTGGTAGAGTTTGAGATAAGTCTTGAAGGCTATCCTGTCGGAGGTGTACTTGCTGGCATGCCATCTCCTCTCTAGCTGTTTGCTGTTGCGTGTCACTGTTTTGAGTTCTTCGGTGTACCAGCTGGCCTTTTTGGAGGATTTTCTTTGTATGTTGCTCTTGATGGGGCTATGCTGTTGGCGCAATTGGTGATCCAGGCATTGAAGATCTTCACTCCCTGTTCGGAGTTGGTGGCGGTAGCAGAGTTGGAGATGTTCAATCAATCAATCAGGGAATTG
The DNA here is from genome assembly GCA_963921515.1 of Calotriton arnoldi. Classification (NCBI taxonomy): domain Eukaryota; kingdom Metazoa; phylum Chordata; class Amphibia; order Caudata; family Salamandridae; genus Calotriton; species Calotriton arnoldi. Next base: position 232,020 of record CAWUFW010008485.1, on the reverse strand, counting down.
TAAGCGCGCTACTCACCCATGAGGGTCTCAAGGCGCTGAGGGGGGGGGGTCCGCAGATCTGTTTAGCCGAAGAGCCAGGTCTTGAGGGTCTTCCTGAAGGTGTTCAGGGAGGGGGCGCGTCTGATGTCTGCCGGTAGCTCGTTCCAGGTCTTGGCTGCAATGTGAGAGAAGGATCTTCCGCCTGCTCTGGCCCTGTGGATGCGCGGGGTTTCGGCCAGTGCGAGGTTGGGAGATCGGAGGTTTCTTTTGGGTACGTGGAAGTTGATTCTGTCGTTGAGGTATTTGGGTCCGTTGTTATGTAGGCATTTGTAGGCGTGAGTGAGGATTTTGAAAGTGACTCTTTTCTCCACGGGGAGCCAGTGGAGACTTCGTAGGTGTTGGCTGATGTGTTTGTGTCGGGGGATGCCGAGGACGCAGTCTGGCGCCGGTGTTCTGTACTGTCTGGAGTTTGCGGAGTAGGGACTTGTTGATGCCGGCGTAGAGTGCGTTTCCATAGTCCAGTCTGCTGGTGATGAGTGCATGGGTGACTGTCTTCCTTGACTCGGGGGGGATCCACTTGAAGGTCTTGCGGAGGATGCGGAGGGTGTTGAAGCAGCTGGAGGTGACGGCGCTGACCTGTCGGTTCATGGAGAGTGATGAGTCGAGTACGATGCCGAGGTTCTTGGCGTGGTCTGAGGGGGTAGGTGGGCTTCCGAGGGCGGTCGGCCACCAGGTGCTGTCCCATGCAGAAGGGGTGGTACCGAGGACGAGGACTTCTGTCTTCTCGGCGTTGAGCTTCAGGCAGCTGTTGGTCATCCAGACTGCGGCATCTTGCATTCCTTTCTGGAAGTTGAGTTTGGCAGTGGTGGGGTCTTTGGTGAGGGAGAGGATGAGCTGGGTGTCGTCGGCGTAGGATACGATGTTGAGGCCGTGTTGTCGGACGATGGCTGCGAGGGGGCAATGTAAATGTTGAAGAGGGTGGGGCTCAGTGATGAACCCTGTGGGACTCCGCAGGTGATTTTCGTGGGGTTGGAGAGGAAGGGTGGGAGTCTGATCCTTTGCTTCTTCCGGTGAGGAATGATCGGATCCAGTCCAGGGCTGTTCCTTGTATGCCTGCGTCGTGTAGTCTGACGACTAGTGTGCGATGGGAGACGGTGTCGAAGGCCGCTGATAGGTCGAGTAGGATGAGGGCTGCGGAGTGGCCTTGGTCCAGGAGGATGCGGATGTCGTCTGTGGCGGCGAGTAGGGCGGTCTCTGTGCTGTGGTTGCTTCGGAATCCGGATTGGGACGGGTCGAGGACAGCGTTTTCTTCAATGAATCGTGTCAGTTTCCTGTTGACAGTTTTCTCTGCAACTTTGGCTGCGAAGGGGAGGAGCGAGATGGGCCGATAGTTCTTGAGGTCGGTGGGGTCAGCTGTGGGCTTCTTGAGCAGGGGTCTGACTTCTGCGCGCTTCCAGTCGTCTGGGAAGGTGCCTGTTTTGAAGGTGGTGTTGATGGTGCGTTGTAGTTTGGGTGCGATGGTGGCCACGGCTCTGTGGTAGATGTGAGGGGGGCAGGGGTCGGTGGGGGCCCCCGAGTGGATGCTTTTCATGGTCGAGGCAGTGTCTTCGGCCGTGATCGGTGTCCAGTTGGAGATGGTGGGCTGGCTGGTGTTTCTGGGGGGCGGGGGTCCGTCTGTGGTGCCTGGTGGATGGTCGATGAAGTTGTCGTAGAGATTTTTGATCTTGAGGTGGAATTAGGTTCCAAGCTTGTCGCAGAGGTCTTGGGATGGGGTGATGTCTGTGGCTTCGCTGCGTGGGTTGGTGAATTCTTGAATGACACTGAAAAGTTCCTTGGAGTTGGTGGAGTTGGCCAGGATTTTGTTGTGGATGAAGTTCCTTTTGGTGGCTCTGATCTGGTTGTGGTAGTCCGTCATGGCGTCCTTGTAGGTGGTGTGGTTTTCGGTTGTCTTGGTGTTTCTCCAGTTCTTCTCCAGGCATCTGCAGGTGCGTCTGGCTTCTTGGAGAGCGGTTGTGAACCAGGCGGCTTTCCTGGGGCGTTGTCTGTCGGGGTTGCGTAGCGGGGCAAGCTCATCTGCGCAGTTGGAGATCCAGGTGTGGAGTTCTCTGGCTGCGTCGTTTGCGCTGTTTGCATCGGGTGCCCAGGTGTGGTTGTCTCGGTTGAGGGTGGAGTTAAGTTGCTCGTCGGTAAACTTGCTCCAGTTCCTTCGTGGTGGGCGTGGGGCTGTTTTGGGTGCCTTGGGTTTGTTGATGGCGAAGTGTACGCAGTGGTGGTCGGTCCATGGCAGCTGCATTGTGTGGCTGAAATGGACGCTGTTTCCTGCCGCGAAGATGGGGTCGAGGGTGTGTCCTGCTCTGTGGGTCGGTGTGTTGACGAGTTGTTTATGTCCGATGCTGGCGAGGTTGTCACGAAGGATAGTGGAGTTGGGGTCGCTGGGGTTGTCGAGGTGGAAGTTCAGGTCTCCAATGAGTATGTAGTTTGTTGAGGCGATCGCGTGGGGTGCGATGAAGTCGGTGATGGTGGCGGCGAAGGGTGTTCGGGGGCCGGGGGTCTGTAGACGAGGGTTCCTCGGAGTGTGGCTTTGGGGGTGGTCTGGATCTTGAAGTGCAGGTGTTCGGCGGAGGGGAAGGTTTCGCTGGAGGTGGTGAGGCGGAGGGTGCTCTTGTGGGCGATGGCGAGGCCCCCTCCTGGGTGGTTGGGGCGGTCTTTCCTCTGGATCTTGTATCCGTCTGGGATGGCGGTGCTGATGTCGGGGGCGGAGGATGCGTTGGTCCAGGTCTCTGTGAAGAAGGCGATGTCGGGCGAAAGAGAGTCGAGTAGGTTCCAGATTTCCATGGCGTGTTTGTGTACGGAGCGTACATTGAGGAGGATGCATTTTAGGGTGTCGGCGGTGTTGGAGGCTGGGGTGGCGGTGAGGGTCTGGCGGCAGTGGAGGCAGGAGAACTGGCCATGGGTCGTGTTCGGCGAGGCCTGTTGGCATTCTCTAAGTCTTCCAGGGTTGAGTGCGAGGAGGGTGGTGGTGTCATAGCGATGGGTAGTGGGAGGGCGAGAGTTCCTGGTGCTGGCCGCGGTCGGGTCGCGGACGGGTGCAGACGGGCTTGCCTTTGGCACGCCTTCGGCGCGCCGGCGGCGCGCCCACTGCGCACGCCCGCTGCGCGACTGCGCAGCGGCCGCCATTAAGTAGGGGAGGTGGGAGGGAGGAGAGGCTGGGAGGCGGGAGCAGGGGAATTCCGGGGGGGAATTCCGGGGGGAAATTCCGGAGGGGAAATTCCAGGGGGGAATTCTGGGGGGAGGGGCCGCAGGGGCAGCAGTGGCGAAAGGCAAAAGGAACAGGCAGGCACGAGAAAATAAAAACAGTGGTGGAATTAGAGCAAGACACAGATGGGCACAATAACAGTGGCACAACAGGGAAAAAAAATTAAGAAAAAAAGCGTCTGAGAAAGGTTACGGTGGTTGGAGGCAGTCTGGTCCCAGTTGGAGCGGGCAGCAGGCGCAGGAGCGGGCAGCAGCCTCGAACCTCCCAAGGAGGAGGTCGGGGTCTGGAGGCAAGAGACGGCACAGCGGAGCAGTGGGGAGAGAGTGGACCTAGACCGAGGGTTGGGTAGGAATTCGCATTATCTATCAGATACAGCGGATTCCTGTCCTTCCCCCCTGTACTGGCACACAAATGGCTGCCAAGCGCTAACGCAGGTATCCTTGCGCCATGGTGCAAGGGTGTCTGCATTTTTGGGGTGATTTGTTTTGTGCAGGAAGGGACTTTTTCCTGCACAAAAACAATCAATGGAGGCGATTTTCTCATTTTCTATATGTGCTGCAGAATGCAGCATACATATAAAGAGGAAAAAACAAGGAGAAATAATGTTATTTCTCCTCTTTGCGCCTTCCGTATGTCACCCCTTGGGAGGAGTAGGTTTTGACACACTCGCAGGTTTATGAAATCTTGAAAATCTGGGAATGTATCAAATGCCATGGGTGTTACGTAGGAACACCCACCTGTGGCATGCCTCCCTATCGCAGGGTGAGGCAACCCAGCAACTTGCACTGCGTTGTCTCAGTCCATATCAACAAGGCCATGAAAAGTCATGTAGGTTGGCTTTACGCTGCCTTGAAGATATGGCCCTGCAGTGCGCGGTGCCAGACCGTCACTAAAAGTGACGTTCTGGCGGTGCAGGGGGCTTGTAAATATGGCTCTGAGTGAATAACATGAAGATTATGCTAGCCACCTTATTTAACAATGTGGGAAACCGCAAGCCCAACTCTTGGCATAGCACATCAACTCCAGCTACTACAGGCAAAGTTAGGAGTCTCCATAGTGCGAGTCCTTCAAATTATTTAAAGTCTGGCTTTGCCTTTCGAACTATCCTTGGAAAGCGATTGGGACAACTTTTGCCAGATAGGCCTTCAATAAAGGACTCACTTAATGCTCGTTATACTGGTGATTAAATTAGCAGTGACCTGGAAAATACCTACTGCACTTAATAGTCAATCTGACATTAATAGCTATTCCTAAATATTTGTGCATTTTCACTCTCTCTAATTTTTGGCCAATATTTTATCAGGTTAAGGTTAACTGTATTGCTGACAAGACTATGCTTTACTGTAAGTTCTAACGCTGTGAACCATTATTAGAGCCCAATTAGTATGCAATCCGGCTTTACAAGATCATCTGCATGTAACAGTGAGTTAATAAGCACTCCATTTAATTTTGGAGAATTACCTTTAACCTCTTGTGAGGCAGATGAAAGATCATAAATGAACAGGGGACAAACAGAGGGGCAAGTGTACATCCCTGCTTGAGGCCATTTTGTACAGACACCCGAGCTATTCGCTCTAAAAGTTTGAAAAGCCTGTTGGAATAGGCCTATCTTCACCAAATTAGACCATTATAATTGATGGTTTAATTCATTGCATCCAATTCCAGTTTAAAATCTACAAAACATATATTTAGACCATTTGCACAGATTATTTTACAGATGACACAATCAAATACTACAAAGATGGGGTGCAGCGTGGACTGGACCAGGCTATTATTATCTATTAAGTAGGGAATACTGCTATTGAAACACTTTTTTATGTTGCACTACAAAGGACTAAACCCTTCCCTAGTCATGAACTATTTTTCAATAAAAGCGTGAAACATGTGCCTCAGTCAGCCGCTAGAGTAGACTGCTGCTGTGTTCCTCACACTGACATGCAGACTGATTGCACACATTGGATATAATACAGCCCTAGTGTGCCACTTGCCATGGTAGATGTTTGCGTGAGCGTGGAACTCTGGGGCATATTAGCAAGACCCACGTTAAAATTATCGCCGTTTTAGCGGCAGGAAACTGCGATAATGGGCTTGCTAATATGCGTTATAGAATTCCAATAGAAGCCCAGGTTAGATGTCCTGCACATCTAACCTGGGCTTCTATTAGAATTCCATAACGCATGTTAGCAAGCCCATTATCGCCGTTTTAGCGGCAGTTTGCTGCCGCTAAAACGGCGATAATTTTAACGTGGGTCTTGCTAATATGCCCCTCTATTCTAGGTAATTAGCATCTCTACCACCTCCATCCCCATCCATTTCTCCATTGGTTCTTTGTCTTGTCATGAATGAACGGGCATTTATAAAGCGCACTGTTACTCCAAGAAGTGTCCTGGCGCCCCACACATAGAAGGCCTAATCAGTTTAGGCTTGGTTAAACAACTATGGGGCATATTATCAAGAACGGCGTTAAATATTATCGCCGGTTTAGCGCAAGAAAACTGCCGCTAAAGCGGCGATAATGGGCTTGATAATATGCCCTTGAGAATTCCAATAGAAGCCCATGTTCTGGTGTGAACATGGGCTTCTATTGGAATTCTCAAGGGCATATTATCAAGCCCATTATCGCCACTTTAGCGGCAGTTTTCTGCCGCTAAACTGGCGATAATTTTAACGCCGTTCTTGATAATATGCCCCCAAGTCTTCAATCTTTGAATTGAGACATATCTGTAATGCTACGAATCTCATGCCATGCATTGTATATTTGGAGGGTTGAATCCCCCATGTGTCAGGATATTGATTTGGGCAAGAACTGAAGAAGCCATACACGCATGTCACCATGAAGGTTGTGAGTTCAGCATGTCTGAGAATAGCTTTTTACACCTGGTGTCATTGGTTCATCCCTCGTGGCCATTTCTAGTGCAATTGCAGCTGCCACCTGTTCCTCACTTGCAGTGACTTTTCCTGGGTATCTGGTCACCACCTGTTGCCTGTGCAGACCTTTTGTTTCTCACTAATTCTTTTTTCTCCAAGCCATATCACCTTTTTAAAATTTCCTCAGCACTACTTTCTGTAGGTAGCATTGCCTTGATTTTTCCCAGGATCTCATTCCATGGTGCAGCTTTCTTCCTGTGTGCTATTATGGAACATTCAAAATGTTTGTTCTTTTGGTCCTGGAACTCAAAAGTAAGGTTTTCCACCTACTCCTTAATAAAACTCAGGGGCACATTTACAAGAACTGATGCATCGATGCTTCAGATTTCTTGTGCCTGGCGAAAATGCCCTAATGACGCTTTGGATGCGCTGTATTTCCAATATAGTGTTCCATAGCACAATGATTCATGGATGCGTCAGAAATTTTGATGCATCTTTTGGTGCTAAAGTGAAGCATTCCTGGAGTTGGTTGTAAGACTGACGCAACTCCAGCAATGCGTCAGAATACATTCCCATGTTAGAATCCTTGCATCAATCCTTATGTCTGGTTTGAGAAGGCGTAGGGATTTTGATGCATTTAAATCGTAGAGTGACACAGTGAAGAGTTGTACATTTCACTGCGTCAGTTCTACTTGTATTTTAATGTGGGAATGACTGGTGCAGGTATAATGTGATGCAGGACTCTTCAAACTGGCGCTTAAGTGTGGAGCACTGATTGTGCTGCCACTGAGTAAAGAAAAATGATGTTGCAGCGGCGCTAGCTCCTTGTAAATCTGCCCCTCAGGGGCATATTTACTAGAAAATGATGCAGCGCTGCAAGCCATCTTGCTGTGCCGAGCTGCATCATTAGGAAAGTGCAGGGATGCATTGTATGTACAGCAAAGGTATTTCTCTTCGCTGCGCCACTTTAACGCCTTTCCTGGAGAGACGTTAGAATCTGACGCATTCCCGGGTTTACGGAACCTTGTAAATCTGGGAATGCGTCAGAATCCATGGGTGTTGCGTGGGAACACCCACAGCAACATCCATGGATCGCCCCTTTCACAGAAAGTAAGGCATGAAAGGGGGCCATATGTACAAGGCCATGAAAAGCCATGCAGGGTGGCTTTGCGTGGCCTTGCAAATATGACTCAGTATTGTGCGCCACTGGTGCATCAACAAAGTGATGCTCCGATGGCGAAGGGGCCTTGTAAATATGCCCCCCAGTTTCTTTTTACTCCCATTTCTGTTTTCTGTTTACTGGCTCCTGTGTCGGTCCTAACTCTCCTGTTTCCTAGACAGCAACATTTTTGATCCTGGACTCTTCCATAGGTCATGTCCCTCTGAACAGGTTCTCTTCCAACTGTCTAGTGGCTTCCTGCATTCATTTGTATTCCCCCCCAATACAGTACTAGTGTGTGTGTGTCCCATTTGTACCAAAAGCTGCTTGGCTATGTTTGTGTGTGTTTTTTCTGTGTGCACATCCACTGTCTTGAAAAGCAGTCAAATATAAGTAGAGCTGGTGCAACACAACCTTGGCAGCTTGTGTTTCAGCGGCGGAGGAGCGTTGCCCCACTGAGAAGGACAAAAAGGTAAAAATAAAATGATAATAACTCATTGTTATTATCATTTTTTGTTTACGTCCTTGCTCACCTGGGGTGGGGCTGCTCTGCTCACGGAACAGGGCAGGGGCGGAGTGGTTTGCCCACTCCTAGTGCGCATGACGTTTTGGCCAGCCCTGTTGGGCCGGTCAAACCGGCATGTGCACTTTGTATGTTCTCCATGCAGGCTGCATTACAGCCTGCATGGAGGACATGCCCAGCCTCCCATTCTCTGGCTGAACGCCAATCAACGGCGCTCAGACCAGTCACAATGCATTGCAGCATTGTGATTGGCTATAGGGAGGCTGGGAGCTGGGTGCTTCATGCTGTGCGTCAAAGATGACCGAGAGGAGGAGGAGGCGTGGCGGCGGCTGACATGTAAGTGTATTTTATTTTATTATTACTCCATCCCCCTTCTCCCCCCTCACCCACGACCCGACTCCCCCACACCAGTAAATACCAGCCGCCACTGTTGTGTTTAAATGTCATTGTTCAACACCTCTTAAGGTAAAGCTGGGCCCACGTGTGTAAAATTTACAGCAGCAGACTGGATTGGCATCTGCTTTGTTGAACTCATTGCAAGAATATGCAATTGAGATGCATTTACAAAGAAGGCCTTTGGCCAAATGTGACTCGTTTATTGTAATACACACAATATGGCTTATTCATTGTTCCAAAAATAAAAACCATGCTCATGCGAAAAGCTGTGAACTACAAACTGTAACAATGAAATACTGTTCTCTTCCCCGGTTGCATTGAAAAATAACTCACACAGCAATGGGAACATGAACAATTAAATCGCTTACATAGAGATGAGTGTCACTAATCACGAGTATTCATAAAATCAAAGATCTTGTTTCACATACTCTTGCATTATGATCATTGCACAATAGTGCAGGTGATGAATGCTATCCCAAACGATTCAGCTTTATTTGTGTATTGCATTCATTGAAAACATCCCTTCCTGTTTGCTTTCAAGGCTGACTTTAAAAAAAAGTTTGGGGCATATTAGCAAGAACCTGCGATAATTATCGCAAAGCTTGCTTAGCGCGCGTTTTTCTATCGCCGGCTATCGCTGGATATTACCGCGGAGATAACATGCTATTAGCAAGGTTTATCTCCAATGCGATAAAATATCCAGCGATAGCGGCGAAACCCAGCAATAACGCGAGAAATCCAGCGATAGATTCCTCGCGCTAATGCTGGGGACTTAACCTTGCAATCCACCTCCCATTGACTATTATTGTTGTCATGCTTTTACCAGTTCTAAAAAACCAGCGCTAATCGCGGTTAGCGCGCGTATTTTTATCGCCTCGCGGTTATTGCTAATAGGCGATAGCGATGTTAGCGACTGTTTTCAGTCGCTGTTAGGTTGGGAACGCCTACCTTGCATGTCATTAGCGATAAATATCGCTGACATGCAAGGCGATGTAATTCCCAGCCTCTAACGCCTGAAAGCTGTCGCTAACGCCTGTTAGCGACAGCTTGCTAATAGGGCGTTAAAATATCGCCGATTTAGCGGCAAAAAGTGCCGCTAAATCGGCGATAAAGCCCTTGATAATATGCCCCTTTATTTTATACTCATGTACTACAGAAAAGTACTGGCCAGGGAAATCAATGCAAACCTTTGTTCCTTTCAATGTGTTTCTTGTTAGTACCCAGTGCACTCTGGCATTGCTGATGTGGATTCAGTACTGTTTCTGTAAGGAGTCTGCATAGATGCATTTCTCAGATGGTTCCTTTCTTTTGCATGCTGGAAAACCCATGTCAGTCTTTGGGGTAATCCTTGATTCCCCATATAATGTTGTGAGGATGACACTATGACTCTGCAATGTGAATCCTCGCGGATCCTCAGTCAAGACACTGGACATCATGGCCTGCCCTAGTGGCTGTACAGGAGTGTGGAGTGGTGAGAGTACTCAATCAGTAGATTTGTAGAGCACTTCTTGCCAGGTGCTGGCATGGTCCAGTTGATTCAGGGACTTTTAGATCTCTGAAAAAGATGGGGAGATCCGTAGAAGAAAGGGTAGCTCATTCCATGTCTTTGCTGCTAGGTAGGAGAAGGAGAGACCTCCACATCTGCTACATTGGATGCAGGGGTGAGAGTAACCCTGGGCGTAATTTGCACAGTAGTACTTCACATAACTACATGTAGTACATTTTGAGCTACACATAGCTGTGTGCTTGACTGCACTGTACAATAATTGCCAAAGGCATCTTACACAGTGCAAGTTAAGATAAAATAAATATCTCTGTCTTTATATGCTAAAAATGCATATAATTATTTCACAAAAGTGAAAACGATAAATTAACAAGCAGTGAGAGAGGTGATGATTTTGGGATCCTCCCTAACCTAGGGAGAGAACCAAGCAGATGCCTTGAAAACAAAAAGCACATCTTTTGAACGATTCGGTGGTGGTCCCATCCTCTTAGGACCACTCCCAAGCACAGTTATTGGCAAAAATACAATCCCAACCAAAGGCCCTGCAAAGCATTATGGGACGAGATTAGCAGTGGGCAGTGAATATTATAGTATCCAATATCAAAATAATTCTACAAAGAGCTGCAGTTCCACTAGTCGTTACTAGATGTCCCTCACGAGTCAAATGCAAAAGCTTCATGAAAGGGTTTTAATGCTTTTGCATTTGACTCGTGAGGGACATCTAGTAACGACTAGTGGAACTGCAGCTTGATGTATTAATAATTTCAATGCTTTTGCATTTGACTCGTGAGGGACATCTAGTAACGACTAGTTGAACTGCAGCTCTTTGTAGAATTATTTTGATATTGGACACTATAATATTCACTGCCCACTGCTAATCTCGTCCCATAATGCTTTGCAGGGCCCTTGGTTGGGATTGTATTTTTGCTTATAACTGTGCTTGGGGTGGTCCTAGGAGGAAGGGACCACCACTGAATCGTTCACATGATATGCTTTTTGTGTTCAAGGCATCTGCTTGGTCCTCCCCCTAGGTTAGGGGGGACCCCAAAATCATCACCTCTCTCATTGCTTTATATTTTTTTGTCAAAGTTCACTTTTGTGAATTGGTTATATGCATTTTAGCATAGAAAATTGCTTTATCAAAGCATTTGAAGGTGTTTATTATACTGCTGCTATGCCAATTAGCACAGTTTTTCACTCTGCTGCATGCAATTTGTGTAGTGTGTAGTAGCACAAACTTTGCATGCTCAGCAAAGTATTTTGCCCAGGGTTAGGTGAGAGTTAGAGAAAGGGATGTGGAGTGGCTGATGGTCTGCAGCTGTGTTGGGCTGTGTATACATGGGTCAGGAGCTTGAACTGGCATCTTTTCTGAACAGGGAGCTAGTGGAGTTCCCTGAGGTAGGGGGTGATGTTGGTTTGTCTAGGGAGATCCAGGACGAGTCTGGCTGCGGTATTCTGTATGGTCTGTAGTCATCGGAGGAGCTGCATTCTCTGCGTAAAGAGCATTGCTGTAGTCCGTACGACTGGAGATGAGGGCCTGGGTGATGGTGCGTCTTGAGGTTTGGGGTAGCCATTTGAATATCTTACAAATCATGCACAGGATGAAGAAGCAGGAGGAGGAGATGGAATTGACCTGTGTTGTCACGGTTAGCTTGTTGTCCAGAATGATGCCTAGGTTTCTAGCATAGTCACTGGGGGTAGGAGTAGGTCCAAGTTCTGAGGGCAACCAGGATGTGTCTCATGGAGAGCTTTTGTTTCTGAAAATCAGTACCTCTGTCTTGTCCGAATTGAGCTTCAATCAGTTGTCCTTCCTCCAGTTGGCAATGTCTGTCATGCAGTTTGGAAGTTAGTCTTCTTGTTGATTATGTCTTTGGAGAGGGAGAGGATAAGTTGAGTGTTGTCAGCATAAGATATGATGTTGAGTCAGTGGGTTTACAGATGCTGGCCACAGATTTCATATAAGTGTTGAAAAGGGTGGGGCTGAGCAAGGATCCTTGAGGTACTCCGAAATGATTTCCTTCGGTTCAAAGGTGAAGGGGGGAAGGCGGACTTTTTGCTTTCTTCCAGTGAGGTAAGAGGCGATCCATCTGAGAGCGGCTCCTTGGATGCCTATGATGTACAACTTTGTGATGAGTGTGTGGTGGGAGCCCATATCGAAGGCTGCCAAGAAGTCTAGGAGGATCAGAACCGCAGTCTCTCCTTGGTCGAGTAGGGCTAGGATGTCATTGGTATCCTGTATTCAAGTGTAGAGCAGTACAGGGAGGGCATGGCTAGAGATAAACACCCACAGAAGTAGAAGAACAAAATGGATTAGAGATGATGATGATGATGATGAACGAGATTTGTAGAGCACACAGATGCTCCTAAGAGAGTCCCTGTGCTAGTCCATCAGCAGATCGGTTATTACAGGGTGAAAATCTATGGGGCATATTAGCAAGACGGGCGATAAATTATCGCCGTTTTAGCGGCAGGATACTGCCGCTAAAACGGCGATAATGGGCTTGCTAATATGCGTTATAGAATTCCAATAGAAGTGCAGGTTAGATGTGCAGGACATCTAACCTGGGCTTCTATTGGAATTCTATAACGCATATTAGCAAGCCCATTATCGCCGTTTTAGCGGCAGTTTCCTGCCGCTAAAACGGCGATAATTTTAACGTGGGTCTTGCTAATATGCCCCTATGTTTTTAACTTCTTATTTAAAAGTATGCTCAGAGCTCTCCCTCTGCAGGTTCTGGGGAAATTTACTCCACTCAGAAGGACCTAGGAAGGAGAATGTACGTCTGCCGGTCCTAACCTGAGAGACTCTAGGGACCTTAGCTAAGGCCTGATTAGAGGACTGGAGATACTTAGCAAGGCAGTAGAAATGGACTCTGCTGGACAAGTAACTTGGGCCAATCTGATGTAGAGCACGAAAAGTCAACACCAGAGTCTTGGAAAGAATTCTCTTCTTAACAGGGAGCCAGTGCAATGTATGAACATGCTTAGAAATCCTGGTTCTCTGAGGAAGATTCAATAAAAGTCAAGCCACAGCATTCTGAATCGCCTGAAGCCTATGGATGACATAGTCTGGCAGTTAAAAATACAAAGCGTTGGCGTAGTCCAAACGGGAAGTAATAAGGTCCTGGATAACAGCTTTCCTGGCTGGGAATGACTAAAAGAGCAGGAACTTTTTCAGTGCTTGAAGGATCCAAAACACATTCCAACCACCAAACTAATCTGTGGTTGGAAAGATAACCGATTATCAAACTTAACTCCTAGGTTCTTGGCCGCATCCATTTGAGAAACCGGGGGGATGGGGCAGCTCCATCTGACCAGCATGCCAGCCAATTGACAGCAGTCGGAGTGCCAAAAAATAGTATTTCTTTCTTGTAGGTGTTACACATCAGCTGTTTCTGATGCATCCAGGCAAACACAGAAGTCGGGCAAGGCTTAATGGTGTGAATAATAAATGAGGGGGCAGATTTACAACTTCTGGCGCATCCCTGCAAATCAGCAGGGATGCGCCAGAATAGTTGCGACACGCAATTCTCTCCTTGCGCCACCACGGATGCGCCGCATTTACAATGCGGCGCACCGTGGCGCAAGGAAAGGCCGATGCGTGTCGCATCCTGTGGCGCAGGGCGGCGCATTGCTGGAGTCGTGTCGCAAGCGCGACGCAACTCCAGCAATGCTCGTGGGCTGCCCATACCTAACGTGGTACGCCACTCCTTACGCCTGCTTGAAGCAGGCGTAAGGATTCGTCGCAGCGCAGTCGGAAAAGTGACTCAGTGAAATCTTGTAGATTTCACTGCGTCACTTTACGAGGCTTTCCTTCGACGGAACGCCCACCCTGCGGAGGAACGCCCACATGAAACCTGACGCAGGTTTCATGTGGCGCAGGGCTTTACAACGTGACGCATCTCCCTAGATGCGTCACGTTGTAAATAATGCGCAACGTGGCGCATGGTTTACGTCGCCGCTGCGTCACAAAAGTGACGCAACGGGCGCAAAAGTGGCGCAAGGGGCTTGTAAATCTGCCCCGTGGTGTCTAATAAAGCGTTGATGACTACAATTTCCTACCTTGGTGTGTTCCGTTTCTGCACCACCAAGAAAACGACAACTGGTGAAGAAGGGAAGAAACTCATTTATGCATGGTGCCAGCCTGTCATCTTGCTTATGGCAAACAGAAGTACTGTTAATGAGGCAATGAAATGAGGTGCACTCCTTTTATTCATTATTTTTCCCATACGAATTTAAGCCTTTTAAGTTTCTCCTTTCATTTTTAGCTGCGTGCAAAACTTGCTCCGCGCTTCGTCTCGTTGCGCTGCAACATTACAAATCCACGAAAGGAACCAACCGTGATCCCATCAAGCTGCACAGCCATACATTATTTGAATCAAATGAATCAAATTCATATATATTCCTTTGTATTTTCTCAGTTTTTCACCTTTTCCTTTTCATCCATTAGTCATAATTGTACTTTTCAATTCATTTTACTCAATCTTTATTTCCCATTAATGGGAAATAAAGATTGAGTAAAATTAAAAGTACAATTATGACTAATGGATGAAAAGGAAAAGGTGAAAAAACAGAGAAAAATACAAAGGAATATATATGAATTTGATTCATTTGATTCAAATAATGTATGGCTGTGCAGCTTGATGGGATCACGGTTGGTTCCTTTCATGGAAACAGAAGTACTGCCCAGGACCTGGCAAGAGAAGCCTGGCCTCATCAGTTATGATGAGTGGGTTCAAAGTCTGTTATGGTGCATTGGCTGAAGACTCAATGTCACTGGCTTTTCACATGCTGACAGTTATTGTGGAGGGTTGCTAGCTTGTGGTGGGCACAGAGCAATGTGCATAAACACAAAGACACCTTTCATTGCTGTCTTGATGTCAGGGGATGACATGTACTAATCTGTGTGATGTCATCTGGTCCTGCATCTTAAAGTATCAGCTCATGGTGGTCTATGTTGACTGAAGATGGCATTACTTACTCTCTTCAGACGAGAGCCATCAATATTGCCAAGGAGGCTTCTCCCGTTGTTTAAGACTTTCTCCTCCTAATTGGGACTCTCTTAAGGAGACACTTGACACCTTTCAAGTGCATGTTAAGTGCAGGGTGGTACTGTGGCTACTGCAAGGAGACAAGCTTTCTTTGGGCAATTAAGACGGAAGCCTAACAGACCTTCACAGCATTTGGGGGCATATTAGCAAGAACCTCGTTAAAATTATTGCCGTTTTAGCAGCAGGAAACTGCCGCTAAAACGGCGATAATGGGCTTGCTAATATGCGTTATAGAATTCCAATAGAAGCCCAGGTTAGATGTGCAGGACATCTAACCTTGGAATTGTTACTGTTTTGGAGTGTGTTATACTCCTTTTTTATCCTGACTACGCGCTCGGCGCCAGGTGGCCATTTTGCCTGCGCCACGCACTGCTTGCAGTCAGCGCTCTAGTCATTGCACGCCGGCCGCCCATTATCCTACTTAATGGCCACAGATCAGACGCGCAGCAGACGCGCGCAGCGGGTGCGCCGATGGCGCGCCAAAGGCGCGCCTAAGGCAAGCCCGTCTGCGCCCGTCCGCGCATGTCCGGGCCTAGGGGCCAGGAAGTTTGCTCAGATTAGTAAAACTTCTACCAAATACTCTAAAGATCAATTACTAGCTCTACGCCCCCTGCAATTTACTGATTGTTTGCTATTTCATCCGGAATGGCTTGGGTTTAGATGTACTCATTGTCAGTTTGCGCAAAACACTCATGAAGATAACATCAAGGTGGATTCTACCTACACCTTGCCTAAACCTAAAGTACCAACCAACTTTTCTGGTATAAATAATAATGTTTGCACTCCAGTTTTTTTTATGATTAATTGCCGTTCACTCCCAAAGCACAAGGCAGACATTTTTGACCTACTGTTTGGTGAGCAGCCGGATGCCTTGTTCCTTACAGAGACATGGCTGCAGGATAGTTCTGGCCCTGATGTAGCCACTGCTTTGCCTGCTAACTATAGTATAATGAGGAAGGATAGGAAATTGAAAATAGGCGGTGGCATTGCGATTATCTATAAAAATCTTTATACTTGCAAATTTGAAGATCTAACTTGCATAGGTTGCGAGGCTGCCTTTTTTCAATTGACCCTGAATCCTCAGTTCACGTTTTCAGGGCTCTTGCTTTATCGCCCTCCTGGGCCTGCTGGCCCTTGGGCTACCGCATTCTCTGATGTGATTGCTTCTTACATGCTGCATACCGCCAATTTCACTATCTTGGGTGATCTAAATCTTCATCTTGAGGACCCGACTTGCGGGATAGGTACCTCTTTGATCTCGGACTTGGCTGCCATGAATATTTTACTTAAAAACTCTGGCGCCACACATGTGGCGGGGCATCTACTTGATCCCATTTTTTCCAATCTTTTAAAGATTGTCTGCTCTCTTGCTCTCCCTGTGACGTGGTCTGATCATTATTTAACTAGCTTTAAAATTGAGCAAGCTGTGTCTAAACCACCCTTACTGGTGCAGGGATGCAAAGCTCAATGCAGAAACTGGGGGAAGCTGAATATTGAAGCTTTTAATACATTTTTAGCTAATAATGCTTCTGATCTTAACCAGGTCTCTTTAGCTGACCTAGGTAAGGTTTATTGCTGGTTTGAAAAATCCATTGACATGTGCCTTCCTCTCGCCAATAAGAAAATGAATAATCATCGTCCTCCTGCTCCCTGGTTTACGGAAAAATTAAAGCAGGAAAAAAGTAAATGTAAGGCGTTTGAAAGACGCTGGAGGAAGGATTATGAAATTGAATCTAAGACTGCTTACAAAATGGCAATAAAAGCCTATCATTCTTCATGTAATACTGCCAGAGCGGAATATGTGAATACCATCATACATAACGCTCAGAATAGTTCTAAGACCTTGTTTAAAGCAGTTAAAAATTTGTCAGGTGCAGATAATCTACCTGCCCCCCTTATACTTACTGAAGCACAATGTGAGGATTTGGCCGAGTTTTTCTCGGAAAAGTGGAAAAAATGTATTCTAATCTTAACGCTAAGCAGGATAATATTTTACCTCCACTTACGAAAACTCTTACAATATCTAGTACAGCTGAGCAGCTGGATGCTCAGCTTGATGAATCTAGTACTAAACTTGAGAACTGGGCATTATTGGATATTATTTCCTTTAAGCAAAATTTAAATAGCCTTAAATCAGGATCACCTAGAGATCAGCTCCCGATTAGTGTAATGCAGAAACTGGACTTATCTGTTTTAAAAGTCATTATGGAGCTACTTAATGCTTCCATTCGTGAATCTACTATTCCTGCTGAGTGGAAGCATGCTATGGTCCTCCCGCTCCTCAAAAAAGCAAATGCCGATCCGGCACAATTGTCTAATTTTCGTCCTATTTCATTGCTTTCAGTGTACTCCAAAATTTAAGAAAAACATATTAATACTCAACTAACTAATTTTGTCACCTCCCAAAAGTTTCTGCAAGCTTCTCAGTCAGGCTTCCGGGCAGGTTTTTCCACCGAAACCGCTCTTCTTGGAGTCACTGAGATGCTGCGTGGTCATCTGGATGCTGGTAACACTGCGGAACTTATATTGCTTGATCTAAGTGCCGCCTTTGACACGGTGTCCCATTCCGTGTTATTGAAAGCTTTGCGCTGTTTGGGTGTTGAAGGTCCAGCCCTCAATTGGCTTTGTGACTTCCTGACCAATCGTACTTTCCAGGTCTTTTCCTCTGATGCTGCATCAAAAACTCTTTCTTCACCTTATGGAGTTCCTCAGGGGTCCATTTTGAGCCCATTATTGTTTAACATTTATGTTAAGCCTTTAGCAATTATTGCTGAAGAAGCTGGGCTGTCGATTTTTTCCTACGCCGACGATACACAATTAATTTTCTCATTGTCAGCGGATAGGACTTCTAAGACATCATCCCTTCAAATAGGTCTGAGGAACATTGCAGGTTGGATGCAAGCTAATTTACTACAACTTAATGGTGAAAAAACAGAGGTTCTAATTCTGGATAAGAACAAGGATCTTTGGGGGCCTCAGCACTGGCCGTCTGAAATGGGAATTTTCCCTCAACCTGCCAGCCAAGTCCGCATTCTGGGGGTCATCATTGACGATCAACTGTCTATGAAGCAGCAAGTAGTGAAGGTGGCATCTACCTGCTTTATCATCCTTAAATGGCTCAGGAAAATTCTTTGGATGTTGCCCAGCTCTACTCAACGTACTGTAGTCCAGGCCCTTATTACATCTAGGCTGGACTACGGCAACATCCTGTACCTGGGCGCATATAAGGATGTAACACGTAGATTGCAGGTGGTGCAAAACGCAACGGCAAGAATGCTCTGCCAGCTCCCTAGAAGGACCTCTGTTTCAAGTTCTCTCCGTGATCTTCATTGGCTCAGGGTGGAGAAGCGTGTGAAATTCAAAGCCCTGTGTTACATGTTTAAAGTTAAGTCTGGCAGTGCCCCCCAATATCTAAAGGCCATTGTCCAACCCTATATACCATCACGTTCTCTTCGCTCTTCTACTCAGGTGAAGTTTTCAGTTCCAAGGATCAGACTGTCTCATATGGGAGGACGGTCTTTTTCTTATCTGGGTCCTCAGTTGTGGAATTCTCTTCCTCCATCTCTTAGGAACGAAAACATCCTTGGCAATTTTCGTAAACATTTAAAAACTTGGTTGTTTAACCAATAATTCGTGGGTAATTCTTTTAACTAGATCCTGCAACTTTTTCGCTTTTCTCCTCTCTCTGTCAAGCGGCGCCGGGAAACCTTTGTGGTAGCTGTGCGCCTTATAAAATTAAATAACAATAACAATAACAACCGTGTAGCATTCTCCCCAGCCTGGACACTCATAAATGACTGCGTACAGACAGAGGGTAATTTTACACGTCTTTACTCATCAGCATGTAAACGCGAACTCCACATTCGAAACCTGTCTTCCCTTCCCAACATTCGAACGTTCACCTAATTCGTCTACGGAGTCCATCTGGAGCCAAAAGGGTTCTGTCCCGTCTAATTCACAAGACACTTCAGACAGCACAGCACAGCACAAACAATAAACCGGAAATACAGCAGCAGCCTTAGTTTTGGCCCACATAACTAACTATTACATATAGAAGCATGTCAGTCATTTAAATTGAACCAAAGCTAATGACATGCACAGCAGCAATCAAATAAAAGGATGAAAATAAAATAATACAACTAAATTATGCAAAAGAATGCAAATAAAAACATGCAAATAAGTACTGCAAAAGAGAACCATGAGAAAGCTCTTTTGATAGCACAATCATCTTTGATCCTAGCCATCCAAATAGAAGCAGCATAGCTGACTGGAGTGGCCATTTTAGGGTAAGGTACTATTCCGAATATTGATCATAAATACATATATAGCTTGGCGAAAAGCAAATGAAATAAAAGAAAACAGAACAATGAGCCACTAAAGAACAGTTTATGAACCCTGCATTGGTGCATCCCATTCTGCACTTGATGAGCGAGAGAGGCCCTTGCGCTTGATCAGTTGTATTGCATTATCCTGTTCTGTGCCTAATGATCAAGAAGGTCCCATGAGCATGAACCTGCATCACCACATACTGTTTCTCAACCTTGTACACCACATAATTCCTTCAATGACTGACAGCTGTGCATGGCCCCTGATCTTCATGAACCACATAATTTCTTCAAGCGACAGGTGAGCATTAGTGACCCATGCACCTCTCACCTGCATCGCTCCATACCCCCTCCAACCTCAGACAGCTGGCTCCATGGGTAGGCTATGAACCAGTCCCCACTGTTGCACACACCCCATGTTGCCCTACCTGCGCATCTCACCATCCACTGTCTTAAAAACCTGAGGGGCCGCTCCCCACAATGTGCTTCTCCATGTGTGCCACCAACCGTCATGGCACAAGGGCATTAGGACTGTCAAGTATTGAAATGTGATAAATTTGAGCATCTCCTAACCTGTGTTGATCTTAGATAACCATTAGGGATTCTTTAATCTATAAAATAATTATATTAGTGAAACAACAATAAAAACAAATCAGCAAAGTAAAGTAAAATGCTAAATTTTAGTGTATTAATTATAATCCTACAACTATTTAAAAAATATATATAATTTGATGGGGCTGGGGGGGGGAATTTAGTATTCTACCGCCAGACCAAGAAACATTGGAGGAAATGCATAAGTGAAAGGGGTGAGATTTACTATTTTAACTCCAATCTAATAATCATTGAAGAAAGTGCTTACTTTAAAGGGGATGAGATTTACTATTCTAACTCTCATGTCACAAACATTGTGGAAAGTGCATTAATGTAAGGAGTAACATTTACTATTCTAATTCCAGGCCAACTAACAATGGTTAAAGTGCATGGTTAAAGATGGTTAGATTTACTATCCTGACTCTAGTGCTACACACATTAAGCATAGTGCATTCATTGGAAGACTGAGAGTTCCTATAACAAGTTCCAATTCAAGTAAAATTGGGGAAAGTGAATAATCTAAAGGGGTTGAGATTAACTATTCTAACTCCAGTCTCACAAACGCTGGCAAGATTGGATTAAAGTTGAGTGACATTCAGTATTCCAACACCAGTTCAACAAAACTTTGAAAGTATTATAAGACTTAAATTAATGTAAAAAAAAGTATTTAAAAAAATGTTAAATGTACACGTCTTAAATAAATCTAACTATTTTACATAATTTAATTGCAATTAAAATCACAAAGACAATATTTTTTAAACAAAAAGCTTGGAAATGATTACAATAAAAATAGAAAAATAAAAACACTACTTACCCAAGCCCCCAATACACCACTTAAATGATAGTTTTAACATAAAAATAAAACATTTTAACAATTATTTAGATTAGTAAATTTTTTAACATATGTAATAAACTAATGTATAAATAAAACATTAACACAACATTTTGAATCCCCAAAGAGATATGACCAGTTTTTGAACTTGAAAACAACAAATCCCATAAGTACATCTGAATCACTGGAAAACTTTCCTCACCCTATCCCCCACTCAACCCTACAACCTGTAATATTAAAAAATATCTTAATTATAAATCAAAAAATAATTAAATTACAATTTTTTAACATATAGTAAACACATTAACATTTAGTTTGAACAAATAAACATAATTAATGCTAAAGATTTATAATAAAATACTTATTTATTTTAAATGATTTTAAATAAAACATACACCTCAAACCCCAAAATAGCCCACAAGCTAAAACAAATTAAAAAGCAAGAACCAAACAATGCTAAAAAATAACACATAGCAGAAGTTATTTAATTAAAAAATATATATGAATAAGTATTTTCATTGCAAAATTAGACATACCTTTACGAAATGCCAAATGTTTTAGTGAACAATAGGTTAAACATCGATATTATTGTAAAACAAATAAATAAAAATATATACTTACTTTTGGTCTTATGCCTCTCTATAGTATTTCAGTTATAATGTTTTAACCACAATAATATGGTCAAACATACTTTGAAGGTAATATTTAGGTACCATGCCCTCCCTAGCTCTCTCTTTTTCCTCTATTGCTTTCTCTTTCCAGTCTTTGCTCATTTAGAGCATTCCTTCATTCTTGAATACTTTCATCTTCCTCCCTCCTTCCATTACTCCTCCATTTCATTCCTTTCCACGCAAATTAAACTATTTACTTTACCCTATCAGTGTGCTAATAACACTTTAACACACACACATACCACCTAATTGATCAAGGTCTTCATTCTTGACTTCCTATCTCCCCAATCACCTTCCCCATTTAATGCTTCCTCTTGTGTTTTACTATACTTCCCCATTCCTGTGACAAACGACATCAGCCAGTTATCAAAAAGTAGATGGTAATACCCAATTTCCCCCAAAACACCTGTAACCGGGTCAGGCAATAAGACCAGGGGCGTAACACAGGCCCCCGCATCCCCCGTGATGCGGGGGGCACCCGAGCTGCAGGGGGCCCCCTCAGCACAGTACTTAGGCTTGAGCGCTCCGTATTAAATCCGGAGCGGGGTCCCCTCTGTGCACATTGCAGGGGAGCCCCTTAAACTTTCGTTACGCCACTGAATAAGGCCACAGGAGGGCCACATAATTGTCCCTCCCACCATGGCACCGCTGCCTGCCTGTCTATCAGTGACCCATGGTCGCCCTCAAACATACCTCTGGTAAGCAGGCTGGAAACTACCCTGCTGTGTGAAGCATCACTCTACACAAAGGCTTTGTCTGGAGAACAGAAGAATCAACCAAAACTGGTTCTGAAAGTGCAGACAGTGGATCCACATCTCCTTTCTGTTTCAACTCTATAAAAGTGGGACTCACTGACTCAGTTCTTCTTGCACTTTCAAGTTCTCTATAACCAAGGGTGGGACTGCTCCACAGAGTACCCAGCAACTAGAACTAGTATCTGCCTGATGGCCAGCTTCCCAGAGGTAAAGGGACATCACTCCTTGCCAAAGATGTGTTCACTTATCCTAAAGCATCTGCAAGTCAGCCTGCCTGCTCAGAGAGGGAAGGAGTCTTCCAGCACTGTAGGAGGAGTAACTGTCCATGTGGAGCGAAGTGGCATGTGCACGTTTTTATTTTGTTCTACATTTTTAATAAATGTATAAGACTAATTTGGATTAACATTTAACAAAAACGTTTTATTATTTTTTTTAAAATATTAAATACAATTTTAAACTTTTCTATATACTTTAACATATGGAGATCGCCAACTCGGTGGCAGAGAACTAGCGAGTTCTGGCTACATGTGAAAAGTTACTATTAGTAACTTTACACTAATAACTTAATGTTGTATAAAAATTTTAATTAATTTAAATATATTGACTGAAATATTTTTAAATATTTTTTTTAAAAAGTCCCACCTAAAGTAAAATGTTTTATATATTCACTGTGAATTAAACATTTCCAAAACCTTATGCACAGAATTAATTTAAGCGTTTTCTAAAGAAATGTTACATTTACTTTTAAATCTATTAAGTCTATTAAATCTATTAGGTCTATTAAAATATGTTTTCATAAAATTGTTATTATTTATTTATATATAATTTCTTTACCATTACATTAAATGTATATATATTTTTAAAAAGTCTAAATAAATTAATTTATTTTGGTGTTAATTGCTATGGGATTTGTGTTATTCTCTATGGGAGGGTGTTGCAGCACCAGTAGCAGCACCACCAGCTGGACTTATCGCAGGTCTTTTTTTGGCTGTAGTAATGCTGTTTCAGGGGAGTTGACACATAAAAGTCTACACTTCGTGGTAAAGTTACACTTGGAAATGGTGAATAGCCAAAAGTACTAAGGGGCTTATTTCCAAGCCCCTTGCACCGCTGGTACGCCACTTTTTGTGACGAACCGGCAGGATATTTTGCTGCCCCATATTTACAAGGACACGTAAAGCCACCCTAAGAGGCTTTTCATGGCCTTGTAAATATGGCCCCTTTTCACGCAGCACTTTGCGTGAAAGGGGCGTGCCATAGATGTTACTGTGGGTGTTCCCACGTAACACCCATGGCTTCTGCCACATTCCCAGATTTACAACCTTTCTTAAATCTGGGCATGCATCAGAATGCTACGCCTCCCCGGCGTAGGGAGGCGCAATGAGGAGAAACTTTTTCATTTCTCCTCGTTTTTTTCCTCTTTCTAGGCGTGCTGCATTCTGCAACACACATAGAAAGAGGAAAACACCTCTTGTCATTTTTTTGTGCAGGAAGGAATACCTTCCTGCACAAAAACAATCATCCCCGCAACGCAGGCACCCTTGCACCATGGTGCAAGGGTGCCTGCGTCGGCACATGACAGCCAATTGTGCTCCAGCGCAGGGGGGGGGGGCACAGGATCTGTCTTATCATTGTAGATATGATGCATCCCAGTGCTTTGAAAGTGGCTCAGTGTAGCGCAGCAAAATGGCTTGCGGCACCGTGCTGAGTCACTTTTTCGTAAATAATGCTCTATGGGCCAGATGTACAAAGATTTTTGCATGCGCAAACGGGTTTGCGAACCCGTTTGAGCATGCAAAAACTGCATGGGGTATGTACAAAACCCTATTTTGCGACTCACAATTTTTTGCGACTAGCAAAATAGGGTTTTGCGACTCGCTATTAGGAAGGGGCGTTACCTTCCTAATAGCGAGCGCAACCCCATGTACGAACACTTGCAAATTACCACCCTCTTTAAGAGGGTGGTAATGGGGTCGCAAAAGGGAAGGGGTCCCCAGGGGACCCCTTCCCCTTTGCAAATGCAGGGGAAAATATTTTTTAAGGGCAGGCAGTGGTCCTAGGGACCACTGCCTGCCCTTAAAAAATGAAATGAAAACCTTTATTTAAAAGCAGTCCCAGACATGGTGGTCTGCTGAGCCCAGCAGGCCACCATACCTGGGAGGGCCTGCCATTCCCTATGGGGTCGCAAATTGCGAGAGGCTCATTAATATTTATGAGCCTCTCTATTTGCGACCCCATTGGGAATCGCTAACAGTGTGGAAAACACTGTTGTACATCCCAAATAGCGCCTCGCAAATTGCGAGTCGCAAAAAACTCGCAATTTGCGAGGCGCTATTTTGGGCGTCGTACATCTTGCCCTAAATGTACTAGAAAGTGTAAAAGTAAATTTACACATGCAGATTAACTCATGTGTAAATTTACCTTTGTGAATAGGCCCACTGTCTCAAACCAGAAAATGTCCCAGTGTTGTTGTCTCATAAATAAATAAATAAGTCACACACGACTTGGACACGATGGATTAGAGAAGCGAGCAGTGCTGTTGACAATAAAATCCTACCTGAGTTCATCTTTAGTTCTACAAACCCAACCTGAATCGTATATTTTACTTTCGCTTTTCGCCCAAAAATCTCTGACCCTACCATGCCTGTCAAGTATCACGCATCCGGTGTGACGCTCACACATTTCAGTGTGGTGTTCCGCATCACCGCACTGAAATGCATTGTCACGCATTTAATGCCACTCGCCAGTGCACGCCACCGGCGACGCCTGTGCACCGGCTCTGTTGTTCCGAGATGCTGCCAGCAGCTGCTTGCTGGGCTCAGTAAGTGCATAAATAGTTAAGATTGTCTGCTCTCAGCTCTGGAGTGGCTGAGAGCGCTACAATGTAACAAATCTGCCCAGCCTGAGTTGTGCCTGGCACCAGGCAGCATATTAATTACTGCGGCGCCGCGCGGCTTTGACACACTGCTGGGGGGGGGAGCGGGGGGCCTGCCCTCTCAGCAGTGGTTGCTACTGGCTGTCACTGTGGCACACCATGGGGGCCCGGGATTACCGGATGTGACCGTACTAGTGCCGTCACGTCCAGAGGAAGAGGAAGTGAGGCAGAAGCGGCGGGGGACTGTCACCTGGCCGATGGTGTTAACTTCTGCCTTTGACAAATCCTCGGCTCGTAAGTGCAGGTGAGGATTGTGAGGCGCATTGACAATGCCCTGCTGAACCCCAGTACTCACAGGACACATCTGAGGATTTAGATGCACTGACAGCTCTACTTACAGGGCGAACGTGAGAGTGAGGAGCTTTGACAAATGCTGTTTTTTTCAACTCAGAAACGCAAGCTACCAGTGCTATATGTAGCAGTGTCCTATGTGTGTTAGCACCACCGGAGCATTGTAAGAGGGAGATAACGGACAGTGAGGGGTATGGGTGGGTCCCAGTTCTGGAACAGCAGGTGGCGCTCATGTGTGGATTGAGGTGCACTGAGACTTCTGGAAACAAAACTGAAGTAGCAGGTGGTGAACCAGCTCCGGCCTGTACCGAGCCCCATTCCCCTACCAGATCAGTAGGGGGCGTAGCATGTCAAGACGGAAGTATCCTCGCAGAGATGTGTATAGCTTCCAGTACTGGACGAACAGAGAATGTTGCAGATCAGAATTATGGTGCACTGAGACGGCGGTGGGGTTCCTAGTGTAGTAGGTCAGCTGGTTAATGTAATCACTGCAGCTGTGTGTTTGTAACATCATTGACACAGAATTGAACCCTGGTTGATGCATTGGAGATTAGTGACATGTATTTGAAGTGCTACGAAGTCCCAGCCTCTTGCAGCACTATTAATATGCATGTCATTATTTTCAAATTGTATTACACAAGGTGAAAGAAAGGCTGTAATAACAATGTGCACTAATATCCAGGGACTATTTAGGGTTTGGCAGGGGCATAACTACACCCCCTCTACCCTCGGAGTGCGACTGGGCTCCTGGCTCCCAGTATTGAAAGTGGCGCCTTAGCAGATGTATGCATTTACGATCGTGTCTGCTGTGTTAAATGTTCAGCATTTTCTCTAGTCAGTTCTCGAACAGAAATGAAAAACAAAGTCAGGGGCAGATTTACAAGCCCCGTGCGCCACTTTTGCGCCGCCGTTGCGTCACTTCTGTGACGCAGCGGCGGCGTAAAGCTAGCGCCATGCTGCGGGGGATTTACAACGTGACGCATCTAGGGAGATGCGTCACGTTGTAAAGCCCTGCGCCACATGAAACCTGCGTCAGGTTTCATGTGGGCGTTCCGGCGCAGGGTGGGCGTTCCGGTGCAGGAACGCCTCGGAAAAGTGCCTGAGTGAAATCTACAAGATTTCACTCAGTCACTTTTCCGACCCCGCTGCGTCAAAACCTTGCGCCTGCTTGAAGCAGGCGTAAGGCATGACGCACCATGTTGAGGATAGGCCAGGTTGGAACAGTGCTGGAGTTGCGTCGCGCCCGCGACACAACTCCAGCACTGCGCCAACCTTACGCCGGCAGATGCGGCACGCATCTGTTTATCTTTGCGCCATGATGCGCCGCATTGTAAATGCAGCGCATCTGTGGTGGCGCAAGGGTAAACTTGCGTCACGCATCTTTCCTGGCGCATCCCTGCTGATTTGCAGGGATGCGCCAGGAAACGTAAATCTGCCCCTTAGTTTCTCTTTCAGTTTGACCAGTCTCAGAGAAGCCCGATTTAGGGTATAATCTCTTAGTTGCACTTGCTATGTTTTTAGGCTATTGCGCGGTCATGAATGATCAAATCAATGACCTCTTCAGAGCAGCATCAGTGCCTGCCTGCCTGCCTTTTGCTACTGAGAGCTGCAGACACACAGGGGCAGATTTACAAGCCCCGTGCGCCACTTTTGCGCCGCCGTTGCGTCACTTCTGTGACGCAGCGGCGGCGTAAAGCTAGCGCCATGCTGCGCGGGATTTACAACGTGACGCATCTAGGGAGATGCGTCACGTTGTAAAGCCCTGCGCCACATGAAACCTGCGTCAGGTTTCATGTGGGCGTTCCGGCGCAGGGTGGGCGTTCCGGTGCAGGAACGCCTCGGAAAAGTGCCTGAGTGAAATCTACAAGATTTCACTCAGTCACTTTTCCGACCCCGCTGCGTCAAAACCTTGCGCCTGCTTGAAGCAGGCGTAAGGCATGACGCACCATGTTGAGGATAGGCCAGGTTGGAATAGTGCTGGAGTTGCGTCGCGCCCGCGACACAACTCCAGCACTGCGCCAACCTTACGCCGGCAGATGCGGCACGCATCTGTTTATCTGTGCGCCATGATGCGCCGCATTGTAAATGCGGCGCATCTGTGGTGGCGAAAGGGTAAACCTGCGTCACGCATCTTTCTTGGCGCATCCCTGCTGATTTGCAGGGATGCGCAAGGAAACGTAAATCTGCCCCTCTGTCTGTTAGTGCCCTTTCATTTCTGGTGCTTTGTAGTAGTTTTAAGATCTTTTTAGAGGTTCTCGTTACTCAAATGAGTGTAATTACTGATATTTATATGTAGTTTCCCTCATGTTCACTGCATGATTTTGCTCGCGAGAAAGTGTCACTCATAGTTGTTGAAATGTCACTCATAATTACAATGAAATTATGAAAATGTCACACATAACAATCTGAAACCTTGGCAGCTATGCCCTACTGCTTGCTATGTTTATTTACTACCGGGCGGATAGGACTCAGGAACAACCTCCATGAAATGAGCGCTAACATGAAGGCGAGGGCTGGCATGTCTCTGTTTCCTCATCACTCCTGCAACGGCGGATGTAGGTTTTACGTAAATCACTCTTAGAGGTAAAATCAGTGAAAAACAGACTTCATTGACTTCCTGGTTCATTCCACTGTTTACTTTCTTTGAGTCAATGTTATTAATTAGTTGCTGCTTTCTTGTTCCGCCTGTGTTTTAAGTGTGTCCTTGGGTTTCAGTGACCTCTAGAGGCCGGTTTGTTAAGAACATCACACTGAATGCTCCAAAGTGACTACTTACTAACGGTGTGAATCTAGCCTGATGCAGCTAAAGTTGTGAACTAATTTTACGAGCTGACACAAATTGGAATGTTATGAAGTGGCACTTTAACAGTGGTGTGTAGTGTGATGTTATTTTTAAATCAGAAGAGACATTTTCTTCAATAAATAAGCGCTTACATCCATTTTTGTGTTTGATGAAACTAAAATAGTTCTAGAGCTATACGTGTTTTCAGTGGTTTATTTGTAAAATAATAATTGCCAGGGCCCTGACCAGGAGGCCACTGCAGCTTCCAACACCCATTGCCCCTGTCATCGCTGCCAATGGTGGTACCAAAACAAATATTAACTGTCTCTCTCACCTGCAAGTGCCACAGTGCAGGTTATTCCAGGTCCCCAAAGCTAAAGGAATGGCTGGGAGGCAGGTATTAGTAATTTGTTTAAGTATATTGTATTAGTAAACAACCGTTGTTCTGCTCATCTCTAAGATGAGGCAGGCTGTCATAAGTGCGGTGTTGACAATTAAGTGCTGGTGCCGAGCACCGGAAACCACCAGTTCAAATTAAGCACTGCATGTTTTACTTTTCTATTGGAAACAAATTAACGCTTCCAATAAACCAAATGCATTATGCAGGTTTGGTAGGGCACAAGATGAAGGCCCAGATTTACTATTATTTAGCTCGAACCCCATGTGATGCTGACCGACACTGAATTAAGCGAATGATAGCTTAACCAACTTTGGGGGATATTCTCAAGAACGTGTGATAATTATCGCAAAATTAGCTTAACGCAACTTTGCACATCGCAGTCTATCGCGGGAAAATAATGCCGTGTTAACGTTGTATTCTCAACACGGCGATAGTCTCACGCTAACGCGTCAAATGACCGTGATAAAATTACCGTGACGGCAAAAAAATGCGAAACACGAACGCGAAAAAAGTTGCGATGTGGCCAACCGCGATAAAAAAATCTGCGATAACCAGCGACAGGCCTGCAATTCCCACGCCTCATGCGGGAAAATGCACTATAAAAGCACCGAAAAACACAAACAAAATAATTCAAACTGCGTAGCACCATGGAGGAAGCCGGAGCAAGTACAGAGGACGACCAGAACCCCACAAGCCCCCAGGAGGACCAGCCTGGGACCTCGGGGTCACGGAAGGGCAAGGAGAAGAAGACGAGGAAGGCGAGGTTCAGTCTGCAGGAAAACAGGATCATCATCACGGAGGTGATAGAACACCACCAACAACTGTTCGTCACCTCCAACGTGTCATTGGCAAATAAAAATGCAATATGGCAGTCCATCCTGGACAAGGTGAATGCAGTCGGAGTGAGGAGGAGGACAATTGGAGAGGTCAAGAGGCGCTGGAATGATGCGAAGCGCAAAACCAAGAAGAAACTCGCTGACAACCATCAGGCAGCAATGCAGACTGGAGGTGGCATTCCAGCGGAACACCAGGAGCTGGATGAGATGGAGGAAATGGTGGCCACAGTCATCAGTGGGGAGACGGTGGCAGGAGTTGGGGGTCCGGACACTGCTCAACATGACCTGACACAACAGCACCAGGGTGAGTACCGAACAGGGACTGGGGGGACGGGGAGAGATGGGCACAATGGCACACATGCACAATTAAGTAGAGCACACTGCACACCCACAATGACTCTGGATCATGTCCCTGATCCCCTTGGCACACTGCAGCACACATACAAACAGCAAGTAGGCCCCCGTCCACTATGGGCACAAAGGGGTCCCTCCCCACACAGCACCAATCTCACAACCAATCCATGCACACGTGTCAAAACCAGCAAATCTGCATGTCTGTGAGCCACACTGACAATGCAAGTGACACTGCATGACGAACAGCATGGCTGCAGTCCAATTATCATGACATGGTGCACGCCACGACACTGAGGTGGCTGAGTGTGCAACACATCCGTAAAGGAGCAGGTCACACTCTGACACATCCACGTGCACAAACAACCCCTGACGTCAACAACACATCTGCGGATAAACCATGCCCAAGAGTCCAAAATCCGAACTAGAGCCAAAATTAGCTAAGTCTGCAACATCTCAGCACTGTAGAAGCACAGAAGTCAAAGGCACACCGCCTCAAAGGGATAAGGGGCAGCAAAATCACAGCTGCAGGGGCGACTCTCCCACAATGCAGCACACACACATAGCAATAACAGCACATCATCATTGACGACAATGTGGTACAAAGTGCAACATTCTCACTACAGAGCAGAGGACACAACTGGTTCCGCTTGTGCGTAGAAACTGGCCAATCACATCTGGCATAGCATGAAACTGAGATGATAATGTACGTGTACAACCTCACATCCGTGATGTAGTTCAAATGTCCACTGTCCCGCATCAAATAGTCAGCTCCTCCCAAACAGTCACAATGTACATTGTCATGCAGTCTGTATGTAAACTTGAACAATGCGTCAACATACATGTCAACACAATGTTAAAATGCATCTCCCCTTCACATTGCAGAGGGACAATCAACACCTCCTGCAGAGCAGACCAGACAACTCATCAGTGATGATGAAGAGGACCTCCACACCTTCGACACCAACGCCCTACAACAGCTCATGGACAGCTACGGCAACCCACCTCCAGGAGTCTGTGCAGGGGAGACCCCACCCCCTGCACAGACCACACAGCAGGAAGCACCCACCACCACGGCTGGCTCCCAGCACCTCACTGAAGAACACATCGCATTCGAAGGCCATGTGTTAGACTGCCAGAAGGAGGTGGCTGAACAGGTGCGGGTGGGGTTCGACCTCATGGCGGCCAAACTAGATGACATACGTGGGTGTCTAAGTCCCATCAGGGACCACTTACACTCCCTAACGGACACCCACAGTTCGCTCCATGATGTCCAACAATCCATGCCCGACATCGCTGGAGTCATGACTCTGAGAGGAGAACAACTGTCTAGTCAGAGTGGCCTCAGCGATGTCAGCCGAGAGTTGGCACAGATGCTGAGGATAATGGGGAACATGGAGCGGATGCATGCGGAAAGAATGGCTGCCACGGATGCACACCAGCGAAAAGTTGTTGGGATCTTCCATGCCCTGCAGATCCTCATCATCGCATTGCTGCCACTAAGGCAGTCGCTGATGAATGCTGCTGGTACTTCTACACACACATCTACGGCCCCTGATGTGTCAGTGGCACACAGTGCTGCAGACCAAACATCAGCACCCACATGTCAGACAGATGACATAGAGGATGAAGATGCGGGTGATTACACCTTTGTAGTAAGAAGGAGCCAGTAGCATTCTTCTCTGCTATATGCCCTGTTTCAGCTTGGTTCTGCCCTCTGCATCATGCCCTGTAACAACACCTCCCACTGTCCCCCGAAACACTCTGCGACACTCACCTTGGACCTCGACATGGACTGCCATATTTTGTTTGCTTACCAATGACACAGCAATCAGACTGCGGACTGTACTCTTCCTCTTCCGATGTACTTGTCAATCCCTAAATGACTCTGGCTGGCCCTCCACTGGGCTTCAATGTAATGTGGGGTTTGCATGGCCATGTACTGCTCCAGCTCCGACACTCCACTGAATGTGAATAAATCATTCAAATTCACACAGATGTGTCATGTCCATAATCGATCAAGTATGAAAGTATGGATGAATGTAAGGACATTGATTGCCCAAAAAGGTACACCCTGGGAAATGAAAGCAATGCGCATGTTTGACCGTGACACACATAGGAAGTGAGATGACTGGGAATGTGTGCACTAGCTGTGGCCTCATTGCTCTGAAACAACAATCGCGCAATTTCTCAACTTTGCCCCATGCAATGTTAGAAATAGGGCTGGGTATGAAATGTTAAAGTTGTTGGCAGGCCTAAAGTAGCGTCCACTATCACATTTGACAACAGAACATCACTTCGCATACCTACTCACACTCAACTGGGTGGACACAGCCTGTAGTGATGAATCACATTGATCCACATGGCAAGAATATGGACACCATACTCACATTGCTGAAGACACGTAAGAGCACAGGTCTATCAGCAACTATCCCAACCACTATGTCTGGCTCACAGAGGTGGAGCTGGCAATAGGGACTCACCCCTAAGTGAAATGCGTCAGTCAGTCCCTCCTGTGTACGGACAATGCTCATTGAGGCACACGATTTGTCATTCTAATCAACACTCATCACAGTTGAACACTAGTGAAGTTCCGTAGACTTTATTGCCATGTGCGTGTCAGTGCGGGCAAGACAAGGGCCACAACATGCAGACCAATGCATCAGACACTAACAGGCAGCATTCGGTCACGGTACAGTTCCACGTGACAGGCGTTGTGCATGCGCCCGGGATGTTCTGCCATTGCATTGGTGGCTCTCGTAGAACCGGCACTCTTCTGACCTGCGGCAGTTATGTGGATGATATGCCACAGCTCGGAGCAAGGAGTTGTATGTTAGTGCAACGTTTGGACGTATGGGTTGTTGTGTACGTAAGTGTCAAGGGCATTCCATGCAAGAGTACCTCGAGCAAGAACTTCTGTGTGTGGGGTGTGGATACGTTGGTCTTTCATTAGCGCTGTGCGTAGTGTGGGAGTCGTCATCATCTGCTATGGTATCTCTCTCATGGGGTGCCTGCCGCATGCAAGACCAAGGTCGGAGGTGCAAATGTCCTTCCGCCTTATGTAGTGAGACAAAGGAGCCTTCATCCCTAATGTTAGTCTGACTACTGCTTGCATTCTGGAAATGTGATGTGGCTTTCGCGCTGCAATTGAGGCTAGGCCTTAGGCTTATGGTGCACCAATAGCCATACACACACAACAGTTGGCATGCATGAGCCAAGAGCCCGAGCGGCCTTGCGCTCCTTGTACAATCCCTTCGTGCGCGGCCGCCCTCCGGGTGCATGCAACATTGCAACATTATCGATTGCGGACCGTGTGGCGCAGACACTGCAACAGAGACACACGCATCAGTTGGTTTCCTGTCCAGCCCAGAAATGACCCACGCCCAGAGCCCAGGGATAATTATTCACACCCATACGCTGGCCTGGCGTACGCCGACTCAGTCCACTCGGCTTACGTATAAAGGGGGGGGGACGATGCTACGTGTCCCAGTTCTTCCCCACTGCCGGAGGTGACATGGCTGCGTCCGCCTGGCATATCACGAGACTCAATCAGAAAGGGTCCATGACTTGCGTTGCACAGAGTTGGTGGCACCGGAAACACTGCGGCCGGCATGGGCCTACCGCCACGGGACGGTGACTTTCGGTGCACTGAGGTAGGGGCACCTTAGGTGCTGAGTGGGTGTGCAGCCTGCGATGATGCGCCGTCCTGGCGGTCCGGACTGGTAAGGATTTGTGTGAGCCCTGCTGGACCGCAGTGTAGGCCTGAGCCAGCGGGTAGCGTGGGCCTACCACCACGTGGCGTTGCCTCGCGGTTCACAGAGTTAGTGGCACCTATAGAGCTGAGCGGGTGTGCAGCCTGCGATGATGCCGTGTGCACTGATATGATCTCTGCCATTGCGAAATCAAGACCCAGAATCACGTGTGTGACCTGGTGGCCCACGGGGCGGGGCTGCATGATGTGGAGGCTGCCAAGGTCGCGGGCCCCGGGCTTGGAGCTTGCACCGGCACGTGGTGGGCCCTCTTGGAGACACGCTGGTGGCGGAAGATGAGCAGTGAGGCCTGGGTGCGCAGGGGCGGGCAAACACCGCTGGGCGGCGGGAGGGGCTAGGGTGCAGCAGCCTGTGTACGCAGTCGTGGCCAAGCGATGATGGCGTGTGCAATGATATGAACTCTGCCATTCATAAATCTGGACTCTGTTTCAGATAAGGGACCTGATGGACTGCAGTGTATACCGGCACGTGGTTGGAGACACACCAGTGGCAGCAGGTGAGCAGTGAGGCCTGGGTCCGGAGTGTCGGCACTCTCTCTCCCTCTCTTCCTTTCACTGTCTCTCTCTCTTCCTCTGTTACTCTCTCTCTCCTTCTCCCTCTCTTCCTTTCACTGTCTCTCTCTCTCTTCCTCTGTTTCTCTCTCTCTCTCCTTCTCCCTCTCTCCCCCTTTCTCTCTCTTTCTCTCTCTCCCTCTCTTTCACTCTCTCTCTCTCCCTTTCTTTCTCTCTCTCTTTCTCTCTCTCTCTGTCCTTTGATGAGCGCATGACACACCTTCTTATCTTGAATTTTGTCTTGCAGGCTGTGTCTTACAGATTGTCCAGAGAAGACCCGCCATGACTCTTCCAAATAGTTGTTTTGAGTTAAATTTGAATAAAATAATTTGTTTGGAAATTCAAAGATGAATGAATGATTCTCCTTTTTCTGACCACACATGAATGTTAATTGTTGTACTTGTGCGACGTCAGGCGAATTGTTTTGTTCATGATTTCGTAAAGTTGATGTAAAATAACTTCATACGGGGTAGGGCCCCGGGGGGGGGGGGGTGGGACCTGGGGGGGTGGCGGTGGGTGTTGTGGCCCTCTTGGGTGTCCGGCTGCATGATCAGTAGCTCCATGGCATCTGTTGTTCTTCTGGTGTGGCTGTGGGCTGGGCTCCCATTTCTGGTGCAGGTTATCGTCCGACTTAATACCAGAAAAGAGCAGGTGTTAATTCCCTGCTGCTAACGCGCCTTATCGCATGTTTTGTGATCTTATCGCCGATCTGGCTGGTCGTTGAGAATGTTGCGAAGTGGTGTTGTCGCAGGTTTTTGCACGGGAACGCCTACTCTGCATCTCATTAGCATTAGTTGCCGGTGTCATCCGTGGCGATGTTTTTTGCGGCTGCTATCGCAGGAAAACTGGCGATATCGGCTGTTAGCACCAGCTTGTGAATAGGGCGATAAATCTATCGCCACTTTGGCTGCGATAAAGTGCCTCTAACTCAGCAATACGTCCTTGAGAATATGCCCCTTTAAACGCAAAAGCATTTTTGCAATGAAAGTTCAAGCGAGTCCAATGCTAAAGCACATTGCAGAGCTTTGTGTGAAACCCCCAATAATTGATACAAAATGGGTAAAACGAGGCAGACGCAACTCGCACAGCCCTAGATTTCTATGCAAAGCTATATCAATGCAAGTTGTGCATCACAGCTTTGCTTGAAATAGCAGCAACAAATGAAAACAGGCCCAAACAATGGTCAACAGGAAATATCATAACACATACTACGTGTAACTTTTCATTAAAATTTACACTTATCACACTTGGTCCGCTGCATGAAAAGAATTGTTCTCAAGGGTGTGCATCAAGAGCGAAACACATTCAAGCTGCTGCTACTTCTTACTTTGCACCGTGCCACAATGCTAAATGTGTTCAGTGTTAGCCATTCAAAGCATGATCTGTGTTTGTATAGCTAATTAGATCATCAGCAGGCAACACATGGTATATGTTGGGATGGAAAAGTCCTCTGCATGGCAATGGGCGTGGCCCCCTGCCCTGAGAGCTCAACTGTGCTATTGTCTGGATCTCTGATGCTGATTTTTGTTGTCATAGGCAAACATGGATCATGACATAGGCCAGTCTTGAAGGACTGGGAAGGGTGCCCAAAGCACTCCCCCATAGTGATGGAAGGCTACTGCCTACACCGAGAGTTAAGCAGCACGAGTGTGGTAATGGCAGCACAAGTGTGGTGGTGGCAGCATACTGTGTCATGATCAGCAGGAGTGAACAGCTCCATTTTAACCTGTGTCACTGGAGTGAGGCCTTCAGGCTCACTTACCTTTTTTAAAGTTGTTCCGCTGCTGTGTGCTTAACTCATCCCTTGACCTAGATCAGTTAGATGTAGAGTGCTGCATAGCGTGGAAGTGATGATTCTGTGCTGGATGTATGTGTGTCTGGGAAGGGTACATTACAAGGATAGAGCAGTGCTGTGCAGTGCATGCATGGTGGGTGTGTGTACTGGGTGTATGTATACCTGCAAGGAATAGATTACAAGAGAGATGTAGTGCAGTGCAATGCATACACAGTGAAAGCATGTGCTGTATGTATGTGTGCTTGCGAGAAGGGTGAATAATTGTGCAGTGCATGGTGAGTGTGTGTGCTGGCAATGTGTGTTTGCAAATAGCACACTTTGACACAACACAGAAAGGCTACAGCACTGAGCAATGCACACAGACTGAATGTGTGGGCTGAATGTATGTGTGCCTGGGATGGCACAAAACATAGAGGTGACAGTATTGAACAGTATGTGTGCAAGTGTGCCTGCAATGACACATTACATGGACGACCCTGGGTTCCATTTTGGTAAGCCCAGGCCTGGTGAAGACATGAGGAGTAGCGGAACCCCCCCCCAGACAGATTTGTGTACTGCTGCATTACTGTGAGATCGGTGGGCCACTCTGGGGGAAGGGAGAGAGAAACTCCACCTGTACACTTCAAAGGCTGCTCTTTGAATCAGAGATAGATCACAAGGGAGGGGCCTGGGCGCATATTAGGAAGGAGATGGGGCTGATATAGGAATCATGAAGATTAGGGCTGGGGGCATGGAATTAAACTTTTGATGCACATATCAGTGTGACTGACATCAAGGTATGAACTCTAGTCACTCCCATGCACTGTGTTGTGGGGCTAGCAGCTTCGGAGTCTTTCCTGCTGTGGCAAAAGCCTTTAAAGAGGAAGAGAGAGAAAAGTGTACACTTCAAAAGAAGCAGAATCCCAACAGAAAACAAACACCCTGTCCCTAAATCAAATTTGGTGTCTGGAAATGGACTACAAGAAGGGGAGATTTAGACCCCAAAATCTATCATCTGCCAAGCAGCCAGACAGGCTGTGTGAGGAGGAGAAGCTCTGTCTGTGACCAGGAGTGGGGCCAAAGCCTTCTAGTCTCCCTGGTGGGTGAGGGGACATCACCCAGGGAAAATAAGGCCATGTGTTCTGGAGCCTGGAGTACCAGTGCCTGCCTGCATGCCATGGCCAATGTGCCTTTCGAGGAAGAGGAGAGCGTTGGAGGGAGTGAGGTCCAGTAGGGAGCCCAGCTGAGTGCGAGGTATGAGGAGATGGTGACTGCACTGATCAGTTCGTTGCCTGTGTGAGGATTCCAGTTGGTGACCACCATATGCGAGGAGGGCCCCGCTGTGAAAATAGCCATGAGCAGAGTGCCGTGTGGGATAAGTGAAACCATGTGGTGCCTGTGATAGCAACCCCGTATGCCAGGAGGGGCCGCCGTGAAAGTTATTGCTGGCTCGGATGTGCCGAAGCCTGCACCGTGCCTAGTGGAGACCTCATATGCCAGGACGGGCCACCGTGGTATGGACTATCACGCGGTGAGGGCCGATGCCTTAGTGGTGGAGTTGCAGTAACCCTGTATGCCAGGAGGGGCTGCCAATGCTTAAGTGGCTGTAAGGATGAGGCCGTCGCATAGGAAATCTGAGCTGTGAACCTTGGGTCACAACGAAGCAATAAGGATTGAGCTGGAACTGCCGTGCAGGAGGAGCACCGGAGCACCTCTGAACGCTGCTGGATCCGGCTTTGTGTGCTCAAAAGAGAGCTGTGTGCAGTCGACTCCCCGCACAGGACTGAAGCAATGTGAGTACCCACGGTCGGGCACTTGCTGGGACATTGCAAGCGTCCTCTCTGCTGGAGTGGGTAGGACTGGTTACAGGCCTATCGGGCCCTGGTGGAACTCGCTGCTGAGGGCGCTGAGGTGCCAAGACACTTTTGACTATTTTCCAACAGTCGGAGTGGACTACTAGTGAGCATTCGCTGAAGACGGGATTTGCTAGCTAAACACTAGAGGCCCAACCAGCAGGGAAAATGTGTTATTGTTTATAGATGTTGAAATACTGCTTTGAATGCATAGAGTTAGAAATAAAATACTTCTTTTTACTTTAAAAATAGGTATTTGATTGGACACTAATTTTGTTGACATTGCTGTGCACTCGTTGAGTTATGAGTCATTGTCACTGAGCTGTATTACCACTGCCTCCCCGAGAGAGCCTTGGACTACTCAGTCATAGCTACCACAGTGCAGAAAGGGTACTTGGCCCTGTTGCTCACGATCCATAGTAGTTCGGACCCTGGGACATCAGGAGTAAATGGCCTCTACCCGCATTGTAGTTCCACGTGGCCCTTTGAAAGGGGTTCTGACAGTATATAAATATATATGATGGAGTGCAATTTTTTGCTCTTTGATCTAATATTCGCTCAGCATTGGGTTGCATGAATGGCAAAAAAGCCCCAAAACTCATGTTATTTTTTTTGCAATTATTTGTTTTTTTTAGGAAGATCTAAACTTTTTAAGGGGAAAAATTCAGATCAAAATCATGATCTAAGTTCTTGACTAGGGAAAAAGTGGGTATGTAAAATGTACCCACATCTGAAAACAATCATTGGCAGAGCCAATAGGTCTGCATTGTCCACCAACCACTTGGTTTTGTCAATGCTTGTTTGATTTGTCATTGTTTTGACAAAACTTCATTGTTTGGGAAGGTGCTGGACACTCATCAATCTAAAAAATACATTGGCTAAAAGTATTTTTGTCTCAAAAAGCACACTTTGCCACAGTAGTCTCTGGCATGTAAGTGAACTACTTTGTGTGTAGCAGTGTTCCTTGTCAAATAGCAGAATGCTGTAATTCACAGTGAAGTTAACCACTATATATATATATATATACAGCTTAGTGAAAATCTCAGTGACAACATAACACATTGAACTACAAAAACACTGAAATTCACCAGTTAGACTTACCTCTATAAATATAAGTATGTTCGCATTAATTTTAGTAAAATCAAAAGGTTTTGGCTACCACCAAATGAAATAAATGTATGACACTACCTGCTGATGTTTTCGGTTTACTTTATGATTTTAAAGTTTGACATGATGGCATTTGCACCATTCATGCAAATTATTGCATCCAAGATACAACTGGAAAAGACTAGCAAAGCTGGTCTGCACAACTGTGACGGTTCAAGTCTTTTGCTGCTGGGGCCAGTAGTGCCATGCAGGTGCTGCTTCTGGTTTTAACTTGAATGTCTCCCCCAGACGCTGCTGCCACTGGCCCCCCTTTGATTCCCTCCCCTCCTCTCACTGCCCAGGGGAGATGCATATCGAGGACGTTAGAAGGAGGTGTTTAGGGGTATAGACTGGACATCGACAGCAGTGCAGTTACATTGTCCTTAAGCCCTCACACTCTGACTCAAAAAGACACAGAGAAAAATTTAAATCCTTTATGTAATCATCTCTTTATGGCATATCACAATAGAATCCATAGAAACTAAAGAAGGACTAACCACACTGCAATAGAAATAGGACTAAGAGACTCTTGCATCTCTCAAGGGATACACAGTAACTAAAAAAAATGTTTAAAAAAAAGACTAACCCCACTGCAATAGAAAGAAGACTAAGATAACCTGCAGCAGAGGCCATCTTGGACTGGACCAATGCACACCAGCCCCACTCATATAAATAGAAAGTGGACTATAAACCAAGGCACAGTTGACATATTGGAGTGAGCACTCGCTCATTGATCTAATGAGTGAAATTGTTGCCCACTTCAAAACGATTCATCTGCTAACTCACGTACCCCACTTTGAATGGCACCCCCTATCTAGTACAAGGGGCAACTATGATGACTTAACCATACCTTAAGACCCCTGATACAAATCTTGAGAGATTTGGCACAAACACTTGGAGCATAAAATACCCCTAAAACCTATCAATTAATGCAAAAAAACCAAATCAAACTCAACCTTCTCAAACAACTTCCGGAAACACTAATAGCTGATACCTACCATAGCATGACCAATGGCAACACAAAAACTGACCTCATTTTCTACACTAATCGCCCTTCAAAATGGAGGGACATCTTCCTTACACACCTTCAAATTGCTAAAACTACCAAAATTCCCTATGGTACAAAACGTGTCACTTCCCCCTCCCAAAACTTCAAAGCTGAGACCTCCATATCGATCTTCAGAATGGGGAGCTTACTAATTCAAGCAGCAGAACATCACCTCTCCATCTTTGACCAACACTTCCCCTGTCTCCTCACCTCTCTAACTCAACTCGAGCCAACTACCCTCACAACACCCACCCAGTTTGAGTGCCCAGAACCTATTCGCTTACAAGACTCCTCCACCATACTAAACCCCTACGCCACCCCCGCTGTCATATCCCGTAATCAAGTAAGCTCTAGTCTCAGCCCCACTGCACCATCCACAACAAATGACCAAATCAAAACACAAACCCATATCGCTCACAACGCATACAAAAACACCATTCCCAATTTAAGAACGCCTAACACTCAGCCCTACTCAAACAGACCCCGAACTCCCATCACCGAACCCTCCCTGCCCACTCAACCCCTCGACATTTCATACCCCGAAGTCACCTTTCTTCACTCCGTCAGTGATCAGTTGCCTACCTTAGATTCAGAACCCGTCACCTGCCTACCTACTCATGGATTAACCAACCTCACCGAAACCCTTACCACTTTCATGAGGCATTTAGAACAGAAACTCGATTCTCTAGCTAAAGACCTCTCTATAGTAAAAAATGACTTAGTGATCCAGACTAATTTAACACTCAACTCTGCTCTAAAAACTGTAAACTGGACCCCCCATAAAAGGTCTCCAACATTTCAAAATTTCGCCCACCATCCCGTTGAGCCGCCTGTCCTGCAGGCCCCTCCGAGAGCTCAACACCCTATCCTCCATAGAAGCAAAACTCATCAGCGAATCATACAACCCTGTAACCCCCCGAGCAGTCTCAAAGTCAGCATCCAAAATCCCAGTAATCATTGGCACAAATAGAAACCCTCGACCTAGCTTAACCCCCAGACCTCCTGCTCAATACACCACTGTCCATACACTACACTGTGCAAAAAATAACCCTCGCTTATTGAGCTGTATGCTCATAAGCTGTAGATCTGATGCTAAACGTTCCACAGATATTGGCAAGGCAATACTAGCGTAAGAAATCGACATTGCTTTCCTTACTGGAACCTGGCTTAATGATCACTGAACCTCAACGCTAGACCTGCTCACTCCTACTGGATACTCCATCATCAGAAGAGACCCAACAGGGCAAACAGGGGGTGGACTTGCAGTCATCCACAAAAAGGAAATATAACTTAACCCCCTTGAGACCATGGACTATGCCACCTTCGAATACCTTGGATTAGAAATCATAACTAAGGACAACACTCACACCAAACTTCACACCATCTACACACTACATTGAGGAACTTACTGACCTAATAACCCAACTCTCACTAACTGACCCCAATAGTGTTCTACTGGGTGATTTCAACCTACACTAGAACGACACAGACGACCCCACAATATCCAACCTGAATAACCTACTGGAAATAAACGATCTCAAGCAAGTCTGTAATGAACCGACCCACAATAAAGGCTCATCCCTGGATACAATCATTACTAAAGATAATCTTGTTTCCATTCGATCCATATTGACGACTGATTGGTAGAACCACCATCTAATTCATTTTAACTTACACCATGCATCGATCCCAGCACCATCCTGCAAATCCTTACACTGGTCTAGGAACATTAAACTTATCCCACAATTGGAACTAGAATCCAGGATCAATGACAAATTGCAGTCACAACCCGTCCCACGAGCCATTGATGAACTTACTGCCCACTACAACTCATCGATAATCAATGCTCTTAACCAGGTTGTGTCACTCAAGCTAAAGAGATCGAGAAAAATCCAAGCCAGATCCTGGTTCAGTCTAGACCTCAACAATGAAAGAAGACAACTTAGACAGACCGAAAGGTTATGGAGACAGAACCACTCACTGGCGAACCTCGCACTCTTAAAAGCCAAGCAACTCTCCTATAAAAAACACATTTTCAAGGAAAAAGCCAATTTCTTTCGTAATCAACTCGACCTATCACAAGAACCGACCTAAGGAGCTCTTCAGCATAATAAAACAGCAAACTACGCTTACCTCCCACCAAGAAACAATAGCCACCACTGAACGCTGCGAAATAATAGCTAACGTCTTCACTGATAAAGTAGCTAAAATCAATCGTTCCCTGTCCCTTGAGATTACCTCCACAACCCAACCTACCGACTCCACCAACACCGAACTCCTCAACCAAAGAACAATGCTAATTAGTCAGACTTCAAGCTCATGACAGAAGGTGAAATTTTCAACATTATTGCTAAACTCAAGCCCACCTCCCACTTCACAGACCCTCTCCCCTCCACTTTTGTTCAGAAACTCAACCACATCATATCCCCATTCTGGACCAAAATCATAAATGCCTCTCTTTCATCAGGCCTTGTACCAGACTCCCTTCAACTCAGACAAGTCACCCCCATACTAAAAATGCCAAGAGCTGACCCCAATGATCTTAACAATCTCAGACCCATCACCAATCTCCCTTTCCTAGCCAAAACGCTGGAGAAGTGTCCTACTTCAACTTAATCAACACATAGAACAATTCAACCTCTAGGACACCTTCCAATCAGGATTCAGGGAAGGCTGCAGCACCGAAACTGCTATACTCAATATAACAGACGACATACACAAGGCCCTGGATGAAGGCAACCCCTGCCTCGTAATCCTACTTGACCTCTCAGGGGCATTTGATACAGTACATCACCCGGCCCTACTGGAGACACTCAAGAAATGTAATGGTATCAATGGCACGGTCCTGAGATGGTTCACGTTGGATCTTCAACATCGCCCCCAACAAATAACAAGCATTGGCATAGCCAATAGGTCTCGCCTTTGGGACCTTATAAGTGCTTAGCCAGAGGTTTTGGCTTGGCCCTTGTTTTTAAGCTATGTAGTAGAGCAGCGTGGCTGCTGTGCAGCATGTTGAAAAGTTATAATAAAGAAGAATGGCCACATTCCTAGAGGAGCAAAAAAGATCAACCGACGAAGAAAGGAGAGCAGGTCAGAGAAGAGACGGTGAGGGGACACAGAAAGGCAGGTACGGGACAGTGAGAGAGCAAGTGTGACAGTCAGCCACACAGAAAGAGAGGCAACGGGAGAGATGTAGAGAAAGGAGATTCTCGCAGAGTCACGTGGAGTGAGAAAGAGACAGATAGTCAGGAGGTAAAGAAGAAGCGAGGGGGAGAAAGAAAGAGACAGACAGAGAAAGTAGAATGGAAGAGAAAAGAAAGCGCCACCGAGATAGAGCACCATATATCCGTGAGGTGAAAGAGGGTGGGAAGAACTGAGAGAGACAAAGAAAGTCCAGCGACAGAGGTACAGAAAAAGAAAAGAGACCAACAGAGTGCCACTGAGATAGAGGTAACAGGTGAATCCAACACAGAAAAAAGGAGTAGAGACGAATGGAGTGAGAAGATGAGATCAAAACGAGGCGGGAAAGTTAAAGAATGACAAATAGAGGTGAAAGGGTGACGCGGGGGAAGGGGTCGCGATAGGAAGAGACACAGACAAACCGGGAATGAAGGTAGGCACAGACCTGTACAAAGGGAAAGTCAGAGAGCGACGAAGGGAAGGGCATAGAGACAGATCCTTTGGAATAAAGCAATAGAGGAAGACCAGGAAACAATGACAGAGATAAGAAAGAGTGTAAGTGAGAAATGGAAGAGGGAAAAAGAGACACTGCGAACGAGAAGTAGGTAGTGAGTACGCGATGAGAGTTAACAAGAGACAGAGCGAATGTAAATAAATAAACTTTGAGTAAGGGGGTGAGCGCTGTCATTTATATAGCGCCCATCACAGAGTCGAAGCTCTATTGACCCGAAATATGCAAACAAATCAACAGTTGAAGATAAAATATGTCCGAGAACAGCCAGGAAGTAACGAAGTCAGAGACATAGAAAGAGGGAGAAAGAGATTTTGGAAGATAGAGAGTGAAAAAGAGTAAGAGAGAAAGAGATAGAAATACATCTAAAGAAAGACAGAGAGGCAGGCGCCTTGAAATACTGCGAGAGAAGAACACACACACACAAAACATACACACAGACTCACAGGTCAAGAGAGCGTCAGAAGGAGTAACAGAAGAGTGAAGAGGCACACGGAGAGCTATAGTCAGACAGCTACAGAGACAGTCAACGAAAGAGGGAGAGAGAGCGAGGGAGAGGGAGATAGAAACTGGATGAGGCAGGGACAGTCAAACAGAAAGAGAGAGAGAGAGCGAGAACAAGAAAGACGGGGTTACATTGAAATATATAACGTCAGGAAAGGCAATAAAAGGACAAGCAAACACATTTATGGGGGCCAGAATTTAGATTTTATTGTCAGACTTTCACCCAGAGCAAGGGAGAGAGAGAGAGAGAGAGAGAGAGAGAGAGAGAGAGAGAGAGAGAGAGAAAAGCAGGAAAGAGAGAAAAGGAGGAAAAGATAGGAAATCG
This sequence comes from Calotriton arnoldi, assembly GCA_963921515.1. Classification (NCBI taxonomy): domain Eukaryota; kingdom Metazoa; phylum Chordata; class Amphibia; order Caudata; family Salamandridae; genus Calotriton; species Calotriton arnoldi. Next base: position 187,853 of record CAWUFW010008485.1, on the reverse strand, counting down.
GTGAAAAAAGGAGACAACATGGATGGAAAATATCTTGCAAGAGAGAAATAGAAACACAAAGTGCAGGGTCCTGCAAGAAAGAGGCAGGAGGTGGAATGAAGTCCAAGCAGTGTTAGCATTCAGCTAACCCTAGAGTCAGCAGTGCTGACAGAGAGCTCCTAAGAAAAACTTTAAGACACTACACATTTTTTAAACAAATTAAGCTCTTAGTGGACATTTTGAAGTATGTGCTGAGGGTCCCTCGAGCACCGGTGAACTCTAGTTTGACGAATGGCAGGCTGAGGAGAAGCTCTACCAAACATTCCAGCTCAGATGCTTCCTGCAGGAAGTCCAGCCTTAACCAAGATGGCCGAGCGCAGCACAGTGACCGTCCTTACCTCATAAAACTGAAAGTATCCCTTCCCCTTCCCCATGCAAAACTCCACGTGTAGGTGGGGCCGTGATCTATTAAAGTCACTCCAAAAAATACAATCATAGTTTTCTGTTTTAAAACACGCCTCAAAAGCTCTAACGAGCAAGTGGATCTCACGTTATACTTCATATTATTTTAATGTTCGGGCTCAGAAGAGAAATGTTGTAAACATCGGGACCATTCTATTAAGTTTTCAGCTAAAGTCTGGCCTTGGATCACCATTTCAGCTGAGGTTAAAATTCATCCCGGTGTAAAACAGGAACACATCCACAAAACACTTCAAAGCTGCTACGTATACATGAATTGAAAACATAAAAATACGAACCGATCTGAATGAGCGAAAAAAATCTCATTCCGCATTTTCTGGTGTTCAAGTATTCTTCAAGTATTCTTATTTGCAGTCCATTGTTCGTTATTAAAACATGTGAATGTTTAATGCGCTAGGAGTAATGGGCCCAATCTCTTATAAGCCCCTGGCCAAAACATTGAGATTCAGTGCGCTAGCATTCACGGGCTGCAGTTTGTGATAAAGCCCCAAAGTAGCAGTACTTTCCACCCTCCCATAATTTTTAAAGCAGTCTGTTTTCAAAGGGAGGGTGTTGCTAAAAGGGTGAGCGAGCACTATTACGGCAATTACCACAGACAGACTAACGACAGAGAGAGAGAGAGGAAGAAAGTGCGAGGATGACGGAGAGCGACAAAGGGAAGCGAGGGCTGCAGGGGTAGAGAGAGAGTCGGGGAGACGGAGGGAGAGTGAAAGAGTGGGAAAACAAGAGAGAGACAGGCGGAGACACAGACTTAGAAAGACGTGCACAGGGGAGGGCGGACGAACGAGCGGCGCTGAGAGGCAAACAGGTAAAAAAAGCTAAAACAAGCAGCAGCTGTTTTCAAGCACTCGTGCTTGTGCTGGCTGCGGGAGCAAGCAGCGGCGCAGGCCATTTGTTTTCAATTAGCACGCTCGCCGCTGCTCGCTCCCGCAAGGTGGAAGCCAGCATAAGCACGAGTGCTTGAAAAGAGCTGAACCGATGGCTAAAGGTCATCTCCTAGAGCAGCGCATGCGCGCTGCCTAGGCGAGACCTAAAAATGGATAGATGTTTCTCGAACCCTGCACCAGTAGCTCAAGGAGTACCTCAAGGTTCCATGCTCTCACCAGCCCTATTCAATCTCTTCATGGAACCCCTCACAGCTAACATGAACCAAGCTGGTATCAACTATCACCTATATGCCGACCACACACAACTCTACTACAGAATAAAATCACCCAACGACCTACACCATCTTAATGCCACACTAACCAAGATTTAAACTTGGCTTATGACCAATCACCTGAAGCTGAACCCTAACAAGACTGAAATCCTGCTCATATCCCCAAAGAACAATCCCCTACCCATCCTTAGTTCTTTATTTGTATAACATTTTATATAGCACGGTCAAGACCCAGACGGGTATCAGAGCGCTTTACAGATGATCAAGGATAAAAGGAGGTAAGCCAGTGGGTCAGTAACAACAGTGATAAGCAAGATACAGGAGTACAAAGAGGAACAAAGTATCGTGACATCGCAAAAGGATATAGATGAGCATATATGAACAAAAAACAAACATTGATGTTGAGAACAGTCATAGGTCATAGTCATAGTCATAGGATAAAGTGCGAAACACATTGTAGCAGCGCCATTCAGGATGAGGCAGTCTGTACAGGAGGAGTGAAACCCGCTAGTAAAGGAACCAACAACTAATGGTACCTAGCTGGAGTAGGTGCATTCAGATCAGAGGGTATTCATCCATAGAGCTTTCATTTCTTTTTTGAAAGATGCCGTTGATGGAATCAATCTGATTTCTGGAGGCAAGGAGTTCCAGATTCTCAGGGAAATACCCGAAAACGCTCGATAATAGGTTTTGTATCTTTGGAATTTTTGAGGTTTTAGAAGCAGGGTGCTGGAACTGCTAGAAGATCTGCTACCACCAGATAGTTCCAGTTTTTGAGCTAGGTACAAAGGGGTGTTATGGAGAAGGGCCTTGTGTGTCATGCAAGCAATTTTAAGATGAATCCTAGCCTCAAAAGGCAGCCTGTTTAGGGACTTCAGGTCCGGTTTGATGTGGTTATTTCTTCTGGATACCGTGATAAGCCTTGCAGCCGAATTCAGGGATGCCCTGAGCGGTGCCAACTTGTAGCTGGGTAGCCCACAGAGTGTTGCGCTACCATACTCCAACCTGGAAATTACTAGCGCTTGAACAGAAGACTTGAAGTCGTCCGGGGGGAGGAAGGGTTTTTCTTAGGATACTCATGTGGAAGTTAGCTCCTTTGGTGTCTGAGCTAATGGGCTCCTGCATACTCAAGGTCTTATCAAGTATTATTTCTAGAGACCTAGCGGAGTCAATGATGTGTGGAGTACAGTTGAGAGCTGTTAGGTGTTTCATGTATGCAACACTGATGGTAGCCTGTTTAGGTGGCGCAATAAGGAGGAATTCCGTTTTGAAGGAGTTTAGCTTGAGATGTTGGGAGGTCAGCCAGTGTTGTGTTTTGAGTAGGGTTGAGTTGAGTGACCTGATGTCTTCCGGGGAGCAGATTTTCAGGTACAGTTAGGTGTCATCCGCATACATGTGATAGTGAATGTTGGATGAATAGAGCATTTCCGTTGGAGGCTCCATGAACAAGTTGAAGAGCGTGGGTGAGAGTGCAGACCCCTATAGGACCCCAAGTGTGGATGGCGTAGAGTTTGAGAGGGTTTGATTGACTTTAAATCTTTGCGTTCTGTTGTTAAGAAAGGAGGCAAACCAGTTTAACACTGAATTTGAAAGACCCATCCTTCGTTCCAGTAAGTCCAGGATGTTGACATGTTTGACCGTATCAAAAGCTGAAGAGAGGTCAAGGAGGATTAGAAGGCAGGCTTCGTTCCAATCTAGCATTCTTAGAGCGTCATCTACTACGTGAGTAAGGGCCGTTTCATTACTATGGCCCTGACGAAAACCCGATTAGAATTGATCTAAAATCTGGAATTGATCAATGCGGTTACATATTTGGACATGAACACATTTCTCTAGGAGCTTTGATAGAGTTGGAATGCTAGTGATAGGACAGAAGTTATTAAGGTCATCTTGATCCGCGGTGGATTTTCGAGGATGAGCATAACCTGCCCTGACTTTAGACAATCAGGGATCATACCTTGAAGTAGGATGGCATTTACCATTTTGGTCCAGAGAGGGACTAAGGGCCATTTCATCTCATTGAAAAAACGTAAGGGGTCACTGAAGTGGTTTGAGGCTATTAAAGTAGTAAGCAGGTTGAGTATAGAGAATTCATCAGAGGGTGAGAATTAGCTCCAGAAGGCATTATTTTTGGGTGTGAAACTTGGAGCAGGCAGAGGCTGAGGCGGAGGAGGGGATGCAGAATTAGTAGGGAATGGGACAATCAGCTGGTTGCATTGCAGTGCTCAGAGATCAGTTTCAATCTTAATCATCTTTTCAAGGAAGAAGGAGGCAAACACTTCACAATTTGGCTGTGTACTGGACTGTGATGGCGGGAGAGAGGGAAGATAATTGTATTGGAGTTTGATTAATTCAAAATGGTTTTTAGGTCTGTTTCTGGCATTATCTAGTTGGCTTCTGAAGAAGTTCGATTTTGCCCTCCTGATATGTTTGTTGTAAGTGCTTCTTCTCGTTCTCAGGAGCATGAGGTGTACAAGGGACTGGGAGCCTCTCCAGGATCATTCAACTAGTCTCAGATTGCGTCTCTCTGAATTTAAACTATTGTTGAACCAAGGTTTGGAGTATTTGGTGGACCTTCTTTTTAGTTGTAAGGGGACAAATGTATCTAGAATACTCAATATAGAGTTGTTGTAATGCTCCGTGAGGTCCTGTACATGTCAATAGGTGGAAGCAAGGTATTCTTGATGAGGTATATCAGTTCATTTATGTTTGTGTTTCGGAAAGATCATTTCCTTGAATGGCTCAAAAACGTGGACTCACTAAACAGCCCTATCACACTATCCAACTCTGCTAAATCCCTAGGTTTCACCCCAGACGCAAACCTGTCAATGAAAGAACACATTAAAAACACTACCAAAGGTGTGTGCTACACGCTAAAACATCTCCAAAAAATCAAACAGTTTATCCCACCTGAAGATCTTAAGACTGTAGTTCAATCTTTAGTCCTCTCGAAACTTGACTACGGCAATGCCACCCTAACAGGAACCACCAAAAGTCACCTCCAGCCCCTAACTACAGTCTTCAATGTGGCTGCCAGGCTCATCACAAGAACCAAACACTTTGACCACATCTCTCCAGCTCTCAAAAGTCTCACTTGGCTTACCATCGACGGAAAGTGCATCTACAAAACAGCATGTATCACCCACAAAGCCCTCCATACCTCAACTCCCAAATATCTAGAATCTAAACTATCGTGAGCAGGAAAATGCCGGGATCTGAGAAGCTCCAACTCGCTCCTTCTCATACCCCTAAACTAAAAAGAAAATCATCACAGACACGCTCCTTCTTCGGAAATGCCCCCATAATCTGTAACTCACTCCCTAAGGTCCTATCCTCCAACCCTTCCTTCTCCTGCTTCAAACGAGACCTCAAATCTCTATTACTCAACAATTACATCAGCAAGATCATGCAATTACTTACGCCTCCCAAAGACCCAACACTCTTGGACAATTCCAGTCGGAATCCTTACCATGCTGACTCAAAGTCTATCCTCTTCCCCAGCACCCAATTACTTTATTGATTTAAATTACTGTGCTCTCACTGTGTCTACTCTGATACTCTGTGCTCCTATATATCTGTATATGACCTCATGTGATTCCTATTTGCCTCTCGCCATGTACTTGTGTAAACGTATTCCCTAAACATGTAAAGCGCTCTGTTACTTTTGGGTCGATCCAGCTCTATATAAAACTCAAAAAATAAAAATAAACTGCTTTGTGACTGGTTAGTGGAGATAGGTGAGTGATGCTTCATTGATCAATAATGGAATTGACAATCCTTATATACTAAAACCTTATCTGTTATTTTTAAAAATGGGCCAATAAGTATTGTAAAAAAGTGCTTTTGTACAATAGAGCACTTTGAAGCATCTTATCAATGAATTGCCGGCTGTTGGTAACGTGTTTGTTTTCAAAGCAGTGCTCTTTAGGTGTGTACGAAATTTGAGTAATTTGCCTTCATGTAATCACGTAAATTTCAGGAAAATTACTCAACATTATACATAATGTACATGCATAATTACACAAAATGAAAATCTGTCATTTAATGCTATGTTTTAACGTAAAAATCACAACTGTGTTCTGTTGTTTGCGTTGTCCCCACAGTCCTGCACTGTAAGCTTGCTGCAAACTGCAGCATAATTTCATGTAACAGGCATAATGTGAAATTCCAGAAATTACACTGGCAGAAATTAAATTACTTTGGGAAACATCCATTACAACGCAGTCATTACAACGACCTACCTTTACAATGCAACTGTTACAACGCAACTGCCTTTACATCGCATGCCATTACAATGCATGTCATTACAACGCATGTCACTACAACGCATGCCATTACAACGCATACCATTACAACGCATGCCATTACAACGCATTATAAGGTAAGTAATGGAGATTTTTTTAGTATTAGGGTGGGTATGGGTTTTGGGGTACATGGGAATAGTAATTTGTACCCCTACACAATCCACCACTTTCTCATCTGTTGCACTCACTGAAGTAGGAATAGTAATTTTTTACTCCATCACTATACAACATTTAGTAATTTTTACCCCTACACTATCTAACACTTACCCTACTGTTGCACTCAGTGGAGTAGGAATAGTAATTTTTACCCCTACACTATTCAACACTTACCCTACTGTTGCCCTAAAAGTATTATGTGTTGTAATGGTATGCGTTGTAATGGAATACATTGTAATGGTAGTTTTTAAAAATGCGTTGTAATGGCATGCGTTGTAAAATCATGCAGTGTAATAGTAGTTGCGATGTAAAGACTGCGTTGTAAAAGCATGCATTGTAATTGCATGCGTTGTAACGTCATATATTCAATTACTTCTGGGCCTGGTTGCCATCTTGTAATTAGAAGCAATTGTCAGTAGTTAAAATAAACACATGTAGATAGCAGTGTATGATGCAAGAATTAACTAGAACTTGTGAAGTGGGCGCAATGGGCAAAAACATTGAACTTCTGAGAAAGCAGAAACACATAACTAAGATTTCATAAACACAAAAAGTATACCTAGCACATTGAAAGAACTCAACTTGTTGTTAATGTTAATGCTAATGTTAATTGGGATTTCTAAAGCGCATTATTACCGACAGGTCTCTAAGCGCTGCGAAAGAGAGCCCAACCTGGGCACATCTGCAGAAGTGTGCCATGAAGAACTTGGCTTAGGTGGTGCCCCAGGCTTCAACAAAAAGGAGTGTTTTTAGTTTCCTCCTAAATGGGAGGATGACAGGTTCTTTACGAAGGCTGGCGGGTAGCTTGTTCCAAAGTTGGGGAATCATAGTGGAACAGGCTCTGCCCCCTTTAGATGAGATATTAAAACGGGGGCAAGTCAGCAGGCCAGCATCCGAGGAGCGGAGGGACCGTCCTGGCACATAGCTTACCAGTCAGTCCCTGATGTAAGCTGGGGCCTGGCCGTGGATAGCTTTATGGGCTATGCAAAGCCCTTTGAACGTGGTTCTTTGCCTAACTGGGAGCCAGTGCAACTGCTGCAGTAGGGGGGTGCCGTGCACCCGCCTTGGGAGTCTGAAAATCAGTCTGGCAGCATCATTCATGACTACCTGGAGTTTCGTTAGCAGCTTCTCCGGGAGGCCAATGTACAGGGAATTACCATAGTCCAGTCGTGACACGATCATTGCTGACACTACCATCCGGAGTGCCGTAAATGAAAGGAGGGGGGCTAGTCGTCGTAGCTGTCTTAACAGGCCCACACATGTTCCCACCACGGAGGATACCTGGTAAGCCATGGAGAGCTTGGCATCGATTTTTATGCCATGGCTCTTTACCACTTGGGCTGGTTTGGGGATAGTACCAAGCTCTTGTGGCCAAAAGAGGTCGCACCAAGGATTGGTGTCCGTGGTGATTGCCAGGACCTCAGTTTTATCGGGGTTAATTTTAAGGGAATTGGCAGTCATCCAGTTGACCGTGTACTTCAGGATATTCTGCACCCACCCGTGTGCCGTGGGGGAGTTGTCAATCTGGATGATAATTTGGGTGTCATCTGCATAATTGAAAACTTGGCACTCCATGCGGCTCAGTGCGGCCACCAGAGGCTGAAGATATAATATATAACATATTGTTTTACTTTATTAATGTGTGAAATGCCAAGATGCCGTTAACTTGAAGTCAGAAAAATGAAAGTAAGTAGATTTTTAACTCTAATGCGCATTGGCCAATAGGAGGTCAATCAACAAATCAATGTATTCTCGGAGCTTCAATATTCATTTGATTCAATTGAGCAATGCATTTGATAAAAAAGATGTAGAAAGTGAAATTCCACGACTAGCTTTACATGGGCCTATTTGCACACTGAACTTTGTAGTACTTTTAGCAGTATTAAAATAGTATTACACATGCACTACAAAATCCTATTCACAAACCTCTAAGCAGAGGTCTCCACTTCTCCTAACCTTTCTGCCATAAGAGTGGAGTTTTCACACATCTAAGTATTTCTTTCGCAGTAAATATAGGAGGCACAAATGGAAGTGACTGGAAAATGGGGAATATTCATTCCAAAATGGCAGGGGTTTAGAGATGATTAAGTACCCTTTAAGGAGGGTTAAGGAAAGGACATGCACCCAACCACAAAAGTGTAAGACCATTGTTATTCGCAAACTGCAGCTCTAAAGTTACCACAGGCAATAAGGACCTAAAACAATGGGAATGTTTGAGGAATTGGGTTACTGATAAAGTGGGTGAAACCCTACTCAAGCAGCAACCACAATCCTTGTCAGGGTGAGGCACAAGCAAACCCCAAATTAACCTGTGCTCAACCCTCTGGTAGCTTGGCACAGAGCAGTGAGACTTAACTTATAAGCAATGTGTAAAGTATTTTTGCAGCACTTCAAACAGTACAACAGTGAAAAACATCACTCAAAGATTACACACTAGATTTGAAACATAGAGTAAATTTTAATAAATAATACAAGACCAAAATGATTAAATTCAGTCAATAAAACCCAAGATATCAGTTTTAAAGATTTCAGTACATATAGCGCCCCAAAGCACAAAGCGCCAAATCTGGCTATCTGGTCGCGCCCAGCCGGGACAAAGTCACAACTTCAGGTCGACCACAATGGAGCGCAGGCCGGCTACAGGGACCCAGTTAGGCCAGCTGTGCAAGAGTACCTTAAGTACTGGTTGCAGAGCATTGCATGGTCCAGTGTCGAGAATGTGTCTCGCAGATGTGGCCAATCGTTGGTTCCAAGGAGCTGTGATGCGAGGTCCTGTGTCATCGACGAGGATCCCGTCGACAAAGTCCTGTGATGTGGAGTCCAGCATCAGGGCTGCATTAGGCAATCAGGACGATGCATCAGTTCCAAAGAGCTGTGAGGCTGAATCGTCGTTGAGGCTGCTGTTGTCGAGAGATTTGCAATGCAATGCCCTGCATCGGTAGAGCTTCGTACAGCTGCGGTTCCGACCTGGGCTGCAAGGTCGATGCAGAGTCCTTGCACTGGGAGAATCCTCATAGCAGAGGTAATGCGTTGTTTCCGCTCAGAGTTGTGCCGCACAGCAGAGGAGATGTGTCAGTTCTGCTTGATCCATAGATGGGCTGGCAGAGCACCTTTAGGCCCTCTTCCAACGGTCCAGGACTGGGTGGCACCACTTGGCAGAGTTGGACTCACAAATGGCAGAGTCCAGGTGTTGGGTTTAAAGTTGTTGGAACCTTCTGTCCCTGCGCCTCTAATCAGGAGGCCAGCCAACTAGCCCTTGGAGTCACTCTGGGGTCCTGGGTTCAACAGATGCAGGTCCAGTCCTTCGCACCCAGGCAAGAGGGCAGCAGGCAGCAGGTCAGCACAACCGACAGCAGTCCTTCAGGGCAGCTGTCCAGCAGATTGGCAGTCCTTTCAGCAGCACAACAGTCCTTCTTCTTGGCAGAGTATCCACAGGTCCAGAAGTGTACTGAAGAGTTGGTGTCTGGGGTCCAATATTTATACCTGGAATTTCCTTTGAAGTGGGAGAAGCTTCTGGGGGTTTCCAGTTGAAGTTTCCAGGTGTCCTGCCTTTCTTGTCGTGGCTTCAGACTAACTACAGAGAATATGCAGCCCTTTATGTGGAGGCAAGACACAGCCTATTCAAGTGTAAGCAGGGCTATGCTGAGCGCCGCCCACCCGTCCTGACACTGATGGCTCATCCAGGCACTCCTAAGCTCTCTATTGAGTGTGGCTGTCTAAATGAATACACAAAGCTCAACTGTGAGCTATTCCCATTCTTGTGACCCAGAAACAGGCTGCAGGCACTAAATGACTCAGGCAGGAAAATGCCAACTTTCTAAAAGTGGCATTTTCAAAATTGTAAACTAAAATCCGACTTCGCCATGAGAGAGGATTTTTCATTACAATTCCAAAAACACCAAACCTGAACTGGTTACCTGCTCCCATTTGGAAACCATCACTTATTAGATGTGATAAATAAGGTAACTCCAATGTTAGGGTGCAGAGACAGAATATCGACGTCAAAATGTCGAATTGCATGAATATCAAGTGAAGAATATCGATGGTGGAAAATATCGGGGAAAGTTTTTTCGTTGTTAAAAATATCTATTTTTGTGTAATGTATAAATATCGGTTTTGTAAATATCAATGGCAAATATATTGTTGTAATTCATATCGACTCTTTGTATTTTTTTTCTTTTTGTTTAATGTTGTTTTTTTATTAATTTGGTAGTAGTTATTTTATATGTTTTAATTTGTTTTTCATGTTAAAATGTTTATTTTTATTGTATTTTCATTTATTTTTAGGAGCGGGATGTTGGGTTTATAGCGGATAAGGGTGGAGAGTAATTTGAAAATAATTGTTTAAAGTGTAAAATAATTTTTAAATTTATGTAAAATTTTAGGAGCGGGATGTTGGGTTTATAGGGGATTAGGGTGGGGAGTAATTTAAAAATATTTATATTAAATTTGTTATATTTTTTCAATTTTATGTAAAAATTTAGGAGCTAGATGTTTGTTTTATAGGGGCTAAAAGTGGGGAGTAATTTAAGAATGTTGGTTAAAAAAAATGTAATAAAATAATTATTAAAAGATATAAATACATTTTCCAAAAATATAATTTTAAAATTGTAACTTTTTTTGGTTTATTACTCAGCACTTTCCCTGAGTTTAGTTGGTTTTGGAGTTGGAATAGTAATTTTTCTGGTTTATTGTCCAGCACTTTCATTGAGTTTATTTGGTTTTGGAGTTTGAATAGTAATTTTTGGGGGTTTATTATCCAGCACTTTCCTTGAGTTTAGTTGGTCTTGGAGTTGGAATAGTAATTTATTTTGGTTTATTGTCCAGGAATTTCTCTGAGTTTAGTTGGTTTTGGAGTTGGAATAGTAATATTTTATGGTTTATTATCCAGCAGTTTCCATGAGTTTGGTTGGTTTTGGAGTTAGGAATAGTAAATTTTTATGGTTTATTATGTAGTTTTTTAGAGTTTGTATGTATATTCAAATAAAAAAGGAGACGTATGTTAGTTTTTATTTTTAATGTTTTTATTTGCAAACCCGTATTCTTTTGTTGTTCACAATTAAATTGTTTTTATTTGGTTTTGTTATACAATTTTTGAAAATATTGAAAAACATGATTCAGAAATTCTGATGTTATTCAGAATTTGATTATAAAGCATAATATATTTTTAACATATATTTTTATGTGCATTTGCAAAATTACACATATATTTTTACATACATATTTTTTTAACAGTTTCAAAAAATTGTACATTTTTCCAAAGTATAGTCATGTAATAGTAAAGTAAATATATTTTCAGTTCTTTCATTATAAACATTTTGATTTTCATTATTTATAATTTTTTTATGAAAAAAAGTAAACATTTTAGTAAATTTCTTTTTACATGTTTTTTATTACATTTTATATAATTTTAATTTTGTTGTGAAATTATATATGTATTTTACAATTTTATATTTTGTACATTTTGTTTTTATTATTTAGTATATTAAATATTATTATTAAAAAATAATATTTAATATATTAAAAAAAATGTTTACAAATATATTTTTGTATTATATCTTTTTTATTAAACATTTTTATACTGGTTGCATATTTACAATAGTTTAATTGTAATTTTATATTTTGAAGGTGAAAACATTAAACAAACATACATTGTAATATATATTAAATATTATATTTTTTGTTTTTTGATAATATAATATTTGATATATATTTTTTTAATTGAACGTTTAAAAAAAATTACAATAAATAAAAATATACATTGAATTTTTGGGATTTTTAAAATTATTTCTACATTCATGTCTATGGGGAGTTAGGGGCTGATTATGATGGCGGACCAGTCCGTCCGCTATCGTCTCGGGGAGTGGGACCGCCCGCCTACAAGGCTACGGTCCCACATGGGGTATTAGAATGCGACCGCCACCGTGGCAGTCGCACTCACCATACGTTGCATTGCCGCGGGTGCTGCTGGTTGCAGCACCCGCCGCAATGCAAAAACGGCACTGTTCACATTTCCCTGCACTACGTGGCAGGCACCATGTGGTGCCTGCCACATGGTGCAGGGAAATGTTGGGGGGCACCACAGGTGTCCCCCCACCCCCAAAAGAAAGGGCCTAGGGTGAAGGGGGGCCCGCTATGGGCCCCCGATGTCCATCCCCCAGCCTTTTCATGGCAGTTGAACCGCCATGAAAAGGCTGGCGGGGATTGACATCACAATCTGACCGGCGGTGCCTAATAGGCACCTCTGCCATTCTGAGCTATGGGGCAGTCCGACTGGCAGTCGGAAAATGACCGCCTGTCGAAACTGTGGTGGTTGGTCTTTCCGACCGCCACGTTTCAGCCCGCCATAGTAATCTGGCGGGCGGAAAACCACAGTACGATGGCGGTAAACCCTCCACCGACAGCCTGCCGGTGGCGGGTTCACCGCCATCGTAATCAACCCTTCGTCTTTTTTTCATTTTTACTACGCAGTCATTTGTTTTTCTTTTTCTCACTTTTCTGTCTATCTGTTTCGTTTTTAGGTCATTTTGCAAGACGGATCCTCGCGGTTGGGAGCTGTGTTTCGTCGGTTAAGGTAAGTTTGATTTAATTTACTTTTAAATGTAGTTTTAGGATAGGGGCGAGGTAGTAGTAGTGTAGTTAGATTTGTTAGGGCGTTAATTGTTCATTTTTGGTATAGATTGGGGGTTGTTTTGGTAGTTTAGTGTTTTATGTGTTTGACGTAGTGTTGAAGAGAAGTAGAGTGTTATGTAGTGTTAGTTATGTGTTGTTTAATTATGTTATGTTGTATTTAATGTTGATATTAATACGTGTGGGTTTGTACATGGTATTGTGGGAGGGTGTTGGTTTTTTTTCTTTAGAGGTTAACCGTTTCGTGACGACGCGTTTCTTTTTTAAAAAAAGGAAAATGTATTTTGTTTCTTTGAAACAAGTTACTTTTTTACATTTCCTTTTATTGAAGGAGAAACAACATGTCACAGTACAATTTGGCATTGCGGCACATATGCAGTCACGATGACATAACCCTTTACATTATATAACAGAAATGAGAAGGATGTTAGAGCTGAAAGGCACAGTGCCAGACCAAGATACCCATGCGGAACTTAGTGTGGGCTGTTAGGGGAATGTGAGGGCGGGTGTGGCGATGGAGGTTTGTCGGCAGTGCTGCCTGTGGCGTCCAGTGCGTCCCTAGTGGGGGAATCAGATGGTGGGCTGGTTGGGGTGGCTTGGCGCTGTAGGTAGGAGATGAGAGGGGCCCAGATGTCAGGGGGTCTGCTGGCAGCCGGCATCAATTCCCAAAATTCACCCAGCATGGTCTGACAGTGGGCAGAGTCATCCAATCAATTCTTGACCTTGGGTGCCAGTTTTCGCCCCCAATGGATTGACACCCTACGTTTAGCAAGAACCAAGAGCATGGCGGTTAGTTTGCGGCTCGCATCCGATATGTGCTTTACATAACCCAAGAGGCACACCAGGGGATCGGGGGCAACGCGTTTCGAATGTGATGTCACTAATGGCCTCGCACACGTCCCGCCAAAAGGTAGAGACCTTCGGGCACAACCAGGCCAGGTGGGAAAAGTCTGCTGCAGGGGCAGAGCACCGCGCACATCTATCACTTGTGATTAGCCCCATTCTCGCAGGAGAGCGGTAAAGCCTGTGCAAGTATTTAAAATGTATGAGCCGCAAGCAATAGTTAGGAAATAGGCGTTTGATCTGGTTGCAGCAGTACAGCCAGACATCCTGGGGGAGGTCTCTACCCATATCTTCACTCCACGCAATACGGGCGCGATCAGAGTTAACAGAGGATGCAGCAAGCGTGAGAGCATAGAGCCTGGTGACCAGTTTGCGCGGGGAACTAGAGGCATGGACCAGCTCAAGGGCAGCAAGCGCTGGGGGAGCCTGGGGAGCCTGAGGGAAAGTAGGATTTGCCTCCCGGCAGGTCGCTCTAATTTGGCAATATAGCAACTTATCCATTGGGCCGGCATCGCCAGAGAGGGCGAAAAATGTATTGTTGGGGTAGATGTCTGCCATAGTGCCGAGACCTAGAAGCGCAGCGCGTCGGGCCATGCCTGCCGTCTATAATGGAGGAAACGCTGGGTTGCTGGCTAGGGGTATGGAGGGGGCGAAGAGTGAGCTGGCACCAGTGTATTTCCGGAGCCCATCCCAGGTCCAACGTAGGCATTCAACTGTGTCAATCTCGCCGTGCAGGGGCTTCAGCGGGATGAAGAGTGCGGTCCGGAGCGGCCATGGGGCAGCAAGGCCGGCCTCAACCGCGGCGTGGGGTTGGAAGGGCGTGGGGTGCAACAAAAATTGGGTTTGATTGGAAAGGTGTGATGTAATAGGGATTGGTGGTTTCAAAGTGCTGTTGGCTCTCCGATGATAACTGGTTACGGCATATTGTGACTTGATGCATGTGGACGGCGCATCTACCTTGTACTGACTGGATAGATAAGTGGTGTTTCCTGGGCTTGGGTGATGTCCCACCATGGCAATTGCCAACTATTTGAAAAACCTGAGCTGCTTTGAGCACAGGTAGGATGTGTTAGGAGAGATCTATTGATCTAACGGCTTCCTATGCATCAAGCAGAAATAGGAGGATTTCCTCAAATGCAGGATTATCACTGCACACTTTTTTATCAGTGATATCTGGCCCTAGTCTTGTTACTCTATCATTTTAACCTAGGTCAGGTTTATATACCTAATTTTGAAATGCGTCTATACTTTCACCTACTCACCACTTATTGTGCTTGGCGCGTCAGCACTATGAATCTTTGAATATGTCTACATATGTGAATACTAAATGTATATGAATATATTAGAACTGTTACCTACCAATTATGCCTTTGAGTTAGTCTTTAGACACTTGCACATGATGTCTTTTTTCAATTGAACATCTCAGATGACAGATTTACTCATGTTACTGACTTTATAAATACTATGGTTGGATCCACCTTGTATTCACACAAACTTTGCTGACACCTTGACTTAATGAATCCTTGGCAACTACTGATTGCTTTTTCTTGTGTTTATCACTGGATACACAATAGGGGAAGGAAATGTATATATTTCAATAAACTGTTGCTCCTTTTTATATGCATAACAGAAATGAAGAAAATAATAAGCAAATAACTGTGTATTTACAGGGTGGTCGACGGTCAGAAGCGTTCACACAGACAGTATATTGCCAAAGCCAGTATTGTCCTACATCAGAGAACCCTAGGCAAGTAGGGATGTCCACCAATAGAATAACAATCAGGCATAGAAACATGGCAAATCACCAAAGATAAATAGAAACACAACACCTAGAACTGTCATATCTTCTAATGCTTCCTGGGCACCATCTAGCATTATAAATGGCGACCTCCATTACTATGCTCCTATACATGTGCTTACTTCACTTGACAATTCCTATGAATATCCCTTTTGGCAAGGAGTAGCTCCAAGCTAATCAACAATTTAGGGTATCTTGAGAGCTGTCAAGACTTCCCTTTCTGCAACTCATTATTAAGGTACTTTCACCCCATTATCTAAGAACAAGCAGCAGCTGCAGTACCTCAAGGGACATGTTTCTTTTCTACTGCTCTGTTCTTATTTTCATAGATAAACCATAGTAACCAACAGTTTATAAATGTATATATTGGTAGTTATACAGGCAAACCTAGCTGTGAAGCAACAGATTGCTATGCATTACGTGAGGGAAGACGATCTAGTAGACTGTGTACATCAAGTGGGGATTACACAAATGCATTTTACTCACATTTAGGTACAAGGAGATTAACTGATTTGCCCAGAATCACACATGTTGAGTCTCATACCGATGCCAGGACTCGAACCTGGGTCCCCAGGTTCCAAAGGTCACCACTAGCCTACATCTCCTCCCATACTATCCCATAGCTGGTTAACTGTAGATGGTCAGGGTTTAACCATAGATGACTATGCTTTTATCTAATGAGTACCAGAGATGTCAGTAGTTTAACTATACATTACGATGGTTTTGCTACACATGACCATGGTTTAACCATAGATGATCTGGTTTTATCATTGATGACAATGGTTTAATCTCGGAACACAATCGTTTAACGATAGATTGTCATGATGGCTCTAACCATACATGTCCACGAAAGGAACCAACCGTGATCCCATCAAGCTGCACAGCCAACATTATTTGAATCAAATTAATCAAATTCATATATATTCCTTTGTATTTTTCTCTGTTTTTTCACCTTTTCCTTTTCATCCATTAATCATAATTGTACTTTTCAATTCATTTTAATCAATCTTTGTTTCCCATTGATGTTCAAAAAAAGGCGCAGGAGTAAACAATGGGTTCCACATGCCATGTTTTATTTCCAATGGCCCAATGCATTTCGGGAACAGATTCCCTTCATCAGGGGAACCTACAAGTACAAACACAAATGTGTATTTGTTTTAACCATCATGAGTAACATTATAAAACATTTAACATTTCTTTTAAATGTTAAAAAATTAAAAAAAATATTTGCTCAATAATTGTACACGATGTTTATATTTTACGTGAACTAAAATTAAAGCGCTGCACGTCATTCCCAGAGGGTTACTACCAGCTTCCTGCATTCTATGCTTTTCCCCAATCTAGTGCGTCACCATTGTTAATCCTGGCACATCAATTCTGCATACAACCGCCCCCTTTATATGACAAAGATAGTTACTAACTCGGACACTAATGGTAATATCTGTACGCTTACCATGGCATGTGTATCACTCCGTCATCTTAAAACCATCGTACCAAAGTTTCCGTGTCCATTTAAAACTGCGTAACAGATGTTGTTACCGCATTCTCCTGTTTCTTAGTGTACTGAACTGGCTGTAGCCCGTTCGTGTGTCAGATATCGAGTAAGAGCCGTTTACGTTTGTGCCCGCCCTTTTTACTACCCCCCACTGATTATCCACACCTGGGTATGCCGGTATTCAGAGCTAAACATAAATAACGGACCGTGTCATCTGCGCTTTTCCCATTATTTACTATGTGTCCCAAAATGCAGAGTGACACATCTTTTTGCTCATGCTATGTGACGTCAAAACAACATTATTTCGCTAGCACTTTAGTCATGTTTAACAACTCTATACAAGTCCACTAAATTAAAACTATCGTAGTTCTCGGGGTCTGTACGTTTAATCATTTCATGAAAATGTTCCACATTGCATAAACGTTCGGTAAGTGAATCCCAGCTCCTTTGCCTTTCACCATTCTCATGCGTTCCTTAAGTCTTTTCTTTATCTACCATACTTTTAGTATAACTTTACTTAGTGATCGTGGGTGCAACCTCGTATTGAGACGAAAAAATTCATGTTAATGAGGCAATGAAATGAGATGCACTCCTTTTATTCCTTATTTTTCCATGCGAATTTAAGCCTTTTAAAGTCCTCCTTTCATTTTTAGCGGCGTGCAAAACTTACTCCGCGCTTCGTCTCGTTGCGCTGCAACATTACAAATCCACGAAAGGAACCAACCGTGATCCCATCAAGCTGCACAGCCAACATTATTTGAATCAAATGAATCAAATTCATATATATTCCTTTGTATTTTTCTCAGTTTTTTCACCTTTTCCTTTTCATCCATTAATCATAATTGTACTTTTCAATTCATTTTACTCAATCTTTGTTTCCCATTGATGTTCAAAAAAAGGCGCAGGAGTAAACAATGGGTTCCACATGCCATGTTTTATTTCCAATGGCCCAATGCATTTCGGGAACAGATTCCCTTCATCAGGGGCATCTACAAGTACAAACACAAATGTGTATTTGTTTTAACCATCATGAGTACCATTATAAAACATTTAACATTTCTTTTAAATGTAAAAAAATATTTGCTCAATAATTGTATACGATGTTTATTTTTTACGTGAACTAAAATTAAAGCGCTGCACGTCATTCCCAGAGGGTTACTACCAGCTTCCTGCATTCTATGCTTTTCCCCTCTCTAGTGCGTCACCATTGTTAATCCTGGCACATCAATTCTGCATACAACCGCCCCCTTTATACGACAAAGATAGTTACTAACTCGGACACTAATGGTAATATCTGTACACTTACCATAGCATGTGTATCACTCCGTCATCCTAAAACCATAGTACCAAAGTTTCCGTGTCCATTTAAAACTGCGTAACAGATGTTGTTACCGCATTCTCCTGTTTCTTAGCGTACTGAACTGGCTGTAGCCCGTTCGTGTGTCAGATATCGAGTAAGAGCCGTTTACGTTTGTGCCCGCCCTTTTTACTACCCCCCACTGATTATCCACACCTGGGTATGCCGGTATTGGGAGCTAAACATAAATAACGGACCGTGTCATCTGCACTTTTCCCATTATTTACTACGTGTCCCAAAACACAGAGTGACACATCTTTTTGCTCATGCTATGTGACGTCAAAACAACATTATTTCGCTAGCACTTTAGTCATGTTTAACAACTCTATACAAGTCCACTAAATTAAAACTATCGTAATTCTCGGGGTCTGTACGTTTAATCATTTCATGAAAATTTTCCACATTGCATAAACGTTCGGTATGTGAATCCCAGCTCCTTTGCCTTTCACCATTCTCATGCGTTCCTTAAGTCTTTTCTTCATTTACCATACTATATATAGTAGTTGATTCAAATAATGTTGGCTGTGCAGCTTGATGGGATCACTGCTGGTTCCTTTCCTGGATTTGTAATGTTGCAGCGCAACGAGACGAAGCGCGGAGCAAGTTTTGCACGCCGCTAAAAATGAAAGGAGGAACTTAAAAGGCTTAAATTCGCATGGAAAAATAAGGAATAAAAGGAGTGCATCTCATTTCATTGCCTCATTAACATGAATTTGTTTGTCTCAATACGAGGTTGCACCCACGATCACTAAGTAAAGTTATACTAAAAGTATGGTAGATGAAGAAAAGACTTAAGGAACGCATGAGAATTGTGAAAGGCAAAGGAGCTGGGATTCACTTACCGAACGTTTATGCAATGTGGAACATTTTCATGAAATGATTAAACGTACAGACCCCGAGAATTACGATAGTTTTAATTTAGTGGACTTGTATAGAGTTGTTAAACATGACTAAAGTGCTAGTGAAATAATGTTGTTTTGACGTCACATAGCATGAGCAAAAGATGTGTCACTCTGCATTTTGGGACACGTAGTAAATAATGGGAAAAGCGCAGATGACACGGTCCTTTATTTATGTTTAGCTCCGAATACCGGCATACCCAGGTGTGGATAATCAGTGGGGGTAGTAAAAGGGCGGGCACAAACGTAAACGGCTCTTACTCGATATCTGACACACGAACGGGCTACAGCCAGTTCAGTACGCTAAGAAACAGGAGAATGCGGTAACAACATCTGTTACGCAGTTTTAAATGGACACGGAAACTTTGGTACTATGGTTTTAAGATGACGGAGTGATACACATGCCATGGTAAGCGTACAGATATTACCATTAGTGTCCGAGTTAGTAACTATCTTTGTCATATAAAGGGGAGGTTGTATGCAGAATTGATGTGCCAGGATTAACAATGGTGACGCACTAGAGTGGGGAAAAGCATAGAATGCAGGAAGCTGGTAGTAACCCCCTGGGAATGACGTGCAGCGCTTTAATTTTAGTTCACATAAAATATAAACATTGTATACAATTATTGAGCAAATATTTTTTACATTTTTTTACATTTAAAAGAAATGTTAAATGTTTTATAATGTTACTCATGATGGTTAAAACAAATACACATTTGTGTTTGTACTTGTAGATGCCCCTGATGAAGGGAATCTGTTCCCGAAATGCATTGGGCCATTGGAAATAAAACATGGCATGTGGAACCCATTGTTTACTCCTGCGCCTTTTTTGAACATCAATGGGAAACAAAGATTGAGTAAAATGAATTGAAAAGTACAATTATGATTAATGGATGAAAAGGAAAAGGTGAAAAAACGGAGAAAAATACAAAGGAATATATATGAATTTGATTCAGTTGATTCAAATAATGTTGGCTGTGCAGCTTGATGGGATCACGGTTGGTTCCTTTTGTGGATTTGTAATGTTGCAGCGCAACGAGACGAAGCGCGGAGCAAGTTTTGCACGCCGCTAAAAATGAAAGGAGGGGGGCGTGGCCAAGACCTTGATGGAGTAGGACGCACGCAGCTTGGGCTCCGTCCTCCGGGGTCGGCCTAGGGCTCTTTTACGGCACTCATAAGCACGGGGTGCAGTTTGGTGCCCCCCACTCATCCTCCTGTAGCCCGCTGCAGCTCTGGGACCGTGTACGGGGGCTCAGAATATAAAGGCAGTCCCGAGATGGAGGAGACGGCTCGCTGACAGGACCCCGCCCGCCATCTTGTCAGGTACCGCGGAGGCGACCCCACTTACCAGGGAGCCCGGGTCCTGCCTCGCACTGAACGGCGGGGATTACGGAGGTGCATCTCCCCGCTCCGCTGATCCCGCTCCTGACAGCGAACTGCGCTGGAGATCCTGAGCGACGCCGGGGGCATTCCGAGGCGGCGGAGGCGGTCTGCTGTGAAGACTCTGCTCGCCATTTTGCAGGAGGCTGTGAGAGGGACCTACACCCGGCGGCGAACCTGAGCGTGCGGCCCTCGCTGGGGAGCGCTCTCTTACTCTGCCATCCCCCGCTCCTGACGCCTGGCTGCATCGGAGGCCCTGGGCGGTCTTGAGGCCTGGACGGTGTCCTTCCGAGGCGGCCTGCAGAGGGTCTAATCCGGCTCTGCGACACCCCGCATCGCACACCGCATCGGGTGGGGGGAGACAAAGACGATCGAGGTGAGGAGGGATAAGCGCTGGCCCCGGGGTGGAGAGACACGCCGTGGGAGCGAGAGACACTTGCCTGATGCTGAGAGCGACGGGGGACCCCCCCTGAAACCCCTCACCTCAACCCACCTGGTGGGGATCCACCACTGGTCCCCCGTTACCTGGCCGCAGACGGAGAGGTCACGTTGCTCCCTCCTGACACCCTGTTGGCACTGAGGCCTGTGACTCCTGCCTTGCTGCGCGGCGACAGCCTGCCTCACAGCACTCTTCTGGCCGAATCCTAGGAGCATAGGCGGGCCGAATCCTAGGAGCATCGGCGGGCCTACCTTGAACGCCTCCGCACCTCCTGCTATCTGCGTTTGGGGACCTCGCTGCCACTGGGAGAGTGACGAAGGGCCTGGACGGTGCGCAGGCTGTCGCAATACGCTTCCCTGGGACATTGAATGAGGACGACCCTTACCGTTAACCCTGCACCCCAGTCTCATTCCGTGGCACCTACCTTCGCTTTGCTTCTTCTGGGACTGGGATGCTCGCAAGGCCGAGCTGCAAACCACCGTTTGGGCTGTCTGCCCCGACCTAGGTCCCGGCCCTTTTCCACGATAATTAATGGATGAAAAGGAAAAGGTGAAAAAACTGAGAAAAATACAAAGGAATATATATGAATTTGATTCATTTGATTCAAATAATGTTGGCAGTGCAGCTTGATGGGATCACGGCTGGTTCCTTTCCTGGATTTGTAATGTTGCAGCGCAACGAGACGAAGCGCGAAGCAAGTTTTGCACGCCGCTAAAAATGAAAGGAGGAACTTAAAAGCCTTAAATTTGCATGGAAAAATAAGGAATAAAAGGAGTGCATCTCATTTCATTGCCTCATTAACATGAATTTGTTCGTCTCAATACGAGGTTGCACCCACGATCTCTAAGTAAAGTTATACTAAAAGTATGGTAGATGAAGAAAAGACTTAAGGAACGCATGAGAATTGTGAAAGGCAAAGGAGCTGGGATTCACTTACCGAACGTTTATGCAATGTGGAACATTTTCATGAAATGATTAAACGTACAGACCCCGAGAATTACGATAGTTTTAATTTAGTGGACTTGTATAGAGTTGTTAAACATGACTAAAGTGCTAGTGAAATAATGTTGTTTTGACGTCACATAGCATGAGCAAAAAGATGTGTCACTCTGCATTTTGGGACACGTAGTAAATAATGGGAAAAGCGCAGATGACACGGTACTTTATTTATGTTTAGCTCCGAATACCGGCATACCCAGGTGTGGATAATCAGTGGGGGTAGTAAAAGGGCGGGCACAAACGTAAACGGCTCTTACTCGATATCTGACACACGAACGGGCTACAGCCAGTTCAGTACGCTAAGAAACAGGAGAATGCGGTAACAACATCTGTTACGCAGTTTTAAATGGACACGGAAACTTTGGTACTATGGTTTTAAGATGACGGAGTGATACACATGCCATGGTAAGCATACAGATATTACCATTAGTGTCCGAGTTAGTAACTATCTTTGTCATATAAAGGGGAGGTTGTATGCAGAATTGATGTGCCAGGATTAACAATGGTGACGCACTAGAGTGGGGAAAAGCATAGAATGCAGGAAGCTGGTAGTAACCCTCTGGGAATGACGTGCAGCGCTTTAATTTTAGTTCACATAAAATATAAACATTGTATACAATTATTGAGCAAATATTTTTTACATTTTTTTACATTTAAAAGAAATGTTAAATGTTTTATAATGTTACTCATGATGGTTAAAACAAATACACATTTGTTTTTGTACTTGTAGATGCCCCTGATGAAGGGAATCTGTTCCCGAAATGCATTGGGCCATTGGAAATAAAACATGGCATGTGGAACCCATTGTTTACTCCTGCGCCTTTTTTGAACATCAATGGGAAACAAAGATTGAGTAAAATGAATTGAAAAGTACAATTATGATTAATGGATGAAAAGGAAAAGGTGAAAAAACGGAGAAAAATACAAAGGAATATATATGAATTTGATTCAGTTGATTCAAATAATGTTGGCTGTGCAGCTTGATGGGATCACGGTTGGTTCCTTTCGTGGATTTGTAATGTTGCAGCGCAACGAGACGAAGCGCTGGAGCAAGTTTTGCACGCCGCTAAAAATGAAAGGAGGGGCGTGGCCAAGACCTTGATGGAGTAGGACGCACGCTGCTTGGGCTCCGTCCTCCGGGGTCGGCCTAGGGCTCTTTTACGGCACTCATAAGCACGGGGGTGCAGTTTGTGCCCCCCCCTCATCCTCCTGTAGCCCGCTGCAGCTCTGGGACCGTGTACGGGGGCTCAGAATATAAAGACAGTCCCGAGATGGAGGAGACGGCTCGCTGACGGGACCCCGCCCGCCATCTTGTCAGGTACCGCGGAGGCGACCCCACTTACCAGGGAGCCCGGGTCCTGCCTCGCACTGAACGGCGGGGATTGCGGAGGTGCATCTCCCCGCTCCGCTGATCCCGCTCCTGACAGCGAACTGCTCTGGAGATCCTGAGCGACGCCGGGGGCATTCCGAGGCGGCGGAGGCGGTCTGCTGTGAACACTCTGCCCGCCATTTTGCAGGAGGCTGTGAGAGGGACCTACACCCGGCGGCGAACCTGAGCGTGCGGCCCTCGCTGGGGAGCGCTCTCTTACTCTGCCATCCCCCGCTCCTGACGCCTGGCTGCATCGGAGGCCCTGGGCGGTCTTGAGGCCTGGACGGTGTCCTTCCGAGGCGGCCTGCAGAGGGTCTAATCCGGCTCTGCGACACCCCCGCATCGCACACCGCATCGGGTGGGGGGGGGAGACAAAGACGATCGAGGTGAGGAGGGATAAGCGCTGGCCCCGGGGGTGGAGAGACACGCCGTGGGAGCGAGAGACACTTGCCTGATGCTGAGAGCGACGGGGACCCCCCTGAAACCCCTCACCTCAACCCACCTGGTGGGGATCCACCACTGGTCCCCCGTTACCTGGCCGCAGACGGAGAGGTCACGTTGCTCCCTCCTGACACCCTGTTGGCACTGAGGCCTGTGACTCCTGCCTTGCTGCGCGGCGACAGCCTGCCTCACAGCACTCTTCTGGCCGAATCCTAGGAGCATAGGCGGGCCGAATCCTAGGAGCATCGGCGGGCCTACCTTGAACGCCTCCGCACCTCCTGCTATCTGCGTTTGGGGACCTCGCTGCCACTGGGAGAGTGACGAAGGGCCTGGACGGTGCGCAGGCTGTCGCAATACGCTTCCCTGGGACATTGAATGAGGACGACCCTTACCGTTAACCCTGCACCCCAGTCTCATTCCGTGGCACCTACCTTCGCTTTGCTTCTTCTGGGACTGGGACGCTCGCAAGGCCGAGCTGCAAACCACCGTTTGGGCTGTCTGCCCCGACCTAGGTCCCGGCCCTTTTCCACGATGATTAATGGATGAAAAGGAAAAGGTGAAAAAACTGAGAAAAATACAAAGGAATATATATGAATTTGATTCATTTGATTCAAATAATGTTGGCTGTGCAGCTTGATGGGATCACGGCTGGTTCCTTTCCTGGATTTGTAATGTTGCAGCGCAACGAGACGAAGCGCGGAGCAAGTTTTGCACGCCGCTAAAAATGAAAGGAGGAACTTAAAAGGCTTAAATTTGCATGGAAAAATAAGGAATAAAAGGAGTGCATCTCATTTCATTGCCTCATTAACATGAATTTGTTCGTCTCAATACGAGGTTGCACCCACGATCACTAAGTAAAGTTATACTAAAAGTATGGTAGATGAAGAAAAGACTTAAGGAACGCATGAGAATTGTGAAAGGCAAAGGAGCTGGGATTCACTTACCGAACGTTTATGCAATGTGGAACATTTTCATGAAATGATTAAACGTACAGACCCCGAGAATTACGATAGTTTTAATTTAGTGGACTTGTATAGAGTTGTTAAACATGACTAAAGTGCTAGTGAAATAATGTTGTTTTGACGTCACATAGCATGAGCAAAAAGATGTGTCACTCTGCATTTTGGGACACGTAGTAAATAATGGGAAAAGCGCAGATGACACGGTACTTTATTTATGTTTAGCTCCGAATACCGGCATACCCAGGTGTGGATAATCAGTGGGGGGTAGTAAAAAGGGCGGGCACAAACGTAAACGGCTCTTACTCGATATCTGACACACGAACGGGCTACAGCCAGTTCAGTACGCTAAGAAACAGGAGAATGCGGTAACAACATCTGTTACGCAGTTTTAAATGGACACGGAAACTTTGGTACTATGGTTTTAAGATGACGGAGTGATACACATGCCATGGTAAGCATACAGATATTACCATTAGTGTCCGAGTTAGTAACTATCTTTGTCATATAAAGGGGGAGGTTGTATGCAGAATTGATGTGCCAGGATTAACAATGGTGACGCACTAGAGTGGGGAAAAGCATAGAATGCAGGAAGCTGGTAGTAACCCTCTGGGAATGACGTGCAGCGCTTTAATTTTAGTTCACATAAAATATAAACATTGTATACAATTATTGAGCAAATATTTTTTTACATTTTTTTACATTTAAAAGAAATGTTAAATGTTTTATAATGTTACTCATGATGGTTAAAACAAATACACATTTGTTTTTGTACTTGTAGATGCCCCTGATGAAGGGAATCTGTTCCCGAAATGCATTGGGCCATTGGAAATAAAACATGGCATGTGGAACCCATTGTTTACTCCTGCGCCTTTTTTTGAACATCAATGGGAAACAAAGATTGAGTAAAATGAATTGAAAAGTACAATTATGATTAATGGATGAAAAGGAAAAGGTGAAAAAACGGAGAAAAATACAAAGGAATATATATGAATTTGATTCAGTTGATTCAAATAATGTTGGCTGTGCAGCTTGATGGGATCACGGTTGGTTCCTTTCGTGGATTTGTAATGTTGCAGCGCAACGAGACGAAGCGCGGAGCAAGTTTTGCACGCCGCTAAAAATGAAAGGAGGGGGGCGTGGCCAAGACCTTGATGGAGTAGGACGCACGCAGCTTGGGCTCCGTCCTCCGGGGTCGGCCTAGGGCTCTTTTACGGCACTCATAAGCACGGGGGTGCAGTTTGTGCCCCCCCCCTCATCCTCCTGTAGCCCGCTGCAGCTCTGGGACCGTGTACGGGGGCTCAGAATATAAAGACAGTCCCGAGATGGAGGAGACGGCTCGCTGACGGGACCCCGCCCGCCATCTTGTCAGGTACCGCGGAGGCGACCCCACTTACCAGGGAGCCCGGGTCCTGCCTCGCACTGAACGGCGGGGATTGCGGAGGTGCATCTCCCCGCTCCGCTGATCCCGCTCCTGACAGCGAACTGCTCTGGAGATCCTGAGCGACGCCGGGGGCATTCCGAGGCGGTGGAGGCGGTCTGCTGTGAACACTCTGCCCGCCATTTTGCAGGAGGCTGTGAGAGGGACCTACACCCGGCGGCGAACCTGAGCGTGCGGCCCTCGCTGGGGAGCGCTCTCTTACTCTGCCATCCCCCGCTCCTGATGCCTGGCTGCATCGGAGGCCCTGGGCGGTCTTGAGGCCTGGACGGTGTCCTTCCGAGGCGGCCTGCAGAGGGTCTAATCCGGCTCTGCGACACCCCCGCATCGCACACCGCATCGGGTGGGGGGGGGAGACAAAGACGATCGAGGTGAGGAGGGATAAGCGCTGGCCCCGGGGGTGGAGAGACACGCCGTGGGAGCGAGAGACACTTGCCTGATGCTGAGAGCGACGGGGGACCCCCCCTGAAACCCCTCACCTCAACCCACCTGGTGGGGATCCACCACTGGTCCCCCGTTACCTGGCCGCAGATGGAGAGGTCACGTTGCTCCCTCCTGACACCCTGTTGGCACTGAGGCCTGTGACTCCTGCCTTGCTGCGCGGCGACAGCCTGCCTCACAGCACTCTTCTGGCCGAATCCTAGGAGCATAGGCGGGCCGAATCCTAGGAGCA
Organism: Calotriton arnoldi; assembly: GCA_963921515.1. Taxonomy (NCBI): domain Eukaryota; kingdom Metazoa; phylum Chordata; class Amphibia; order Caudata; family Salamandridae; genus Calotriton; species Calotriton arnoldi. The sequence continues at coordinate 161,055 of CAWUFW010008485.1, read as the reverse complement.
TCGGCGGGCCTACCTTGAACGCCTCCGCACCTCCTGCTATCTGCGTTTGGGGACCTCGCTGCCACTGGGAGAGTGACGAAGGGCCTGGACGGTGCGCAGGCTGTCGCAATACGCTTCCCTGGGACATTGAATGAGGATGACCCTTACCGTTAACCCTGCACCCCACTCTCATTCCGTGGCACCTACCTTCGCTTTGCTTCTTCTGGGACTGGGACGCTCGCAAGGCCGAGCTGCAAACCACCGTTTGGGCTGTCTGCCCCGACCTAGGTCCCGGCCCTTTTCCACGCCGCACATTATTACTGCTCTCCACGGACTTCCCCTGCAGGGGGGGGGACGATACGCTTACAGACTGTGCACCTGAACGAACCAGACCACTTTGGCCTGGGCTTGGGGCGCCGGGTGGCCCGGACTACCATTGGGATCAGAGCGGATGCCCGGCCCGGGAGGGAGGAGGGGCACGCTCTTGCTCTTCTGGGTGCCGCACGGCCTACCTGCCCTACCAACCATTGCACGCTAACAGAGCCGGCTCCTGACGTCTCCGGTGGGGGCACTGGACCCACCCCCTACAATCATTGACTCTCTCGCCTTACCCCTTCTTGACCATCTGTTCGGTGTTACACTGGGCCCTGCCTGGCAGAGATCCGACCTGGGGGTGCTCCCCTCTGCGTCCACTGTCCCTGAGCTGTGCTGTGGTGTGGTCGGTGGGGCCTCCTACTTGGTCGTAGGCGACAACTCAATCGGGCGGCACCTTCTCCTCTGGAGATATGACTAAACCCAAAACAGGGAAGGCCGCTGCGCAATCAACCTCTAAAGACACTTCGGTGGCAGACCTATGGAATAAACACACTCCGGCACCCTCACAGGAAGACCTCACAATGGACACCAAGTTGGTGGCGTCCGATAGTGCCCCTATCACGCAAACTTTCATGTCCAACTTCCTTCAAGAAATAAAATCTGAGATCTCATCTCTCAAGCTGGAGGTCAAAACATGCCTTGCGGACCTTCGGCGGGATGTCACCGACATCGGCACCAGAGTGGACGACCTGGAACGCACCCTCGACTCGTGCACGGAAGACCAGGAGGAGCTTTGGCGCAGAGTCTCAACACTTGAAGAGCAACATATAGAACTTCAAATTAAACAGGAGGACTTAGAAAATAGGAGTCGCCGGAACAACCTCCGCATAAGGGGCGTGCCGCGGGGTGCAGAGGGGCAAGACATAATGACCTACGTCGCGGACCTCCTTCACACAGTCCGAGGGGATGATGACTCCTCTCCTCCAACTTTGGACCGCGCTCATCGGGTGGCTCCCCCGTGCGGAAACACCAACCTGGTCCCTGACATCCTGACCAGAGTCCACTTCTATACGGAGAAAGAAGCAATCCTTCGAGCATCTCGAACAGTTGAGAAACTGATATATGAAGGACATAACATTCAAATATTCCAGGATCTGTCCCCCCTTACCCTACACCGCCATAGGGAATTCAAGCCAGTGACTGATAAACTGAAAGAGTCCAATGTCAAATACCAGTGGGGCCACCCCTTTGCTTTGATTTTCCACTGGGAGGGGAAACGTAGATCCATGAGATCCCTTAAGGAAGCCCTCCAACTACTCCGCATTTCGCCTGGAACTCCGCCCCCCTCTCCCACGCGTGCCGACTCAGACTCCCGGATTTCCCTTCACCCCGAATGGTCGAGGGTGCGACCTCCTCGCACTAGATCCTCCAAGGCCAAGACGACGTCCCTCCAAGATAAACAGGACATCATTCACCATTTGAAGACAGTTGAAGCCTCACAATCCTCAGCCGGGGTGCCCCACGATCCGGTTCCCCCTCCTTTTCTGGCTCGGGCACTGGGGACTGAATCATTAACAGCTGAGATTCCCCTGCAGTGGAAGAGACTCTCCACTTTCGCCCTGCTGAACTAGACCTGATCTTTCACATGCATAATTGTCCTAGTACCTACTGTTAAGAAGTTTGTTTATTTGAAATGCATGCTTCCGTGGCTAAAGGCTACTACCGAAATTACTTATCTGTTGTGACTTTCTAGCGGCACACACATCCATATCTCCCCTGCCCCTGACATGGCCCCCGGCTCCTGTCCAGCCTTGCATCTCACGAGCCTAGGTTTATGCTCAGTTGAGGAGCTTTGGAAAGGTTTCTACAGAGGGCCCTGTACCCCCCCATTACTGGTAATGCGGTCCGACCACTGGAGGACGGACGCTGAATATCCCGAGCAATTCCACGGCCCACCCCGCCACTTCCTTAGTCCCCAAGAGGAGTGACTTCCTCAGAGCCGCCCTGGTTCTCACCACTGGGCCGCTCCTGGACTGGAATGGCTTTTTCTGGCCCAGTTGGCCTTTTTGTAGTTCGACATTCTTTGTCTTTTCTGTTTATCTCTCTCCTATACTTTTTTCTTTCCTCCTTTTCTTTCCTTGGACTCTTGGGGAGAGGGTCCACATCCGCTGTGATGACCCAGCTCTCTGGCCGGACCTCCTGGGACCCTCCGGGACAGCCCCCCTCCTTCCTTGTTGGGACAGACATACCCATTTCCCCTGCTTCCTACTACAATTATCACTAGCATATTGGACCCAGAATCCAGAGAGGGAGGAAAACGATGTCCCGCAACCCTGCAAACGTGTGTTCCACCCTGAAATGACCAATGGCTCCTCTCAAGTGTATCTCCCTTAACGTTAAAGGTCTAAACACGCCAAACAAAAGGCGGCAAATTTGGCGATACCTTCTCTTGCACGACCCCGATATTATCTTTTTCCAAGAAACCCATCTTTTACGCACCGACACTTCGCGCATGTCCCATCCTAAGTTCCCTTTACAATCCTGGGCCTCTGCACACACCAAGACGGCGGGGGTAGCTATTCTTTTTAAAGCAGGTCTTTCCGTGCAGATCACACACGCCACACGGGACAAGGAGGGTCGGTTCCTCAAGCTGGCGGTCACCTTGCAGGGTAAACCACTTACTTTGCTTAACGTATACGCGCCTAATCAAGAGCAGGATGCCTTTCTCCGTGACCTACTCCGGTCCCTACTCTCTCGGGAACCCAATCCCATCATTCTTGGGGGCGATCTCAATTTAGTATGGGACCCTGGCCTGGACCGCACTACCTCTACTTTCCAGGGAACCGGGGCTATGTCTGCAATACTTAAACATGACATAGAAGCTCTGGGCCTCATAGACGCTTGGCGCTATCGGGAACCGGAAACACGGGATTATACTTTTTACTCACATGTTCACCGCTCTTATTCCCGTATTGATTATTTATTTATATCCCAATCGCTCATTCGCTCCTTGGAGTCTGCGGAGATTTCGGACATATCCATCTCCGACCATGCGCACTTAGAAATCACCCTATCCGCTGTGGGCAGACAACCGAGCTCTGCTCCCAGATGGCGCCTTCCCTCCCATGTCCTCCGCGACCCAGTAGACGTAGCGGAACTAAGACAGGCCATACAATCCTATTTTACCACTAACGATCTTCCGGAAACTCCGATACACATTTTGTGGGACGCCTTCAAGGCCACGATCCGGGGCACCATTACCTCTATTTCTATAGCCCGCAGGCGGGAATCCCGCCTGGTGGAAGATAACCTCACTCGCGATATTAAAGAGTTAGAACGGCAAAGCCATCGGACGCCTTCCCTCCCAACGCGAAAGAGGCTTGCATCACTTCGGGGCCAGCTTAAAGTCCTTCGAGTGAATAAAGCGGAACACTCCCTTCTGGCCCTCAAACAAAAATTTTATGGAGGGAGTAATAAGGTGGGTTCCATGCTCGCGCGTCGCCTCCGCCTCCAGATTTCCCGTGGCCACATCTCTAAGATTTCCCTGCCGAGAGGAGGGTGGGCCATCTCAGAACGAGCTAAAGAGGTGGAATTTAGCAGGTTTTTTTCTACCTTATATAGCAAGGGAGATACTTGCGTGGATCAGATAGATCCTTTCCTGACCACTTGCTCCTGGACGCCAATAACCTCCTTTTGTAAGCAGCAGCTAGAAGAACCCATCACGGCAACTGAGCTTCAAAAAGCTTTGAAAAGCATGCCAATGGGGAAATCGCCAGGCCCCGATGGCCTAATGCTGGCATTTTATCGCCTCTTTCTTCTGGAGATCCAGGCCCCTCTGGTGCGCCTCTTTAATTCCTTTGCAGAGACTGGATCTGTAGCCCCGACGATGGCCTTGGCGCAGATCGCACTCATCCCTAAACCGGGAAAAGACCCCACCGCATGTGCCTCGTATAGGCTGATTTCCCTATTAAATGTAGATGCTAAGCTATACACCAAAATCCTAGCACAACGTCTGGCTTCTCTTCTCCCAGGCCTCATTGAGCCTGACCAGGTAGGCTTCATACAAGAGCGACAGGGAGCGAATAATATTCGCCGCGTGGCCCATCTGGTGCAAAAGGCTCGCCGCCGCCATATACCTGCCTTCCTTCTCTCCCTTGACGCCGAAAAGGCCTTTGACCGGGTCGACTGGTCATTTCTCAGGGCGGTCCTCCATCGCATAGGTCTCGGACCGCTTATGATCGCCCGTATTATGGCCCCATATGCGGCGCCCACCGCACGTATCCGCATCAATGGTCTCCTGACTCCCTCCTTCTCCATTCGCAGGGGCACGTGCCAGGGGTGTCCGCTCTCACCGCTCCTTTTTGCACTCGCGGTGGAGCCTCTGGCGATTGCCATCCGGCGGTCGGAGGACATCCGGGGCATCCGAATGGGGGGGTCGACCACAAGATTGCCCTCTTCGCCGATGATCTCCTCCTGACGCTTACAGACCCTGCGACATCTCTCCCAGCACTCCTAGATATACTCGCCCAATTTGAGTTGGTGTCAGGCCTTAAGATCAATCTCCCTAAATCACATGCACTCAACCTTACTCTCCCCCCCCAACAATTGGAGGACTTGAGGGATGTTAACCCCTTCCAATGGGCCCCACTCTCAATTCGCTACCTCGGTATTAACGTTACGGCTAACCTAGATACATGGACTCAAGCAAACTGGCCGACCTGCAGAGCTTCAATACGAGCTGAACTCCGTCGTTGGAAGTCGCTCCCCATCTCCTGGCTGGGTCGCCTTAATGCAATTAAAATGTCAATCCTCCCGAAAGTCCTGTATCTCTTTCAGGCGCTCCCCACGCCGATTCCCCATAGGGATATCCTAGGCCTCCAGAGGGAGATAGTCACTTTCATCTGGGGTGGGGGAGGGTCGCGCCTCTCCACCAGAGTTCTAATGCTGCCGCGAGACCGGGAAGGACTGGCTTGCCCCGACCTACTCGTCTACTACTGGGCATCACACCTATGCTATATATCGGAATGGTCGGTTCGTGCAAGTGAAAAACACTGGTTTCACATGGATAGGGCTGTGGCCTGCCGCCCACTGTGGGACTTGGCCTGGTTGCGGAGGAACGCCAGACATCATAGTGCCTATATCGCTACTCCCACGAGGACGGTATTGGAGATCTGGGATAGAATCGCGGTATCCCGAGGCCTTACCACATTTCCCTCCCCTCTCACACCTTTGGCGCTTAACTCGGACTTTCCCCCGGCCCTACACCCCTCATCCTTCCCGGCGTGGACGGCTGGTGAATGCCGTATCATAGAGCAATTGTTTGCGGAGGGAACTTTCAAACCATTCGATCAATGCAGGGAAGACTTTAATCTCCCCAGAACCGTGCGCCTAGAATACTTTCAAATTCGCCACTGGCTTCGTGCCCCTTCATACACAGAAGGCGCCACACGCCGGCTTACGCCCTTTGAATCACTGGTCCGCTCCTTCGATGGAACCCGAGGGCTGATCTCCCGGACTTATAAGGTTCTCCAACATTCACACGCAGTGCCTCCACATACCTACCAACGCCAGTGGCAGCTGGACCTCGAGAATGATATCCTCCCTGATCAACGGGAACAGCTGTGGAGGGATATCCAGCGCATTTTTAAAAGCATAACGCAGCAGGAATCAGCATACAAAATCATGACTCGCTGGTACTATACTCCCCTTAGACTCCAGAAGATGTTCCCTGGCTTCGCCCCTCTCTGCTGGCGCTGCCTGGCGGCCCAGGGCTCCTTCCTACACATTTGGTGGACATGTCCACTCATTCTCCCGTTCTGGAAGGAGATACTGAATCACGTTAGGGAGGTGGTGGGGTTCCCTCTACCTAACGACCCGGGGATAATCATTTTGGGTCTTCGACCAACATCTCTTAAAGCAATGACACATACGGACTGGCGCTTGATTTTCCACATGCTCGCTGCTGCAAAACAGGTCATTGCGCTACATTGGAAAAAGGCCTGCACTCCTCCACCTTCGGTATGGCTCACACGTCTCTGGCATACCATGGCGATGGAACTTCTATCCCACAGATTGGTACACACTGATGCTAAATTTCAACACACCTGGCACCCCTTGGTCCGGCATCTTTCTCGGTTGGAACACGCTCGATCTGTCCCTTCCCGCTTGAGAGCCCTTCAACTCTTCGACGATCCTATACTCCCAAGAGGGGAAACTTACGAAGACGACACAGGCTGAAGTGGGAGGGACCCCTACCTCTCTTGACACCTCTTACACTAAGGTCACAAACCCATTGTACACGGGGCTCCCCCTCCCCCCCCCTCTTTCCCCGAGCTACCCCATGGCCCGGGAGATGCAGCATTGCGCCCCTCTCCCCATCTTTCTCTTCTCCTTTCCCTAACTCTTCATATCTGTCCCTCTTCCATCTCTGCCTGGGGGAATATTATTCCCTATATTGCTCGATTCTTTTTTCTTTCCCTTTCTCCTCTCATGCAGGCCAGCAGTCCTGAAGCTGTTTTGGACGCTTAGTCACAAACACCATGGGCGCCATTGGGTTCCGGTGGCTCCAGAATGGGCGAAAATGGTTGACATACGCTACGCCTGGGCGAGCTCCTAGCGAGAAACTGCATCTTATCCGGGTCTCGAGGCCCATGTGAAGTTGTGGCGACCTCAACAGGTACCCTGAGGAGCGCCCAACATGATACCTGGCCGCATCACCCACGCCTGATACTCCAGGGCCTCCTGAGCACGATACTTGACACCACCCGGCACACCTTACTACCTGAGATCTCCCTGGCTCTGCAACAATGAACGCCCGGCTAACACAACCATAGACGTCCTCATAGCGTATTTTGTCTGATTCTCACTGCCATTAGGGCAATGATCGCGCACTCCTTGTCCGACTCCTGTTGTGCCAGATGTGCCTAATTCCTGGCCTTACATTCTTTTGTCAGCCCCTGTACATTGACCTTTGCAGCTTGCCTATCCTGGGCCATCGGCGTACATGATGCCACCTGCCTCCTATGTGATGCCTTATAATGCCTACTGTTTGGTAACTGCTGTGTTGAATTTTCTCTTGTTATGCATAAAATCAATAAAAGAGATTTAAACAAAAAAAAATGAAAGGAGGAACTTAAAAGGCTTAAATTCGCATGGAAAAATAAGGAATAAAAGGAGTGCATCTCATTTCATTGCCTCTCTAACCATACATGACCATGGTTTAGCTAAAGGTGAACCTTGGTATGGCCACACCTTTAACTCATCTCAAAACCAATAAAAAAATCCAGAATTACGAAAAAAACTGTTAGTGCAGAGTATAACCATATATTTAATCCTCTTTATGAAATTATTTTGAGAGCGAACATATCACTTGTAAAATAGAAACTTCATGGAGATGTGCTCTTCTTATTATCAACATTGTTTTAGAAAACTGTTAAACATATTTGCTGAGAAAATGCTATTCCAGTATCCCAAGCCGTCTCATTTATATTTCGACCCAGAGAGCTGATTGATCTGGTGCATCACGCGCTGTGGAGCAGATACACACCGTGCATCAGCGGCTCGAGCCTGGTGGGACTTCATTTCCGGGTTTTCGCGGCTTCCTTTACTTCTGAGTCATGGCTGCTTCGGTGAACTTTACAGACTGGAGAGAGAGACATTGCCTTTGAAAACAGATGCTCGAAGCTGGCAGGAACTCAAGTGGGAGCCGCTTGCTGTGTGCAGCCCTGTGAATCACTGAGCTATTAGGATGCTCCCACTAGATCTGTGGAAATGCCTCCTTTGTTGTGTGCGCGAGAAATCGTCGTTACATGTGGTACCGAAGCGCGGGAAACTACAGACAGTGTGCAATGAAAAACACATGTTTACGGAAGATATGACGAGTGCTGGGTCGGTGATGGGAAGGAAAGGGGCACAAAGGCTGCCACTGACTCAGGGGCAGCATGATACACACATGACAACACACCCGATTCAGGTGGGAGACTCCGGAGTTTTGAAGCCAAAATTGGTTTTAATTTTGGCTTCTCCCGATTTCCCCCGATTTTGTTTACAAAGTCTCCCATTTTACAGGTTTAAAATGTTGGCAGGTCTGATGATTCTTTCCTCAGGGATTTCAACAAATTGGTGCCCCTTACTCCTCAGCACATTTTTAACTTTGGAAGGTTTCGCACATTTCTTATTGCTGGGGTTTTTCGTTTTGATATTTAATCATTTCCTGTACTTTCTGCACTCATACTTATTACAGAGAGGATGTGGCGTTATGCCAGAGCTGCCGACTCTGGAACTGGGTAGCCAGGTTTGAGTCCGGGCTTGGTTCAACATCCAGTAATTCTGGGGAAATCACTTAACCTCTCCGTGCCTTCATAAAATGAATGTGTCCTTGTTTAATGTAAGTATGGGGTCATGTAAAGCGCCTCAATACCCTCAGGTTTAGGTTGTGCTCTATAAAACGGGAACAACAAACATGGGCGTCCGCAGACATTTTTTCAGGGGAGAGGGGCAAAATTTTAACGTCATCCATCCTCCGACTGATGTTTGCCAGGTGGGGCAAAAGAAACACTGGGGCGCAGGAGGAGCCATGGGTCGCAGGAAGCAGGCTGCACATGTTCCCTTACACCATAGGGTTGTTGTGCCAAAGCCATCTATTTCTTTTGTGGTCTTTGTTAGATATCACAACTTCTAGCAGTTGGCAAAGAAAAAAGCAGAGCTGCAGGCCAGAGCAGCTCCTGGCCAAAAGTGAAAAAGCACAGGCATGCAAAGGGTTGGGAAACCTGTTGCAAAAGCTTAACAGAAGGATCATGCTGCCATTGTCTGATTAGCAATTTCTAATCTATTTTTATGTCACCACTATTGAATGCACCACATTATTCATACACACATAATCAAGGCATTATAACTGAATTATAAAAAAAACATGTAGAATCTGCATTTGGTGTTAACGTACACAAACAAATGACAATTAACCGCTTCGACACGGCGCACATTCCCCCTCTGTGCGGGCGAATTCCACGCGTGCGCAGATCGGACTGCCCCCGGCCGTCCGACGCACACGCCCACCGTAACGTCAGACGGCCGGGGGCCGTCTGACGCATGGAAGAGGTTAAATTATATGACCAATGTATTTATTTTGAAAATGTATTAACTTGCATATATTAAAATAAATCAAATTAAATATATTAACTTAAATAAAATAACAACTGTTCTCATCCAAATCTAAAAAAAAACATATAAACATAACCTGGATAACTGTTGTAGGTTAAGAACTGCAAACATCTACACTCTTGCTGAAATTTAACAATCGCATTTTTCAATGAGTAGTTTTATACAGTGTGGGTTCACTGGGTAGTCATCTCAAAAAAGGAACTGTAAACGTCTGTAGTCTTGTGCAAATTTATCAACTACTTTTTCAATCAGCTGTTTGTTTTCAGCAATATTTGCTCGATGTATGCTCATCATGAAGAAACCCAATGAGCGATCATCTGCCATTGTCGACCTCAATCAGGTTTTCACCCTTCTCATTGTGCTGAAAGACCTTTCCACTGTACAAGTGGTCACTGGTAATGTGAGAGCAATGAGAATTGCTGGCTGGACTGATGGAAATAAATCTGTGTGGTTTAGCAAATCCAGAAATCCATTGTCAAACTGCTCATCCTTCGTTGATCAGATCTCAAACCATGTGACTGCTTCAGCTTCCAGGTTTTCAGTGTCGTAAATTAAGCATCATTTCTGCCTCGTGTTTTGGGTAAAGTGAGAAAAGACTCAACTTTTTCTTGTTTTCATGGCCAAACCCGCTTTCTAATGATGCAATGATAGAGTTCATGTTTGGCACATAGACTGCCGATAGTATTCTTCCACAGAAGAGGAAACAAAATTAGAACAAAACACCTGCCGGCCATACTGTCTGGGAACACAAAGTTCAATGTTAAATTTTTCTGCCGTTATGTGAACATTTGAAAAAAATTCCTTAAATTGCTCTTCTGATTTTTGTTTGTTATCAAGGAACACAGTCAGAAGGTCTTGCATGTGGTTACTCACTTGAGTATATCAAGCTGAACAGCTTGGAGAGCCTGGCTTACAGATTCCAATCTTGATGAGTTATCTGAAATTATGGACAAGCAAAAGAGAAAGTTCAATGTGACTGAGCAACATTGCAATTAATATGCATCCTGGCGTGTTTTCCCTGATGCTGTATTAAACAGTAAGCTTAAATGCTTAAAACTCTCTTCAAAGTTTAAGCAAAAATTTCTAATGCGCTTATATTTTGCTTATAACAAAACAATGGGAGAGCAAGGGAAATATGGGGTGCGTCCGTATCCCCGGTATAATGATAAGTTAAACAAAGAAGGACGAACCCTCTGTGTGGATGTGGTACAATCACTAGGCTGGTTGGTACAAGGACCCACTAGGTTGGTTTAAAAGACCCCTCACACACCAACCTAGTTGGTGTCATGCTTCATCATTGGGGTCCCAACCGGGTGGCCGAATGCCGCCCGGTTGTGCTACGACGCCTGGTTACAGCGGAGCTGGTTTGGTGTGAGTATGTGATGTGATCTAAAAATATCTCTGAGAATCCTTGCCTGTAAACTTTATTAGTGGCGGCTCAGGATATGGTTAAAAAAGAGTGTAGTGCAACTAGAATCAGAGGTTATTATCCCTAGTTGACTATGTGGATGGTCTACATGTTTCAGCCCGCAATATGGATTATGAGGGGCTTTCTTCAGGACCGAGTGGTAAAAAAGTGAGTGGCAAAGTGAGTAGTGCCACGTGAGAAAAATGAGAAAGTACCTACACACGCGCTAAGGTGTGTGGACTGAGTGTCTGCGTACTTACGGACACTGAGAAAACACTATGTGTGAAATTGGGCAGCCGATCGGGACTCGGAAGGGGTCACATCCGATGACCAAATTTGGTATCAGGATGGAACCTGTCTGAGAACATAGTGTGGTATCCCGTCGTCCGCGATGGAGGATACGTATTTATTAGTAGATTATTTTTAAAATCATCTGTTAGTTTTTTTGATTAATTCAAATACAATCCAATTTCATTTACAGGAGCATCAACATCATGGCTACATTCTGTTGGAGCTGAAACTGGACCTGCAGACCTGCTTGTGCTTGGTTCTTCTGCTTCCTGTTCACTATGTCTAGATTATTTTCTTGCTTCCTTAATATCGGATTTTAAATCATCCAATTTTCGTTTTGAAAATAATTTGTGGATGTCCATTTCTAAAAAGAATACTCTGCACGTCACCAGGCTGGCTGTATTGAATAAACTGTGAGTTGTAGATGAGCTGCAGGGAGTTGAAAAATCCTTTAAATTTCTCCTCCAAGGAGAACCAAGCTTTCCTTGCATAATGCATAGTTATATTGGTAAGATGAGATTGTGAAGGTCAAATAACTCACCTACAATGCACTTATTTATTGAATAGAGCCCTGTATGCAGTAATAGAAACTTGAAAAAGGAAATGTGTATGTGTGTGGGCATATGTACACACACAAGCACACACACAATATATATATGTGTGTTTATACATATATATATACATATATTTACATATATATATATATACACATATATATATACATGTATATATATATACATATATATATATATATATATATATATATATATATATATATATATACATATATATACATATACATATATATATATATACATCCAACACGCAAGTTGCCCACTGTGAGGAGGCCCTCACAGAAACTTAGCCTCTTGCAGGTAGGTCAAACAGCTCATGCTGCATCTCGCTTCTGACAAACATTCTATGCTGGCTTTACGCGTTTCGGAACAACTTCCTTGATCACAAGCCATGACATCAAGACAGCAGCAACCAATGCTTTGGGAACACCTGCTTTTATTTGAAAAAACGTGGTCCGCCCCAATGAGCAGATACTTCCGCCTTTGTAGGCGTGAACAAAATTGCCTTCTGGTATTTGCAGTCCCAAACAAAAAATATAACCACAGTGGGCGTAGCCATTGTCAATAAAATAAATGTCCTAAAATCCCAAGTGGGTGAATGCCAGTTCAAGTGCAGCAGTTCTGTCAATAGCTGTACACTCGCGTTAGAGCATTTCCATCCTGTAGTCGGTGCCAGGCAATCCCAACACCTCAGGTCCGTTACAGCGGCGGTTCCTCCTCGCGGCTCGGGCACAGCCGCAAAAACATCCAACACGCAAGTTGCCCACTGTGAGGAGGCCCTCACGGAAACTTAGCCTCTTGCAGGGAGGTCAAACAGCTCATGCTGCATCTCGCTTCTGACAAACATTCTATGCTGGCTTTACGCGTTTCGGAACAACTTCCTTGATCAAAGCCAAGACATCAAGACAGCAGCAACCAATGCTTTCGGAACACCTGCTTTTATTTGAAAAAACTTGCTCCGCCCCAATGAGCAGATACTTCCGCCCTTGTGGGCGTGAACAAAATTGCCTTCTGGTATTTGCAGTCCCAAACAAAAAATATAACCACAGTGGGCGTTGCCATTGTCAATAAAATAAATGTCCTAAAATCCCAAGTGGGTGAATGCCAGTTCAAGTGCAGCAGTTCTGTCAATAGCTGAACACTCGCGTTAGAGCGTTTCCGTCCTGTAGTCGGTGCCAGGCAATCCCAACACCTCAGGTCCGTTACAGCAGCAGTTCCTCCTCGCGGCTCGGGCACAGCCGCAAAAACATCCAACACGCAAGTTGCCCACTGTGAGGAGGCCCTCACGGAAACTTAGCCTCTTGCAGGGAGGTCAAACAGCTCATGCTGCATCTCACTTCTGACAAACATTCTATGCTGGCTTTACGCGTTTCGGAACAACTTCCTTGATCACAAGCCATGACATCAAGACAGCAGCAACCAATGCTTCGAACACCTGCTTTTATTTGAAAAAACTTGGTCCGCCCCAATGAGCAGATACTTCCGCCTTTGTAGGCGTGAACAAAATTGCCTTCTGGTATTTGCAGTCCCAAACAAAAAATATAACCACAGTGGGCGTTGCCATTGTCAATAAAATAAATGTCCTAAAATCCCAAGTGGGTGAATGCCAGTTCAAGTGCAGCAGTTCTGTCAATAGCTGAACACTCGCGTTAGAGCGTTTCCGTCATGTAGTCGGTTCCAGGCAATCCCAACACCTCAGGTCCGTTACAGCGGCGGTTCCTCCTCGCGGCTCGGGCACAGCCGCAAAAACATCCAACATCCAAGTTGCCCACTGTGAGGAGGCCCTCACGGAAACTTAGCCTCTTGCAGGGAGGTCAAACAGCCCATGCTGCATCTCGCTCTGACAAACTTTCTATGCTGGCTTTACGCGTTTCGGAACAACTTCCTTGATCACAAGCCATGACATCAAGACAGCAGCAACCAATGCTTTGGGAACACCTGCTTTTATTTGAAAAAACTTGGTCCGCCCCAATGAGCAGATACTTCCGCCCTCGTGGGCGTGAACAAAAATGCCTTCTGGTATTTGCAGTCCCAAACAAAATATAACCACAGTGGGCGTTGCCATTGTCAATAAAATAAATGTCCTTAAAATCCCAAGTGGGTGAATGCCAGTTCGAGTGCAGCAGTTCTGTCAATAGCTGAACACTCGCGTTAGAGCGTTTCCGTCCTGTAGTCGGTGCCAGGCAATCCCAACACCTCAGGTCCGTCACAGCGGCGGTTCCTCCTCGCGGCTCGGGCACAGCCGCAAAAACATCCAACATCCAAGTTGCCCACTGTGAGGAGGCCCTCACGGAAACTTAGCCTCTTGCAGGGAGGTCAAACAGCCCATGCTGCATCTCGCTCTGACAAACTTTCTATGCTGGCTTTACGCGTTTCGGAACAACTTCCTTGATCACAAGGCATGACATCAAGACAGCAGCAACCAATGGTTTGGGAACACCTGCTTTTATTTGAAAAAACTTGGTCTGCCCCAATGAGCAGATACTTCCGCCCTCGTGGGCGTGAACAAAAATGCCTTCTGGTATTTGCAGTCCCAAACAAAATATAACCACAGTGGGCGTTGCCATTGTCAATAAAATAAATGTCCTTAAAATCCCAAGTGGGTGAATGCCAGTTCGAGTGCAGCAGTTCTGTCAATAGCTGAACACTCGCGTTAGAGCGTTTCCGTCCTGTAGTCGGTGCCAGGCAATCCCAACACCTCAGGTCCGTCACAGCGGCGGTTCCTCCTCGCGGCTCGGGCACAGCCGCAAAAACATCCAACACGCAAGTTGCCCACTGTGAGGAGGCCCTCACGGAAACTTGGCCTCTTGCAGGGAGGTCAAACAGCTCATGCTGCATCTCGCTTCTGACAAACATTCTATGCTGGCTTTACGCGTTTCAGAACAACTTCCTTGATTACAAGCCATGACATCAAGACAGCAGCAACCAATGCTTTGGGAACACCTGCTTTTATTTGAAAAATGATCCTCAAATAAAAGGCAGTTAAACTCTCCGTGGTGGCATCTTCATGTGGGGCGACCTTCTTGTTGGATTTGTAGCGGCTTTGCTCGGCCGCGAAGATGCCCGCTGCAAGGCAAGCAGATCCTACGCTTGGTAACACCAGGCGCATCGGAGCGGAGAGGCCGCATTGAGTGATTTTTATGGACAGTCTGACGAGTGTACAGCGCCCTTCTCACCCACTGGGGTTAAACAATAAGGATTAGATTGAAGGTCGTGGCAGCACCCACTGGGGTTGTACAGGGAGGAACTACAAGTACCAATATGCTTTGCAGCACACGCCCACTGAGGCGGGGCTTGGAACAGTAATCAGGTGTTCCTCACTAACTGACTGCCATTTCCTTTTTCCATCGCCCGTGACCAAGAACACCAGTTGTTTGAAACGCGTTGGGCAGTGTACTGTCTTGAGAGGGAGGCTGCTACCCTGTCGCACTGTGATCCTCAAATAAAAGGCAGTTAAACTCTCCGTGGTGGCATCTTCATGTGGGGCGACCTTCTTGTTGGATTTGTGGCGGCTTTGCTCGGCCGCGAAGATGCCCGCTGCAAGGCAAGCAGATCCTACGCTTGGTAACACCAGGTGCATCAGAGTGGAGAGGCCGCATTGAGTGATTTTTATGGACAGTCTGACGAGTGTACAGCGCCCTTCTCACCCACTGGGGTTAAACAATAAGGATTAGATTGAAGGTCGTGGCAGCACCCACTGGGGTTGTACAGGGAGGAACTACAAGTACCAATATGCTTTGCAGCACACGCCCACTGAGGCGGGGCTTGGAACAGTTATCAGGTGTTCCTCACTAACTGACTGCCATTTCCTTTTTCCATCGCCCGTGACCAAGAACATCAGTTGTTTGAAACGTGTTGGGCAGTGTACTGGCTTGAGGGGGAGGCTGCTACCCTGTCGCACTGTGATCCTCAAATAAAAGGCAGTTAAACTCTCCGTGGTGGCATCTTCATGTGGGGCGACCTTCTTGTTGGATTTGTAGCGGCTTTGCTCGGCCACGAAGATGCCCGCTGCAAGGCAAGCAGATCCTACGCTTGGTAACACCAGGCGCATCGGAGCGGAGAGGCCGCATTGAGTGATTTTTATGGACAGTCTGACGAGTGTACAGCGCCCTTCTCACCCACTGGGGTTAAACAATAAGGATTAGATTGAAGGTCGTGGCAGCACCGACTGGGGTTGTACAGGGAGGAACTACAAGTACCAATATGCTTAGCAGCACACGCCCATTGAGGCGGGGCTTGGAACAGTTATCAGGTGTTCCTCACTAACTGACTGCCATTTCCTTTTTCCATCGCCGGTGTCCAAGAACACCAGTTGTTTGAAAAGCGTTGGGCAGTGTACTGGCTTCAGGGGGAGGCTGTTACCCTGTCGCACTGTGATCCTCAAATAAAAGGCAGTTAAACTCTCCGTGGTGTCATCTTCATGTGGGGCGACCTGCTTGTTGGATATATATATACATATATATATACATATATATATATATATATATATATATATATATATATATATATATATATATATATATATATATATATATATATATATATATATATATATATATATATATATATATTCTCCACAAATTTCCCAAGTTTCAAGACCGCACTCCACATCAGGTAAGTTTCCACTTTATTATTCAAAAGGCATGCAGCTTCCCATCCCTACATGCCATCCCTGGCCTTACGCGTTTCGAATCCTTTTTGATTCTCATCAGAGGCCCGTGCAGCAACCCTTTTAAAATGAACTGCATTCTCCCGCTTGAGTCTTTATTGATTACTAGGCCTCAGGTGTGCCTTCACGCTGGAAAAAAAAATACGTCCTTTGCTGAGCACTCTGGGAGATGTAGTGTCTTTCATTTATTTTTCATTAATTTCACAACCCTCCAGTGGGTATGGTTGCTGCAACTAGCTGTGGGACAAAATCAACGCCCTCCATTGGGCTTAGGATAAGACTCTGCATGCCTGCATTCAAAGTTCCTGAAGTGCCCGTTCAAGAAGCAAAGAGTTCACTCTTGCGGGTCCGTTGTTTTTTTTCCGGCGGTGCGTCGTCTCACGCGGCCTGGAACTGCCGCTTATGTATTTTCCACAAATTTCCCAAGTTTCAAGACCGCACTCCACATCAGGTAAGTTTCCACTTTATTATTCAAAAGGCATGCAGCTTCCCATCCCTACCTGCCGTCCCTGGCCTTACGCGTTTCGAATCCTTTTTGATTCTCATCAGAGGCCCGTGCAGCAACCCTTTTAAAACTGCATTCTCCCGCTTGAGTCTTTATTGATTACTAGGCCTCAGGTGTGCCTTCACGATGGAAAAACCCCCCCAAAAAAACATTATTTGCTGAGCACTCTGGGAGATATAGTGTCTTTCATTTATTTTTCATTAATTTCACAACCCTCCAGTGGGTATGGTTGCTGTAACTAGCTGTGGGACAAAATCAACGTCCTCCATTGGGCTTAGGATAAGACTCTGCATGCCTGCATTCAAAGTACCTGAAGTGCCCGTTCAAAAGGCATGCAGCTTCCCATCCCTATATGTCGTCCCTGGCCTCACGAAGGTGAGTGAGACCATTATATACATATATATTAAATCCCTTCTTGCATTCCCCGTTGTGTCCCTCCAGTTCTTTTCATTTTACGAACTCTTCGTGGCATATTTTTGCGTGCAAGTCCTGGGCGCGCAGGAGGAGACCCGTCTCACAAAGAGGACAGAGTCATCTGGGCAGCTTCGGCAATTTTCAAATCGATCCATGGTAATGGAAAGACTCTGACCCACCGCACCCGCCCTTGGTAGCTGTGCCGCTGCAGATTGCAGTTCGTGACTCCACGAAGGAATCAGGATCACTGCATCCGTGTTTTCCAGGCCTGATAAGGAGCGGACTTGTGTGGTTGAGGCGTCCTGGGGACCCAGGAGGGGTTTTTGTTTCATCAGCAAAGACTGCCACAGTTTTGAACAGCGTTCCTAACTACATCCAGTATCCAACAAGGAATATAAAATAGCCGAGCGGAGAAGCATACTTGTCATGCGGTGAGAGGTGCATGCTGGGATCTGCAGTGTGCCAATGCAACTGCAGGTCTGTTTGTGACTCTGAACCGGCCCACCTGGATGGCCACCAATGGCAGAACGACTGGGGATATTTGAAGGAAACTGGTGGGAGTTCTTTGTTTGAGCAGGCATTTGAGAAAGGCACAGTCCGAAACGCGTCATGCCGATGCTCGTTTGAAATTAAATCCCTTCTTGCATTCCCCGTTGTGTCCCTCCAGTTCTTTTCATTTTACGAACTCTTCGTGGCATATTTTTGCGTGCAAGTCCTGGGCGCGCAGGAGGAGACCCGTCTCACAAAGAGGACAGAGTCATCTGGGCAGCTTCGGCAATTTTCAAATCGATCCATGGTAATGGAAAGACTCTGACCCACCGCACCCGCCCTTGGTAGCTGTGCCGCTGCAGATTGCAGTTCGTGACTCCACGAAGGAATCAGGATCACTGCATCCGTGTTTTCCAGGCCTGATAAGGAGCGGACTTGTGTGGTTGAGGCGTCCTGGGGACCCAGGAGGGGTTTTTGTTTCATCAGCAAAGACTGCCACAGTTTTGAACAGCGTTCCTAACTACATCCAGTATCCAACAAGGAATATAAAATAGCCGAGCGGAGAAGCATACTTGTCATGCGGTGAGAGGTGCATGCTGGGATCTGCAGTGTGCCAATGCAACTGCAGGTCTGTTTGTGACTCTGAACCGGCCCACCTGGATGGCCACCAATGGCAGAACGACTGGGGATATTTGAAGGAAACTGGTGGGAGTTCTTTGTTTGAGCAGGCATTTGAGAAAGGCACAGTCCGAAACGCGTCATGCCGATGCTCGTTTGAAATTAAATCCCTTCTTGCATTCCCCGTTGTGTCCCTCCAGTTCTTTTCATTTTACGAACTCTTCGTGGCATATTTTTGCGTGCAAGTCCTGGGCGCGCAGGAGGAGACCCGTCTCACAAAGAGGACAGAGTCATCTGGGCAGCTTCGGCAATTTTCAAATCGATCCATGGTAATGGAAAGACTCTGACCCACCGCACCCGCCCTTGGTAGCTGTGCCGCTGCAGATTGCAGTTCGTGACTCCACGAAGGAATCAGGATCACTGCATCCGTGTTTTCCAGGCCTGATAAGGAGCGGACTTGTGTGGTTGAGGCGTCCTGGGGACCCAGGAGGGGTTTTGTTTCATCAGCAAAGACTGCCACAGTTTTGAACAGCGTTCCTAACTACATCCAGTATCCAACAAGGAATATAAAATAGCCGAGCGGAGAAGCATACTTGTCATGCGGTGAGAGGTGCATGCTGGGATCTGCAGTGTGCCAATGCAACTGCAGGTCTGTTTGTGACTCTGAACCGGCCCACCTGGATGGCCACCAATGGCAGAACGACTGGGGATATTTGAAGGAAACTGGTGGGAGTTCTTTGTTTGAGCAGGCATTTGAGAAAGGCACAGTCCGAAACGCGTCATGCCGATGCTCGTTTGAAATTAAATCCCTTCTTGCATTCCCCGTTGTGTCCCTCCAGTTCTTTTCATTTTACGTAACTCTTCGTGGCATATATATATATATATATATATATATTCTCCACAAATTTCCCAAGTTTCAAGACCGCACTCCACATCAGGTAAGTTTCCACTTTATTATTCAAAAGGCATGCAGCTTCCCATCCCTACATGCCATCCCTGGCCTTACGCGTTTCGAATCCTTTTGATTCTCATCAGAGGCCCGTGCAGCAACCCTTTTAAAATGAACTGCATTCTCCCGCTTGAGTCTTTATTGATTACTAGGCCTCAGGTGTGCCTTCACGCTGGAAAAAAATACGTCCTTTGCTGAGCACTCTGGGAGATGTAGTGTCTTTCATTTATTTTTCATTAATTTCACAACCCTCCAGTGGGTATGGTTGCTGCAACTAGCTGTGGGACAAAATCAACGCCCTCCATTGGGCTTAGGATAAGACTCTGCATGCCTGCATTCAAAGTACCTGAAGTGCCCGTTCAAGAAGCAAAGAGTTCACTCTTGCGGGTCCGTTGTTTTTTTCCGGCGGTGCGTCGTCTCACGCGGCCTGGAACTGCCGCTTATGTATTTTCCACAAATTTCCCAAGTTTCAAGACCGCACTCCACATCAGGTAAGTTTCCACTTTATTATTCAAAAGGCATGCAGCTTCCCATCCCTACCTGCCGTCCCTGGCCTTACGCGTTTCGAATCCTTTTTGATTCTCATCAGAGGCCCGTGCAGCAACCCTTTTAAAACTGCATTCTCCCGCTTGAGTCTTTATTGATTACTAGGCCTCAGGTGTGCCTTCACGATGGAAAAAAAAACAAAAAACGTAATTTGCTGAGCACTCTGGGAGATGTAGTGTCTTTCATTTATTTTTCATTAATTTCACAACCCTCCAGTGGGTATGGTTGCTGCAACTAGCTGTGGGACAAAATCAACGCCCTCCATTGGGCTTAGGATAGGACTCTACATGCCTGCATTCAAAGTTCCTGAAGTGCCCGTTCAAGAAGCAAAGAGTTCACTCTTGCGGGTCCGTTGTTTTTTTCCGGCGGTGCGTCATCTCACACGGCCTGGAACTGCCGCTTATGTATTCTCCACAAATTTCCCAAGTTTCAAGACCGCACTCCACATCAGGTAAGTTTCCACTTTATTATTCAAAAGGCATGCAGCTTCCCATCCCTACATGCCGTCCCTGGCCTTACGCGTTTCGAATCCTTTTTGATTCTCATCAGAGGCCCGTGCAGCAACCCTTTTAAAACGAACTGCATTCTCCCGCTTGAGTCTTTATTGATTACTAGGCCTCACGTGTGCCTTCACGATGGAAAAACCCCCCCAAAAAAACATTATTTGCTGAGCACTCTGGGAGATATAGTGTCTTTCATTTATTTTTCATTAATTTCACAACCCTCCAGTGGGTATGGTTGCTGTAACTAGCTGTGGGACAAAATCAACGTCCTCCATTGGGCTTAGGATAAGACTCTGCATGCCTGCATTCAAAGTACCTGAAGTGCCCGTTCAAGAAGCAAAGAGTTCACTCTTGCGGGGCCGTTGTTTTTTTCCGGCGGTGCGTCGTCTCACGCGGCCTGGAACTGCCGCTTATGTATTCTCCACAAATTTCCCAAGTTTCAAGACCGCACTCCACATCAGGTAAGTTTCCACTTTATTATTCAAAAGGCATGCAGCTTCCCATCCCTATATGTCGTCCCTGGCCTTACGCGTTTCGAATCCTTTTTGATTCTCATCAGAGGCCCGTGCAGCAACCCTTTTAAAACGAACTGCATTCTCCCGCTTGAGTCTTTATTGATTACTAGGCCACAGGTGTGCCTCCACGATGGAAAAAAAAAAGTCATTTGCTGAGCACTCTGGGAGATGTAGTGTCTTTCATTAATTTCACAACCCTCCAGTGGGTATGGTTTGCTGCAACTAGCTGTGCAACTAGCTGTGGGACAAAATCGCTACTTACCGAGGTGGTGCCTGCGGGTGGAGACCGGGACGCCAGCGACGGGGTGAGGGTTTCGGAGAGCTGCTCACCGCCACACTTAGATCTCGACAGACATTGTAAAAGGAGCAGACACCGCCCACTGGGGCTAGTACTGACGTCTAGTGCCTGCTGCCACATGGACTTGGAGATCCGAGTCCGTGTTTTCCAGTGAATCTGTACGCTGTGCTCCGACCAATCGTAGAGGGGCATGTTGCTTTTAAATGTGTGGACCGGCAGAACATTTGTTTTGTGACCGCATCTGAAGAAGTCTGATTTTACGACAAAACGCGTCATGCTGATGGTCATAATAAAGGAGCAGCCCTCTGTAAGACCCGTGTGTCCTCAACTTTCTTGTGCCTCAAGGAAGTATGGAGTGGATATTTGGCGCGGCCACAAGCATCTTGGGAGCACCCACCCCATAAGCAGTTCGGTGGATTTGTGTGGCAAACCGTGGACAATATATATATATATATATATATATATATATATATATATATATATATATATATATATATATATATATATTCACAATAGGATCCCAAAGGTACAACCATCCACAGGAACGGCGCAACACCAGGAAACAGACTCCGTGGGCAAAGTTTCAAGAAATAGTGTTGGTTTATTCAAACATCAGATGTCCAAATGACGCGTTTCGGCCGCCAGACATGCGGCCTTGTTCACATAGCGCTTGAAGGTGAGTGAGACCATTATATACATGTGATAGTGGCAGTATTTTTACTATGTTGTTCATAGTGACTGGTCATTTTGCAACGTGTGGTGACTTATGGTAAAACGCACATGTGCTGTAAAACAATGCCATGACATCACAATTTTTCTGCCGGTAGCATTGCCAGGGTAAACAGACTATAAAATAACTGGTGTTTCTCATACCCAGTGATTGCCCTAGCAGATCTGCGCGAGCTGTGTGGCAGTGTGTGCGCGATGATACAGAGTATAAAGTACAGTGAGCAGATCACGTACATACACGAGCATCTAAAAGATTCCACCGCCCGTAAGTAAACATATGTTCATTACATACTGTTACGAAACCAGACCTGTGACATAGCCAGCAGCGCGCATGGCTAGAATGTCAGAACGCAACTCGTGAAACTGATGGGCAGCAGGGAGTCTCACAACGCAGGAGCTGTCAGTCTAATGGTGACTGATGATGAACTACGCGCGTAAGTGCCCGATAAAAATTCTATGGGAGCAGTGTGAGCAATGTGGCAGTAAATGTGAGAATATGAAGGGTTTAAACTACAGCAAACAGATCGCAAGTACTTAAATATAAATATAACGGACCACCCGTAAGTCAAAAATGAGTTAAAACAAAAACTACTAGAATACTGAACTGTGTCATGGCCAGAGAACGTGCACGGCTGCATTAACAAACCGCCACACGTATAACTCATGGATAGCAGGGAGCTTAACTGAACAGACGGTGGCCAAAAATAAAAGTAACTGCTGCTGAATTGCGCGCGTAGAACCAAGATTGAGCCTAGTTGCAATGTGAAAAATAGAAATGCTTAAATGCAATGTTATAAGCCACTGAATTCACCTACAATAAGGGTGTGAGTGAGGGTGGGGTATGAATAGTGGTGTGTATGTACAACTTGAGGTAGGCGTGTGTGTGCAAATGCATGAATATACAGTGCAAATACGTGTAGTGATTGTGTCTCCTCAAGGGCTTAACAAGCTTGATATAAAATGCAATCTAAATGTATGCGGAACATAGCAATTAACTACAAAGTATGTACAATGTATGCCTAACATTGAAACCAATGGAAAAAA
Source organism: Calotriton arnoldi (assembly GCA_963921515.1). NCBI lineage: Eukaryota > Metazoa > Chordata > Amphibia > Caudata > Salamandridae > Calotriton > Calotriton arnoldi. Next base: position 138,049 of record CAWUFW010008485.1, on the reverse strand, counting down.
CTAAAGACGCATTGAGAATGAGGCACAATCCTAATTCATAATTATGCGTAGACAAGGTATATAAATGCAGTGCTGAACAACATGCCACAGCATGTTAAGAATGCTGCTTGCACACGTACTCATAAACTTAAAACAAAACAAAACAAAAATGTGGATACCAAAATAGAGGTACAAATACTACGTATCACATCGGCAATGGAGCATTATATGGGATAATGTCCTAGTGAAGATTTCCACATGGATGTTAAATATGCAGAGATAAAGCAGCGTTGTGACAGTGGCATATGTACAAGTGAAAGAGGACATAATTACAAAATGCAGAAATAAACGTGTGAATACGGTCACACTTTACAGGAAATGGTGCAGATCCTCACTAGTGCTGAGGCCGGCAGGCGCCTTGGTATTGAATTGCAAGATATATTTGCTCTCTAGTTGCCTCAATATCCTCTCCCTGTTCCCACCCCGTCTGAGCGGTGGAACGCAGTCAATGACTGAGTAACGGAGGTGCTCAAGATTGTTATTATGCACCTCCTTGAAATGCCTGGCTACGGGTTAGGCTGGGTCATTGTTGACAATCGCTCTGAGGTGCTGAAGGATCCGCAGGTGTACTTGTAATTTCGTGCTACCAATGTAGCGCAACCCACAGTTACATTCGAGGATGTATACAGCAAACTCAGTTCTGCAAGTTAGTCTATACCTGATGGTGAGTGGTGCATGTCTGAAGGCCGAGTCTAGCTGCGTTATGTTTTTGCCGAACTTACAGGCTCTGCAACTAAGGCATTTAACAAAACCCTTCCTGTCAGCCAGCCAATTCTGCGTGGTTACAATCTCAGGACTGTTTCTGACAAGTGCGCATGGAGAAAGCTCTCCTGTAAGTAATGTCTGGCTGTTTTGCCACTACAGGTCCTAGTGTAGGGTCAGATCTGATAATCCCCCAGTGCTTGTTAACTACTGATCTAATGGCTCTTTCTTCAGTGTTATGTGTTATGATCAGTCTGGGGCTGACTATGCTGTTGGGTTCATTAAGAATGTTAGTGGCACTGATGGACTCTGGGGTGGGTGGTACCTCTAATAATTCTTCCCTGGGAATGGCATTAGCTCTTTCTGTGGCTTTGCGTACAATGGCTGCTGAGTAACCACGTGCCCTGAATCTTTTGCCTGCTTCGCCCTGGCACTCAAGGAGATCATCTTGGGTACTACATATTCTAGCCAACCGTAACATTTCCCCATAGGGAATGCTGGCTATGAGGTGCTTAGGGTGAAAGCTAGTGGCGTGCAGTGTGGAATTGCCAGCAGTAAGCTTGCGGTGGAGCTTGGAATGTAGAGCGCCATTGGCGATATACAGATTGACGTCCAAGAATTCAATAGAGGTGGCACTGATGTTGGCGTTGAATTCCAGATTGAGATCATTGGTATTGATCTCATCAATGAAAACTCGTGCACTATTAATGTCACCTCGCCAAATTAAAAAGACGTCATCTATGTAACGCAGCCAAGACACTATGTTGTTGCTGAATGCCGTTTGGTGTTTGACCATGAGAACCCGCTCCTCCCACCAGCCAACATGTAAACATGCGTAGCTGGGCGAGAAGCAAGCTCCCATGGCCACACCCCTGAGTTGCTGGTATACCTTCTTGTTAAACATGAAAAAGTTGTGTCTAAGACACCAATCAATCAAAAACAAAATGAGATCGTTATGTTTGTGACAATTGATGGGTCTTTTCCCAAGAAAGTATTTACATGCAGCTAGACCATCAAGGTGACATATGCTGGTATACAGCGAAGTGATGTCTAAGGATATCAGTAGGTAGTCTTCGTGCCAAGGGATGTCTTTTACTTTGAGTAAAAAATCACTGGTGTCTCTGAGATATGTTTTCTGGCTGGAGACAAAGTCTTGGAGAAAAAAATCAACATACTTTGAAATGTTCTCACACATACTCTTCCTGGCCGAGATGATCGGTCGACCAGGGACTGGAGTCACATTTTTGTGCACTTTAGGCAGAAAGTATAGAATCGGCAGAACTGGTGACTCATTGTTCAGAAATGCACATTCTTCTTTGCTTAGCTGGCCTTGCGATCTGAATGTGTTGAGGTGATTCCTGAGTTTCTTGTTGCTGCTGGCCACTTCAATGTGGCTTGAGAGCCTGTAGCAATTGTTGTCACTCAGGTGTCTGTTGGCTTCCTCCAGATACATGTTATGTGGCCAGAGCACAATGTTTCCACCTTTGTCTGCCTTATTAATGATGACTTTGTTGTTATTTTTCAGTTTTTTCATAAGGTTATTGTATTTGAGACTCTGATTGTGCTTTCTGGACATCTGCCTCTTAGTTTTAAGATGTAGGGCTTTCAGTTCATCAGTGATGACATCGCTGTAGATGTCTATCGCATCTCTTGGCATCTTTGGAGTAAAGGTGGAATGTGGCTTGAAAGGACTCGGAATTCTGCAAGAGCTTTCTATGCCCTCGTCTTGCAATAGTTGTTGCGTTGGCCTCGGTGTGCAGGCCACAGCCAGTTCACCTAGGATGCGTAATGTCGGGATGTCTGCCACTGCCAAAGGTTGCTCATCACATTGCACAGTACTCGAAGTGTTAGGAAGAATTGCATTGTTGTGTTTCAGTTTGAAAAACTTAATGAGTTTTAACTTCCTAATGAACTTGTAGACATCAATCCGGATATTGCTATAATCAAAAGTGCTTTCAGGGCAGAACATGAGGCCCAATGTGAGGAGCTGTTTTTCTGCCTCTGTTAAGTCCATTGTGCTCAAATTTATGATTGTTTTGGTATCAGCTTTCATTTCTTTCTCCAGTTGCCTCTTCTTTTGTTCGTTTGTTTTGGCTTTTCTGAATTTCCTCCTTTCCCGCCTCCTTCGGTTACGCCGGCGTTTTCTTTCCTCGGCGGCCGTGGCCTGAGGGTCTGGCGCCTGTCGTAGACTAAAAAATCCATCTCTTCACCGGGACTGGGGTTCAATCCACCGGGTATGTTACTCATTCTCCATCTGCCCCCATCGTCTGAGTCAGTTCCACTCTCCGCCAAAGAACTCATGTCAGATAGGGATGCAGAGTCAGCACCATCAATGTTGCTTGTCAGTTGCTTTGTTTGCCCTTGTTGGCTTTGTTTATTCATACGCTGTGTTCTGATGGTATCATATTTTCGGGCAAACGTAAAGATTTGCCCGCATTCGTAGTCTGTTTTATCTCGGGCGAATTTAAACACTTTGCGCGCTTTGATAGTGTCCTCATGCTTCTTCAAACGAGTTCTGATTTCTTCTCTGCCCTTGGAGATGGCCTCTTTTTGATCCATAGCGTCTAGCTCTTCATTCAGCCGGTCTATCTCACTTTGTATTTTTGCCCTATCAATCTCTGCATACTTAATCAGTATGAGAACTAAACGCATTGAGGCCTCCAGATTGCTTGTGGCCCATTCCTTCAACATGTCTGGGTTAGTTTGTTCAAAACTAGGCGCCAGCATTATTCTCAACCCTCGTGGGACACGCTCTGCCTCCCGGTATTTCTGTAAGGATTTGGCCTCCCACCACTTGGTGATTTCTGTGCGCATAAGTTTTTCAAGGGTTTTAAGTTTTGCTTTGTAACTGTCATCAACTGAGCCTGCATTGACCTCAGCATTCCTGGCATGACTTGGTACATTAGGTAGCTGTGGTATCTGCTTCCAGCTTGCTGCTCAGCCAGTGGATGTGTGTAGAATGTTAGTATGAGTGGATGATGTCATAGAGTGTTGTATGCGTGGGTGAATGTCAGTTGAGTGTAGGGCTGAGCAGCAAGGAGGCTGCTCCTGTTGGGGTTCGTTCATTGTACCTTACTTCATTACCTATTATCTTCCTGTACCTTGCCTAATAAACTACTTGAAGATACCACAGGATCGGACTATTATTCCGTTACAACACTGGCGACGATCTGAAGAACCTACATGTGTTTCTTCAAGGACTTCTGAATTTTCAAAAACGAAGCAACTACAAGGTATGATCTTGTAACTACTTATGAACTTTAAGGCATCCTGGCAACCTACGTACTTTAAAGCTTTCTGGCACCCTACGAACCCCAACAGTGACCTCCTACCGGTCGCCCTCGACACCAGCGTGCCAGTTCCTATTTTCAGACCCTGCTGCCTCCCAGTTTCTGCCTACAGTTCCTGCCTGTATGCCAGTTCCTGCTCCTTTAAATCTGCTGTGTGATTTCAGCTGTGTGCCGGTTTCTGCACTTCTGCCTTTCCTGCTTCTGTGCTGACGGCTGTGTTCCTGTTCCTGCCTTCCGCGCGATCTGTTACTACTGTGCAGAACCGGAGACAAGCAGTGTAATGTGTGTGTGTTAAACAGTGAGATCATCTGTGTTTTGCTGCCTTCGCTGTGCATTTCAACAACATCTACGGTTCTGAAGGTGGAGGGGATCCTTGTTTTACTCATCGGCTTTGGCAGTCGTCCAGGGATGTGGCGTGGATTTGAGACATCGGTAGTGAGTACTTTGGTGTTTTCCATTTTTACATTGTCTCCCCGGTGCGCTTTTGCCATGGCAGTTGAACCGCCTTTGTCTTTCATTTCAAAATTGTCACGAGCGATCTTCTGCGCGCGCTCTACACCCTGTGCCTTCTTACCTTGCCTCAGCTCTTCGTCCTGTGGATCCTCTGTGACGTTTTTCCTCGCGGCGATTCTGCTTCTTGGACATTTTCAAGCATGGTGACGCCGGGAGCCTTCCGGCGCAGCGTCACCGTGCGTGTCGCCATCTTGTGGCTGGCGGCTGCATTACTCTCATGTGTTACTTCCTGCTCGATCGAGAGTTGTTGCCAACCACGTAGTTGTCCGAATATTGCTGTCATCACGCAGCCGAAGTCTGTTGTCGTCTGGTTCTGGAGTGTTTCTCCCTGCACTGCGAGTTTTTGCCAGTTCCTGTTTCCCATGACTTCGTCGTCATGCAGCACTTCAGCTTTCAACTTTCATCGTTTTCTTCAAGTTACTGCGTCCTGGTATTGGAGTCTTCTTCAAATTTCCCTGTTGTTCTTCCAGGTACTGTTTCATTTTGTATTTTTAAACCTGCTGCCCCCTCACATGGATTTTGAGACCAGCCGTCTCCTTTGGGAACTTTCAACATCTCGTCGATCTGCTGTTTCCCTTTTACAGTCATGTATCGCCTTGGGTGCACTTCCAGTTAGCGAAACCAGTGTTTTAACTTGCATTAACTTTTCGGCAAAGGTCACCCGTTACTTCGCAAGGTACTTTACATTTCGCTTTTATTCGTCAGCTGCATTCTACCATGACTACGGTGACCACTTTATTTGTTTTATCTTTTTATTTTCTTGCAATCTTGCTTCAAGTTTAAAATGATACCATTTCTCATATGAACCACTTTGACGACTTGCACTTCCTTGTGTTCTTGCTTTTTACCCTGACATTTATTTGTAACATATTGTTAGTGTTATTTCACATTAAGTTTCAGTACTTTAGAGTGTCTGAATTTACATTGCTTAAAACATCTGTTACAATAGCTTTCTAGCTGTATATTTTACTTTACAGGGATTCCTTCTCAACTTATTGTAGGAGAATCTTCATTGTTCCTATTATAGTTTTGTTGCAACGTTACTTGATTTAAAAATTCCATATGAATTCCTTATTGAGATCTACGAGCGATTTTGCTTCTGTTACGTGATTTTTCAGATCACTTATACTGTTATCTTTACGGTACGTTTCTGTGCCATTTTACGTAACTTGTCAGGTCACCTACACTGTTATGTATCTTGGTAAGTTACTTTGCCATGTTTCGTGACTTGTCAGGTCACTTACACTGCTATCTATTATGTTACCTTACTTTACATGTGCCTTATCCTTCCGTTTGTGGATTCGTCATTCACTATGTGTCTTACATACATTAGAGGTTTACATTACTTTACGTTACACTACCTTACAGTGCCTTCCTTTAGGGCATATGTTATATTTGTAATTGTGTTGTAATAGCCTATGTTTCATAATTATTATATCTTATTTACAAATTCCTGTTCTTGGGATCTATGACACTCTGTATTTTCAATCTTACATGGTACCTGTACGTTGATTTTACTTTGTGTCAAATTAGTATTCTCATGTGTATTTTCTAAATCCTAATGAGTTTTCCTTTCACATCTCTTATACATTTTGAGAGTGTTTTTTCTAGTCTTTTATCTGCACTGTCGGTTTTTTCTATTGCTGTTTCTGCTTGCCATCTCCTTACTGGTCTGGCCAACTGGTATGTTTTGGTGGTGATATTGGAGCGTCAATTCTTTTTTCTGTGTGTTACGTCACTATTGATGCGCTATTGTTGTCTTTCCTTACTTTGTTAGTATCTCCTTATCTCGTTACTATTTCCTGCTTTTCTTCTTCTCTGCACTCCCTACACTTGATTATTTTTATTTTTTAATTAATCTGTGTTTTCTCTTTTAAGGGGGAAGATGGGTGTGTTTTACTCTTTGTCAATGTGTACATGGTCTTCATTTTCTTTATGTTCTCATTGCATGTCTACATTATTACGGTATGTTCTTAGTTAGATACCTAGTGTCATTTACATGTTGTCTTCTTGTGTCTTTCATTGTAGTGTTGTTATTATGCTCAATTCTTGCTTCTTCTTTTCTGTTGTTATTAAAGGGGGAAGAAGTGTGGTATCTGCTTCCAGCTTGCTGCTCAGCCAGTGGATGTGTGTAGAATGTTAGTATGAGTGGATGATGTCATAGAGTGTTGTATGCGTGGGTGAATGTCAGTTGAGTGTAGGGCTGAGCAGCAAGGAGGCTGCTCCTGTTGGGGTTCGTTCATTGTACCTTACTTCATTACCTATTATCTTCCTGTACCTTGCCTAATAAACTACTTGAAGATACCACAGGATCGGACTATTATTCCGTTACAACAGTAGCTTCTCAAAGAGTGCTTATATATATATATATATATATATATATATATATATATATATATATATATATATATATATATATATAGTAGTACCAGATTTCACTTGCCACGGCACCAGACTGCATCCACAGCAGTTGCCACAGCACTAGATTGCCCTCACAGCAGCAGATCGCACCCAAAACACTTGCCAGATCACCAGATTTAAACCCACAGCACTTCTCTTTGCACTGGATGGCATCCACATCATTCACCAGATATAATCACACATCATCAGGAATAACCCCACCACACCAGATAATCATATAACCCCCTATGGTGGCAGAAAATATAAGCCCACTTTCTCCTTCCTCTCTCCCATTTTTCTGAGTGCTTTCTTCTGCTTTGGGTTCATTTTTTACTGCTACTCCTTCCTCTCCCGCATTATTCTGCTTTCGCCTAGTTTTTTACTGATTTCTCCTTTCTCTCCCCCATTTTTCTGAGTGCTTTCTCATGCAAAAGCATTTTTTTCTGCTCTCTCCTGCCACTCCCCCTGTTTTTCTGAGTGCTTTCTCCTGCTTTTGCCTTGTTCTTTACTGCTTTTTCCTTCCTCTTCCTCGTTTTTCTCAATGCGTTCTCCTGCTTTTGCCCCATTTTTTAATGATTTCTCCTTCCTCCCCCCACTTTCTCATGCTTTTGCCTCTGTTATTTCTGCTTTTGTTTCTCTTTCCTCTTTTTGCTTTCCCTAATTTTTCACTGCTTCTTGTTTTTTACAGTGCTGCTCAGGGTATATAAACTGCCCAACAAATGCCTGAGGCAGCAAACTATGACATACAGACTACAGCTGCCAGGATTGGATGCAGGTCGGTTGGGACCAAAAAGTGCCATGAGATAGAGGAGGTGAGCCAGTAAGTGAAGGGCCTGTTAGTGCTGCAGCGCATGACACAGACCCTGGTAGTCTCTGAAAGTCCTCCGTCTTTCTGATGTGCGACCCTGCACAGTGCGCACTTTGCTGTGGGCTGGGAGGGGACGGTCGGACCATCATTGGTCCAACTCCAAGTCGGGACTAGGCCCGGGCGAAGTTCGTGACCAAAAAACTTGGCCGCGCTATGTGGAGTTCTGCAAGCGGCGGAATGTGTTAGGTCACGCCATTCATGCTGATTTTTAGTGCTGGGTGTTTGTCCCACGCTGGAAAATCAGTGCACATGGCACCATGTCCGCGCCAGAGGGCGCAGCTTCTTTCTGCCGCTCGAGTAGATGGTAAACTCGAGCAGCAGCTTTCTCAACGTGACCGGGAGGTTTCTCAACATGAGCGGTAGCGGCCATCCGCGACCGCCCGTGTTGAGAAATCTCACCGGGAGGTGGTCTGAAGTAAGATTTTCCTACGTATCTTTGGCAAACAAAGAAAAATCTCCGCTACTCGGAGCGTAACAGAGTTTTTCGAAACTCGGCGTGCTACACGGAGTGCGGAGTGGGAAAAACCCAACAAACTCCGCAAGCAGAGTGGAATTTCATCCCCAGGCCTAATCAGGGCACCGTGAGGAGGCTCTCATTGGTAGCGTGTCTGCTACCAATGACATTGCTGCCTGCAGACTGAGATCGGACTGTCATTGGTAGCTGAGGGCTACGCTACTACCAATGAGAGTCTCATTTGGTAGCATAGTAGCTCTCAGCTACCAATGACAGTAGGCTACTGGTAGCTGCCTGCCACCAGGAGGACGGCCCCCACCCCCCGCCGTGAGTTGACCCAGGGCCAGAGTCCGGACTGTTTTTGGCACAATGGCACCGCCCATAACACTGGTGCTAGTGCAGGTGCAGCGTAACACTACGGCAGGCGGCAGGCGGCAGGCGGCAGCCATAGTGTTACGCTGCACTCCACTGTGAAATCCACAAGGCCCCCAAGTGATCCGGTGGGGGAGCACCCCACGCTTGTCCCCCTGCGAATGCCCATGGACTAATATTTGCTTTTCAGATTTTAAATAGGTACCATATCATATACTCATTATACTGAGAGCATGCAATCAAGATAGGTGAAGCAGAAAAAGGTGCTGATAGGTGAATGTAAGACATGTCTAACACACATTAGCCATCTCCTTCCTCTATCTAAAGTTGCCTATGATTCACCAGGGTCTTTCATCTGCTCCTCACAAACTACTGTTTCTTTTCCCTGTCCCTTTGCCCCTGTAGTTACACTTGCTCCCACCAAAAGGGAAGTTAAATTCACACACGAATAAATCTACATGTGTAACTTTATTATTACAATATGTAGTAAACCTACTACTTATGGATATTCACCATTTCCGAGAGTAGAATTCTACGAAGTCTAGAATTACATGTCTCCATCCCCGAGCCAAATGTAATTTAAAAATAAATGCAACTTTAAATTTTAATTAAATTGATTTTAAACATAACGTTTTGCAATTTCTAATACATCATAAGCAAATGCAAACATTTTACTTTAGGTGTGGTTTTCAAAATAAATCTTTAAACATAAATTATAATTTACTCTAATATATTATAATTCATTAAAAAATTAAAAAATGTATTTAAAAAAGTTAGTAAGTTAAAGGTACTACTCCTGACAGAAAAATATAGGAAAAATGTTAAAAGTTTATTAAACTTTAAAAAAATAGTAAAAGTATGTTTATGTTCGATATTAATGTAAATTATTTTTTATCTAATTCTATTTATTAATTAAAAACATGTTTATGCAAAACAAAATAAAAAAATACCATGGCACTATTAACATACCTTTTAATTAAACATTGAATACATTTAAACATATTAAATGCAATCCCACTTAGAGTAAAATGTGTTTTTCTACTTACTATCTGCCTCATTATGATGTCGGGTGGAAAGCCATCTGACAGCTCGTTGAAGGCTTTCCGCCCGACATCAGCAGTTTCCATCCGACCACCATATTACAATATTGGCAGTTGGAGGGAAACTCGTGGGGGAATTCCGCTCCGCTTCCAATGGGCTCACAGAGTAATCCCCAAATAGAAGCGAAGCCAGCCTCGGCTCTGCTGTCAGGATTACGATTTCGCTTCTCGCCTGCTCTTTAATGGTGATCTGACTGCCATGAAAAGGCAGACAAAATGTGACTTTGGGGGGCCCCTAGCAGGGCTCCCTTCCACCCTGGCCTTCCGCTATGTGGCCTGTGGGGCACCTATGGTGCCCCACTAAACATCCCTGCACCGTGTGGCAGGTATCTCATGGTAGCAGCCCGTAGCACAAGCCACAATAGGAAATAAGCACTCGCATCTTAATTAGGGAAGCGGGACTGCCGACTCCTTGTCGGGCGGTCCCGTTTCGGACACAATACCGGTCGGACGCTGTGTTCAAAATTACAAAAATTTCATGTATAGAATTATGTTAAATTAATTTATTTTCATACAAAGCTAATTTGTATTTATTTTTAAATTAAAAACCTTATCAAAGTATTTTACTATAAAATTATATTTATTTTTTTATTCATATATAGTCATTTTAACAGTACATTAAATGCATATATATTTTTCAAAAGTTGAAATACATTAATTTATTTTAACATTATTTCCAAGGGGTTCTACTTTAAGTCCCTACCTCCATTACTTTCTGTGGGAGAGTGTTGCGCTACCAGTGCCTGGCCATGAGTAATGCTGGAATTATTCCAGGTTCAATTACATTTACCTGTGTTGTGGATCCTTTTCGGATGTAGAAACTTTAGTTAGAAACTTTCACCTTTTTCAGAATCTCAGTATCTTTCTCTGTAGTAACTGGTGCAAGTGATCTCAAAACAGTGCCCAGACAAGGATCATTCAGGAGCCCAATTTTAATTCAGCCAAAAACAACATACTGCTTCCCAGGTACTGAGCCTGAACCATGCCCAGACATTCCTACTTCCAAATAGACAGACAGGTGCTAGAGTGACCGTTCTACAGGAGTTTACTTGCAATAATTGTAACCACTGGCAACTGCTCAGGTTAGCATTCCAACCCATTGATCTTTTTCACATCGTGCTAGCTCAGTTTCAACCCAGCCAAATGCAAACCATTCTTGGCCCTCCTTCAATAGGAACAGTCCTGTCCGAACTGCTAGGTCAGGTCCTCCCTGACCCGGAACACAAACAACCTAAGACCAATGTCACCTTTATTGAGCTTTATTGAGGCTCGTCAGTTGGGTGTAGCTTGATTCCAATGGCACAGTGAGCGCAGGACCCATATCTGGGCATACCCTTGCCACTTATGGCATAACTTCAAACCAAGGTGATGGGAGGAATTCTTGAAATAAGTATACCCACTGGCAATCACTTGGGGAAGCATTCCAACCTATCTTTCTTTTGTACACTATGCCACCTCAGTTTGGACCCCATCATATGCAAATCACTATTGACCGTACTCCAAAAGGGAACAGTCCAGCCTCAACAGCCAGGCTAAGTTCTCTGTCAACCAGAACACAAGCAACCCAAAACTAGTTTCCCCCTGATTGGTGCTTGTCAGTCAGGTTTATCTTGGTCCCAATGGCATAGTGAGCACAGTAGCAACATCTGGGCATACCTTTGCAACTTAGAGTGTAACATTACACACAAAAGGTGACCTACCGATCATCCTTTTCCCATCATGCCACCTCAGTTTAGACCCAGACAAATACAAATGAGTCTGGGCCCTGCTTCAGTAGGAACAATTCAGCTCGAACTTCCAGGCCATGTCTCCCTGAACCGGAACGCAAGCAACCGAAGACCAGTTTCACTCTGATTTTGGTTCATCAGTCAGGTGTGGCCTGGCTACAGTCCAGCATAAATTATGGTCTTAGGCAGGTAGTACAAATGCATGGAATTAAGCATCCTTAGGACATTTGCCAACTTTATTCAGCCCTTGATGTATCAACCATAGGTAGCATAGGAATGTTTGCCAACCATAGGCAGCCCTAAGATGTGTGTCAGCTATAGACAGCCAGGAATGTGTGACAACCATAGTCAGTCCAGAGATTCAACCAAGCAAAAGCTTCAAATTTAGTAGGCGGGCTGCACACTGGAGAGCTGCCAGAAGCTCACAAGCTACTCATTGCAGAAGCCTGGAGTAGAATATTGTCTTTTTCTCAACCACATGTGCAAAGTGCCACCTACATTACACTGATAAACAGGTAAATGGTCAGAGGGGACCTATAATCAAGCAGTAACAGGCCCAAGGATGTTTACACTTGGAGCTGAATTTAGGCTCCACCTTTCATTGTCACAATTTTACAATTAAATACTCATATCTGACATTATATTCACTGTGTGTCTTACCTTCCTTAATGTATGTGAAGCATTTAAATGTATTAATGAGATATAATCATCGTAGGAATTAGAGGTTTATATACAACTATACTAATGTTCAGTTGAAACATGTAATCATATACTCTTTTACTCATGTTTTGCATTTATTCTTTTTTTTAAAACTTTTTATTAACTTCACTCATAAGACCATATAATTCAGAAATCACATATGCATGTACATCATTAGATTGCTTTGTCGCATTAATGTCTCTTAGGAGAGGTTTAAAACATATTGCTTCCCGGGATCCAGAGGGAACAGAGTCAGTACAAGACACTTCATCCAGAACCACATTTAAACATATATTAGGACCCAGCTTACTTTCCCTGTTGAATGAGGCTACTGCATAGGTCCTGCATCCTCCACATTCATTCTGTATTTGCTCCATGGTGCCCATATTTTCTCCCACCTCTTGACACACCCCCTACTTTTATATACCGTCTCCTCAGCTCGTTGGCACCAGTCTAAGTCTCTTTTCTATTCCTTCAAAGACGGTGGTTGGGGTGCCCCCCATCTTCTTGCAATGTTTCTCTTTGCGATCCCTGCCGCTAGGGCCAGCCAGAGACTGACATACTTGGTACGGTCTATCTCTCCCTTAATCATTAGAAGGAGCCATCTAGCGTCCATTGGGACTTCTACTCCGGACACTTTGGACATTACTGCTGTGACTCTTTGCCAGAACCGTACGACTCCTGGGCATTCCCATATGATATGAAAAAAGGAACCCTCCCGTTGGCATCCCCTTGTGCAAAGCGCTGTTTGTGCCCTACCCCATTTATGTAAGAGTGTGCTGGGATAGTAGGAGCAATGGAGTATCTTGAGCTGAATCGTGTCCGGATTGCAATTTCTCTGGGGATCTGTATTGCGTCCAGCCACTCCTCGTCTCCTATATTCCCAAGGTCATTGACCCATGAAGCTTGTAGGGCTGTCAAGGGGTCTGGTATGTTATCTATTAATTTGCGGTATATCGTGGAGGTCGCCTTTTCAGGTATGGGATCGATTGACAGTCTATCTTCCAAAGGGGAGTGGTCGGGGATGGGTGTGCCCCGCTGCATGTGTCCCTGTAATGGGTGTCAATCTCAGATAATGATATCTTTGCGTCGGTATCAAGCTATATTCCTGTTGTAAGTCTTCAAAGGGAAGGGGGGCCCGCTCCTCCACACATCTCCCAGTCATTTAATGCCTATCGTCTGCCAGCCTCTGAAGCCTTTTAATGAGGCTACCTCTCTCAGTAGGTCCCCAACCCATAGAGGTGTCCGACTGGTTAGTTTCCCCTGACATCCTAGAAATCTATTCGCCTCACGCCAACATGCCACCACCGGCGTGGTATGTGCAGGCCACTCCGGGCATGCCCTTCTGGAGTACAGGAGCAGCTCACAGTCCCCTTTCGGCATGGCGGCTCTATCCACCCTATAGCCCGGCTCATTGCTGTCTGCATAGACCCAATCATTTATGACCAGAAGCTTTGAGGCTCAATAATATGAATGAATGAATGAATGAATGAATGAATGAATGAGGATTTATAGAGCGCATGGTTACCCGGGAGCATCCCAGCGCCAGCGGGCGTTAAAAAGGAAAGACACAGAAGGGGTTATGGAAATAGCCAAGTTTTCAACTGTTTACGGAAGCTAAGGTAGTTCACTTCGCTTCGAAGATGAAGTGGGAGGGTATTCCACAACCTAGAGGCATTGTATGAAAAAAGCCTACCTCCCTTTCTCGCTTTCTGGATTCTCGGAATTTTCGCCAAGTGAAGAGAGTTAGAGCGAAGGTGTCTAGGAGCTTTATACGGATAGATGAGATCCCTGATAATGGGAGGTCCTTCCCCTCTCAAAGATTTGTGGGCCACACAAAGAGCCTTAAAGTGTATCCTCTCCTGGACAGGAAGCCAATGCACAGAGCGCAATGCAGGTTGCGCCGAGCATCGCCGGCTAGTGCCGGTAAGCAGTCTTGCTGCAAAATTCTGGACAATCTGAAGTCGCCCAATCACTGCCTTGGGGGCCCCCAGATAGAGAGCATTGCCAAAATCAATCCTAGAAAGGATCAGGGCTTGAATCACTAGTTTTTTTGCTGAGTGAGGCAACACAGACAACATTTTACGAATCATTTTTAGCTGACCATAACAGGAGGCGACCGTCTTCCTAGCTTGGATTTTGAAAGACAGGTCTTGGTCCAGCCAGATACCAAGGCTTTTTAACTCTGATTTAAAAACCGGAACTGGACCCATACAAGATGGCCAGAGGGCATTCAGATTAACACTTTGAGAATTACCAAGCATCATAATTTCGGTTTTTGCACCGTTCAGTTTAAGATGAGACAAACTCATCCATTTTGCCACTTCCTCCAAACAAGCGTGGAGGTCAGTGGATGACTTGTCAGCTTGATTCAATGCCACCACTAACTGTGTGTCATCAGCATAAGACACAATATGGACTCCAAAGGGGGCAACCAAGTCCGCCAAAGGGGCCATATAAACGTTAAAAAGGGTTGGACTCAGGGAAGAGCCCTGAGGCACTCCACATATCAGGGGTAGAGGGTCCGAAGAGGTATCCTCTTCGAACACCTGGAAAGTCCTGCCTTCCAGAAAAGATTGGAGCCAAGCAAGAGCCGAACCTGACACTCCTGTGTTCCTGAGACGGTGAACCAAAATCTGGTGGTTTACCGTGTCAAATGCGGCACTAAGATCAAGAAGAATAATAGCCAAAGAGCCTCCTGAGTCAAGAATCTTTCTTGATTCCTCCACTACCACCAACAGAGCAGTTTCAACTCCCTGGCGAGGGCGAAAACCTGTCTGGGAGGGGTGGAGCAAATCATGTGACTCGAGAAACGCAGAAAGGATGTTGTTAACATGTTTCTCTGTGATCTTGCTCACTCCAGGAAGGAGCGAGATGGGTCGATAGTTTGTAAGATCCTTCTGATCCAGATGAGGTTTTTTCAATAGAGCTTTAACCATGGCTCTTTTCCATTCACAGGGGACCACACCTGAGATAAGAGAAGTGTTAATCACACTAAGAAGGTAGGGAGCAATAGTAGAGACTACTAATTTCAAAGTGTTAAACGGCGCCGGATCAAGAGGCGATCCACTTTTAATAGAGGCTAAAATAGACAACAAAGAATCCAGGGACAAGGGTTCTAGGGCCTCCAGACTGGGTGCAGATTTATCTCGAAGAGGGGTGTTGGCATTAGTAATGTATGCATTGTCCTTCACAGGAAGGGTTTTTAGAAGGTTTTGCACTTTGGAGAAAAAGAACTGTGCAAGATCTTTGCACCGTTGTCCAGAAGAATCAGGAATTGGTGGAGGGTCGGACACTCTTAGCAAATTCTTGGCGATCTGGAAAATTTCTCTGTGAGAGTTAGCTGCAAGGAGAATCTTTTCCTCAAAATATGAGGCTTGGACTTTTTTGATCTCAACTTTATACATCCGAAGAGCAGTCTTGTATTCTAATCTCTTATTGGCGGAAAAATCTCTCCTCCAACTCCTCTCCAACCTTTTGCATTGTTTTTTAAGGAGGCGTAATTCAGGTGAGAACCAACCTGATTTAAGGGTTCCTAGTTTTTTCTCTATCAGTTTTTTTGGGAGCACCAGGTTAAGGGTGTCTTCAATCCATGATGTAAAATGATTGTACGCAGTAGCCGGATTAGTATAAGAGACGGGGACGGTCCTACTCAATTCTTGAGACCATTTCTCCACTGGAACCTTAGACCACTGCCGATTAAACGTTCGGGAGACCTGAGTGTGAGCCTCGGTAATAACAGGGGACCATAGAAAGGGGACAAGAAAATGATCCGACCATGGGAGGGGAATAGGGATTTTCCTACAACGTCTTTCAAAGTGGAAAAAAAAGGATCAAGAAGATGTCCTTTAAAATGTGTGGGTTGTGAGACCTTTTGTTGAAGTTGGTAGGACGCAAGGTCTTGAACCAAGTCCATAGCAGTTAGTGCATGAGGGTCATCAAAATGCAAATTGAGATCTCCCAAGAGCGTAAAATTAGCATTGATATTAGCTAGGTTACAAGTGGCTTCTAGCAGGGAATTACAAAATTGACCCAGCGACCCGGGCGGGCGATAGATAAGAATTCCAGAGAGAGAAAGAGAAGGGGAGACTTCAATAGAAAAATGGACATTCTCACAATCAGCTATAGGGCTGCCTAAAAGACGACAGATCAAATAATTTTTAAAAATGATAGCAATGCCGCCCCCCTTACCCATCTTTCTATCTAGTCTTTGTATTGAATAGCCCAGGGGAGGGCTCTAACAATATCAGGTTCTGAGCTTGAGGAGAGCCAAGTCTCCGTAAGGAATAGCACTTCAGGATCATAATCAGATAGCAGTAATGAAATCTCAGTCGCATGTTTTGGTAGTGATCTGCAGTTTAGCAGCAATAAGTTAAACTGTTTCTTTGAGTGGACTGGGGTATGGATATCCATTGGGGGCTCAAAAAATCAATGTAAGCACTTCTTCTGTCCATCCTCTAACATTATTGAGTGAGAACATTGTGGTTCCAAGGGTTTATTCAGCCCTCTCAACTGTGAAGAAGTGTAACCATAATGAGTTAAAAGTGTAGAGACAGGGGCTCTGGCCCCTGGGCCCGGATGGGCGCGGACGGGCGCAGACGGGCTTGCCTTAGGCGCGCCCGCTGCGCGCGTCCGCTGCGCGGTCGCGTCATCTGGCGATTTTATGCCCGCAACGTGACCCAGCAGCTAGAGCGCTAACCCAGCGCAGGCGCACTCAAGCCCTCCCCGAGCTATAACACAGCTCCCCCGTACAGAGAATCAGAAACAACAATCACATTTGGGCAGGTTTAAAACAATTAAGTTAAAAACAGATAGCAGCAATGGGAACCAATTTAAAAAGGAAGAGCGAGCGGGAGAAAGACCTGATCGTCCCCCACAGGTAAGACCCTTCTAACGTCCGCTGCGCGGTCGCGTCATCTGGCGATTTTATGCCCCCAACGTGACCCAGCAGCTAGAGCGCTAACCCAGCGCAGGCGCACTCAAGCCCTCCCCGAGCTATAACACAGCTCCCCCGTACAGAGAATCAGAAACAACAATCACATTTGGGCAGGTTTAAAACAATTAAGTTAAAAACAGATAGCAGCAATGTGAACCAATTTAAAAAGGAAGAGCGAGCGGGAGAAAGACCTGATCGTCCCCCACAGGTAAGACCCTTCTAACGTCCGCTGCGCGGTCGCGTCATCTGGCGATTTTATGCCCCCAACGTGACCCAGCAGCTAGAGCGCTAACCCAGCGCAGGCGCACTCAAGCCCTCCCCGAGCTATAACACAGCTCCCCCGTACAGAGAATCAGAAACAACAATCACATTTGGGCAGGTTTAAAACAATTAAGTTAAAAACAGATAGCAGCAATGGGAACCAATTTAAAAAGGAAGAGCGAGCGGGAGAAAGACCTGATCGTCCCCCACAGGTAAGACCCTTCTAACGTTAATATCTGAGACCACCAGGCCGCCCTCATACACTCCTTTTTGTAGTTTGTGGAGGGCTATTCTGGGTGATCCTCCCTGCCACAACAGCGCCCGGACCTCTTGGGCCACGCGCTTAAAGACTGTCAGGGGAACTGGACATGGAGTATTCTGCAGGACATACAATAGGCGTGGCAATGCCATCATTTTAAACAGGGCGGCCCTGCCCATGAGGGACAGCAGCAGAGTGCGCCAATGGAGTGCATCTGCGCTGAGCTGGTCCAGTTGGGGTGTTAGATTTCTCTTCAGGAACATCTGGTGGTCGCGGGTGACATAAATGCCCAAAATACTTAAACCCCTGTATAGCAAGTGGGGCTACGCACCTCGCTGGCAGTCTCGGCGAGGAGCCAGATAGAAGGAAGACCACCGACTTAGACCAATTAATGGTATATCCGGAGTAGCTCCCAAACAGTTCGAAAATGTGAAGTACCCTTGCCATGGAGTAGTACGGTCTCGCCAGATATAGAAGTATATCATCCGCATAAAGCGAAATTCGCTTCTCCCAACCCCCCGGTACCTCTATGCCCCAGATCATCGGGTCTATTCTAATCCAGTGTGCCAATGGCTCTAGCGCTAGGGCAAACAGCAGTGGCGACAGGGGGCAGCCCTGTCTGGTGCCCCTTCACAACTGGAAGGGCCTCGACAGTGCCCCGTTGACTCTTACTCTGGCTTGTGGGTCCTGGTAGAGCAGTCTCACCCAGCTACAAAGGTTGGGGCCAAAGCCCAGCCTGTTGAGTACCATAAACAAATAAGGCCACTCTATACTGTCAAAGGCAATCGATGCGTCCAGTGCCATCAATGCCGTTTGTTGGGTTGAGGAATCGTTCGTCAGGTGAAGCACCCCATATAATCTCCGCAGGTTGTGGCGAGTGCTCCTGTTTGGCATAAAGCCAGATTGGTCCACATGGACCACTGCAGTGATGACAGATGTCAATCTATTGGCTAAGGCCTTTGCCAACACCTTTGCCTCCACATTGAGCAAGGAGATTAGCCGATATGAGCCACACTGGTCCGGAAGCCTACCCGCCTTGTGTATGACCACGATGGAGGCCGCCCGCTGATCGACCAGCAGTTGTCCCTTCTCTCGAGCCTCCAGTAGCATATTTACTAATGGTGGTATTATTATGGAAGCCTGGCTTTTGTACAACTCGATTGGGAGTCCATTCAGACCCACTGCCTTCCTTGATTTGAGGGATCCCAGGGCTCCTGCCAGTTCTTCCGCTGTAAGGTCAGCATCAAAGGCATCCCGCGCTTCCTCAGTTAGTGTGGGCATCGAGAAATCCCTCAATAGTTCCTCACAGTCGCTTCCTGATCTAGTGCTAACGGATGCATATACTCCTTCAAAGTAGGCAGCAAAAGTCTCCGCTATTTCCACACTGGATGTCTGCAGCGCCTCCGCTTTGTCTCTAACCCCGACCACCCATGATCGTTCTCTATTTCGTTTCTCCAACCAGGCTAATAGCCTCGATGCTTTGTCGCCCACATTGTACAGCCGATGCTGTGTTGCCAGCACAAATACTCTCGCTTCGCCATCCACCAAGGTGCGCAGTTCACGCTGGCGCAGTGCTAATCTATGTCGCCGGTTATTGTTGGCACCAACAGTCGACTCCCCCTCCATCCAAAGTATTTTCTGTTCTAACGACTTGATTTGTAGAGCCTCATCCTTCTTTTTGGCCCCAATAAGTGCCTGGACCTGCCCCCTCAACACCGCTTTATAGGCCTCCCAGATAGTCAGGTGTGATTCCACCAATCCCACAATCTCTTTAAAGTATAGATCTGACCATTCCCGGATTTTCTCTCTGAGTATGGGGTCACGTAACTGCCAGGGGTCAATCCTCGGGAATGGTGCTCTATTGATGGACGGACCCCGAATGGTAACACCCACTGGGGAGTGGTCTTATATTCCCCTCGCCATATGTATTGGTGATGCAAATTCTCCCACTTTGTCATTGTGCGTGAAAAGGTAGTCGATTCTAGAAAAAGAGCCGTGGCGCGCTGAGTAATATGTGTATTGCTGCATCAGTGGGTTGTGTGCCCGCCACAGGCCCACCATGCCCATGTCCATCAAAAAACTCGACAGGTCTCGATCTCCCCTCTGGCACCTGTGCACTGGATCGGTCGATCTCTGGGTCTATTACTTTGTTTGCATCGCCTCCAACTAAAAGTGTGCCTAGAGGCAGTCCTATCAGAATTGTACTAATCTTTGGGAGAATGATAGTGTGAAGCCCTGAGGGCACAGCACTAACGAACGCCCCTCCCACTTGCCCGCCACTGCGACACAGCAACCGGCGTCATCCGCCCATGTGCCAGTTATAACCAGGGGCAGCGTGTTACGGAATAAAATTCCCACCTCCCGGGCGCCAGACGAGTATCCGAAATGTGCCACCAGTCTGTACCCAAAGTGGTCCAGGGCCTTACAGCGGCCCCCTTTAAGGTGCGACTCTTGTATCAGTACTGCATCTGGGGAGTGCCGCTTAATATGTTGAAGGACAAGCATCTGCTTGATTTTGTTCCCCAGACCATTCACGTTCCAAGTCCATACGCGTCTACTAGCTGACTCTCCCATGGTCTCGGTCTAGACAAATAGCCCCTGCATAACTACCCCCCTCTCGGGATGGTCCCATGACCACATGCATTTCAATACGGCTACAATGGTCTTGAGCAACGATGCAATCACACACTATAAAATTAAATATTTTTACCCAACTCCCCCCTCCCTGCAACGCTGCTAGGTGAGTAACAAACCTCCCACCTCCCCAACACGCAGAGTGCCTGTCGCCCTAACTGTGAAGTAATAACCTTTGGTGAGGGGTGGTGAACCGGCCTCCAGCACGAAGTTAAATAATTCTGCTGTTGGATATTAACAAACCCCGTAACATGTTCTTGAGAGCAACCTTGTCTGTCGGCTCCCATTCAAAGGCCACTCAAGAGGTAGCAAGGATCTCGTCACTATGAGTGTCTATTCGATGCCCAGTGTCGATTAGAGCCAGCCTTTTCACACTTCCACCCCTAAGCCTCTCCACGTCCCTCCCCGGAACACTCTAGAGAAAGGAGACATCCCTGGTACTGACTCCCCAATGTTCACTTATCTGTTCTTTGCCGCTGGGCTGGACTGTCAGGCGCGGAGTCTGCATCTTGCCTCTCTGTGTTTTGCTCTTTCATGGGCAGAGATCGAGTTCTGCCCCCCTTCCGCCCAACAGTACGCCAGCCTTCCAGCCAGTCGCTTGCCTCCGCTGGCGAGTTGAAGAAGTAGGAGTTTCCTTCGTCAATAATTTTAAGTTTCGCAGTAAATAACATATTTTCATGTTTTGTTCGCGAAGGGCCCTTTTCCCCCCATCAAAGATGCGTCTTTGGCGTTGAACCTGGAGCGTGAAGTCGGGGAAGAACCGGATTGTGGCTTTTTCATGTTGAAAGTCGCCGTGTTGGTGCGCCGCCTGTAAGATGGCTTCTCTGTCCCTAAAGTTAAGTATACAGGCTATAATCGTGCGGGGGGCGCCCCTGGGCGAGGTCTGGCTCCCAGTGCCCGGTGCGATCGTTCTTCCAAAAAGAAGGCGGACAGGCGTTTGGGCTTCAGTTTGTTTAGGATCAAATCTTCCAAGAAGCGGTCCATCGATGGTCCCTCTATTCCCTCCGGCACGCCTACCACTCGAATGTTGTTCCTTCGATCTCTGTCCTCCTGGTCTTCAAGTCTGGCCATGATTTCAGATTGGTTTTTGGCCAGTGCTGTAACTTGCTCCTCTAGCCGTTTCGTTATGGACTGCAGGACACCAATGCCTGCCTCAGCCGTAGACATCTTTTCTGACATTTTCCAGAGGTCCGCTCTGAGTAGATTGACCTCCTCAGTTACAGAGTCCAATTTCGGTTCCAGGGTCCCCCGCAATTCTCTGATTGCCATCATAATGTCTCTCAAGGAGGGGTTAGGGGTCTGATCATCCAACTCGGCTGGCGGCGCTCTCCTGGTTGCGCCATTCACACGACCCATCACCACCGTATACTTAACAATGTGGTTGGCCTGGCCTGGTCCCACACTTTTGGTTCGACCCATGGCTGTTGTCTGTCGGCCTGGCAGCGTTCCCACAGGTAGGCCCGGACACTGGGTTAGACTGTTATACTATGTCTCTAGGGGACACAAGTAACTCTGGTGCTACTGTCCTTATTCACCCCTCTTGGTCTCGCCTTCTTGCCAGCATTCATGCAGGGTAGCAGGTGTACTCCACTGTTGCATCTGCTCTTGAGGGTCAGACGCCTCTTTCACCGGCGAGGCTCGCAAATGAGGGCTCACACGCAGCCCCCTTGTTTGGGCCGTGCATGCATACCCATCGGCTCTTACACTGTTCACTTCCTGTGCCCCTTTGTCACTCAGCCCTCAACGAACCAGGCCCGGCACGGCGATAGGCTCCCCCGGAACCGGGCCACTCTGTCCTCCACCCAGGGGCCCCCGTGTGCTCTGTCTCTCGCGCCACGCTGTCTGGGCTTCCCAGCTTGTGCTGGTGCGCACGGGGACATCATGCCCGATACCAGGGCCACACAACGGCTGCCAGTCTTTATGACCACCTGTAGTGCTGGGGGGGCGCCGCCCCAATCTCCCTCTCTTGCGCCGTGTCCACTCACCCATTCAACATGTCCTAATCCCGAGAGGCGAGGCGAGGCGGGCCGGCGAATCTTCACTCCTGCGGCCTGCTCTGGATCCCTGTTAGCGCACACTGCTCCACCCGGCTCTCGGGAGCGAGCAACTCTTCGTCAGCCCGGGGTGGCGGCCGCGCCCACTCAGCAATGCGGATTTCAGGGGGGGCACTCTGGGTTTCCCCCCGTTGGCTCTAGTGATATCACTGCCACCGCTGCGTTCGTGCACCACTTTAAATCTCCGGCTGATAATCCGGGCCTCACTTCTTTCGTTGCGCGGGCGTCGCCATCTTGCCCACCCGGGCCAGTCTTCCACCGCACCTTCTCTTTAGCGATGCACCTTCATGGGGATCTCTGTCAGTCATCTGGGTGGCCACCTCGACCTCGGCCACCCCCCTGACACTGGTTCTCTCAGGAACAACGGATGATGACGGATATTTCATGGCTACAAGCTGGCGATTAGCGCAGCTCGCTCAGTTGGTGGCCATCTTCGCCGGCTGCTGGCCACGCTCCTATGTTTTGCATTTATTCTTGAAGTATACCTGTGTATGTATAATCATGTATTCAAAGTTCATATTGACTGCTGAGTTAGGTTAGCCGGACTCAGGGCCGGCTTTAGCGCTGATGGTGCCTTGTGTGAAAATAATTTTTGGCACCCCTTCCACAGGACCTCCTCCTCTGATTCCCTCACTACCACCGGGCAAAATTGCCCCTCATCTCTCCATAGCCCCTCTCTCACATACATTTCATTTGTTTTAAAGCACTGGTAAAGGCTGGATTTACTAATAAAAATGTATATCTACCCAAACAAACCCTTTTTAGCAACATTATGAATAGATAATAAAAGACGGGGAAAAAGTACAACGTCCCAACCTATTTTATGCAGTTTGCATACAGTTCTTTGATGACAGCTCTTAACAGTCACTGTTCTATATTAGGGTTCTATCTTATGAACTGTGGTAACAAAAGGATCTCTGTGATAAAAGCATTATTCCACTCAGCTGTCCACATAAAGTAAGGATCTGTGATCAGCATGGTATGCCTTCTTTGCAGCAGGCATATTAACCTTCTGAGAAACTTTATTGAGAGTCAAAACTGCCACCAGACAAAACTCCCATCTCTCTCTCTCTAGTAGGAGCATTAACCACAAGAGTTGTCTTGACATTTTTATTGCTTCCTGAAAGCTGGACAAGGAACTCTGCTTGCCAGTGTTTTTAAATCGTAAGTTATTGCTAAGTCCCTTCCACTTCTGAGATCAGCACCCCCTCCCCAGGTCAGCCCTGACTACAGGCCTCAGTTGAATTGTGTTTAACCTTGCCAGTATATTATTGTTTTCATGTCGCAGGTGTATTATCATGTTTCTCGTTAGTTAAAAAAAGGTGTATTGTTTGTATTAGACTGTTGATAGTGAGGTCTGAAGACGCGGAACGGAATAGGCTACAAGCCGTGGTAGGACCCTTGACAAAGTGAGTTTTACCTATCTTGTTTCATCACAGGAGCTTAATACAGCATCAAAGTGCACAAGGCATACCAAGGTAGGGTGACCGGCAATGCTTCCCCCTTTTTCCTATCTGGTGCCTATCACAGAGTGTGACTACAGGGCCCCCCTTACCCGCGATATATATCACCCAACAATCGGGGGTGAGTGAATATATGTACTGTTATCCTTTTTACTGATACACGCTGCCTGATCAAAACACGTGTAGTAATAGAAGGATTCTCTAAGAGAATGGTGCTAACTGAATGAATGGGTGTGTAAGAACCTACAAACAAATGCAAAACACACACAATGAATTCTCACGTTCAATAAGTGCGTGAATGTGAAGCAAAATATGCACACTAACTACATGCACATTAAGATGAATTAATTGTAAATATAAAGAAATGCACTTTGAAATAAACGTCCTCATTCTGGTCTGGGATGAGTGAAATGGATGCATAATTTTTCACATGACATAACGACACTCCTATTATACAGGAGTGACAGTGAATACGAGAAGTCTCACGAGACACAATACTGAAATGCATGCACTGGGAGATGCATGCAAATGTTGAAAACTTTAAATAATACTACAGTAAATTCATGCAATATTCACATGAATCAAGCATGTTAAATGTGCGCATATCTAAATACGTATGTTTATATGTCCTCGTTTCAGGTGAAACCCCTCCGGGAAAACTTGAGGGCAAGTATAATGATTGCCCCAGCATACACAATTTGGCATGCTCAAGTAGTTACATATTAAGGGTATCATTATCCACTGCATAACCCAGGGAGGTATCATTATATTATCCTGCTGAAAGCCCTGGACGTTAATAGGCCTTAGAGTAGGGCTGAAACATGTCGGTATAACGCAGGGTCATAGGACCATAAAATCCTATATACGTACGATATATAGGGCCTTATTTATGAAGGCCTGTGCCACATTTACCCCGCCCATGCGTCACTTTTTGGGATGCTGTGGCCGCGTAAATAAGGCACTATGTTGCGCCATATTACGAAGTGACGCATCTAGGCAGATGCCTCACTTCGTAAACCCCTGCGCTACATTATACCTGCATCAGGTATAATGTATGCAGGGTGGGCGTTCCCCCGCAAGAAAGGGTCATAGGAGTGGGGCAGTGAAATCTATAAGATTTGATTCACCCTGCCACTTCTAGGATGCCAATGCGTAAAAACATTATGCCTGCCTCATGGCAGACGTAAGGGTGAAGCAGGCCCTTTCACATGGGGCTTACCCCATGTGAAAGGACACATTGCTGGAGTTGTGTCTGTTTTCAGACACACCCCAGCAATGCGCCACTTTTGCGCTGACAGACACGTCAGTAATACTGACGTATCTGTCATTCCTTGCGACATGATGCATCATACAGTAAATATGACGCATCCATCATGTCGCAAGGAGGGCACACTGAGAAGTGTTGCATCGCTGCTTTCACGCAGCGATGCAACACTTCTCATAAATGAGGCCCATAATTTTTAACCTTCCCCAACTCCTCCGCCAATAACGGGATACCTTGGAGAAGCTGAGGAATTTTTAATCTCTAGCTAAGCCCCCTGGTCATTCTTCTTATAGGTGCTCCCTGGAAGACGGTCGAACCCGATGATGAAGCATGACACTATTTTTATTTTTTTTATTTTTTAAAACACACTTTATTGGTTTTCTTGGTTTCTCAAGCCATACGTTATGTTAAGTACTTTGGTAGACACAATTGCAGTAGTATACCATGCATAATGTCATGTGTAAACCTCAGCATTATAGTGTCTGCAAGCAATTCGTACCATTTCGTACAGTATACATTACAGTAACCTTATTTGGATGATAACAAGGTAGTAACAGGATACTCTTGCAAGTGCATTTAATATTACTTCAAAACTTCAACCCCCCCCCCGGCCTTCCCCTTTCACAGGCTCCACTTCAGTTAGTATCAATGTTGCCCAGTTTCGCCCTGATTCCTCCTCCCGCTCATGTTGGCATCATTAACATGCGCATTGCATGTGGTAGCGTTGCACATGGAGCCATTCTTAGGTCAAAGTCATACCATCGGGGGACTATTTGCAGATGTTCCTCTATAGGTCATTTACTACAGGCGCAGGTTCTAGAGCTTTAAATGCCTCCAACATCAAATCCCAGTCCATTGAAATCAAGGTTTTGCGCAAACCTCGGGCCTCTTCCTGCCTAATGGCAGCGGTCTCTGCACTGCCCCATCGTACCACTTCCCCATGCCACATATACATTGTCGAGGCCCCTGCCGATTTCCACCTCATAGTTATTGCACGCTTTGCAATGAGAAGTGCTAGGTCAGCGAATCGTAAGTGCACCTTTTGCGATTTTGACCGCCGGTGCATCCTAAGTATGCAGTTTCCGACTGTCTCCTCTGTGGGAATGCCTGTCACCGTTCTGGTGCTCCGGACGACATCGGTCCAGAACTCCACTAGCGCAGGGCAGGACCACAGCATGTGCAGGATGTCAGCATCCTCCACCTTGCATCTGGGGCAGTGGTGCTGTGTGTTCGGGAACATACACTATAAGCGGTGTGGAGTGAGATAAGCCCTGTGAAGGATCATATGCTGGATAAATTTAAATTTGGCGTTACGTGATACCTTTTTAGGATATTCTAACAGGGCAGTCCATTCCCTGTCAGTTAGTTCCTTTTCAAGGTCCATGGACCATCTGTTATGTAAATCAGTAAGTGAAATCCCAGCATGCGCCCTAATACCTTTATAGAGCCATTTTGTAAGATGCCGCCCCTCGCCCATTAGGTATATAGCTTGTACCAGTTCATGCGTCGGAGGTTCTTCTCTTGCAGTGGCCCAATGCCTCTTAACGTACGCAACGAAATTATTGCTGCATGCGTCATATATAGATTGCCCAGGATCCCATTTTCCCTAACAAAGTTCTCGTGATCCATGAGAGCCCCGGCACTGAAGAGTGCCCCTATTGTAGTGACTCCTCCCTCAGACCAGCTGCAAGTGTTCCATTTTGTAATTAGACCTGTGGATGTAGGGATACCTAGTAGTGGTGTGTTGTTTGAGTATGGGGTACGTTGGCACGTGTACTGTAGCGCTTTCCTCCAGCACACCAGTGCTGTGCGTAATAGCGTCGGGGCATCCTCGGGGACCTTAGAGCGAGGCAACAGGAGTGTATGTAGGACCCCATGATTAATATCCTGGGCTGTATATCCCAGTTCATGCAGGTTACGTCCCGCCAACCAGAACGAGAGCCACTGTAGTTGGCTTGCTTAGCAATATGCACGGAGATCAGGAGCACCCAATCCCCCTTTGTCTGTCTCTAGTTGCAGTTTGGCTAGACCCACCCGCCGATGGCCAGTCCCCCAGATCAAGTCAGATAGTAGTGTTTTAAGTGGCTTAAATATAGGTGCAGGGATTATCACCGGGAGGTTTGTAAAAAGTATAGTACTCGTGGGAGAACCCCCATTTTGGAGATCGCCACCCGACCCATTACAGATAGCGCTATGGAGATCCAAAAGGCCCTTTGGGATTGGATCGCCCTAATCGCTCTGGTCAGGTTGCCCTCTATTAGATCTTGCGGATCTCTGTATATATTGATGCCTAAATATTTGAATGTGTGCTGTGCTACGGTTAGAGAGAGCTGTCCAAATTGCAACATGTCTGGGCACACGCCAGGGTGAAAGAAGAAAGCCTGAGGTTTAGCCTCGTTGATAGCCAGGCCCGAGACCAAGTCAGATTGTTTAAAGATGTCCAGAATTGGCCCT
Organism: Calotriton arnoldi; assembly: GCA_963921515.1. Taxonomy (NCBI): domain Eukaryota; kingdom Metazoa; phylum Chordata; class Amphibia; order Caudata; family Salamandridae; genus Calotriton; species Calotriton arnoldi. The sequence continues at coordinate 110,560 of CAWUFW010008485.1, read as the reverse complement.
AGGTCATTGGACAGATCCTTGGCATATATAATTATATTGTCAGCATATGCTGATAGCACATGCGTGGTGTTGCCCAGTCTGATTCCTGTTTGCTCTGCCTCTGCCCGCAACTTAATGGCCAGGGGCTCTAGCATGAGCACAAATAGCAGGGGTGATAGTGGGCACCCTTGGCGGGTACCTCTGCCTATTGGGTAGTGCATGAGATGTGATTCCCTGTGCGGGCCCGCGCCGTGGGCACCGTACACAGCAGTTATACCCATTTCAGGTACTCCGGCGGTATGCCAAATTTCCCCAACGATTTGACCATGTAATCCCACTGCAAGGTATCTTAGGTCTAGTGTAATGCAGCCTGCATTCTGAGTGTCTGCTGAAATGGACCCCATGACATGATAAAGCCTTCTGATATTTAGTGACGTGCTGCGCGCTGGGACGAACCCACATTGGTCCGCTTGTACTAGTTTGTGCAGGTATGGGAGTAAGCGGCATGCCAGTATTTTACTTAATATTTTGTATTCCGTGGCAAGCAGAGAGAGGGGACGGTACCCTGAAATATCCATGGCGGAGCGACCCGGCTTACGAATTGACACTTCTAGAGCTTGCATTGTGGTAGAAGGAAGGGTCCCTGCGTCCATCGCAGATTGATACAGCTGTTCTAAGTGGGGAATCAGAGTGTCCGAGAAGGTGTCGAAGAATTCTATAGGCAGGCCGTCTAGACCTGGGGCCTTGTTAGCCTCTCTGATTTCAGCTCTTGTAATGGGGCCTGACTGATCATCCCTTCCAGTATTGTCTAACTGGGGTAAGGGTAGGTCGTCCAGAAAGGCGTCTGTAGATCCGTCTAGCTGTCGCGCTGGGGCTTGGTAGAGCGTTTCATAGTATTTATAAAATGCTTCATTTATTTCCTGCTGGGTGTGTACTGTGTTCCCTTTCTGGTGTGGCTATTTCATAAAGCGCAGCAGTAGGGGTGCATCACGTATAATACGCGCTAATAGCTCACCAGACTTATCAGCCTCAGTATGTTTTATCTGAGTGTACGTTTTGTAATCCATCAATCTAAGACTTTCTAGTATTTCAGCATGTTTAATGCGCATCTCCTGCAGCGCCGCTGCTTTGGTGGGATCCCTTGCCGCTTCCTGCTCTAGCGCGTTCATGGTGCTCTCAACTGTTTTGAGGTTGTTGTGTATCTCCTGTCGCACCCCTGCAGTGGTGCTGATGGCTATACCCCGTATGACAGTTTTAAAAGCATCCCACTCTACATGTCGCGTGGAGGTGGAATCTGCGTTTTCTGCAAAGTAGTTTGTGATGCCTACCGCTAATGTGCCCCCCCCCCCGGGAAGACAGAGTCCTCCAGCATCTGAGGCCACAGTCTCCAATTGGGGACCGGGGTGGGGATCCTGCCCCATCCAAGCGTGAGCTCTAGTCGGTTGTGATCGGAGAAAGTCTTCCCCAGGTAATTAGTGTGCGTTACTTGCGTAGGAAGGGGAATGGAGCAGAGTATCCTGTCTATTCTCGTGTGGAGTTGGTGTGTCAGGGAGAAGAACGAGTATTCCCTGTTGTTTGGGTTTTTAAGACGCCAGACATCTCCTATTGCCCACCCCTCTGACCACCTGCACAGTGCCTCCGCTTGTTTGATGAATCCTGCTCCTGGAATCAGTGGATGCGAGCGGTCCATAACAGTATCCATGACCGCGTTGTAATTGCCACCTAGTATCCACGGGTAAGCCATCAAATCTACCAGTACCACATTAAGACCTGCAAGAAATTTCTCTTGTTCAAAGTTTGGGGCATAAAGGCTACCAAGCACCACATGCATACCATCCAGCGTTCCCCGCACCAGTGTGTATTGACCCAGTGGATCAGCTCGAATCTCTAATGCCACAAACGGGACTCCATTTCTGACCCATATGGTCACCCCCTTGCAAATGCGGAATATGAGGTGGAGAAGAATTGGCCTTTCCATTTCTTGCGCAATTTAATGACCCCAGAATCAGTAAGGTGGGACTCTTGTAAGAACTCTATCTGGGCCCTGCGCTTATTTAGCCGCGCATGTATTCTATGGCGTTTGTGTATGGAACCAAGTCCCCATACTTTCCAGGTGATTATATTATAGGTAACCCCGGGCGGAGCTTGCGGGGTGGATCTACTTCGGGGTCCACGGAGTTGGGGGGACTCCATGGAACTCCGCCTCCCGCCTCCACCCCGCCTAATAAAATAATAGTGACAAAGAAATTTAAAGAAATAAAGTCACTTACCTGTATTGCGGCATCCTGGGCAGCCCTCCTCCTCCTGCCAGACATCTTGCACGAACTGCGCAGTTCGTGCAAGATGTACGGCGAGGAGGAGGAGGGCAGCCTGGGGATGCCGCAAAACAGGTAAGTGACTTTTATTTCTTTTAAATTTCATTGACACTATTATTTTATTAGGCGGGGTGGAGGCGGGGGGCCAATTTAGCGGGGGGGCTGGCTAACTCCGCTCCGCTGCGGAGTCGGAGTTTTTTTCCCTACTCCGCGTTCTCAGCGGAGCGCGGAGTAGGGAAATCTCCGCAGACTCCGCTGGCGGAGCGAAGTTCTCCGCCGGCGCTTAATTATAGGTACCCAACATATGGTCTCGTGTTTGTAAGCACTTCGCGTGGTAAACCAGGGTCTCCGGGCCAATGAGAGAACTCTTGATGTGTGAAGTGAGCCAGTTTCCTTAAACACCCTTGAGTAAACCTGAAATACTAGGTCCAGCACTAGAACTGCACTGGTCCAAACTAGAATCACAACAGTGTGAAAAGTAAACAAGTTGCTTTTGCACGCTGGGGGGTGCTTTCTATGCCCTACATGGTGATTTGTATGGTTACAGAGCCCCTATTGCCCGGTCCAAATACAATTAACATCGTGTGTTTATCAGAGCTGGGGAAGGATGTGTGCGCCGCTATCGGCTGTCACCTTACCAGTTTCCAGTTACCTTTGTGGACTGTGCAGTCCGCTCCCATCAGGCCCTCTCGCGCATAAAAAACGGACATATATATTACCCTAGAAAATCATCTGCTGTCTGAGGAGTCACAGTGCGGAACAGGGAAATACTATTTTCTGAGTCAGAATGAACAGTGTTCTCCTCCAAGGATTCCGACGTTGATTGGGGGTGAGAGTCTCTGAGTGTACTTGCCGCTGCAATCGCTTCCTCACGACCCTTCAGGGCTTGCTCCAGAGTGGGGTTCCTAACCTGGGACTTGCGGGCCAGTTTATTGTGTCGTGGTCGCCGATTTGTTGCAGAGTTGGGCCTTTGAGGCATGCTTTGTGAGGAAGTCCCGGATGTCGTTGGGGGGAACATTACCTCCAGCCATTCGTCAGCCTCTTCCGGAGTGTCAAAAAAGTGTGCCTTCCGATCGTGCATGATCTTCAATCGGACTGGAAATAACAAGGGATATTTAAGATCTAGTGCTTTGAGCTTCTTTTTGGTAGCCTGGGATGAGGACCTTTTGCGTTGCACAAGCATTGTGTAATCAGGGTATAATGATATTCTTTGATTCTGATACTGGATTGGGGACCTCTCTCTGGCCCTCTGGAGCAGCACGTCCTGATCCCTGAAATTTAGTATGCGGGCGAACATGGGTCGGGGGCGGGCCCCTGTCGTTGGCCGGCCCGAGGGGATTCTGTGTGCCCTCTCCACGCAGAAAAAGTCTGAGAGACCCTCCGGGGCTACATGTTCTCTGAACCATTGCTCCATGAACTTGGCAGCATTGGGGCCCTCGCTGCACTCCAGCATACCAATGACGCGAACATTGTTCCAACGATTTCTGCCCTCTGCGTCGTCGACTCTGTCCTGAAGATCTGCCATTTGTCGTTGCAATTGCGTGAGTTGCACTGCATGTTCTTTGTGCTGTGGTATCAACTCCGCCAATGTTGCTTGTCTTTTACGGTTGAGGCATGTTTGGCATGGTCTTCCTTTAGGAGGGTGAAGCCCGTCGTGAGGGAGCCAATCTGCTGCTCTATGGATTTGCGTGAGTCTCTCACCTCTTGAAGGATGAGGTCTAGCTTGTCCGGGGGTGATGCCATGTTCGTTTGCGGAATACAGTTCGATAGTGGTTGCTGGGTGTCAGTGTCCTCTGGCTGGTGCAAGCTCGTGGCGGTTGCCTCAGGGAGTTTGCCTTTGGTGCGCCCCATTCCGCAGTAGTGTACAGTGCACCGTTGGGATGCAGCTTAGGATTCTCACGGGGTAAGTATCGTGGCCCAGACCTGATGTCATTACTGTCGCAAGGCAGGGTCTTTTACATGGGCCGGGATGAGCAGTATATGGGTTTGTGTGCCTGTCTGCTGTCGGCCCAATTCAGATCAGCAAACCGGTGCTGTCCTCGATTCACAGCTGTGAGCCCCTAGGGTGGTGCGGGAGCAGAGTTCCTGGTGTTTCCCCCTACAATGTGGTATCGGGGATGCAGGCCAACCCGGTAGAGCTAAGCGTGATCCAGAAGTACAGAGCCCTCCTTGCGCAGCGTCCGGCCCACCTCAACTCCGTGAGGCCCTCTCGAGAGCAAGCCCCGCCGTTTCAGCAATATGCCTCCGCTACGCCAGTCCCCAGTACAGATCTATTCCTGTCTGTTGTCCTGATCAGGCCACAACTCAGGGTATCCTCAGTGCTTTGCCACCTCTTATTTGTGTCTGAGGGATCAGGGATGGTGTTGTGGTCCAGGCCAGTAGTTTAGCAGTCAGTTCATTCCCTCTCTGGCCTCAGTTTTGTAGTAGCGTTATCAGCGGGTGTTCTCTGCACCTTCCAGTGTGGAAGAGGATTCAAGTTACATCCCAGGCCCCACACACCGCTGCCCGGCTCCCAACGTGCACCAGGGAGGGGGGAAGTTCTGGCGCCAGGCCTGGAAGCCTATGTCCCAAGAGTTGCTCTTCGCGCGGCAGGGGCTCTCCTGCTCTCACTCTCACTGCAATCAGGGCGCCCCCGCCGAGTCCCTTGGTTCCCCTAATATCTTAGCCGCTCCCTCAGCACTGGCGTCTTCCAAAGGAGGAGGGAGGCGGGGGGGAGAGCATCAGGCCGTAGGCATAGCAGACTAGTATTCGCAGGTTGGGCCCCTCATCACCGCTCACCTTGCCTTCAGGTGTGTCCCACAGGGCCCAGGTCCTTTAGCTGCCTCGCGTACTCCAGCAGGTCTAGTCCAGACCCTGCCCCCGCTCCTCGCCTGAGCCGGGTCCCAACCAAGTCTTCAGCACTTCACAACATCGTCCCCCGCCTCTGCACTCACCGCCCGTGTTCGCAGGAGCTCTCAGAGTGCACCACTTGAGGGGAGGGGGGGCTCCGACACTCCGTTACCAAGGCCGCAGGGGAGGCAACAGGCCGGTCAGGTCACCCTCGTTGTGGGTCGCGGCCCCAGGCAGTACTCCACAGCAGCCTCACCATGCTCGCAGGGGGGAGAGAGTCCCCGAAGTCTCCGCCGCTGTGCTCGTGAGGGGAGGGGAGGATCTAGGAGCAGGAGGGGGGGAAGAGGTCACCGTAGCCCCCGCTCCGCTTCCTGCTGCCACAGCGCTCCACTCGCAGGGGCACTCAATTCTCCAGAGTCAGTCAGCCCCAGTCACCGCTGCACACACAGTCCGGGCTCCAACCCGATCACCAGCGATCCGCCATACCTCGTCCCCGCACTCACTGCCAGTGATCTGTGGCCTCCGCCGAGTGCTCATCAGACGAGGAGGGGAGGGCGTCAGCATTCCAGTCCCTCAGGCCAGTGGAGGAGGCACATCTCGGGTTGGCCGCCATTTTGCAGAGCCGCCGGCCCCAGGCAGCATGTCACTGCGGCTCCTGCCCGTCCGCAGCAGGGGCCTCTCAGCATACCCGCAGCCCCGATCGCAGGGAGAGGGGGCCCAGGAGCAGGAAAGAGGGTCGCTCCCCCTTAGTGCTCCGTCCTCGATGCCGCACCGGCCCCGCGGCCCAGCACCGGTTCCCCCACCACGAGGGCAGGCCTCGCAGGTAGGCCTCGGTCGGAGTCTCAGTATGCAGCTCTCTCCCTCGTCAAATGTCCACCATTTAGCCTCAGAGGCGGTCAGCTCGTCCCTCGACCATTACACTGCTTTATGATTGCTGTTTGGGAGTTGGATTGGTCCCAGCTCCGCAGGATAAGGCAGGATTAGTTGGACCGGGCGAGGAGCTCGCTCAGATTGCGTCCACCATGTTTGGTGGTTAGCCGCACCCCCGAAGCATGACACTATTAGAGTGTGTGAGGGTTATATAAAAAAAAATGTTTTCCTTCCCCGCACTAATTGTGCGGAGCCCGGTGGTTATGTTATGTGACCACCTACCTCCGTCTGCCTTTTCCTCTCTAAAAGAAGTGACCACATCACCCCTGACCTTCAATAACTGAAATGGCTACCCTTTGAGGCTAGAATTCATTTCAGAATTGCTTGTATGACCCACAAAGTGCTGCACTACAGTACCCCCTCCTACCTGACCCAAAAACTGACCCCTGCAGGGTCTTGGGAAATATACAGAGGACGAACCACAGGAGCCCGTGTATGAGAACACTATCTTGCCTATCAAGAGGACGCGTGTGCATGTCTACATGGACATCTACATCCTTGGGACACATTTTAGCTCCAGGTGAACATTTTAAGATGTAAGCCCATTTACCTGCAGTAAGCACACTTTCACCACCGCTGCCAAGATTCATTATTTGACACATCCGTGCATGGCAAATTGAAATTTTTAAGCCTGTTCACGTCAGGTGTACAGTTCAGCACATGTCCTCCTTCAGGCTGACATGTTGTCCTTCTGTGTGATTTTTAGGTTGATCCTTCATTTGCTATTTTAGGGGGATCTCTGAATACAGGGGAGTGGTAGGGCAGACGGATGAGCGGACCTGTGTGAAGTGTCATGCTGAGGTCGAATGCAGGAATTACGAAATATGTTTTTAATGCCAACAGCATTTGAGCAACTAAACAAAATGGTGAAATCAAAGACAATAATGCACCTCTACTGGGGCAAACTCTGCCCCGGCAGGCAAAACCACCAAAATAATCAAATTGTATTTAATACAAAGGAACTCGTGCACCTTCCCCCATCGAACCACAGTGTAATCTGCATGCCCACCCCCTTCAGTCGTACCACAACAAGAGATGAAGAGGATGAATGCGTTGTTTACCTGTTGTGGCCGGGGTTACTGCACCCAGATACTGCGTGTGCATGCGGTTATTGCACACTGCTGTGCCTCCTGGAAGCCTGCCCAGGCACAGCGTCAGCGGGTTTGAGAGTAGTGCCCCACAAGATGTGCGGAGCGGAACTCTGTGGAATCTTGTGGAGTTTTTAGGTAACTCAGCGGAATTCCGCGGAGTAAAACGCTGCGAGTTTCGCCCAATCCCTATTCAGAACACATGAGGGAAGTTTCTTTATGGAGCACCTACTTACTTTGATGTGTTTCATTACTGTTTTAGCTGAGCTATTTCAGCTAACCTGCTGTATTGTTGTATCTCTTGAACTTTTGTTTACTCTGCTCATACAATAGATTGATTAGTATCCTAAAATAAATTTTTGGGTGATTCCTGGTCCTTATTGTGGAGTCACATTGGCTTCACAAGCTAGAAATGAACTGTTGATGTCTAGTCCTTTACAGCACTTCAAGTCAACCAACAAAGGTCCATACGACCATTGGGGAAAATCTTTAACAACTTCACTAATTGAGATTGTGTTGCAAGTATCACCGCACTGTCCCACTTATCTCCACAAATAACTCAGTCATCCTTAGGGGGAGGATATCCCTGGAGTTTTCTTCCTTGACTGCCCATTCTCCTTTGATAGTTTTACTTCCTAGAATCTTAAAACCTACCAATGCACTCTCCAGCTTGCATCCTTCATAATGCCTCCATTGCTACTTGACATCTGATTAACACACAGCAAACCTTGCAACGGCAAAGAAAGTGTATAAAAAAAGCCCCTTCTCATAAGTAGATAAGCATGCCTCCATCAGCGGATTCACTATGTTTACTATTAGTGGAGCTGAGATCACTTCCCCTTCGTCCAGTAGAACCCTTCGAGTTCAGGCTGATCCACTGGACATCTTTTTGAAGCAGAAATTCACTTAGATGTTGCCTTTCTTCTTAGTTTTTAGCTACATAGTTCAAAGCTGCTTGCACAATTTCTAATCAAAGGCTGCATCTACTTCTTTAAAAACTTCAGAAGACCTATGCCAGACCCTTTTTTACTGTGCCAGTCCTGTATCAGTGTTACAAAGGTTTAGATTTACTAAGGGCTTGTGTCACTGTTGCGTCACGCTAGCCAACACAAGCCCTTGAGTCAGATTTACTAAGCCACGCAAAGCCACCTTGCATGGCTCTGCGTGGCCTAGTAGATCTGGAGTAGCGCAAGGCAGCAGAAGTTGCTGCCTTGTGTTACTTTGTATTGGGAAGGCGTTCCATGGGTGGAGCGTGGGTGTTCTCATGCATCCTTCTATGGTTTTTGTCGCATTCCCAGATTCACTAAGACTAGTAAACCTGGGAATGCGTCAAAATGGTGCACCATCCCAACAGAGGTGTAATTTCTCTTTGTTATTTCCTCTTTCTACGTGAGCTGCATTCTGTAGCACACATAGAAAGAGAAAAATGCCTCTGAGGATTGTTTTGTGCAGGAAGGTGTCCCTTTCTGCACAAAAACAATCCTGCCTGTAATGCAGGCACCCTTGTACTATGGTGCATGGGTTCCTGCGTTGGTGCAAGGCAGCGCTGAGTGAGCCAGAGCAGAGAGAGAGCACGAATGGCCATATGTTAGTAAATTTGACGCATTCCTGCTCTCTCTGCTTGATGCAGCACAGCATGTTGCCTTCTGCATTGCACCAAGTCTCAGTAAATCTTGGAACAAGTGTTTTCTGATTTAAAAGATCTGATAGCCATAATGTTTAATCTGGGTACCCAAACCACGAAAAGCATTGCAGAAATCACGACATCTCTACTTATGAATCTGGCACCAAGTCTCTAAAATAATCTAAGTTAAAATGAAGAAGATTATAAGCTGCTTAATCTCTAACTTAGTAGTAAAGCTGATATTTAGTTTCAAGCTCCCAGTATAAAATGTCCTCCACAACCTCAGAATGTGTAGTCAATTCGCCCTGAGTTTATTGCTCACCCGTACAATTAGCTAGAGTTGGTAGAACTGCGCAATTTTTTTCCACACGCACAATATGCAGTTTTCACAAAAACTACACATAATAAGTAGTTGTCAGTGTCAAAGGACACTTAAGGTATTTCCTCGCTTAGAAAAGTCACGCAAATTACATGCGCAAAGGGGCACATTTACATGAAAATGGCGTAGTGGGGTGCCGCAAGCAATTTTGCTGTGCCATGCTGCGTCATTTTCAAAATGCAGGGTTGCACCATATTAACAAGAATACAACGCATCCCTGTGCTCACCCCTGTGCTAAAAAAACTGCCTAGCGACAAGGCAGGCACCCATGCACCATGATGCAAGGGTGCCTGCATTGCAGGGATGATTGTGTTTGTGCAGGAAGCGACACCTTCGTTAAAAAAAGTGACGTTCCAGTGGGAGTAGGGGCTTGTAAATATGCCCCAATTTATTTTAATACAGTCTCTAAAGCCATGTGCTGAACATTGCCAGCACAGTGCATTCAGCCATGACACACATCCAGTTTTACACGTGAAATAAGCTAGTTTCTGCCTAAACAAATCTATTGTGAGTGAAAACTACAGGAAAATTACAAGCAAGAAAAAAACAGAAATTACACGAAATACGCATACACCAGTAATCGGAAATTATGCAAGGTTACCCTTGCCTAAAAAACATATCTACCAGGCTCTACTATTGACTTATTGTATGACGAGAGGACAAGCACTGATTTTCCAGGAAGTGCCCCCGTATATATATATTTCAACTGCTCCAAGAATAGAAAGTAGATCCAGAAAGCTAATGTTGTTACCCATTTCACTGTCCTTCCACCACTCAGGTCACCTCTAGGAGCACTATTTCTTACCTAAAATGGCATCTGCACCAATAGCTCTGACTACTGCCATGTTTAATACCTTCTTCAAATTACTCCTCATTTCTCACCTCTTCAAAGTAAGCCTGCGTTTAATGCCTCGTACCTTTATTAGGGTCTGTGAAATGGATCCTAAGTTTTAATTCTTGCCAAGCTCTTAAAACAATTGCTTAGTCAGAGGGACCATGTTGGCAGCAAATTTTAGCTGCTCCAGTAGGATCTACAACTCCTTCAATGTCACCTTAGCTAATAAGCATGTTACAGCTCTGACAGGTAAGACATTTGCTGGCCAGCAACCTTAACTTTTATTTCACTGTGTCAATTTCTATTCCTTAAAAGGTTAGCTAGGTTCTGTGTCCTTCATACATTTCCAACATCTAAGGGAAACAATCTGTCTGCCATCTGTCTGCATTTGCGCTAATACAGTCATTCTTTGCTTATCATGCCACAAAAAAACCCATTTTGATCAGTGGTTCTTAACCTGTGGTCGATGGCTACTCAGGGGTTCTCAACTGTTCAGAAAATGAAAGAATTCTGAGATTTAAAAAGTATATATAAATAAAGAGGCAAAATTGAAAAATGACATTTTTAAAATGTTCTTAAAATGTAAAGGAGTTTGAAATTGGAGGCTAAAAATGTAGTTGGTATCCTTAGCTTGATTTGTTGGAACAGCACAAACACAACCGAAAGAATAAAGTATAGACGATGGGCGGCCTAAAATGAAGCAGCAACAAAAAGACAGCATGCATTAGGAGCAAAAAGGACAAAATACTATTCTAGAGTTTAGCATATCTCTTTGTCATTAAAAATTTTAAAAACTAATTTAGAAAAGCTCCAACCTTCCCATTAAAATTTCGATTTTTCTATATTTGCTTGTGAATTAAATGAAATATTTCAAAAATTGTGTATTTGTTTGACTTATACTTGTTTCTATATTTGTGTTTTAATTTTGAGATTCAGATCATAGAAGCTGCTTAGGCCGGGGGTCCCAGCTTCCAATAATGTCTCAGTGGAGGTCCTCTGGTTCCAGTAATGGTTCAGTTGGGGTCCACAGAAGTCAAAAGGTTAAGAATCTCTGATTTAGATAATGAGCTACACCTTCTATCCCACTGTCCTTCTTGACAAACCATTAACGGAAAGCGCTTAAGTACTCAAAGACCACTCATGACACAATACAACCCATTTGTCAAAGTAAAATTTGCCTTTGATAGTAAAGCCCAGCAGGTAATTGCTTTCAGCTTGCACAGATCATAAACTGATGATAAGGTCAGACGTTGATAAAAAAAAAAGCTCCATTTACTCCTTTCCCTTCTTTCCAACTTGATTTCTTCTTCAAAAGAGATGTAAGGCAGAGATCATTCTTCTTTGTTGAGTCAAAGAGAAATCAATTTGCCTGCAGGGTAAGAGAAATGATGGATCAAATTAGGCATGCCGGTTCGTCTCCTGGGAATCTGACCTAAGGGTGATACTTTAAAATGTAAATAAGTATCCAGAATCCTTCCTAAACCCTCCTACTCAAACTTTTCTAGCAGTAAAGACTCAAAATGTAAACACTTTTTGAAGAAATTTAGTAATTTTTTTGTGTTCTTGTTTTTGACAAAACATATCACTGTCATTTGTTACCCATGAATCTGGATAAATGTCAAAAGAGCATCACTGACAAAATTCGTTAGGGAATTCCATTACTCTGAGTCCATTATTCCTCATTCTAGACATTACACTATGGAGGTGATTTTGCCTCCCACAGACAGGCAGGTGCTTAACCAAACAATCCCCTTCTTAAAATAAGTTTACCCCCTTCCAGGTAAATATACTTAGATCACCTACCCAGGAGATATCCTATATTGTCCCTCTAGTGGGCAAGGTAGGTTAAGACGAAGCAACCAGAAGGTAGAGAAATTAGAGTGAAATGAGGAATAATGGAGATAAAGTAATGGAATTACCATAAGTAATTTTATCATTACCTCTTCCTTACACAATAGAAAATACCAAAACAAAAAACCTTAGCAAGTCTATTGCCAACAGAACTGATGCTGACATTTAAAATGGAGACTTAAAATTGATGCACAAAGGTATATTTATTAGAGAATATTTATGCATATTTACTTTTTGGGTGAATGAACTCTAGATCCAAAATCAGTAGCACCAGTACTCTCCAACTGAAGGCAATAGTGCATGGTACAAATGTAAGGGATTACCCATGTAGTCTGCCCACAAATTTCCACCAGTGAAGCTCCCTGAGCTGTAGAGTTGGAAACAGCGTAATTCTAGTGAACCTACCCAGCACCCCAGGAACCTTTTGAATCTTAGGTGTCCATGACTGCACGATATTAGCCAATGTGTGAGAGTATGAGTAAAGGGCTTTAAACTTTTCCATGCTGGACTAAAATGAATGAAATGTTGCTTAAGACTTACAAGAGGCAGTGGAATGCTTATGTAGTCTCACGTCCTCAGAAGGAAAGGTAGTGCATCTTTTGTCCTTTGTCCTCGCCCTTGCTCCACAAGGTCACGGTTGCCATTCCCTCGCCATGTCAACTTGGAACTGTTTCACAAGATGATTGGAATGCCTAGTTGAAGAGTCTGCTGGGGAATATTTGTTCATCTCATTCATTGCCCACTTAGATGCTTTTTGTCTGTGATTTTTGCTTCTTTTACTGCAGCAAAATTCCTTATTGGATTCTCTTACCTAGAAAACTATATGCTGCACTCTTTTTCAACCCTGTTTCAGGTTAGTGTTGGTGCCTTGCCTATCAACTCCTGTACAATTCACGATCTACAATCAAGTACTACCAATATTGCCCAGGATGGTTTTCAGCTCTTAGTGGCTTTTCCTTCTTAATTGGGAGTCTCCTAAGGAAAAACTTTACATCTTTCACATGTATATTAAGAGCAGGTTGGAACCGTGCATACTGGAAGCAGTCAACTTTTCCTCAGGCAATCAAGAAGGAAACTAGAGACACCTTCATAATGTCTAGTCCTTGACATGAAAAGGTTATAAATCTCTCAAAAAGAATCCACTCTGACCAGGTAAATCAAACTGCCATTCTCACAGCCATAGAGTGGAGGACAACTTCTTGTGACAGACAGACACAATTTATGTTCAAACAAAAAGAGGATACTACCTTAGGAACAAAGGATGGTCCTAAATTTTAAATCAATCTTATCAGTAAAGATCCTGACATATGGATATTTACTGGGAAGAAATCCTAACTCCTTTAGTCTTCTGGATGGATTATTAATTACTAGACAAAAAAACTTTAACATTAATTAGAACATTGGAATGTCGAGCACTCCATTGAAGACAATGGAGTGCTCCGTGCTTCTACGGGCCGGTAAAGGCGCGCAAAGCAACATTCCATTGTTGTTTTTACAAAGGCCTCTTTGAGCCCGAGGGGATTTAAACCCCCTCGAACTCCGAGAGGCCTTTGTTTTATTTGTTAGAACATTCTGCCCTCTAGTGGCAGAATGTTCTAATAGCCTTATAGCCATTCGTAGTTGGGCTATACCGGCTAATAAAGTCCTGCTCCCTTCGGCTCGGGCCTTTAATAGCCGGTATAGCCCGCTACGGCGGGCTATAAGGCTATAGTACATTAATTTAATTGACTTCAAAGGTTCAAAATGAGGTCTTTGCAGAATCTCCAAAACCAGCATTATCTCCCACTAGGAAACTAATCTTCTTGTAGCAGGATGAGAAATAGAAAACTGTTCATGAGTCGTAAGGCATAAGGCTCAAAGGACTGAGCAATGCCCCTAGGTTCTTTCAAAGCCTTCATAGAATCCCACTGTATATGAAAACTGGCTACTATAACCCACGTTGAAACCCCTCTAGAAGGAAGCGAAGAATATACATTCTATCTCCTGAAAGAGGATTTGGCCCTTTGCTGCCACACATTCTTTTGAAAGAAGCCCAATGTTGGGAGGCAGATTTAAACATCGGGCTCTATTATGAGGCTGGTGGTCCACGGACCGCCAGACTCGCGGGGGCGCAGAGGTGGTGGTCTTCTGACTGCCCTATTACAATTAGGGCAGTCGGAACGACATTGCCCAGCCGCAGCAGCCAGGAAACCGCCATTCCCTTGCGGTGTTGCGGCAGTCAGGAGGCCACAATATGTTTGGCGGGACTGCCAAGGTCCCCCCAAGCATATTACAAGTTTCCTCTCCACCACGGTTTTCATGGTGGTTCCACCGCCATGAAAACCTTGGCAGAGAGGCCTGGTGCCTCACACCATGTAGATGCGTGCCGGGGGGCACAAGATGTGCTCCCTGTATGCATGCACCCCAGTTCCTGCACGGCATGGACTTTACAGTTGATGCCGTGCAGGAACTGTTATTTGCATTCCCATTGCGGTTCGCATTTTCAGGGCACCACCATGGGAATGTCAAAAAATGCCTTCCAGACACAAGAAATACTTGTAATTTGGTGGGCGACCCAACCACTGGTTTGGCGATGCGGCAGCAAGGCGAACCTGGCGCCGCACCGTCAAACTCATAATCATGCCCATAGACTGTGTTCTAGAATGTTATTCTGCAACAGATATTTCTCTAGAGATCCCCTTGTTCTAAAGCCCATCTACTCAGCCTCCAAACCAACAAGTGGAAGAGTCATAGAACTTTCTGTTAAAAATATGGATAGATGAAACACCAACACCTCTCTCTTCTTGCATCTGGACCGCAGCACACCAACTCCACTGTACTTCACTGAATTCAATGAGCTTTTCATAGCAGTTAAGGATAAAATATTTCCTTATTACACCCACTCCCACATAGGACCAAGCCCCACTCAAACTGAGATATGGTAGATCAAGCTATAATCAGTGCTCTGAATTCGACTGAAATAAAATAATCCTCCAAAAGGAACCTTGAACCAAGGATTACCGACCAGATGACAGGAAGCCAGATGCAAAACAAAATGTCTTCTGGATAGGTGATCTGGATATGCTTACGGGGGGGAGGTGGCACAGTATGTTTTACGAGGGGAATTAGTCAAGCGACTGCCTGTTTGTGGAAGTCAGACTCCCTTCCATAGTGAAAAGAATGGAATGAAGCTTGGAACAATGAGGCAATAGCCTCTACTGCTTCATGACTTTTCCCATCATTTCTGACTTTCTTGTTTTCCAGAGTCTTTCCCAGCTACTTTACTAAAGCATCTTTTGTTCCTTACTAACTCTGATCAAACTGCTTCTCTCTCCCAATAGCTGTGTCACACTTCTTGTCCATAAATGCACCCGTCGTGCCTCATTTGGAAGAATTGTATCAGGAATCTTTGTCTCCACCACTTGCCACCAGGAAATTAACAGGTCAAAAGTATGTACAAGCATATGCAATGCAATAGGTCTCGCATTTACGAGAATTTGAGCTATTGGCATTGTAAATGACAATGCCTTTTATTTATGTGTTGTTTTTAAAACTGATAAATAAAAGGCATTGTCATTTACAATGCCAATAGCTTAAACTCTCGCAAATGTGAGACGTTGGTGCCCGTGCTATAACATTTTTTTTAAAGCTTTAGGAGAGAGCCTATCCTGCTGGCTGGACAAAGCTATGTGAGAAAATAGTGCTCGGTGGCTGTAATTAAAGCCTACCGAGTAACAACACAAGTAGCAGGGGGTGTCGCCATGAGAGGTTACAAAATGAGACAAGGCGGTACTAAGGAGGGACTACTAAGCCTATTGACCAATGAACAGCCACAGTTTACAGTGGACAATGACACAAGCCAATGAAAAATAAAGGCAGAGAGTGGGCGGAGCTTCAAGTCCCTACCTCAATACAGCATGCCTCGAGGAGCAGCGCATGCGCTGCCCAGGCTTGACCTAAAAGCATGATGTCCCAGTAGGAGGGGATGGAGGCGCATATGACCATACAGACGAGTTACACTGCTTAGCAGACCAGTGGTACATGGCTACTGTACTACTTACAGGGGCATGGGAGTGGGCTGTGTCTCACGCCACAACCCACCCACATATGTATATAAGTCACTCCTGGCAGAGGGGTACATTTCCACCACCACTGTGTGGGTGAAGGAAACAAAGGCACATTTCCATTCATGGGTACTATTTCCATTATTTCATCCCATTATAGAAATTTATGTGATGAAGGGCATCAGCCGCAGGCATGGGTAACTTCAGGTGTACACATGGGGTATTAATCTTAGCACTTACAAACTACCACAATATAAAAAAATGTTTGGTCTGAGGCTTGACACTTTTCCTCATTGTGCCCCAAACTGTGCACCGTGAAAAATAAATATGTAATATGGAAATTGGAAGTTTACACCCTATTGTCCCAATTACACCTTTCAATGTCATCCCCTTCACATCTGAGCCTGGTATCGGTTATTCGGTTTCAACCGGACCCTACACATATACATAGTAATGTTGTCTGTAATGCTCTTCGTTGCTGATTACAGCCGGGTCCGCCCTATGTCAAATACGTCAATATCAGGTAAACAAGTAAAAAGCGTACTGAATTATGATATTAGTGGTGTTTGAGCTTAATGTAAGAAACCATTATCAACAGTTGCAGTGTGTTATATGATCATTCGACATGGATAAGGACCAGTGCTTAATTTGTGCCGGTGCTTTCCGGTGCTTAGCACCAGCACTTATTCATCAGGGCCGGGTCTACACTACAATACAAATATAATCTTGAAAAGACACAAACACACATGTGCTCAAACCCCTGCACACACATACATAATCTCCCAGACAAAAACACGTGCACAAACGCGTGCACACACACACAAACACACTTGGATCACACACAGACATGACCATTATTTCAACATCGTTCACACAAGCGTGCATACGCTCGCAAACAGAGGCACCTGGGAATGCCTCAGACACGTAGCTACACCCACATTGTAAATATTTCACCCCATGCATGCGCACATTTTTCAGCATAATTTGCACACTCGCGCACTTTCGCCGAGCAATAGCTACACGCAGCAAAGGTGAACACACACACTGCTATGTATGCCTCGTAGACACACACATCCAAGTATATCACACGTGCGTGCTTACATACACAAACATAGCAGTGGCGGCACATATACACACGTGTTCAAAGTATTAAACGCCTTTATAGAGACTATCAAAAATAAATATTGCATACATTAATGCATCCAACAGAGGCACATCTCTCACGTCCTAACCCAGGGGGTCCAATTTGCTTCTGTACTACACCTATTATTTTCCTTCCACAGTCACTTCCGATATAAGTATATATGTAATTAGAGGCTGATAGCTCAGAGGTAACCCCGTCTGAAACAGAGAACTGTGCGTGTCTGGCAGGGTCTAATTCGAAGACAGCCAACTCGGCTTCTCATCCTTTCAAACTCGATAAAATCAGTACCATTGAGTTGTATGACAATAAGATGAAGTATTTGAGGTGTGCACTGATACGTGTTATATACTTTTAATCAGTGCTTAATTTGAGCCAGTGGTTTCCGGTGCTCGGCTCCACCACTTAATTGTCAGCATCATCTCCGACTCTAGTGACAGTCTACCACATGGTAGAGCTGTCTGAGATGTGCACAACAACTGTTTTTATTAAGTCAAATGGGATTGAAAATGAATTCAGCCTCTCACGCCATTATTATAGCTTTGTGTGGCCTGAAATAGTCTGAAATGTCATACTTGAGCAAGACCACTGACTCATTGTCAGTGAAATTGCTCCCCCTCCCTCGCAGCACCACCATTAAGTGAGGCCTGCCCCTGCACTTGCACTCTCGTGTGTGCTGGTGTTCGAGGCCCTCCTCCACCCGCAGGATCACCTGCGCCTCATCCCTGGTGGTCCAGTGGACCCCTGTTCTCCTTTGCCTCGCTCCGCCCTCCTTTCTGTTTTTTCACTCATTTTTGCTTCTCCCTCTGTCTTTTTCTGTTCTGCACTTTTTCTGCCTTCTCTCATTTTTCCATTTATTTCCTTATTCCCTTAGCCTCCCTGGTGGTCCAGTGGACCTCTGTTCTCCTTTGTCTCGCTCCGCTGTCCGGTCCGTTTTTCACTCGTTTTTCACCTTTTTTCAAATCGTTTCTGCACTTTTCTGCTTTCTGTGCTTTCCCTGCTCTCTGCCTTATTTCACTCTTTTTCTCCTTTTTTCCCCTCTTATTCCTCCTTTCCCGCCCGTTTTTCCCCGCCGCTGCTGCCCCCGCGGCCCCTCCCCCCCAGCACGACCAGCGCAACCAATTCTGCTCCCCTCCCCGCTCCCGCCTCCCAGCTGTCCAGCCCTCCCCGACCCCTACTTAATGGCGGGCGTGCCAAAGGCAAGCCCGTCTGCACCCGTCAGCGACCCGACCGCAACCAGCGCCAGGAACCCTGGATCTCTGCACCGCCAATGCTACGACCTGGCGGCACTCCGCGCCCTCAACCCAGGCAGCAACAACAACTGCAAGCTAGCGTCACCGGCCGACACCCACGGACCCTTCAGCTGTCACCGCTGCCGGCACACCTGCAGCACCGCCAAGACCACGGACCCAGCGCAACCCACCAGCAAGAACACACCTGAACCGAAGACCCTGCAATGCATCCTCCTCAACGTCCGATCCCTCCACAAACACGCCACCGAAATCTGGGACCTCCTCGACAGCACCACTCCGGACGTAGCGTTCCTCACCGAAACATGGACCAACACCTCCTCGGGACCGGACATCGCCATCCCCCAAGGATACAAGATCTCCAGGAAGGACCGCCCCAACCACCCGGAAGGAGGAATCGCCATCGTCCACAAATCCACTCTCCGCCTGAGCACACTCCCAGACGAGCCCACAGACCTGATGGAACACCTTCACTTCAAGATACTGGCCAGCCCCACCACCACCCTCCGAGGAACCCTCATCTACCGACCCCCTGGACCCCGCGGACCTTTTGCCGAATCCATCACGGACTTCATCTCCCTGCAGGCCATCGCATCCACCAACTACACCCTGCTGGGAGACCTCAACTTCCACCTCGACAACTAACGGGACCCCAGCACCACATCCCTCCTGGACAACCTCCACAACATTGGACTCTGCCAGATCGTGACCGAACCCATGCACTCAGCAGGACACACCCTCGACCCCCTCTTCACAACAGGAAACTCCATCACCTTCAGCCACATCACCGAACTCCCATGGACTGACCATCGATGCGTCCACTTCACCTTCAGAACACCCACCATCCACAGACACCAGCACCTGCTCCCACGAAGAAATTGGACCAGAATCACCAATGACCAGCTAACCTCATCACTCAGCAACTCCACCCCGACCGTCACGGAAAACGACGACCCCAACGCCGCAGCCCGAACCCTGCACAGATGGATCACCGACAGCGCCAACACCTTAGCCCCCCTCAAGAAAAACAACAACACCCACGCCAAGAAAGCTAGATGGTTTACCACCGAACTTCGAGACTCCAGACGCACTTGCCACCACCTCAAAAAGGACTGGAGGAACACCAAATCCACAGAAGCCCACAACAACTTCAGAGCCGCCACCAAAGTCCACCACCAACTCATCAGAAAAACAAGTAAAAAAGCGATCGAAGACAGAATCTCCACCCAAGCACACAACAGCGAAGAACTCTTCAACATCATCAAGGAGTTAGCCCAACCTACCAGCGAGTCCACCGACATCCCACCCTCACAAGACCTCTGCGACAAACTCTGCACCTTTTTCCACCACAAAATCAAGAGCATCTACGACAACTTCGATGAAGACAACCAACACAATGAACCCTCACCAACCACCCCCGACACCATGAAGCCAACGATCAACAACTGGACAGCCCTCACCACCGAAGACGATGAACTCAATCCACTCTGGGGCCCCCACGGACCCCTGCCCCCACCACATTTTCAACAGAGCCGCCGACACCATCGCACCCATGCTCCGCCACACCATCAACCGCTCCCTGGCAATCGCATTGTTCCCCGACAACTGGAAACACGCCAAGATCAACCCCCTCCTCAAGAAACCCTCGGTGGACCCCACCGACCTCAAAAACTACAGACCCATCTCCCTGCTCCCCTTCCCAGCGAAAGTAATCGAGAAAGCCATCAACAGCCAACTCGCCACATTCATCGAAGAGCACAACATCCTCGACTCCTCCCAATCCGGCTTCAGAAAAAACCACAGCACGGAAACCGCCCTCCTCGCTGCAACAGACGACATCCGCACCCTACTGGACAAAGGAGAAACAGCAGCCTTCATCCTCCTCGACCTCTCAGCGGCGTTCGACACAGTCTCTCACCGCACCCTAATATGCAGACTCCACGACGCAGGGATTCAAGACAAGGCCCTCGACTGGATCCGGCTCCTTCCTCTCCGGCAGAACGCAGTGGGTCAGACTCCCCCCTTTCCTCTCGGACCCTACACCAACCATCTGCGGAGTCCCCCAGGGGTCATCCCTCAGCCCTACGCTCTTCAACGTCTACATGGCTCCGCTCGCCCCCATCGTCAAAACCTACGGACTCAACATTGTGTCATACGCAGACGACACCCAACTCATCCTCTCCCTATCCAACAAACCCAACACCGCCAGACACAATTTTCGAAAAGGCATGGAAGCCGTCGCAAAATGGATGAAAAACATCTGCCTTCAACTAAACACCAACAAAACAGAAGTACTCATCATGGGCCCACACCCCGACGCCTGGAACGACACCTGGTGGCCCCCTGCCCTCGGAAGTCCGCCCACCCCCACGGACCATGCACGCAACCTGGGAATCATCCTGGACTGCGAACTCAAAATGGACCACCAGATCAACGCCGTCTCGTCCTCCTGCTTCCACACCCTCGACCTCCTATGCAAGACCTTCAAATGGATCCCCCTCGAACACAGAAAGACCGTCACTCACGCCCTGGTCACCAGCAGACTCGACTACGGCAACGCACTCTACGCCGGAATAAACAAAAACCTCACACGCAAGCACAGAACATCCAGAACGCCGCCGCAAGACTGGTCCTCAAACTGCCAAGACACTGCCACATCTCCCAGCACCTGCGCACACTCCACTGGCTCCCCATCGAAGCTAGAGTCACCTTCAAGATGCTCCCCCACGCTCACAAGGCCCTCCACGACACCGGACTAGCATACCTGAACAGCTGACTCAAATTCCACGCACCCCAAAGGACCCTACGATCAGCCCAGCTCTCCTACACCGTGGTCCCCCGCACCAGAAAGACCAGATCAGGCGGCCGCTCCTTCTCCTTCCTCGTGGCCAGAGCCTGGAACGCCCTCCCTCTCCACCTCAGACAGACAACATCTCTCCCCATCTTCACAAGAAACCTCAAAACCTGGCTCTTCGACAGACCCCCTCCTTGATGGACTGGAACCTGCGAAACCCCCCTCCCCAGCGCCTTGAGACCCTCACGGGTGAGTAGTAGCGCTTAACAAACACGTGATTGATTGATTGATTGATTTACTTGTAGGAGTGCGATGGTTAGGTGCTATGTTGTTACTGTCATTGGCAGTGCTGGCAGGGGCAATGGGTGGTGCTGGCTGCAGTGGCCTTTCGAGAAGAGCCCCGGCACTTAATTTTTTACAAATTAAGCACTAATAATGACCGGAAACGGTATTGCTCTCAGAGGGCATGTGTGAAAATTGTTTGACAAAAAAAAGATGTTCAGGCGCCTGGACGTATTAAAGACGTAAATCGGAATGCTTGTGTTCAAAGTGGTCTCCCAAGGCATTTAAAGGTCATATTTTCAGAGCTGCTGCGGGAGACCGATGACATTACAACTAAGGCACAGTCCCATTTCCACTTATATGCAATTAAATGAAAATGTGGGAGATGTACGGCTTACAAGAAGAATTAAACAATTTCTGAAGCTTTTGAAATTAAGGTGCCGATTCCGATCTCGGCCGGTAGGGCTCCGAATCGGATTCGGATTTACCGGATCCGATTCGGAGCCCTGTTTCCCTACCGAATCGTACGCGGGTCCGGCCGAGCGAGTACGATGCAGGCACCCGCGAAATCTCCGACCGACTCGAACGCGGCTTCAACACGCTCCGACCGACTCGCATGGACACGACTCGCACCGCGCTATGGAGACGTTTCCCGGCCGGGGAAGTACAATGCGCGCCGCGACCACTCCGATCGACTCGCGCCGTCCGGCTCGAAAAAGCTTTCGGAGCCGGACTTTGGGGGTCCGCGTCGGACCCCCCTGTACGCGTAGACGCGCGAGTCGCACACAGGGGGAACCATGGGTCCCCCTACCTGTGCATGTACGCCGCGATGCGCATGGACGCGTACACGCTGTAGGGGGCGCCTTGACCGCCTCGCACCCATTGAGTCAATGGGAGCCCGCGTACGCGTCGTACGACCGGCTCCCATTGACTTCAATGGGAGTCCGACCGAATCGAGTCCGATTGCATGCGAACGCATCGTACTCATTCGGTCGGACTGCTAGGGTCCGATTCGGTCGGAATTCTCTCCGGGTCCGGCTCGGTCGGAGAGAATTCCGGCCCGAATCGGAATCGGCCGAGTGTCCTCAAACAGTGACAGATGCAGCCAGAGTACTCATAAATCAGAACTGATGCTACCTAAAATGTAAGCTGTACCACATATAGGACGTAAAATCAGGCAAAGTGAAAAATATGGCTCAATTACACCCGATTTATTCTATACATCAAAGATGGTGCAAGGACGGCGGTGACTCATTCGATGCAAGCAGAGCAAACATACGGTCCCTGCTCGCATTAATTTTTCAGCACTGCCAAGCAACGAAAGGAGTCCCTCTTGTCTCTTAAACTAGGGAAATGGCTACAGCGCACGTCTTGGCTCATGACATTTAACCCCTATAACCTATTACACGTCATCAAATAATGCCGCTCACTGCCACCCAGTGCATCGGATTGACAGATGTTTATAAAAATATCGTTGGCTATTGTTTTATGTTTTTTTCACCATTGCCTCGCACAAGCAGACATTTTCTGCAAATGTTTAAGGTGGAACACCCTCTTCATTGCTAAGGGTTCACTGATATAATATCGATGACAAAAACATTGATGTTAAAAATATCGAAAAAAATATATAGAATGCAAAATTATCGACTACACAGGTAAGTACAAAAATATCGATGTAAAAAATATAGATGTAAAAAATATCGATTTAAATATATATACAAAATAAAATAATACATATTACATATATTAAATATTAATTTTAACAAAATTAATTAAATTTAATAAACATGTTAACAAAATATAACAAATAAACTTAATTAAAAAAACACACAAACATAATAATTTATACATAAATATATATATTTACTTTAAAATAATTAATAAACTATTATCTTTAATTTATTTTAAAACTTTAAAATTATATACAAATAAAATATATATATAACAATAATTTAAAATATAAAAAAATCTATAATAATTTAAAATATTAAACTTTAAAAAATATTTAAACTTACATTTCCCAATACAATCAGTGCAACAGTAGGGAAAGTGTTGGATAGAAAAATTATTAAATTTACTATTCCAACTCCAGTGAGTGCAACAGTAGGGAAAGTGTTGGATAGCGGAGGGGTAAAAATTACTATTCCCACTCCAGTGAGAGCAACAGTAGGGAAAGTGTTGGATAGCGGAGGAGTAAACATGACTATTCCCACTCCAAAGAGTGCAACAGTAGGGTAAGTGTTGGATTAGAGGAGGGGTAAAAATTTCTATTCCCACTCCAGTGAGAGCAACAGTAGGGCAAGTGTTGGATAGAGGAGGGGAAAAAATTACTGTTCCCACTTCAAAGAGTGCAACAGTAGGGAAAGTGTTGGATAGCGGAGGGGTAAAAATTACTATTCCCACTCCAGTGAATGCAACAGTAGGGAAAGTGTTGGATAGCGGAGAGGTAAAAATTACTATTCCCACTCTAAAGAATGCAACAGTAGGGTAAGTGTTGGATTGCGGAGGAGTAAAAATTACTATTCCCACTCCAAAGAGTGCAACAGTAGGGAAAGTGTTGGCTAGCGGAGGGGTAAAAATTACTATTCCCACTTCAAACAGTGCAACAGTAGGGAAAGTGTTGGATAGCGGAGGGGTAAAAATTACTATTCACACTCCAAAGAGTGCAACAGTAGGGAAAGTGTTGGATAGGGGAGGGGTAAAAATTACAAAGTCCCACTCCACTGAATGCAACAGTAGAATAACTGTTGGATAGCAGAGGGGTAAACATTTTTATTCCCACTCCAATGAATGCAACATTAGGGAAAGTGTTGGATAGCGGAGAGGTAAAAATTACTATTTCCACTCCAGTGAGTGCAACAGTAGAGAAAGTGTTGGATAGCGGAGGTGTAAAAATTACTATTCCATCTCCAGTGAGTGCAACAGTAGGGAAAGTGTTGGATAGGTGAGGGGCACAAATTACTAATCCCACGCCAATAAGTGCAAAAGTAGGGAAAGTGTTGGGTAGCGGAGGGGTAAAAATTACTATTCCCACTCCACTAAATGCAACAGTAGAATAACTGTTGGATAGCGGAGGGGTAAAAAACTTTATTCCCAATCCAGTATATGCAACAGTAGGCAAAGTGTTGGATAGTGGAGGGGTAAAAATTTACTACTCCCACTCCAGTGAGTGCAACAGTAGGGAAAGTGTTGGATAGCGGAGGTGTAAAAATGACAATTCCAACTCCAGTGAGTGCAACGTAGGGAAAGTGTTGGATAGCGGAGGGGTAAAAATTACTTTTCCCACTCCAGTGAGTGCAACAGTAGGGCAAGTGTTGGATAGCGAAGAGACAAAAATTACTATTCACACTCAAACAGTTAAAACAAAAATAAAAAACATTAAAAATTATAAAAAATTATAAAAATAAATAAACAATATTTAGAAATGAAAAATCAAATATATTAAATATATAAAAATTAAAAATATTATAATATTATTTACATATAAAAAACCTACAAATAAAATATTAGATTAAATAATAAATACATTTATAAAATAAAATTCTTTTAAACTAGGAAATAGTTACAAACAAATAAATTAATTATTACATAAATGTATTTATTGTATTTCCTACTCTATAACACCACACCAATAACAAAACACTTCAACATTTTTAATTACATTTTTCCCCAAAATTAACATAATTAATAATCAATTTAAAAAATATTATTAATAAAAGAAACTAATAAACATTATTTGACTACACACACTTTAACACTATGATATACACAACACACACCTAAACTAAACTCTAAAATAATAAAACACAATTAAAACTTAGGGGGTCATTATGATCGCGGGCGGATCGCGGCGAACCGCCCGCCAAAACTCACCGCCGGACGGCCATTTACCCCCCGCCACATTAGCATGGCGGGGGGTACCGCGGCGGACGGAAAGACCATCCGCCGCTTTTCCGCCCGCAGGCAATCGTCACGATTGCCTGCGGTGCGGAAAAGGCCCATAACATGGTGGCGGTGCCTTGCAGGCACCGCCATCCATATTATGATGGGAGCGGTAGAATGCCTTTCCATGGCGGAGACTCCGCCATGGTAGGCATGCGGTCTTTGGCTTGTGGGGCCATTGCGGGCCCCCGGGTGTTGGGGGGGTGGAGGGTGCACATAGGGGGTACCCATGGTACCCCCCTTCATTGGCATGCACAAGGTGGCAGGCACCGCGCGGTGCCTGTCACGTTGTGCATGCCAATGCACAACATGCCTTTTTAACATTGTGGCGGGTGCTGCTTACAGCACCGCCCGCCACAATGTTAAATTTGCGGGATGCGACCGCCAGGGTGGCGGTCGCATCCTAATGGGCACAGCGGGACCGCCGCACCTCTGGCGGTCAGTCCAGTTTACCGTTACGGTGGCGGGCGGTTTGTCCGCCCGCCATCGTAATGGGCCCCTAAGTTATAAATTAAAAACTATTACCATTAAGAAATATTAATAAAGTAAATAAAATGTATTTAATACCCACCCTTTACCCCTTTAAAAGTAAAAACAACAGACAAAAAATTAAACAATTACCCAAAATACATATCAAATAATTAACATTAATTAACAACTATATAGTAATTAATTAAATACAAATTACTTCCCACCCTTTACTCCTATAAACACCAAAACAAACACCTACAATTAATTACACAATTACCAAAATTAATTACCAATTAATTAATTAAAATGAATTAACATCCAATTATTAATTCATCAATAAAAAATAAATTATTTTCCACCCTTAACATCTATAAACACCAAAACACACCTAAAATTAATTACGCAATTACCATAAATAATTACCAATTAATTAATTAAAATTAATTAACAGCCAATTATTAATTCATCAATTAAAAATAAATTACTTCCCACCCTTAACACCTCTAAACACCACAACACACACCTAAAATGAATTACACTATTACCATAATTAATTACCAATTAATTAATTTAAAATAATTAACAACTAATTATTAATTAATGAATAATAAATTACTTTACACATTTAACATTATAACATCTCAATTAAACAAATATTAATAAATAAAAAATAATCAATACATTTAATATAATTGAATTACTTCCCACCCTATTCCCCTATAAACCCATAACCCGCTACAGAACTGAAAACGCAAAATTCAAATAAAAACAAATAATAACTAGTAAAAATGTAACACATATATTAAAAATAGAAACAATTCTTATACAAAAAAACATACCACACATACATATAAAATATATACTAAAATACATAACATTAATAAACAAACGATATTTTTAACAACTATATTTTCACAAACGATATTAAACACTTCGATATTTTTCACATCGATATTACTTACCTAAAATCGATATTCTTGACCACGAGAATCTGTATGTCGATATTTCTGACCCACGATATTTGAAAATCGATATTTGTGCAACTCGATATTTTTGAATCGATATTCTGTCTCTGCACCCTTGAGAAGCTTAAGCTTAAGCATAAGCTCTGTACAATGGACTAGATTGTCAACACGTTATGTGGTATTAAATTCAACTTCAGTGCAGAAAACTACCATCTGTGGTGCATATGAACCAACCTGGTTTGCTAAATTAATAGCTACAGACAGCTACGCCCACAGATGGAATTTATGACTTTGGAAAACTTGCAAGTATAGTTAATACTCTGCAATTGTAGGTCAAGGGTTTGGGATAAGAATCATTTTCCACCCAGGGAAAGGGAAAGTAAGATAATTAAGAAGATATTGAACACCGAACATTTTCTTTGTGGGTATTATCAAACCTTTCCTATGTCTTTTCAAACACAATTAGCAAAATGACACTTAGGTGCCCATTACAAGTAGGTTGGTAATGAACCTGTTATTTTCCTCCCTGCATCAGTTCCAAACATGTCTATCTCTGGGTAATTTCAATATCAATTATATGGGAATCCATTGCAATTGGGTTTCCCAGTCACCAATCTTAGAATTAGGAAAAAAACAGAGCAATACATTCTGATGAGTGAAATTCAGGAATGTGACTACATTCTGTACCATGCTGTGCACCTGTGCATGCCAAGGGGCATTATAAGCATACACAAGATGATATGTAACGATCTCAGTCATAGATATAATCCTTTGATAGACAAAGACTGTCCAGGATGTCATGTGTGTGTGTGCGCGTGTGTGCATGTGTCTGTGTGTCGCGTGCATGTGTGTGTGTGTGTGTGTGTGTGTGAGAGAGACACAAGTGTCCGAGTGCAGTGGATGCAAGGTCTCCTATTGGGCATACTTCACTCGTCCCTACCTTTTCTACTTATCTGCCATATCTTTGAGCACATGTTGCATGGCTAACCTCTGACAGAGCATGCCTCATAATCCCAATACTTGGGGCCTGATTTAGAGTTGTGCGTTTAGAGAAAGTCCTCCAATTTGCAGAGGAAGTGTAAATCCACGGGAGAAATCATAGGTGCAAATCTCTAGCCCACACAGATGTTTGAGAAGAAAATTTGGCTGACAGATTGCCTCATCTTCTGGAAAAAAGAAAAGGATGTTGTCGATTCACATTAAAATAGGAATAAACCTTCAGCATGGAGCCTCAGATAGCATCTCATGTTTACATCCCTAGGAGTGCACTAAGGAGAGTGACTGGCTTTGTGTGTCTCTCACTACAGTGTGTGGTGGAAGCAGCCGCGACCCGTGCAAATAAGAGTGGTGGGGCTGGGTGAGAGGGGGGTTCGACAGACGACGACGAGGGAAAATTAATTATTAATTTAATTTTCCCTCGTCGTCATCTGTCGAAATCCCCCACCCACCCGGCCCCACTGCCCCACCGCTCTTACCTGCATGGGCCGCGGCTGGATGGAAGTTTAACCAGTGCAGCAAAGACCCACACACTGTATTCACACACTGTAGTCAGAGGACAGAAATCAAACCAGCCGCATAACCCAATGGAAGGATGTGTATTTGATAAGCAGCGAGGCTGAAACTCTGTCATAGCATAGAGATTGATGTTAACATGCAAAAAATTGATGGCATAAAGACAGAGAGGGCACACCAATGACTGAGCGTTGGACGGGAATTGCAATAACTGGATGAATGATATTACCCAGAGGTATTCCCTATAGATATGTGGACTTTGACTGGCTAATGGAGTGTAATGTGGTGAGAACAATCCACACAGGGTGGGACTGAAAGTAGGCCTAGGAACCAAAATAAAATTGCTCCCTTTAAAAGATAAAAAAAGCCAAATAGTGTCCCATGTTTGTAAATTGGGACACTTTTGATCTTCTAAAGACAGGGGGGCAGATTTACAAGCCCCTTGCGACACTTATGCGCCGCCGTTGCATCACTTTTGTGACGCAGCGGCGGCGTAAAAAAGCGGCCAATTTACAACGTGACGCATCTAGGGAGTTTCGTGTCCCACATGAATAAAGAGACCGACAGGCGGACAGGGTACACACGTCTTTATTGTATCGCTTCTAAACCCTTTCTGCCCATTCCTCCTCCCTTCCGGTTCCCTCTTTTCCGGTTCCTGTCATGCCTGGTCCTGACGTCGCGCGCCGGGGCCAGGCATGACGACACTACATCTCCCCCCTTTCTTAATTGTTTAATGCTTACTCGCTCAAAGTTCTTCAATAAGCCGGGTAGGTCTCCTGATAGTCCTCTGTGGTCGGCGTGAGAGGCGCCCCTCTCTTGACTCTCTTGGGCTCACTGCAATTTCAGGTTCTTCACAGTTCTCAGTTTCTCAGCTTGATTCATACGTGTCATGTTCTGATTCCTCTGCTTGGGTGTATACTGCAGGAT
This sequence comes from Calotriton arnoldi, assembly GCA_963921515.1. Lineage (NCBI taxonomy): Eukaryota > Metazoa > Chordata > Amphibia > Caudata > Salamandridae > Calotriton > Calotriton arnoldi. Next base: position 81,403 of record CAWUFW010008485.1, on the reverse strand, counting down.
TGCATTTCTTGAAGTGTGACACATTTCGCGTGGTTCTCTTGGTCTCAGATGCAGCTGTGATCATAGTTCCTTTTCGACTCGTCACTTGTAGTGGTTGATCACGGTAGCGACTGTCAGTCTTTGTCTTCTGTTCTTGCCTGACTAGCACCCAATCTCCTTCCTGAATGTCAGACATTCTGGCGTGTCGACGACCGTCTGCATACTCTTTCATTTTTGCCTTCTTGACTTTGTCACGGTCCACTAATGTCCTGTGATCAGAAACCTGAGACCTGGAATGTGTGGCGGTGTCTGCGGCTGGTATTCTGGTACGCAGGGTTCTTCCGAGCATCAGAGTAGCTGGGCATTTGTTGGTGGTGCTGTGTGGCGTGGTTCGATAGGCTCGTAGCACCTCATTGAGTGCCGGTTGGATGTCTCGTCGGGTCAATTCTGCTTGTTGTTTAGTTTTCTTTATTGTGGCCATGAACCTTTCGACCATCCCATTGGCTTGAGGCCACATGGGAGTGATCTTCCGGTGTTTAAAGTTCAGGTGTCTTGCGAACTCTGCGAAATCATGTCCATTGAATGGCGGGCCATTATCTGTTTTCACTACTGTGGGGATTCCCCACGCAGCAAATGCTTCATCGATGACTGGTATGACAGTGGCTGCTCTTGTAGATGATACTTGTGTGTGATAGGGAATCTGGAGTATTCATCCATGTGACAATAATATACTTCCCGGACCTCAACGGGCCGAAAAAATCAATGGCCACCTGTTGCCATACGCTGTCTCGGAGGTCAGACATTTGAAGCAGGGGGTGTGGTTCTTCTCGCCCTACTAGTTGGCATTGAGGGCAGTCTTGAAGTGTGGTTTCTACCATTTGATCAAGGGACGGAAACCAGACTCGCTCCCGTAATGCTCTCTTCGTTGCCACAAACCCTCTGTGTCCTTTGTGCGCTAAGTTGACAATTCCTTACCGTAGTTGTTGGGGGATGACAATTCGTCTGTCTCTTAGTAGTAGTCCATTGGTGCTGATTGTGAGATCATCTTTGACATGTCGGAATGACGCGAGTTCTTGTGCGTTGACGGTTCTGTCACTTGGTGTTTCCTCTAAGTGTCTTCACGAGTTTGTGCGGATACGGTGCATTATGTTTTGGAGCGTGGCGTCCTTAGCAGTGGCTTCTGTGATTGCCTCCAGCGGGACAGCGGGCGGTCTTGCCTGATCAATGACGAAGTGGATGTATTCCTCTGCCAGTGAGTGCCTTGTTCGTGTTGAAATCCTGGGATGTCGCGATATGTAATCTGCTGGGTTCTCCGCCTTCCCTGGCTTGTGAACAATGGTGTATGTGTATTCTTGGAGGCGAATACCCCAGCGTTCAATCCGTGGTGGCATCTTTGCTCTGGGATTCCCGAATATTGTTATGAGGGCCTGATGGTCGGTGATCAGTGTGAAGTGTTTCCCATAGATGAAGATATGAAACACATGCCCACACAACTGCCAGGCTCTCTTTTTATGGCTGTGAGTAGGCTCTCTCAGTATCTGTGAGGCTACGACTGGCGTATGCTACGATATGTCGCTGATCTCCTTCGTCTTCGTATTGGGCTAAGATGGCTCAGAGTCCTACAGGGCTGGCGTCAACCGTGATTTCTGTTTTCTTGCGGGGGTTAAAGTATGCCAGGTTAATGGCAGAACTTACTGCTGTTTTGATTTGGCTGAACGCTTGCTCACATTTGGCTGACCATTGAAAGATTTGGCCTTGTTTTGTAAGTTCCCGCAGGGGATAGCTAACAGTGGCATAGGCCTTGATGTAGGGGCACAGTAGCTGGCCATGCCCAGGAAGGATCGTACATCGCTGACATCTCGGGGGCACGGTGTGACATCTAGTGCTGACACTTTATCTGGATCAGGTCGCATTCCGTCACTGGAGAAGATGTGACCTTAGAATTTTAATGTAGATTTATGAAACTCGCATTTGTCTCGGTTGAGTGTAAGGTTGGCATTTAGAAGAGCATGACACAAACGATCAAGAGGTTTGTCGTGTTCCTTGCGAGTTTCACCGAACACCAAGATATCATCACTATAGTTGAATGAGTTTGGAATGTGCTGGATGACTCGCTTCACCACCTCTTGGAATATTTCCGCTGCCGAGGAAATTCCGAAGTTGAGGCTTTTGTATCTGAAGAGCCCTTGGTGCGTAGTGAAAGTGGTGATGTACCGGAACTTCTCATGGAGCTCAAGCTGGTGATACCCCTTGTTTAGATCTAATTTTGAAAAGACTTTTGCTCCATTCAGGCAAGTGATCATGTCGCTGATATGAGGTCCGGGGTGCCGGTCACGTTCTATGGCTGTATTTGGGGCTCGCATGCCCACACAGAGACGCACTTTGTTCTCTGATCCCCGTTTGGGCACAACTACTACTGGTGATACCCACGGGGTGGGTCCGGTTGATCTCTCTATGATGTCTACTCTCAGTAAATCTTGCAGCTCTTCATCCACTGCTTGCTGGAGGTGAAAAGGTACTTTCCGGTGGTGTTGGGCCACGGGTGTTACTTGTTCGTTTATGTGCAGTCGGACTTTAAAGTGAGCTAGTTTTCCCAGTCCAGAGAATAACTTTGGAAATTTTCTGATGATGTCTGGCGTGTCATCAACTTTGTACAGTATTTCCACTAGCTTTAAGCGCTCAGCTGTGGGTAGACTAAGAAGACAGTCAGCCGCTTCAGGTCCTTCTATGACATGGATTTGCGCATGAACTGTTCTGTCTTCATACGTCAGAGACGTGCGGAATTGTCCTAGGCACGGCAGTGGTTCTTTGGACATACATGTATAGACACGCACAGCGGCTTTCTGTAGTTTAGGTTTCGGATTAATTTTCTTGTATTCGGTTGCGCATATGTAGTTGAGTGACGCGCCAGTGTCTAGGACAAACTTTGCGGGGTGATTTCCTATTTGAATGTGCAGCCTGGGGTACTTCTTTAGTCGGTCGGGATCCGCAACCATGCATACATATTCATCGCTGTCCTGAGATATGGAAGTGAGGGCCGAAGTCAAGATTCTCTTGATGACGATCGTCGGGACCGATATGAGAGGTGTGACCATGTACTGGATCTTGATGAACTAGTTGACCTGTCTCTTCTCTCCCGTATCGCTCTTGCGTGGTGACGAGGTCCAGGATTTCGTTTTGTTGGCGTTAACTCCTTGCGAGAGGTTTGACACACCGTTTCGAAATGATTTTCTTTTCCACAGCGGTGGCACTGTTGTCCCATGGCCGGACATGGGCCTGTGTGAGGGTAATCTTGACCGCAGTGATAACACTGCAATTGTTGTTTCCAATTGTTGCTGTTCTTGTTCCCGTTGCGAGTTTGGCTCGTGGATTTCGAAGGCTTCTTGTAGTCTGACTGGCGCCGTGGATCTGTTTGAGAGTGCAGTCGAAAAGCTTGTTCACGTTTCCCTGTCTTGCCTGCTTCCATCTTTTTTGCATGTTCTTCAGCTTGATCATTTATTTGCGTGAGCTCTTTGATGTCGTCGAGTGAGTAGTGTTTCTTCAGCAGGCGACGGCGTAGAGATTAGGACTGACACCCTTCTATGATCCGTAGGCAAAGTGCATCTTCGGTAGTGAAATTGTCAAATTTGCAGTAGCGAGCTAGACGTTTAAGGCGGGTAATGAAGTCACCCATCGGTTCATATTTTTCTTGTGACGCTAAATTGAAGGTGTAGCCTTCGTAATCCAGGTTTCGCTTGTCGAGGAATTTTCTGTTTAGTGCCTCTCTTACATTTTGATAGGAGGCGGATGCGGCCGGTGATAGTTCTTTGATAATTTGTCCGACGTCTTTGCCCACCAGATTGCGCAAGGCGATAAGTTGTTGGTTGGGGTCCATGACTCACGATCCCTTCATGAAGTCCTCGAAGTCTTCCAACCAGCTTTGCCATCTTGGACCCATGCTGTTGCCAGATGTTAGCATCAGAGGTTCTGGGGGGCGCAGGAATGATACCCCCAGCAGTACTGGACCTGGCTGCGTGGGTTGCGCGGGGCCCGGTTGCGCATTCTGCGAGGTGTCTGAGGACACAGACATGGTGACGTACAAGTGATTCTGTGCACTCTTCCCACCTCAGCAGGGTATCTTGAGCAGGCGTCTGGCTATGTGAGGGTGCAGCGGGCAGCAGTGACGCTCAAGAGCAGTATCGCATTTATCTCATTCTGCAGAAATATTGATATTTTCTTATTTACCTGGTTGCAAAATGGCCGCCGGAATGGTGGCAGGGTCTTTTTAATGCAATTTGGCCTCACTTCAATATGGCCGCCAACAAGGACAGACGTGTGCAAGGCTACAGGCACAGCACGTGGTGGTAAGGCTTACCCCGGCTAGATGCTGCACTTGAGGCTCTGGAGTTCAGGGGTTAGTGCAGACTTGTGGTGACTGCCGGTGCTGGCCATGATGACATAGACGGCATGCACCCGACTCCGACGTGGTCCACTGCACAGCGGGCGTTCACGTCGTCGGTGGCAGCAATCAGCCTCACAGCAGGCAGCGTAGCGCGTTGTCTGAATGCGCGCAGGATGGTGGGTCCTTCAGATCCCACCCTCGTGCACAGTTTTCTCAAGGATTACCGATACTGCGAGGAAGAGGAGGAGGGCAGCCCGGGGACGCCGCATGCCAGGTAAGTGGTTTTAATTTACTATTACGTAATGTAGATTTACTTGATAATATAGGGGGGTGGAGGCGGGTGGCGTAGCGGAGTTCCACGGAGTTTGTTTGCAACTCCGTGGACCTACGCGTAGCCCCGCTACGCCCACTACGCCCAGGGTTACTTGTTATATCCCTGTAGGTTCATACCGGAGGTCAACCAACTGACCCTAGGAGTCACTTCTGGGGTCCTGGTTTCAAGGCAAGCAGGTCTAGTCTTCCTTCAGGATCTTCAGACAGGCGAACAGTCTTTCTTCTGGTCTTCACAAATCCAGGCGTGTTCTGATTTCAGGTTCTGGGAATGCCATTTTTATCCCCAGTGCCAGCCTGTGGGTTGAGGACACCCCTTTGTCTAACTCAAAAACTGGTTTTGGTCAGGTCCTCTCTTTCCCCTGCTTTTGGCTCTAGCTAGTCTAGTGAAACAAAAGGCAGGCAGGCCCAGGTATGAGAAGCATTTGTCAGTGACAAGGTAGGCTTCTTCTGACATCAGGAAGGGACTGGGTACAGCCCCAGGCCTTGAGGTGTAATCAGGGCAGGGCCACAGCTGCTCCCCAGCCATCCTGTTAGGAAGACCCATACCTCCGAACTCAGAGGTCCTTTGTCCACTGTCTGGGAGCAAGACACATGACACCACAGAAGAGCTATTAACAGTCAAAAGACCCTGGACACTGGCAGAAAGGCACATTTGGCATATGCAGAAAAATGGCAACTTTCTCAAAGTGGCATTTTCAAGACAGTAATTTAAAAACCTGACTTAACAATCAGGTTGAATTTTAAATTCATATTGCAATGAATCCTTGAATCCATTTCCTAGCTAGTCCCAAACTGGTTATGCATTACGAGGAGTTATAAAGTAACTCAGGGGTTTTCTATGCGAAAGCCAGCCTTGCTGCATTGAAAATCAACTTTGGAGGTTTTTTTGCTGCCAGGTCATGTAAAACTTTAGTACACATCTTACTTTTTAAATACCATGCACCCTGCCCTATTGACATTTATGGCCTAATTTACGGGTGATGTATAAGTATTAAAAGGGAAGGTTTAGGCCCGACGAAGGGTGACTCACCCGAAATGCATTGGGTTATCTCATCAAATTTGATTACAAGAAGATGTTCTGAGTGAGTTCCTTTCTACAACTGTGGAGTAACATTTGTATTTGCACTATGGAAATTCAGGAACAGTTCTGTTCACAATAAACTGTTTATAACAGAGAAGAAGCTTCCATTGTTTTGAAGAAGGGTTAATTTGTTAAGAAACAATATCAAAGACTTTTCACTTTTTAAGCCTTATGACTAATGCAGTAGTGCACTTTGGGACTGGCCCACTTGCGGGCACCAGCTATTCATCAAGAGATTTATTTTGCAAGGCTGAAATGGCAGTTTAAAACTGCACAGACAGACTGCAGGGGCAGGACTGTAGACATTTGTTGTTTGCAGGAAACCTGGTCCACCACTCCCGTTTTTATTCCTGGCTATGTCACATATTGCCGCCCAGCAGTCGCCAGTAGAGCAGGACGTCCAGCAGGGGGACTGTTGATCTGGGTGAAAATCAATCTCCAATGTAATACTCGAGAACTAAAGATCAAAAGCTCTGACATCCTAGCTATTCATATAAGGGGCAGGAATGGCAAGGGACTTGATCTCTATAATGTCTATGCCCGGTGCACCAAGGCTGGTTGCAGTTCTCCCACCATCTCAGATCTGGAAAACTCCCTAGAGGAGAGGGACCCACAATTACCGGTAATGGTGATGGGGGACTTTAATACCACCTTGGAGCCCCTGGATTCCCAAGATGTAACAGATAGCGATAAGGTGGATGAGATGTGGCTCGTTCCCTCCTTAGATCTGCCACCCATTAAAAATGGACCCGTACAGCATTACAGCTACATGCTGTGACCCTTGAGTATGGGCTAAGAGCTGCTAACGGCCGAACTGAGTCTGATAAGAAGGGGGCCAACACCTTCAACAGAACCAGCAACACGAGCCGCATTGACTACATCCTGTTAGATGTTAGATTGTGGTATGGGGTGCTGGATATGGTAGTTGGGTCAACCACAGACAGCGACCACAATCCTCTCGAGCTTGCAATGTCACCCTTGTGGGACAACAACTTTGACCACTCGCATACAAGCCTTACAACTAAGGAGGTAGTCCCGTCTAGCAGCAACAGGCGACTTAAGTGGACGCGTGTAGCCATCGATCCTACTAAACTAGAGACTATGAAAAATAAATTGCTAGAGAGCACCAGCCAGCTAATCAGTTATCTCGAGCAACACGACGAATTCACCATGATCACGCTGTGCCACATAGGTTTTTTTAAACAGTTAGCTTCTCTTTTTAGCATCCCTTTTAGACTTCAGAGCAAACCGAAACCAGTCAGACCTCATTCCTCCTGGTTTAACCAGGAATGTAGGAAATCAAGATCACAACTGACCTTGGCCATTAGAGCTAATAATGCGGCAGATTTGAAAATAGCCTGGAGCTCCTACAAAAAAGCACAGGCTAAAGCCAAAAAGGACTGGGAAGAGGACAGATGGCTGCAGATTAAGGACGCCTGCCAAAATAAGGACTTACAAAATTTTGGGCTTTTGGTGACAAGGGGAGACACAGATAAACCAAGGCCCCCTACTAATATAATAACATCACTGTTTCCACCTGGCACAAACATTTCTCTGCAGTCTCCTCTGGCTCAGAATCACTGGCCACTGAATGTACGATCCCTACATTAATCACTCCCCAGACCTCTGAATTCTTTACTCTAGAGGAAATTTTACATAGTATAAATTCAGTGGTTAGGAATAAGGCTCCAGGGCCGGATGGCATTCCCGGTGACGTTTTTCTCTCAGATACAGATAACTGGTCTAAGTACATATGGGCACTCGCCAATGGCATTGCTGCCAGAGCCGCAATACCACCTTTGTGGAAGGAAGCCGAAGTCATCCCGGTATTCAAAAAGGGTGATCGCTCACTTCCATCCAACTATAGGGCCATTAGCCTGAACGATGGTGCCCAAAAGGTCTTCTCCCGTGCCCTCCTTACGAAGATCACAGAATGGATGGAGAAGACTAACATCTTATCTCCCTTCCAAGCCGGGTTCAGAAAGAAAGTAAGCACCATCGATCAGGTTTTCCGTTTCTCACTACTTGCTTGGAAAACAGTCACTTTAGAGAAGGGTAATCTTTACCCGACATTCATTGACCTGAAGTCGGCCTCTGACCTCATCCCCAGACAAAAGTTATGGCACGTCCTGCAGGAGTTGGGCCTTCCACCACCACTCCTTGCGCTGGTTATCCGTCTCCAAGAGGATAACCTCGCAAGGATTCAATGGGGAGAACAAGGGCAGCTGACTGACCCGATCAGAGTCGATAGAGGGGTTAGACAGGGTTGCGTGTTGGCGCCTACCTTGTTTTCGCTCTTCATCAATGGAGTAGTTAGCCACCTAGCGAAAGTCCCAGCTGATGCCCCCTCATTGTGGAAGGACAAAGTAACAACTCTGCTATTTGCAGATGACACACTTCTGGTTTCAAAGACCCCCAGTGGCCTGTAACTTCTGTTAGACCGCTTTGACTCCTTTTGTGGGTTGAGAGGCCTGGAGGTCAATACATCGAAAACGAAACTTCTTTTGATGAACCCTCACAAATCCTTCAAAAGAAAATTGACTCTTAGGGGGACCCCCCTCGAGAGAGTAGTCACATTTGACTATCTGGGTGTGACCCTCTCCGAGGAATTGGCCTGGAAGCACCACATTGCTAGGCGGGTTCTCCAGCAGAAGCAAATTACTGGGGCTTTGTTGACAGAGCACAAACGATCTCAGTCTAGACCAATAGCAGCGCCTCTACAGATATATGATCATAGAGTAGTGGGCTCAGCTTTGTATGGTGCTGAGCTCTGGGGGTTCGAAAGCTTAGAGGGTTTCTTATCTACTGAAAATAAATTCTCGAGATCCCTTTGCTCTCTTCCCCAAAGTACCCCGCTACTTCCCCTAAGACTCGACATTGGCAGACAGTCCATTGTGAATAAGGCACGACTTCGCCCTTTGCTTTTTTGGCTACGCCTGAAACAAACCCCTGAGCTTTCACATTATGCTGCAGCGGCCGAGGAAGTTTTTAAACTTGATCGTTTCAACAAAATTGGGTGGTTTACTGAAGTCAGATCCCTATTAGCAGCAATAGGCCTAGGGACCATATGGAACACTACTGATCCCTGTTCTTTACCAGTAAAAGACTGCTTAAGTACCAATACTGGAACTGGGTGGCTCAATCTAATGTAACACAATCATAAGGTAGTCGTCTTACAATTGAATTTATGGACTTTAGGACACAGAGGGGCCGA